>JAYKKM010000439.1:10147500-11347500 GCA_035772405.1 Chrysogorgia sp. JL179-B06
GGGCAATATAACTATCTGGAGTCACATTGCCCTCATGTAGCTGATTTGCCAAAAGAGGTCCAATATCACTGAAATATGTATTTAGTGCATCTGATATTGCAGCTGGATCTGTAATTGATGCCTCATTAACAATTAATTCAGTGATTTTTGTGGTTTTTGATTTCTTATTAGTTAACTTACTGATAGTTTTCCACATATCACGAGGATTTTTGTTACATTGATTTAGGGCACATTTGAAATAATTTGCTTTTGTGTTTTTGACTAACTTGTTTATTTCATTTCTAGTTTTTTTATATTCTTCATGAGTCCTACTAGATCCTGTCTTAACAGCTCTTTTCTTTAAGGAATCCCTGAGATAGATTTTATTCTTAATCTCATTAGTAAGCCATGGCGCATATTCGCTTCTAACTTTCCTTGTTACCAGTGGAGCATGCGCATCTGCTATAGCTAGAAATTTTGTTTTCCAATCATTCCAAAGTATATTTGGATCAGACATATCTAATTGCTCCTGTAAAATTACACCTAAGTCATGCCTAAAATTTTCAGCATTATAATGTTTGTATTGTCTTGTAAGAATTACCTTTGGTTTATTATGAGGAATTGATATCTTCCTGTGAACATAGATGAGACTATGGTCACTAATTCCAACATGGTCGACACCGGATTTTATTATGTTATTAGGTCGATTTGAAAATAACAAGTCGATAAGTGTCGACGAGTTTTCCGTTATGCGGGTTGATTCCTTAATAATTTGTTCAAATTGTAATGTTTCAGTAAGCTCTGCTAATTTTCTGGTCTGTATATTTTCATGTTTACACAACCAGTCACAATTAAAGTCTCCTGTACTAATAATTTCTAAGTTTTCTAAGTCCATAATTTGCAAACATTTTTCATAATCTTCCAAAACTCCCAAGAGTGTATCTGGTGGTCTATACCATGTATTAATCAGAAATGACTTGGATTTTGGTTTTGAAATTTCAATTTTCAAATAATAGGGCGGTCATAACTTGCAGATGGTTTTCTCTTGAGAGCATCAGAGCGAGAAATACGCCCGCCTCTGGCCCAGTCTGGCAATCTGCGAATTTAAAAATTCATCATCATAGCCCTTCTTCTTAAACCAGGTTTTCATCTCCCTCGATCTGGCTAGATTCAGTGATAATCAGTGTCCTTACTTCAAATACGTCTAGTACGTAAAGCTTGGCTATAAGGTATAGCCCGCTTGACATGATTTGGATGACAGGATTTCCTGTCAAGGTACTGATGGGTATCTGTCGGCTTACAATATAGATCGGTGGTAATAGATCCTGCCGACAGAGCCACATAATAAAAAGCCACATAATAAATCCCCTGAGGTTTGCTCGATCTGTACGGGAAAGTATTTGGTTTTTTTGCACAATATATATATATATATATAAAAACTTTATTCTTTAAAATGTCACTACTCCGGAGTTTCACGCTCATGGCGATCATGTTACCTGATGATCGCCATGAGCGTTTCAACGATACAACGATTTCACTGATACAACGATTTTCAGTAGGGGCCTAGAATAAAATGCTTAAAATAATAAAAAAAATAGTTAAAATCGTAATCAAATGAATTGCTAGGGCATTTGTAAACCATTGGACAACGGTGTAGAAAGCGCCTCAGTGTCGGACAGTGGGGTAATGTTGAGCGTTTTTAGGGCATCAGAGGCTGAGTTCCATGGTGGTAGATCCAGTATTGTTTTGGCTACTTTATTTTGGAATACTTGTAAGTGATTCATAAGAGTTATATTCTTTTTGTCACCCCATATGGTGTCTCCGTAGTCAAACAACGGCACGATCAAACTGTTATACAGAGTAAGTCTGGTGGTAATAGGAATGAGATGTTTAATCCTGGTAATTAATCCAACCTCTGATTGATTTTTTTGACAATGGAATCTGTAATAATCCTTGAATATCCCAAGGATTGATTTAGATTACTTTTAATATCCCAAGGATTGATTTAGAGTACTTTTAATGGCGTCTTCAGAGAAGCTAAAAACTACATATGAATAAATTAAATGTTTGCTCATGCGTGATCAGGAATAACCGCTGATCACTACAACTTCCTTATAAAACAAAAACAAAACAAAATGTGTCCTAATCTGAGTTATTTAAATTAAATGTTCAACTAAATGTCCTAAACAAAACTTGTGATCTAGTCCACCACATAGACATTAAGTCTTGCAGGTTTTCTAACTAATCGTCCTCTTGAAGTTGTTTGTTTTCCTGTTGATCTTGAAGTGGTATTGAAAATGGTATTCGAGGCCGCGTTCGAAGTGGTATACTTGGAGTTATATTCGGAGTGGTGTTCTGAGTGGTTGAGGTTACCGTTTCATCCTGAGGTGGTAGCTGTGGGACTGACTGGAAATCGTCGAATGGCTCACTTGAATTTGATGGACTGTCTTGAGATTTGATCAGCATTCTTCTGTTTCTGCGGTATTCTCCTCCATCATCAGATGTCGATCACTATACCAGGTTTCCAAAGTCCTTTCATCCTGACTCTGATTCTATCCCCTTTCTTTATCTCAGGAAGAGACTTTGCATGTTGATCGTAGTGGATTTTTTGTTTCTCTTGTTTGAAATGTAGCATCAACTTGACTTTGTTGTGGTCAATGACTCTCGGCTGAAGTTGTGCCGTTGTGGTGGGTATCCTTGTGCGAAGTCTTCTGTTCATCAGTAGTTGAGCAGGAGATGCAATACCATCAATAGTGGTGTTTCTGTATTCCAGCAGACTAAGATGCGGATCTTTGCCATCTTTCTTTGCTTTAATCAAGAGATTTTTCACGGTTTGAACAGCCTTTTCCACTTGACCATTAGCTTGTGGATTCAGCGGACTGACAGTTGTGTGCTTGAATTCCCACTTATCGGCGAACAATTTGACTTCACCAGAGGCATATTGGGGTCCATTGTCACTAATGACTTCTGATGGAATCCCATGCATGTCTCGCAAAGATTGACTTTGTATGAGTGATAATCGTTGCACTCTTGGTATTCGGTAGCTTGACCACTTCAAAGAATCTTGAGTAGCCTAGTAATCAACTATGAGTAGATAATTGGAGTTATCTAGTGTAAACAAATCTGTGGCAACCATCTCCCATTGGTGTTCCGCTACTCTGAAAGGAATCATCGGTTCTTTTTGGTTTTCTCTTCTGTGTTCCAGACAGATAGTACACTTTGTTACCATGTCAGTGATTTGAGAATTCATCCCAGGCCAATAGAGTACATCTCTGGCTCTTCTCTTGGACTTCTCTGTTCCCATGTGGCCTTGGTGTATCTTCTCTAGCATCTCTTTTCTCAGTGTTGATGGTACAACTATGCGGTCGCTCTTGAAAATGATACCATCTGTTACAGACAGTTCGTCTCTAATCTTCCAATATTCTCGAACGCTTTCAGTTACTTGAGACCTTCTTTCTGGCCATCCTAACAGGATTATTTATTTTAGATCTTTCAGTTGCTTGTCATCATTGGTCGCTTTTCTGATTTCATCTAGTTTGGACTCTATTGCTGGTAGGTTTGAAGTGACTATAGGTGTACTTGAAAGTTGATCTCCTTCTCCATGCTGTTGTCAGCTGTTTCAGGCAGTGGTGCTCTTGAGAGCATATCTGGTACCACCAACTCTTTCACCTTGAATTCACACTTATCCTTGTTTAGTGTGAGATTAATCTCCTCGCATCTCTGCAGAACTGCTTCTAGACGTTGATCGTGTTCCACTCCAGTTGCTCGATGAACCAAAATGCTGACTCATTCTCTTCTGGAATACCTCTTGAGCAGATTTAATTCCAAAAGGAGTGCACATATAACAATATCTGCCGAATGGAGTATTGAAAGTGTTTAGCAGCTGGCTTTCGACGTCCAAAGGAATTTGCCAATACCCGTGGTTGGCATCTAGTTTGGAAAACCACTTAGCATTTGCTATGCGTGTTGTGATGTTCTCAATGGTGGGCAGTTGATAATGTTCACGCTTGATAGCTTTGTTGAGGTATTGTGGGTCTAGGCAAATACGAAGATTACCATTTGGTTTCTCCACAAACACCATTGAACTGACCCAGTCTGTCGGTTCTTCAACTTTACGAATGACGTTTGCTTTTTCCATGTCATCCAGTTCTGCTTTGACTCTATCACGAAGAGCAGCCGGTATGGTCCTTGGAGCGTTAACCACTGATGTTACACTTGGGTCTACTTCAATGTGATAAGGTTTCTCCAAACGACCTAACCCTGTAAATACGTTGGTATATCTCTTTGTTGTTTTCTCTTTCCAATCTTGTGATGACTTGGGCTTTTGAGGACTTGTCGCAGTGTTCATCACTACTTTGATTAAGCCAAGTTCCTGAGATGCGCTCAATCCCAGTAATCCTGGTTGGTTGGTTTCCACGATGTGAAATGTCATTTTTTTCTGAACATTGTCTTTAGATTGTACCTCTAACTGAATTGTTCCCATTACAGCTAGGCAGTCATTTTCTGAATAGCTAATTATAACTTGCTGCTGAATGTATTCAGATTTGGTGTTGATCCCACAATCTTCTTCAGCTGTTGTACTGGTAGGATGTTGACTTGTGACCCTGTGTCAACCTTGAGTCGTGTGGGTTGTCCATTTATCGTGGTCTTCACAAACCATTCGTCATTCTGGACCTCCGTTGTTATCGCTCCTACGAAGAGTGTTTCTTCTAGGTCTGAGTTTTCTTGATGCTCCAAATGGTGGACTTTTTTCTTTGATCTACACATGCTCGTGAAATGATTGGGCTTCTGGCAGATATTACAAGTTTTTCCATACGCTGGACATTCCTTTTTGCCATGTTTGCTCCACAATTTCTGCAGTCGAATACACTACTCTGATTAGGCTTTTCTTGTTGACTTCGTTTTCTCCGTTGTTCTTGGTTGTGTGTTTTCTTTTGGTTTCTCTTGCCATTGTGGATTCCATGGACCAAAGACTCATTTTGCATGTCTTTCAAATGCTTGTCCGTTGTTTCCGCAGCTCTCACAATTTCCCATGCTTTTTCAAGAGTTAAGTCTGGTTCTCAGAGAAGTCTTTCTCTTGTCCTTTGGTTGTTGACTCCCAACACGATTCGGTCCTTGATAAGAGAGTTTTTTAGTGTTGCAAACTCGCACGTTTCACAAAGTTTCTTTAGTGTTGTCACATACTGGTCTATTGTTTCTTTACTGTCTTGTGCTCTTGTAAAGAAAACATATCTCTCATAGCTTACATTCTTCTTCGGTTCGCAAAATTCATCGAATTTCTTGATTACTTTATCGATTTTCTTATCATCGCCTTCATTTTCCCAGATTAGTGTGTCATACACGTCTAATGCTTCGTTTCCGACGACAGTAAGAAATGTACGCCATATGAAACATGGCGTCGATGTTGGCATTGAAGCTTCTCCTGTCGATATTAACAATTTTGTGTGTCAGGAAGCCAAGTTTTGTTTCTTCAAACTCGGTATGTTACTCCTTTTCATCTTATGATGCTCCAGACACATACACTACAAGGATAATGACATCGATATGGGTATACAAACAAGAAAAAGGAATTAATATTAGACCCAGCTCAGCGCTGAAGATTCTACTGATTGTTGCTGGAGATATCGAACTCTTCCCTGGACCCTGTGCAAGATGTAACATCTGTAGAAAATCAATTCGAAAGAACCAGACTGCCTCAAACTATGATGTCTGTAAAGAGATGTTCCATCTAAAGTGTCTAATAGACAAATTTGAGACCGGGAAAGAAATACTTCGCTGTAATTTATGCAACGTAAATGACTTTCATTCTGATGAAGAAGAACCACCTCCTGAGTATGAAGATATAAATAATTGTCTGAAGAGTAGAGGCTTAAAGATCTTTCATCAGAACGTGAATGGTCTGCTTCATAAAATAAACAGTATTCAAATACTGGCACAAGAAACATCCAAGAATATTCATATTTTTAGTATTAGTGAAACTCGTCTTAACTCTTTCCTTACGGCTGAAAAACATCAAAAATTGAACGACCACGTTGTTCTATTGATATCTCTTGAAATAACCATAACTGTTGCGAAAGCTATACATTTTCTGGAAGCCCAATAAACCGGCTTTTACTTGTTCTTTTAAATTTCCCGAACAAAACACATTATGTTAATATAAATTAGCATTAATTATCATAAATCAGGTTGAAAAATTTACATTTTTCCAGAAAAGGCCATCTTGCACGCCCGCGTAGCATCTTGAAAACTCAAAATGCCACCAATCGCAGAGTTGTTTATGAAATCAAATCAAACTTGGCGTGTGCGTGGATTTCATGTTCCTGGCGCTTGTCGAATTTCAATTTTTAATCTAGCGTTACCGTGTGCCGTGTTTTTCGATTGACGACTTTGCGGGTCTTCAGTGACCCATTTTAACTGCGCCCGTAGAGAAAGAGTTAATATACAATGGTCGATATTTTTTCGCATCGATCAATTTTATATTTTCGCCTGAATTTTTCATCATCGTTATAAGTCGGCTAAACAACACACATATCAAATTTTTAACAAATTTGGTGAATTATTTCCTGCATTTCTAAACACGGTGAATTTTGACCTTTTTGACCTACATGCATAGAACGTATTGTCTTTGTAGTGTATAGATAGCTTGCGTATATATTTAAAAGTATGAGCTCCCGTGCGGGTGGACCAGTGCGGGTGGGATCTCTGCAGAGACTCTGCTTCGGGTAACCCTTACATAATTCCTCTCATTGAGGGGGGTAGGGGGGAGCAGAGAAGGGGGTTCATTTTTTGTCACTGAGCATTTTTTGCTTTGTTAAACTGTATTTACTTTGGTTATTTTCGTGTCAACAGATAATAAACTGCTTTTCCTTTCACGCTTTTTCTTCGATTATTTTCAATTTACCTATTATTGCTTATTAACTCTTTCCTTACGGCTGAAAAACATCAAAAATTGAACGACCACGTTGTTCTATTGATATCTCTTGAAATAACCATAACTGTTGCGAAAGCTATACATTTTCTGGAAGCCCAATAAACCGGCTTTTACTTGTTCTTTTAAATTTCCCGAACAAAACACATTATGTTAATATAAATTAGCATTAATTATCATAAATCAGGTTGAAAAATTTACATTTTTCCAGAAAAGGCCATCTTGCACGCCCGCGTAGCATCTTGAAAACTCAAAATGCCACCAATCGCAGAGTTGTTTATGAAATCAAATCAAACTTGGCGTGTGCGTGGATTTCATGTTCCTGGCGCTTGTCGAATTTCAATTTTTAATCTAGCGTTACCGTGTGCCGTGTTTTTCGATTGACGACTTTGCGGGTCTTCAGTGACCCATTTTAACTGCGCCCGTAGAGAAAGAGTTAAAGGGAAATGGCAATAAAAATTTTCTTTGTCTTATATGAAAGAACATTTAAAATAATACATGAAGACCTTTTAAAATTTCCCCGTAACTTCCTTAATTTTTGAAATATCTGTGAACAAAAATATCTGCAATCCGCCATTTTGTTTTATAATTAGATCTAATTAAGTGACGTCAAAACCAGGGTAAACATTCTAAAAGTTGTAAATAATTGCCCAAATATCAGTGGAATGCGTTCAAATAGATGCTAGTTCACTTAAAAGTATACAACACCCAAAACAACTACGATTTAGCATCTATAATGACTCGATAATTGCCGATATAAAAAACATTTCTACCCTGGTTGTGACGTCACGCATATCCAAGGATGGTTATGCATATCCAAGATGGCGGAATGTTCAATGCTCTTTGTTAAAAAGAAGTGAAATATTTACAGAACCAAGAACGATATGGAAAATCTGTAAAAGGTCTTGATATATCATTTTAAAAGTTCTTTCAAATAAGATAAACTAAATTTGTATTGCCATTTCCCTTTAACGAAAATGTAAATGACAATGAAGTTGTTGTTGATGGGTACGATTTTGTCAGAATGGATCGCAAGAGTGGCCAGGGAGGCGGAGTTGGTTGCTACTTAAGAAAAGACCTAAATTGGAAAAGACGACAAGATCTCGAAAGGGAAGGTATCGAAGCTATTTGGCTGGAAATTCTCATTAAAAACGCGAATCAAATTCTAGTCTGTATTATTTATCGGCGGCCCGATTCATCTAAATATCTGGATAAGAATTTTGATAACAAATTTGAAAACATGATTAGCATACGTGTAAATGATAATAACAAAGAGGTAATTGTCTTGGGAGATCTTAATTGCAATTACCTAAGAAAGGACGATCATATAATTATCCGGAAAATGAACTGTCTAAAATTCAAACCACGCAAAATACAAGGAAGAAATGTTTCTAGATATATTGTTTTGTCGTTTCAACAAGACCTTGATAAACTCTCGTGGGATGAGATTACATCGAATACAGATGTAAGCAGTGCTTGGGAAACTTTTAAGAGACTGCTGTTATCGGTCATTGTCAAGCATATTCCCTTCATAGATAAAACTGTGAGAGGAAGGGACTGCCCATGGCTTACCCGTGAGATTAGGCTAAAGATGAAAGAACGAGATAAATTGCGGTTACAAAGGGCACGGAAAACCAACAATGAACATGAATGGTCTGGATACCGACGGCTGGCAAGTCACCATGAAAATCCGACAGAGTAAAGCGAATCACACTCGATCTCTGCTTAAAGAAAATATTAAAAATCCAAAACAGTTCTGGAAACAAATTAAAAAGATTTTCCCAACTAAAGAACAAAAAACCTGTGATAAAATCTTTGACATAAACGATCAATCAACAACTGATAGCCGCAGTATCGCAAATGGCTTCTGCAATTTTTTTACAGATATAAGTGTTCAACTACAAAATCGCGTAAATCCATTTCAATCCAGGATCTGGAAATATTATGATTCACCATTCTCTACGATAATAAACCCTAACTCACGCTGTCGTTTTTATTTCCAAATGGTTAACACAAATGAAATTATTGCTTGCCTTAAAAACTTAAGAGAAATAAAGCCTCGGGTTATGATCATTTGCCACCATCGGTCATAAAGGACGGGGCTAACCAAATTGCAATACCACTTACATATCTAATAATACCTGTCTAAATCATGGAGTTTTTCCAAATACCGAAAAATGTGCAAGGGTCATACCATGGAAAAAAGTCGATGCTTGGAAATTATAGGCCAATTTCGATCTTACCAGTGCTATCAAAAATTATTGAACAGGTTGTGCACAAACAAATTTACAGTTACCTTGAAGAGAATAATCTACTTTCTTCCAAGCAGTTTGGATTCAGAAAAGGAATGTCTACCCAGCATGCAGTAACTTACTTATCGGATTACATAAGAAAACATATGGATAAAGGTGAATATACTGGCGCAGTGTACATCGATCTTCAAAAAGCTTTTGACACAGTGGACCATGGACGCTCACTATCCAAACTACCTGTATATGGTATTGAAGAAACTGAGCTGAAATGGTTTGAAAGCTATTTGTTCAACAGAAAGCAATTTGTATCCTATGAAGGTACAAAATCAGAGACACTATCAGTTGTATGTGGTGTTCCCCAAGGCTCAATCTTGGGCCCACTTTTATTTCTTCTTGTAAATGACATCGAACATAAACTTGAAAAAAGTGAGATTATACTATATGCTGACGACACTGTACTATTTACAGCAAGTAAAAGCACCGAAACAATTAAGAATGATCTAAACTCTGATATTGGTATTATATCTACCTGGCTTAAAGAAAATCATTTGGTTGTCAATCTGAATAAAGGAAAGACTGAGTTTGTTCTATGCGGTACCCCTAAAAAATTATCAACAGTCCCAAAATTGGATATCGAGATGAATAAAGTTAACATCAACGCAGTTGAGCAATATGACTATCTTGGTGTCACCATGGACAAGTATCTAAATTATAAAAACCATATTGAAAAAATCTACAAGAAAGCATCTGCTAGATTGAAACTTTTAAATCGATTACGACATAATATTAGTCCATTTGCCGCCACCACCATCTATAAAGTTATGATTCAACCTATTATATTTTATTGTAACAATATTCTTCTTGATCTGAGCAGGAGTCAGAGTACCAAATTTGAAAATATCCAACTACGTGCAAAGCGATAATCACTAATAAAGATGAAAACAGTAGAACATACTCGAAAGATGCTTTGCGCTATGGAAGTATATAAATGTTTAAACAACTTAACTCCTCCTGTCTTCCAAAATTATTTTGCCAAAATATCGCATAACATTGGAACTCCGGAAACCAATCCTGCAGCAGGATTGGTTTCCGCGAGTTCCAATGTTATGGGATCATTTTGGCAAAATAATTTTGGAAGACAGTTCCTGCTTAACATTGCCTAAAGTTAAAACCGAATCTGGTAGAAAAATATTCAAATTCCAAGGAGCAAAGATTTTTTAACAAACTTCCTATAGAAACTCGCAATGAACAATATTTTATTAAGTTTAAACAACTATGCCAGTCTTGCGACTTTTAATATTTTATTATATCTTATACTATATTTTTAAATTTTTAACCATGTATATATATTCTTGTAATTATTAGGTCTTTACAGGTCCATCATTGATAGCAGCTATTATATAGCTGTAGCTGCATGTTAACCTGTATAAATAAGGTTTATTATTATTATTATTATTATTATTATATAGCTACTCGAGTTGCATTATGCTTTTTTCGTTTATTCCCGTAGCAATCTCGTAGTTAAGATATTTCTGTTTAAATTTCTTCCAATTTACCGATATATTTCCACTGTTTAACTCCAGTGATTGTGGCGGCGGAAGACCTTGATTCATTGCCAATGTAGATTGTGTTTCTACTGTATTTTCTTCTTCTGGTTGTGACATGTACTTCGATGCAGGCTTTTAACCAGGATTTCAAAACTGGCCGTCCAAACATATTGGTGGGCGTGGCCGTAGGCAAGTGAGCTTATCAAACGTATTGAACAGCGGTTCTATTAAACAAATTTTTGCTACTTCATGTTACAGCATATTCTCACAGCATATCGATCTCGCAATCAATCGTCATATCTGCATGTTCTTGACAAAAATTAGTAACGAAACCTACACAAAAGCTAAAATAAAACAGTAGCTACCAGAAATAAAAAAAAACATTAGAAATGGGGAAACATGTAAGTTGTTGTTTGAGGAAAATATTTTGCTTAGGCCGTCCATGACCGTCCATACGAAAAGTGGCCGTCCAAAAATCTGATTTTTCAAAAGTGGCCGTCCATAGGACGGCTGGACGGCCGCCTGGCTAAAAGCCTGCTTCGATGTCCAATCTTTTCACAATTTCTCACTTGTTCTGTTAACAAGTTTGCTTGTTGTGAAGTTTAGTATACAGGCTGGTTCATTACACTTGACACCATGTAATAATCTTTGAATATCCCAAGGATTGATTTAGATTACTTTTAATATACGAAGGATTGATTTAGAGTGCTTTTAATGACGTCTTCGGAGAAGCTAAAAACTACCAACACAACTACATATGAAAAATTAAATGTTTGCTCATGTGTGATCAGGAATAACCGCTGACACTACAGAATCCACGTGATCCGACCATGACATAATGCTGTTCACAGTTACTCCAAAATATCTATTCGTTCAATTACTTCATTGTTAATAGTAAATGTAAGTAAGGTGTTCTGAACTTTCAACAATCTTTGTATGAAAAGAAACATGTAGTTTAATCGAGTGAAATGCCAAATATTACTTGTAATATACCCAAAATCTCAGTATCACCACTATATATACAGAACTCGTGACTAGCCCGGCAACGGCTGGTTCAATTCCAGCCGGAAGGCTTTAAAGTTGCATTTTTCGCAACTGGTCCCGGCTTGGTCTTAAAATGTATATATTCCAACACTCGAAATTTTCGCTCAATTCCCAAATTTTTATTGTATTTCACAGCTGAATCAATGTGCAATGTTTTTGCGTGTCCCTACTTTGACGTCATTTCCTGTGAATAGTAAATCACTTTAGCAGGGAGAAAAGGTATGAAGATGAAATTTTCGCACAACAAGATGTTTTACAATTCTCACAAATATGTAAAATCCCCAATCCCCGGATGGGCACTTTAAATATAGTTTTATTTTGGTTTCTGTTGAGCTTGCTATCGTAGCGCAGTGGTTATAGTTTCCAGGGTTGCGCGGTGCCGAAGCGGGCCAATCTCGTCCCAGACGGCCGGGGATGCTTGGGTCTGGGTACGAGATTGGAAACGGGCAAGTTCAATTCTCACGACCGACACTTTGGTGACTTTTCTTTTAATTTTTTCTTTCATTTTTTGTCTTGATTTTTAACGGTTAGGTTTTTTAGGGTTAGGGTTGGATTAGGGTTTATGTTAGGATTATTGTTACGATTACGGACTGCCGGTCATTTAGTATTTTTACGACTTGATCGGCTCCCGGTCAAATAGTAACAGCGCATTTTAAAACATTTATTAACATTCTACATGCACAATAACTATTAAAACTTTGTAAATCGACGTTGAAGCGAACGAGAATTTCCCTAATTTGTGAGGACGAAGTTTACCTTATTGAAAGTTTCAATTGCAAACAAAATAAACCCAACAGTTTAGCTATAGTCCTCCAAGAGAACTTGAAAAAGGTGTAAAATATTTATTTTACCTCTCGTCGGGCAGGATATTCATAAAGAAACCATTCATTTTGTTCTTGTAGCCAATAAAAAAATCACCGAAACACAAAAAGATTCCATTTTGTAGAATATGAAGGCTAGGCCAAACTGACGATACGTCACTTTACATGTAGAGCAATCCAACGTAAAGTTAAACGGCATATTTTCGTGATTAAATCCATCTGGAACTGATTTGTTTTGCATCTTGCTAGACAACCGGTTGCTAAGGACATGTCATTCAGCGGCCAATATACTTCGTGAGTGGACAATAAATTCAAGGTATAACCAAGATATTTTATGTGTGGAATATGTAGGCAAATTTCTTTCGTCTGGTTACGTAATTTGATGACGTCACATAACGTTATCGACTGAAACACAAAAACTCTATAATTTTCGTAATTTTTGACATTATGCTACATTTGTGAGTGTCATGTAAACCTAAATTACTTCCTACAAAAAGTACGTATGGATTTGTTGATAAATTAAATTATTAAAATAAATCAATATTTTATTGTGTTTATTGGCCATAAGAATTCGATATCTCGGCTACTTTTTAAAAATTCTTCAAATCCATACGTACCTTTTGAAGATAACCAGATTCTAATCGCATGTGAAAAATTAATTTTACTTAAAAACCTAAGATTATAGGAATTTTCATTTTTCGGTGACGTCATCATATGACATCCTGACCAAACGAAAGAAATTTACCCACATATACCACATACACGCTGTCAGACTGTCTTGATGTATTCTTAAATATGTGATATTATATGGCAAATTTGTTAATTCTAAGCTTCCTTAGCAACGGATAGAAAGTCTGCAAAACTAAATACGTCCGAACACCCTTGGCCTTAATGTTTTTTCCTGATGTTTTTACCACTTCAAGTTTATTTTCGGCTGTTTGCTGTTGTCACTTGTCAGTATCAGAATAGAAAACCATCCATGATTGACCGGTTAGCTTAGCAAAACGTGAAAGATATCTCCCCTGAATGATTGGTAGTTGACGGTTTGGGGGAGAATCGTAATGTTGATCTATTATTTATATCAATAACGTTTAGTGATATTTCTCTGTGATTATTTTATAAAACAAATACCAAACGGTTTTCCGTGCAGGATACTGTGATCCAAACACTTGGTTCTCGCAACATCCCGCGTGTTTGGATCACACGTATCCTGCACAGAAAATAATTTGGTATTCCTTTATAAATACACTATATACAATCGAACAAGGATTTCAAAAAAACTATAAATTAGCTATTTAAACATATTAACGTTTGACTAAAGATGTCTTACTCTTAAATTAATCTAGACCCTAGTAGCGTGTACTTGACTAAACAGCCTGTTTAAATTCTTACTACCATATCAAACAAAAGCCTGACCCTGCATGACAAGCGCGAAATATGCTAATATGACAGACTTTATACGCCGTGGATACAGATCCGATACTGGACTCCATAGGCTAAATGCTCCCGGTCCGACATCACTATATAAACACAAAATAACCCTAAAAATCCTAAACCCTAGGGGGTAAAAGGAGCGCAGCAAATCAGACAGACCTAGAAGGACGCCATGAAGGAAAAATATCAAGCATAGAACACTTGACAGAATACACATCCTAAATACACATCCATACAGTTGCACCTCTACAAATTGATGAAAGTATTGCCAATTACACAGAATTACCATTGACTGAAGATATAGAGTGAGAGTACGGTGACTATACCAATGAAACGACAAGATGAGTAAACCAGATGGATCTAATAACCAGGAACAGAAAACTTCAACTTCTTCTTGACTTGTTCTGCCAACTGTATCAAAGGCCTTTGTGAATTCAACAAAGACAACATAAAGAGCTTTGTCTTGTTCAATGCACTTTTTTGTCGAAGGCAAAATATGAACACATGAACCTTTCATGTCTAGGGTGCTATACGATATGCACCAAAGCCACATTGCAGGGTCTCTGGTATTACATTTGCTGTTAGGAAGGTGGTTAATCTGTTGAGAAGAATTATAGCAAATGCTTTCCGGAGTGAGATCCCCCGATAGACTCGATAGTTGCCACAGTCCATGCATGCGATCGCCTTTCTTAAATATTATAACAATGTTAGCATCTTTCCATCCCTGTGGCATTGAACCTTCCCATGCTGTTTTGATTAGCCTGAGCACTACTCCATGTTTCCATATCTCTGCCGGGATTCCATCTGGAGCTTTTCCATTTGCCAAAGAGGCAATTGCTGCGTTCTATGCCTGTTGGTATGTTGTCTAGCTCATTTATCACACTGCGTTGACGTGGGATGTTTGCGAGTGCTGACTGATCGATTTCTCGTAATTTTCTCCTGGAACGTTTAGCAACGTTTATAAGTGTTCAGCCCACCTTTCCAGCACTTTTGTACTATCTGAGACGATCTCCTGTCCATCAGATGATTTCAAGTGAACATAGAACCTTTCATATCGTTTTGTCTGCAACCCACTGTAGTTCATTAGCTTTTTCTTCCCACCAGCTTGACTTGAGAGCCCTTATACTTTTGAAGCAATCTGCATGTATCTTTATATGCCGCCATAGTGGATCTGGTGCTTCTAGTCTCTACAACTCTTTGGTGTGTTTTGTCTCTTATCGCCATCAGAGCCGTGAATTGATCGAACCAAACTTTCTGGAGGAAATTCCACTCCTAATCATTGGTCTAGGGCCTTTTTCATTTCTTGTTCCATTTCGTCTCCCTGTACTTGACGTTTCTCAGCTTCAAGTTTAGGAGGCTTAGGAGTGCCTTGTCTTTTGTATGATGACCGTATTGCAAAGGCAACCTTAGATCGTAGCATTTAGTAATCTGTTTAGCAACTAGCTTTTGAAGGTTACTAGCAGCACTCTCTCGGGCAGCTAAAGATTTCTTATCTAGACATGTGCAAACTTTAGTCCCTGTAGTGGATAGCCGAACAATTTTGGGAGTTCCAGCAGTTGTCCGCCCTCGATGCTGCCACTTTTCAGTTAGAATTTTCTCCCTTAGTCCTTGAGTGCATCCAAAATACATCTAGCGTGTATTTTTGGGAGAATATCCATGGACTTTAATAGACTTAACTTCCTGGCGAAGGCGGGTTTCACGTCCTCTGCGTGTTCTTTCCATTTTAGTTTATCATCCAGAGTCATTCCCAAAGATTTTGATTTATTTAACCACTTCACCAAGCTCCCGTTTAGAAAGGACCTACAAAGTTTCCACGCATAATGAGCATGGCTTTAGTTTTTGCTTGAACTGTCATTCTATTTTTTTGACACCAATAATTCACAAGACCTAATACCTCGTTCAATTTGAAAACCACTTGATCCACCATATATGGCGAGTAGTAGGGATCGGGGGACGGATCCCTGTGGCACTCCATAAGTAACCAACGTTGTCCTTTTTAGAATCACATGAACCTATCCTGGTAAATTGACTTTAATTACTAAGATAGTCCTTAATTCACAACAGCAGGTTTCCGGAGATCCCTACTAGCAGTAATTTTAATATCAGTTGATGATGTGGGATTATTAAGAATCATTTTAGTGGACGCTGTTGTGTCAGAAAGATGTGTCATCTTTTGCTAACAGATTATGAAGATGTAGGCATCTTTCCTTAATCAGTTAAAGCTAGGTTTAATAATTATAACAAACCGAATGCACACCTACATGTATGTATCGCTATTCAGAAATCAGCTATTCAGATGTATAACCAGTAAATATACTAGTCGTTGTGAAATTATTAATAATCCTTTTAGCGGAATCTCGTGTGTCAGAAAGTTGTTTCATTTTCGTTTTAATTTGATTTTCTTCTTTTTCTTCAATTTAATTATTTTTTTCGTTCATTTTTCATTGTTTCAATTCTTTCAAATTCGTTTAAATTGTTTCTCTTCGTTTCAATTTGTTTTTCTTCATTTTTCCTTGTTTTCTTTGTTTTTTAAAACTCTCTTTTTTCTTTCGTTTCAAAAATATTCAAACGAAGAGAAACAATATAAACGAATATATAAAAGAACAATATAAAATGAAGAAATACGAATTAAAACGACGAGAAATGTATAAACGAACGAAAAAAGAGGAAAAAAACGAACTAACAATTTAAATGAATTTAAAATAATTGAAACAAAGAAAAAAGAGGAAAATTTAAAAAATTAAAATGAGGAAAAATGAATGAATACGAAGAAAAAGGAAAAAAAGAAAGCGAGAGTGATAATCTCGCTGCGGCAGGGATCCATTTATATATATATAAACATCACAATCTTAAAGATGGGATGTGGGATATACCACACTGCTCTAAAATACATATTGTCAAGAAGTCTTACGTCATAATCCACTCAGTACTGCAAAAAACAGTTTTAACTGAGTGGACTGGCAACTAGATGAGCAGTGCCTAGGTCAATCAGCAATCGCGGACAGCTGTTTCGCCCTATTTGGGGCTCGTCAGCGCGATGAAGCTGATGACCTAGCACATCCAAATAGGTATATAAACATCACAATCTTTAAAATGGGGTGTGGGATATACCACACTGCTCTAAAACACATAATATATATAAATATATATTTATTTGAGCGGAGCATGGTATGACCAACTCCTTATAAGGAAGTAAAATGTCGTTTTGGGTGATCCGTTTGAATCGGACAATATTTGAGCAAGCGAAGTACGGCCATTGGCGAGTGGTGACCTGACGAACTACATAAAGAGGTTTTTATGAATGGTATACAAGTTTGCGTAATATAATAGGTACGTGTGTTATGTATTTAGACTCGCGAATTCAAAATCTGTTTTCAGGATTGAAAACGGCTGGCTGATTGCCGGATAATTTCTAAACACATAAACCGTTTTTACGTAGGGTATGCACGTTCTCGTAATATAATAGACACGCATGTTATGTATTTAGACTCGGTAATTCCAAAACTGTTATCAGAATTGAAATCGAGCAAATATTGGCCGAGATAACGTTCAAAATCTACGTACCACGAAACCGGTCTGGGCACTGGGGACCATGGATTAGTGGTAGAAAAGGCGAGCGAGGGGATTATTGCGGATTCGTATTTCTAGTTAATCTCTTATAATTGCACCTAGTTCACATTCAGAAGTTCAATGGTAAGTGTTCAGGTAATCACCTGAATACCTCATTCTCCAAATGAGGTATATCATAGATACGAAACAGTTAAAATTATGTTGGAATAATCGTACGCTTTGGTACAATTTCTTCGTCTTCACGTCCTAGCTGTTTAGCCTTTTTCGGGCTGCAAGCAGGCTACGTCCAACTCGCGTTTTGTTTGAGATTTGAGATATACATGTTTCCTTGCATGCACTAGCTTAATATGATATAATCGGACTTACCGGTGCCATGGCTTGGTAGCCGATGGTTTTAATATGGCATTTGGTCATATGGCAAGGGAACTATAGTAAAAATGTTTTTAAAATAAAAGGCCTTTTTAGTAATCTTCTCTTGTATTCGAGAAATAACGTTTTCATTCTTGTGTTTTATGTTTCTGGACGCCGCCATTTTCGAGTTTGCTCGACGGCTCAAGCTCGATGTACAGCGGTGGTTTATTTTGAATTTAGACGTCTTGAGCATAGAGATCATAAATATAAGACTAGAGGGGGCACTTTGAGGAAATCGGGTAGCCAATTGGCCGCCGCCATCTTGGCCCAGTTGGCGGCACAATAGCTCACCCGGATGTACAATTACCAGCTCCCAGACCTCTGCCTAGACTACGAGTAGGAGGAGAATTTGAATGTTTTTAACATTATATCTGAGTCAATAACTGAACAGTCAACGGCAAAATGGAATCCATTTGTTTTATACAACAAAAATTGAAAACAAACCATTCAAAAGGCTTATTAGCTCTTTGGCGATTTCTGGGGCATGAAAAAAAGATAAAAGCAGTCAGCTGACGTGATCTGACGCGAGCTGACGTGAGCCGTGCATCTGTCCTCTATTCTCCTGTCTACCTGTTTCAGCAGTCTACAAACGAGCATGAATTTACCATGGCTGGTTTCCGAAAAAAGGTGTATTAACACATGAGCAGTTTCAACTCGGTTTACGTTTTCTACAGCTGTCAAAATACATGAAAAACAACGAGCGACCTTTGACCTCACGACTATCACGAAGGTATTTTTACATCCGTGTGTGTGAATGTGCCGCCAATTTATCCAAGATGGCAGCGCCCAATTGGTTACCCGGTGTTTACTGAAATGAAGATTGGATGCCCCCTCTAGTCTTATATTTATGATCTCTATGGTCTTGAGTGCAAGGAGCAAAAGACAAGCACTCAATGACGTCAAAATTGAAAGAAAATCGCCGCTGTACACCAAATTTGAGCCGTCGAGCAAACTCTAAAATGGCTGCGTCCAGAAGCACAATTAAATATGATAATGAAAACGTTATTTCTCGAGTACAAGAGTAGATATCGTAAAACTATTAACATTTCTAAACATTATACTTAAAGGCCTTTTATTTAAAAGCAATTTGTTTTTTACTACTGTTCCCCTTTAACAAGGTTTATATTCTCTACTTTTAGAGTAGTTTTACTGTACTGCCACTAAATAGTGTGTAGAAAGGTCTCGAGCGAAGGCCCCTTGTCAGAGAGTGAAACGTAAAGTGAAATAAAAGCGGGTGTCAAAATTGGGTAAAAAATAATCATGTGACAAAAATTAGCCAATTAGATACGATAGATAACAATTAGTGAGATGTAAAAGCAGGGACGTCATTTGTTCTGATTTTAGAATTGATCAATGACGTAAGCCTGGGTGGATAAAATGAATAGTAATAAGTAGGATATGAAACAAAAAAAACTCAAGGGAATAAAGCAAGACATGCCTGCACTGTTTTTGTCCGCCTGCAAAATTATTTTTGGGATCACTTTTTTGGGACCTTGACCTTTTGTGCATGTGCAGCCCACAAGCATTCTCTCTCACTTTGGTCTATAAAGTAAGAGTGCCAATACTGTCCTTCAGGGGTGTACACTACGGCCTGCGTGTACTGTGCACTGTACATTATGTATGTACATTATGCATGTACATTATGCATGTACATGTGAGGGGGATTTGGATGTTGAAAAGAAACCCCTTGCTAGGCGGGCGTTTATGGTTAGGGTTAGACAATCATATGGCTTCCCATGGAAAGTGATGCCCCAAAAATTTCTGCTGTCCGCCCATTTGCTAGACAAAAACAATAAATTCAGAACGATTAAATAAAGGAAAACGTTCATGGAGCCCATGTGGGGATCAATGGTTTCAAGTTTGAAAATTTTGCGGCTATAGTTATAGTGAATACTGGACATGGATGAGATGACACAAAGTTATGATAATAAGCGGTAATAGCACTATTAAAATGAAACACGTAAAGCTAGCTTTTGAAAAACTCCAGACGCGACAGAGTGTCAGCGTTTCCATGTTCCTTACTTCCTTTCCCTTTCGATGCTTAAGAACTTGAACGACTGTAACGAAGGGGTGGGACCCAGGAACTTACCCATCTTGTCCAGTCGCCTTAAAGGACTAATCTCAGGGTGTGATGCATTGTGCGCTTGTATTATTGTTTACATATGTTATTTTATAAAACAATCGCTGAGTTTTAGACAAAATAACATAATAAATATTAAATCATGTATGTCTTCTTTTACTAAAGAAGAATACGACTAGTTTATATCAAGGATTGTTCAGATGTTGAGGGATACAAACCATTTCGTGGCCAGTAAAATGGCCGCCAGCGAGATGGTGAGCGCGCAATGGATCACCATGAGACTCACCTTTTTTTTTTGTAGGTATGTTTACACACTGCGATCAATCAGTTAGACAATCGGTTATCATGGCGGCAAGACATGTGAATTTGAGCTCCTCAATTTTGTATATGCTATTGATGTTATTGATTTTAGATTTACAAGGCCTCATCAACAAGTCATCCTCGAAGGAGAAATCGGGTAGTAGCAACGACGGTTTCGTTGTAATTCATCAGGACTTGAAGCGGAATCCGCTGTTGTTGACTACAAGAAAATGCAAATGGCTTAAACAACGCACGCTATATTATTACAACTCGACTGCATCGTTTAACATCACTTCTTCAGCAATACTCGTTTGTGGTGATATTCATCCGCATCCAGGACCTACTATAGATACTACAAACAAACAGAGATCGAATGGCCCCGCAGCGAAATGCCCGAAGTGTATAAAACCTGTACAGCGAAATCATAAACGCCTCATGTGTGGAAATTGTTATGATATGATTCATGTTCGCTGTGCAAGCAGTAACACTAGCTTATATAAAACTGTCCAAGTCAAACAACCTGGAGTTTGGACATGCGATAATTGTACTTTATCTGAACTTCCATTCTTCAAAATAAAGGACTTGGCTACTTTAGACTCAACGACAAATGAGAATGCAAATTCATCGCGTGATTCACAATTGGACTTCGACCCTCATTTGGAAGCACTTGTCAAACGGCAAAAACAACTCTCATTTATGCACCTAAATACGCAGTATTTATACGAGTATGACATCTTCGTTTGATGATTTACATCTTGTTATTCAAAGATATGGCTTTGACGTAGTTACATTGAGCGAAACATGGCTTAAAGACAATCCTCAACTGCTCAGCCACGTTTCTATTCCTGGTTATGCAAACGAGTTCAGAAACAGAGATAAAATTAAAGGTGGAGGCGTAGGTGCATATATTAAAGAAAATGTGAAATACAAAAGACGAAAGGATATTGAAGCAAGATATCCCGAGTTAGAACACTTATGGCTAGAAATCCAGGGGCGTAATAAAAACAGTCACCTTCTCATTGGAACTATATATAGATCCACAAGAATATTAGCAACCCAACAATGGCTGGCACAAATGGAGAATATGTTGTCAGATCTATCAACCTCATGGGACGGTTTACTAGTAATTACAGGAGATCTAAATATTGACATACTTAAACCAGATGCACCATTGACAAAAAAATACGCAGACCTATTGTATACGTTTAACCTAACACAACACGTGGAAAAGGCAACTAGAGTAACACGCACGAGTGAAACATTGATCGATCATATAATCTCGAATGACCCCAAACGTGTTACATATACTGATGTGCTTCCGTGTTCAAATGTGAGTGACCATGATGCCCCTTATGCATGCCTTAATATTCGTGTTGAGCGTTTTGTCCCACGTTTTAAAATGATCCGAAATGAGCGAGGGTTTCAGGAAAAAGAATATATCCAGGACTTTACATCTCTCCCGTTTGGCGTCATTCAAATAATGGATGACCCAGAAGAGAAATTGGAAATGTTCACTAATCTCATCACGGAATGTATTGAACCCCACTAAAGCGCACAAAGATCACACGCCCACCAGCTCCGTGGTTCCACGAGGAAGAAATAAAAAGTCTTCAAAACCAACGAGACCGGTTGCGGCATAAGGCTCATTCATTAAAAACACCGGATATCTGGCAAGCTTTCCGTGATGTACGTAATCGCCTGAAAACAAAAATCAAGGAGGCGAAACGCTTGTTCATTAACACTGCACTATCATCATCAAAACCGAAAGTGGTCTGGCGCATTATCCATCGTATATTGAATCCATCTTCACAGCCTTTACGGCTTGATGTTAATGAACTAAATACATATTTTGCAGAGACTGCTCAGCGTACCACTGGAAATTCAAATGTGGACATTAAGGAAGATTTGTTAGATTTTGTCGATGGCCTGCCACAGGGATCCATAGAGGAAGAACCATTTATCTTACACTCCGTCACTTACAAAGAGGTCCTCAATGAGATTAAAACCATTCGTTCTGATACATCAACAGGACCCGATCAAATACCAATTAAGTATATTAAACCTATCGCAGAATTAATTGCAGGACCATTGACTGATATAATAAATTCATTTATTGCCCAATCACTTTTCCCTGACGCATGGAAAGTGGCTAGAATAACTCCAATTCCAAAGACGAACGACTCTTTCAGTGTTCCAAATATGCGGCCAATATCGATTCTTCCAGTTCTTTCGAAAGTGTATGAAAGACTTGTCCACCATCAGGTTATTGACTTTATTGAATCTCGTACCCTATTCAAAGATAACATCTCTGGGTTCAGGAAAGGTCACTCGACTACAACGGTATTATTGGGTATAAGGGATGATATAATCCGTGCCATGAAACGCGGCGAAGTAACCCTCATGGTTTTAGCTGACTTTTCCAAGGCATTTGACACTTTAAAATACAAAACTGTCCTGAAAAAACTTGGTCTCCTTGGTTGTTCCAAAGACTATCTTAAATGGACAATACAATATCTCACTGGTAGGAAACACTTTGTTCAGATTGATGACAAGAAATCAGAGCTCTGCACAGTCAATTTTGGTGTGCCTCAAGGATCAATAATGGGGCCTCTGATCTTTAATCTTTATGTGACAGACCTTCAATCATGCATGGACAACGTTAAATGCCACCAATATGCTGACGACACAACATTTTACAAACATTGCAAACCAATAGATTTACAATCTACTGTGATTGAACTTTCTACAAGCGTGGACAAATTGGAAGCATGGTCGCGGGAATCAAACTTAGTTATCAATCCAAAGAAGACAAAGATGATGTTACTGTCCACTTCGCAGTTATCGAAGGTTCATCACTTGGATATTGCAAATATTGACATTGCTGTTAATGATACACCATTAAAACGAGTCGCTACCACTAAGCTCTTAGGATTTCACATTCATGAACATCTAAACTGGGAAGAGAATGTTAAACACGTTGCAGCATCTTGTTATGCTACTTTAACATCAATAAAGAAGTTGAAGAAAATACTACCTTTCCACATCAAGAAGAATCTTGCACAAGCACTTGTTCTAAGTAAACTATACTATAATGATATTGTGTACTACTCCCTCCCAGACTATTTGTCAAAACGTCTCCAGAGAGTTCAAAAGGCTGCAGCTGGTTTTGTACTCGGCAGATACGCCTCCACTGAAGATATAGTATTAAAACTCAAGTGGCTTCCTGTGAAAGAACAACGTGAATGGAACTTACTTAAAGCAACTCATAAAGCTATTTACAATATTAACTGGCCAAATTACTTAAAATTAAATGTATTTCAGCACAACAGATGTCTAAGATCTAGCAATAGCTTACAATTAGAGAGGCCATTGATAAGCAATACACTACAAGATCAAGCTTCGCATGTATTCAATTTATTGCCTGATGATGTGAGAAACTGTTCCGATTTTACTACTTTCTGTAAAGAGACTAGAAACATTATTTATACTAGGACATTAGAACGTTTCTAATTACTATCTATCTTGACTGTATAAATGTTTATATTTACATCGTAATTTTTATATCTATATTGTAATAATTTATCATAATTTTTTTTCTTGTTGTATTGTATGTAAAATGAACAAGTGAAGAGCCACTTTGTGGATATATTGTTCAATAAATCATTATTATTATTATTATTATTATTATTAATCAGGCCGATTTATGGTTTAGATGCATGGTAATCAAGGAGATATAGGAAAGGATTATGAGCCCACAAATCATTCCGCTGACCGTTTCTCGTTCCTTAAAGAGTGATTGTCAACCGTCGTGCATTGCGCGTTTGTGTTTATCTTTCCTTAGGATAACGAAGTGTTTTGAAGTGCTTCGTTGCAAACTTGACTTAAATACTCCGGAAATTCGCCGAGTCTTCTCAGAAAACCCTATAGAGGCTTTCTTATTCATCCACAATCTAAATACGTCCACTCAGAACCTGATTTTTATGTTTGAACCTCGTAACTTGGTCTTCCACGCTTCGCGTCAGTCAAGGCTGACATGATTCGAAACGAAAGTCAATGAAACGTTGAGTTTTTTGAAAAATGCAGAAATAATTGCTTTCTAAGGTATGTCTTTTTTCTATTAAAAGACAAAATGAATAATTTATTTATATCAAGGATTGACAAGATATTTACGGATGAGTTCACCAAAGGAATTTCTTGCTTCAAAAAATGGCCGACCGAGCGTGCAATGCGTCACGGTGGACACTCACTCTTTGATATGCATCTAAATTAATCGGCCTGATAAATCGCAGTGTGACGTAAAGCATCTTTAACGCGTGCATCCTTCCCATGAGCAAGTAATTATTGCAAACTATTTTGATATTGTTATTTTACAAGATCTAGTTTCAATTTTGTCGTTCAATGTACAATTCTAAGATTTTCTAAAATGGTTTGCCTGATCTATAACACCCAGAATGATTTAGCTATGACGAAATAAAACATGTTTTAGTGTCACTACTGTTTGTTCATTCATTGTAAAAGATGCCGAGTATTGAAAAACAGATAGATACGTTTATTTAGAAAACTCATTGCAGCTATGAGCTAAATTGCGTGATTACAAAGGTTTAAAATATAGAATTTAGCGGTTACTAAAATTACTTACAGAATTAAGTTACAAAATTAAAACTCGGATGCAGACTGTTCAGGAATAAATACTTAATTGTTTTAAACCTATTAGTTTTGGTTTTAGGAATTATAAAGTTTCTTTTATTCCCTAAGAGAATAGTAAGCTGCAGGAAAAAGATTAAATAATTTGTGATTTTAATTTTCTACAATACTCTTAGAGAGCTATAATCTCGACGGTCTTGAAGACTATTTAAGTTAGTAAAATCAATCTGGCTGGGCAACTTTCCAAGGGAGAAGAATTGTTATAAAACGCGTTTTTGAATTTGTTCGATGTTGTCACAGGTATTTTGGTAGTCAATGATGGAATACTTCACAACTAACTATAAGCTGGGCTAATACACGTACGTAGACGTAGTAGAATAAAACAATGGCATCGGTGCATGGGAACATGAGCACATTTCAGTTGAACGATGATATATATATGCGTTTCTTAAAAGTGTCCTTTGACCTCTTAAACCGGAAAACGAGTTCCTTACATTTTTTAACGTTTAATTGGAATATGTATTTGCGTTCGACCGGCACTAAAACCTTTTTAAAAATGCTGATTTTATAGAACTAATATTATATTATTTCTATAACTTATTACTTCTGATACAATGGATCATTGACATCAATTGTCAAAATCTGGAATCTGAAGATCGTTGAGCATTGCTATGATAAGCTACTAGTTTAGTTCCTAATCAGAAAAGCAATTTTTGGCCAACTTCACACGCTGGAAGTTGCCCTTAGAAAATCAATGACCCAGTTCATCTTGTTCACCAAAAGATGATGCATGATCAATTAGGTCAAACGCTTTTCGATATTCAAGTGGCAGTACACGCTAATTAAGCCATAAGTAGCAGAAGATCTTGGAATATAGCTCCGAATTAATTAGCAGGATTAATTATGCCTGCAGGTATCACAGGAGAGATAAATATTTCCACTACAAAGTCAGTTCAGCAATCGTAGATATGACAGGGGCAATGATATTGGTCTTAGATGTTGGTTAATCTCACGGTATGGTTTTTCCTTGGGCACTGGATCCTATACTAAGTATCAACATCTGTTTAAATCATTGTGATTCAACTCAAAAATCAACTGCGAGGAACTTGTTTGTTCTGAAACACGAAACTTCCCGAAAAATACTGTCGCGGTCTATGTTTTTTAATTACCTTTAATTCTTATAAAGTAAATTGTTGCAATACATTCACAGCTGATTATATATTCGTTAGATATTTAAGATAATTTACAATAAACTAAGAGAGTATACACATTTGTTGTGTGAAACTGCACTGCTATATACAGTATACTATATAATAAAGTATACGAGTTTCATATCAGTACTGTCATCGATGTGCATTACTGGTTCACCTGATATTCACTGGAACAAGGCAATTAATTGCTATATTTCTAAAAATGGTGAAAAGATTTGAACCGCCTTTTCGTAACATTGTTCTACTAGGGTCACCTCAGGACTTTTAAATATTTGTGTTGAGCAACGTTTAGACAAATGACAGTGTTAAATTGTCTTGTGCATTATCGTCTAATATGTTGATACGGTATTTATTATAGTTCTGTCAGGATTCTGTTTTCTATATCATTATATAGCTAGCTTAACAGCTGGTTCACTGATCTACTTTACTTTTATGTATACTAAATTAAGTTTACCGTTGGTTCGAATATGGCCGCATTTACCACGTACTAACCATAGTTTGGCACTGTTCTAGTGGACTATACAAGACGAACACCAACATAAGGTCACACCCCTATAGCATATCGCGATTCAAATCGGACAACAACTTTCCATGTTCTCACAACTTTCTAATCTTTGTTGTCCAGCGCGCAGTCCAGGTTTATAAGTAAAACAGTCAACTACATCAAAACGGCAAATAAACCGCGTAACTATATTTTCCAGCAACTTTATTGCTATATCCGGTATTTAAATGTTGAAACACGCGTATTATGTTCATCAATCAATCATCCATTTTGTGTTAACATATGTTCTCATGTATATTATTTCTTGTTGATGAACTGCTCGTCCTGCAGTTCTTGGAGAACGTTGTTCAACAGATTTATATACCTCACAGCAAGTCGTAAGATCTGACATTTTGAAAGTTTCTTATCCGGTGGATACGTGGGTAGAATTTCCCTAAGTTTTCCAAAAGCTATGTTTACATTATCCTGACGAACACGTTCTCGTCTTTTAGTTATCTTTGTGCAATCCTTATTAAGCTGCATGCTGGTGGTTTTTGATTTGCATGCTGGCTGTTGCAACGCCATACTTTCTGCAGTCAAATTTTCTTCAGGTCTTCGCACCACGGCAGAAAATGAACCAGTTGTGTCGAGGTGTTCACAAACTGTTGTCTTACGGCATGTAAATATGTTGTCCAGTTGTGAAGATGGCGAGTAATTTTCATGGTGAAGATTCCAGTCTGTAAAGACATCGATATCACAAGTAGCTGTAAGAACGTTCATCTCTTTTGTTACTCCAGACGTTGACACACTGTTGTAAATAGGGCGTTCTCTTTAAAAACACAGTAGATAGAGGTTATTATGCAGAGGATCTTTCTAACCACAAGTTTGAGTATCAGTTTAATTGAGATGTCTCCGGAAAGTAATAAGTCAACTTAAGCTGCCGTAAATCCTATTGAAACAATTAAATGTGTTACCCTTGCAGATCATGAACTTTTGATAGAGATCTATAATGGTTATTGCATCGACGCCGCTTATCAAAAATATCTTTCAACCTGCTCATCAGTTTATCAACCTTTCTGTTTCATTTGGCTCCAGGTTTACCAATTAAAAGCTGGGTGGTCGCCGTGTTTATTGAACACTTCTTAATTAAAGACTTTAAACCTCGTTACATTGACCTATAGTATACAGTATAGGATCTCAACAACGAGAATTCTGAAGAAGATTTTTCATTCTTGCATTTTTAAAAACCGTTTCATTCTCAGAGTTATACTCTATATATTGCAGGTTGTCGGTCTATCACTTGTGAAATTATTGAAGAAAAACGAATCACAAATTGCGATTGTCATCCTTAACCAATGCCATACCCTTACTACATTTACATAAAACAAATGATGAAACAAAGTCCGAACAAAAGCATTTTGAAAACTCAAAATATGAGTTAAAAAAATAAACAAAGTTTATGGCAATATTTCAACTTTATCAAAAAATCTTCGTCAGACAAATTGACTTGATACAAAATTGACAGGTAAAGAAATTGCAAGAAATTTTCGTGTTTTTTCGAGTTTTTTTATTATTCTTTTTGATGACCAGCAACCTTTTGACTGTTTACGTGCGAAAAAACATCTTTATGTTAAGATATTTTGTTTGATATAATAAAACACCTATTGGATTCATCTTCGCCCAATATTACAAAATATTTAAGTCTCGACTTGCAATATCAGGCTCGACCTTCGGTCTCGCCCAATATTGAATTCTCGACTTAAATATTTTGTAATATTGGGCTCAGAGGAATCCAATAAGTAATAATGTATTTGGAACCTCGTAACGTGAATTATATGGAGAATAATACATGGTGTGCGGAAATATGAAATTTATTTCGAGTGTTGACCATGATATCGAACGAGAGAGCGCAGCAAACGAGTGAGATATCCTGGTCAACACGAGAAATAAATTTCATATTTCGGCCAAGCATCCATGTATTTTTCTGTTTATTATAAAATGTCCAATTGCTTAGAAAAAACAGCTTTAAACTATAGTACTGCTGTATCAGCGATAATCGTCACATGTGCGATTACCATAAATAATCACACATGTGAGATTATCACTTTTATTAGTTGTGGAAAATCAATAAAACACTCTACTTTATATAATAAAACCCCTTGCATGGATGACCTTCATGTTTTTTCGAAAGGTTATTACTTAGGATGATCTTGTATTGCAAACCGATAATCATTATGATTTTCAGCACTGTAGTTAAGAGAATAATGTTACCGTGTACAGTTGCTTTGTGTTAGATTTTGCAGGATTTTCTAAAGAATTTGTCAAAAATGTGAACCATGCCCATTATTGTCCCGATTTTTAAGAACAAGTATTTGTCAATATACTCAATAGATTAACCGTTCTTAAAAAGATCATTACCGATCATTAACGGTTTATATTATGATAAATAATATTTGTATAGCAACCTCCCATTTTCAACTTAGACGTTTTATTACCCATGTTACCAAAGCAACAGATCAGTGCAATGTATTATTTTCGATGTAACAATTTCACATCCTATTGTTTCAAATACTAAAATGTAGGGAAAATATTTTTAGTGGAAGATCACCTTAATCACGTTCTCCAAGATGACAATCGTAATAACGAGAAATCTTAGCTTGCCAATAAGCCTTTCTTGCAATTGAATGTCAGATTTTTCAGTTGGTTCAGTTGATCGAAGAAGCGCATCAAATAAATTATCGATGATGTCAGTTGTATACGCTTTGATTAATAGGACAGGGACAGTTGAAACAGCAGAAATGAAATAATCCGACATAATCTTCTATAAAGAGAACATTTCCAGATAAAGAAAGCCACTTCCTCATATATTTTTCCAACTAAACCCATTAACTATCTTATCAGTAAGCGTTGAAGCGACACTGCGATGAGCAATTAAAACGCGAATTATGGTGTACTGTATAGCTTCAACTATATTTAACATCTGTGTTTGAAATATAGCATGTTTCTCATATCTATAATCAACGTAGATTAACACAAATAAACACATATTGTATCACGAAATATTCTCTTGGTCTGAATTATTATAGCAGCGCTTTTTAACTTCTGCAGTTTTCATCCCGAATAGCTTTCTTTCTAACGTGAGACCAGACGTCAACTCAGACAGACGTCTCAACGAAAAGATGTATCAAAGCCAAAGCGCTTGATTTAAAACTAAAAGTGAATTCTATCAAAGAAAAGGGAAAGCATTTCATAGTTTTCTGTGGCAAAGGCATGTAAAAAACCTGGTGGGTTTTTTAAACAATGGTGGTGGGCCTGATTTGACGAACTATACAATGATAAAGTAATAACATACAATAATAAAACACTAACAAAGAATAATAAAAAATAAAAGGTCGGCGTCGATGGAGATTGTGAAGTTATGATGCCGATAGCGGCAATGCTATCAGAATATACATTAGACGGCCTATAAGGCGACAATTAATAACAATTAGTTGTATGGGTTAATTAATTGACGCCGTGTAGATGGCTCAGATATAGTCCGACGGTTTCCTTGCTAATTTTTTCTAAATTCTTTTAATTGTTTTATTAGTATACATAGATCGAAACGTCACTTTCAAGGAATTAACTCGAATATGATATTCCCAGATGCATGATTATGTTTATGTTTAGAGCAGCGCTTCGCCATCCAAAATTAGAGCGATAATTAAGCCATTTTAAGTTGGTCGCTGAAAACAAGTTATCTACAATTTTTGAGATTATTCGAGATGATCTTCATTTAAACAAGGACAGGACACTGCTATACTTTTGCTATAATACCCGTATTAAAGTGGTACTAGTACTACGATCAAATTTTTACCTATCGATATTTTTACGTATTTATAAAGCAGACCGCTAAATATTACTCGGTCGAAACCGTTTTGCGATTCGACGATATATGGCAAGTATTATTTTTCTGACTCCGAATCTCCTGACCAACGTAATGAAGTGACGTCAGACTCTCAACGCGAGGACTCCACATGACTAATTCTTCAAGTAAGTCCATAGTGATCAAGGTCCTTTTTTTCAAATTCTTCGTCTGAAAGGCTGGACATTTCATCTATACTTCTCGAAGAAAACAAGTAACCCCGACTGAAACTCAAGAGAGTCTGACGTCAGAAACAATATTACCTTTTGAAATTGCAGGCTCACTGGCCTAAATAATAGTGATCCAGAGCTCAAAATATTTACTTCAAAATATCATTTTTAGTTTTTTTACATCGATGATCACTTTCGACCCTGAAATAATATGCTATGCATATTAAAAGAAAATCTAAAAACGGGGCAACCCGTTCCCAGGGCATTTTGCCTCCACGGTGGAAGGTCGGCGAAACTGGGTGTTTAGATATGATAATTTTTGTGATCTTTGTTCCATTGCCTTTGTCTACTTTGTTGACCTGAATAATTGAGAAATATTCAATGCTCTTCAGAGTTGTTCATGTCAGCATTCATCGGCATAAAAGCAACTAACAAGCTTAATAATCTACTATACATCCATGGTTATTTCTTACAAAAGGTATGAAGAAGCATATATCCAATTTAGCGAAAGCTATCACTTCTAATTTGCTGTAAAATTTGAAGATTTAGATGAATAAATTATACTCGGCTGATGGAACAGCCAATCCCAGGGCCATTTTCGCCGACCTTCCGCCGTGGAGGCAAAATGCCCTGGGTATACGAGGTTGAAAACGGGGGTGAATTTTCATCGTAGAGCCACTTTAATCATGGAGCTGTGTTAAGAAATTAACAAACCACGAGCAAACAAATTATATCTTATGAAGATGTAGTAATCATATACAATTATTCAGAACAAGCTCGTATATATATTGTGCTTCTTTCGTTCAGTGTTCATTTTCGTATTTTATTTATAGTTCAGTGTTCAAACGAAGCTGGCTGTCCTGTTTGGAGGTGTCCACTGTCTAGAGGTTTTCTATATTAAAGGACGTTGGCAACAAAAAAGTACTTTAGTCGGAATATAGTATGACTATGAAAATGCTCGCAACACATTTTAAATGTTGAGTAAATCAAGTAAAAACGCCGCCATTATGACCTGCTCGCAGGCTAGGATATGTTGTATTTTCGTACTTTTGTGCTACTTATTATGGGGACATGTATTTCGCAGTTTATTGTAATAGTGATTAGTAAAACAACGTTGAGAAGAAGCTTACTTTATTTGCATTTCTGCCAACACTGACCACTTTACCCAGCACATGACGTCACAGTTCATGTGACTGAGAACTCTAATTCACCTTTAATACGCGTTACGAGTTTTTACAACCTCAAACTACGATATTCCGCTTATTTAGGTCACATTTTTTATCTAAAAGGTATTTTTGGTTGCCAATAGCCTTTAATAAATAATTATATCGGGAGCCGGACTCCATTGTCTGTATATGCAAATTGTTGTGCGACCACGAATTCAACTTAATTTTCTTCTAACACACTTAAAAACGCCGTTGCTTGCAAGTTGTATATACTTCGTGCTTACACTAGTATTCTTGGCGTAAATGTACATTCATCTCATTACTGCTGTGTGGTTCGAGCAGATTTTACACCAGGTTCTAATGTAATGAACTAAAAACTTTGCTTAAAATAATTTGCATTATAGGTTCGGCTCATGAAGAGTTCTCATGTATAAATGGTCGAACACACCATGATAAAGTGTAATCAAACTCTAAGGGGAGGTTATTGTTAGAATTACGGATTGCGTCTTATTGGATTTTGAGTTCGCGGATGGAAAAGGTGAACTGGGAAGCGCGAACCTATAGTTTTAAAAACATTTTGTTGATCCAATTTCTTAAAACAGAAAATCGTCAATTTAATTGTTAAACGATAATATTGTGAACATTCTATGTTGAGCAAATTAAACGTTATAACTCCAAATTTCACGATAAGTTATAGCGTTTAATGTTGTGAATTATTTGGTCAAACCTGCAGTAGCATATAGCAGTAGCAAGGATATAGTCAATCTATATTATAGACGGTGAGTGAGCACTCGGGTGGAGGACAAGGCTAAAAGGGATGACTAAAAAGGACCTTCCCATTTTCAAGAACTAACTCTAATCCTAACACTAACCTTGGTTACCTTAAACCTAATCTTGAAATAAAGAAATATTAATCCTACTCCTAAACTCAACATTTCAATGCTGCAACATTCAACCCCGAGTGAGAATTTCATGGCGTCGAAAACTAAATACTGTATGTCGCCCGCGAACAGCCCGAGCACTTCTCGAATCTGCAGCAATGATTGCCTAGGTTCACGAAATTTCGATTTGTAATCGCAGTAAAACAGCCAAGCGTGCAGGATTTCAATAAGGTGTTTTTGGATTAAAAGGGATAACTCAAAAGGACATTTCTGTTTTTGTCTGATCTTTATTTTTGGTTAGGATAGGGTGGTTAGGATTAGAGTTTTTATTTGGGATATGGTTAGAGTTTTTTGGATCCTGTTAAGCTTCTAAATCCTACAAAATAACTTTGATTCGATTATGACGTAGTCTGCGTGTACGACACCTAATATCATTACATCATTGCACATTACACATAACATCGAAATAAATTAATTAAATCAAATTAATTTACTATTTCTAATTTCTTGCATTTCTAAAAATATAGAAACATCTTGACGTCATAGGTTATTTCATTTGTATATCACACAAGTCTAAATAAGAACGACAACGGCCTTTGAAAAAGGTGCATATTTTGATTAAAATTATACTGTATATTTACATCAATAAAGGATAGTGCTGGATTGTTTCTGTAATGTATATTGAGCCATTTCATGTGTCTTCACTTCATGCGCTTGACACCCATTCACCAAACTGTACAAGGTGCAGTATAACAGAGTAGAAATCCATCAAATTCAAAATATAAAATGGGCGGTTTACTTTCTTCTCTTTTCCCCTTGAAGTTTTTTACTTTCTTCTCTTCTTCTCTTATTGATCGGATTACGAGGGTCAAATATTTCAAATGTATCTGCGTCGCTAACATTAGCATCCTTTACTTTATGTTCTTGATTTTCAAACACAAGCGTGTGATGCAACCTGTAATCAATCAATGATAATAAAATAAATACAATTCACCAGTATCGTCGCAAACCCTTTTTTTGAATTTTTCAAAAACAAAACACAAATACCTTCTCAAACATTCTCCCATCAACTCCATCCCTTCCTCTCGCCATCTCTCGCTCTCCCCGTTTCTCTCGCTCTATGCATCCATCTCTCCTTCCATCGCTCCCTTCCCTATCACTTCCTCCTCCCTCTACTCCCTATCAGTCTCATCCTTATTCCCCCGCCATCTCTCTCCCCTCACTCTTCCTTTCTCTCGCTCTATGCATCCATCCATCCTTCCATAGCTCCCTTCCTCCCTATCAGTCCCTCCACCCTTATCGCTCCTCCCTTCCTCTCGCCAGGCCCATCTCTCTCTCTCTCCCCCTCGCTCTCCCCCTTTCTCTCGCTCTATGCATCCATCCCTTTTCCACCCTCCCTTCCCTATCACTTCCTCCCCCTCCACTCCCTTTCTCCCTCCCTATCAGTCCCTCCATCCCTATCCATCCTCCCTTCTCATCTCGGCAATCTTACCATGACATATCATCGACATCTTCATCCTCTTCATCCTCTGGATCATTCAACTGAATAACAGTAGAGGTCTCTTCATCATCCGTTTTTTCCAGTTTAGATTGAAAAACTGACAAAAGATTCATGGTCTACAGAAAGACGAAGTACCAAACTTTCGTAAATAAAAGAAAACAGAATACACTAAAAGGTTGTTGTATACTGCCGAAATAGTGTTTAGGATATTTAAACGACGCAAAAATCATTTATCCCAATTTGAGCTGTATCTAGAAGTGCATTCGAAATAAGCAAGAATAGCGCTCTTACTTTGTCAATGTCTTATCAAGATAGATATTCCAGAGATATTAAAGTTTTTAAAAGCTGCAAATGAGATACATATTGACGTCATCTACTCACTCAAATTCTAAAAATAAGGAATATCTTTGGAGATAGCGGCTAGATTGTGCTGAAACGTTCCAGATGTATGCTACTGATAATGGTACACTGTATAGTTAATGCTGTAAATATTTTTCATTTTAGGGATTTCCTTTAGTTTAAATTAAGGAGTAGATGACGTCATAAGTTTATTTGCATATTTCAAAAACTTGAATGTATCTGGAACAACATAAGATATTGACTTTAATAATTGCAAGAACGCTATTCTCAACCTCGTACCCAGGCTTTAAAAGCCTGGGTACGAGGTTGCGCTATTCTTCCCCATTATTTGAGTACTAATAGATAAACTAAAAATTGGATAGACGAGTTTCGGTCTTATAGTACCCGTTTCAACGTTTCCAGCAAAGGCCCTTCGTCAGAGAGTAAAACATAAAGTGAACTTCGTCTGTGATGGTGTTTTAAATGTTAGACCCCTCCTACACATGACTATTTCCACTGTACACCAACCTTTCAGAGTATTTCTACATTTATGTCAACGTAGCACAACACGTTTATATTACTAATTTTTAAATAAAAGACATAGGTAGGAGGGATTGGGGAAAATAAATGCATCTGAAAATTGTCTGACTGTTCTGACCGTATTTCAATAGCTCAGTGGTAAGAACGTTTTTAGTTAGTTAGTTAATTAGTTAGTTAGTTAGTTAGTTGGTTGGTTGGTTGGTTGGTTGGTTGGTTGGTTGGTTGGTTGGTTGGTTGGTTGGTTGGTTGGTTAGTTAGTTAGTTAGTTATGAGGGTAACAGTAAATAGCAAAGCTAATAAACCTGTGGCGCTCTTACTTTAAAATAAATATTACATTGATTTAAAATTAATTACAATACATTATAAATATTACTAACATAATAATGTGAAAGTAAACCTAAGTAACAAACAATATATAGCAATTTTTGAAATATAAAAGATACAATTATTATCCAATAAAGTGAAATTGTTGCTGGCTAAACACATGATTCCATAACGAATTTCTAAATGTAAAAACAGTATCTTTTTGTCTTATGGAAATTGGGTAAACTGTTCCATTGTTTACATACAGATACTCTAAAAGTCTTACACCTTCAGTTTACGCGTTTAAATCTAGGACATAAATTAGGTTAAAATTGGAATATCTAGTTCGGCGAGTCAGTTACTTATATACGAGGGTAATTCTCCTTTCAGTGTTTTAAAAACAATTATAGTACTTTTCGCTATTTTAGCGTCCTCATAAAAAGGTAGCCACTTAAGTTGGTTAAAAAGCGCAACAGATGATGACAAATTATCGGCATTTAAAATGGTTCTTGAAGTTCTCTTTTGTAGTTTAAAGACTCTAACATGTAGTTTTGGTCACAACTCGACCAAATTATACTAACATAGTCAATTATAGGGTTTTTCATACAATTGTAAAAAAGCGTTGGTTCGTTAAGACAGAGACCTCGGGTTCGATTCCCGGTTGGGGCAGTCACATAAATTTTCAAAAACGCTTTATAAACTTATTAAATCCTCTCCCGTTAAAAATAAGACACTGAGTAAGACACACCCGCTGCAAATTCATATTAATTGTCAGAGCAAATTTATTTATTTGATAGTATTTACCCAGGAAGCCTACTCGCGTGAAGCGATTTTCAGTAGGGTCCTGAATAAATTACGAATAAATTACTGAATAAATTACTGAATAAAGACTAATTAAAAACATGTAAGTGAAAACTGTATAGAATCATAAGCATCAAAATGTACGAAAACTATAGAATTCTATGAATTTTAGAATTTGTTTAAGTTTGGCCTTAAAACTTGGTAGAGAGAGAGTTTCTCTTATAGTAGGGTCCAGATTGTTTCAGTCAGTGAGAGCACGGAATTTGAATTTTTATTGCCATAGAATATCACAGATTTAAGAATCCATCAAGACAGTCTCTGTATGTGGTATATGTGGGCAAAACTCCTTCGTTTGGTAATGTCACATGATGACGTCATCATGACGTCACCGAAAAATGACAATTCCTATAATCTTCGAAGGTTCTTAAGAAAAACTAATTTTCCTGGACAACCGTAAGTACATATGGATTTTAAGAATTTTTAAAAAGAAGCCGAGATATTTAAGGTCAGTAAACACAATAAAATTTTCGTAACTCGTTTATATTTAATTTATCAAATTTGTAGGAAGTAATTTAGGTTTACATGACACTAAAATATATAGCATAATGTAAAAAATAACGAAAATTATAAAGTTTTTGTGTTTGTCGATGACGTCAATGTGACGTCATCAATATATATATATATATATATATATATATATATATATATATATATAATATATATATATATATATATATATATATATATATATATATATATATATATATATATATATATATATATATATGTGTGTGTGTGTGGTTCATGTTTGTGTTTGTTTGAGTCATGCGTGGTCGTACGTGCCGTCGGAAAGCATATAAACTTATTACCTGTTGTTCCCGACCAGATCCTTTCTTCTTAATTTGTTCGTTCTTCTTGTGCAAATATTCCTTCCTCTCTTGACGAAATTCCTTGACTGCACCGGTTCCCTGAGCTTTAGAAAATAAAATTTACAGATAATGATATTTAATATGGAGGGGGACGTTGGGAGGGTGTCAATACCGTAATACCGCACAAAAATTCCGAAAATACCGCATAAGAAAAATTTAAATACCGCATACCGCGAAAAAACGAGGAAACAAAAAATTACTGGTTAAGCCTCGTTTCCATTCCAAGACATGGTCGCCGATGTACATTTATCCATGTGTGAATTTCAAAAGTAAAATTCAAATGGATTTAAACTATTACGTGCGAATATATACGCATGAAAAACGCATGACTGGAAAACAGGCTTTAGGATATGAAAAACGCAGTTGTAAAGTGACTAAAGTCGATAGTTTAGATGTGAAGAAGACAAAAATATCCTTACCGTAACAACTCGGGCATTGCAAAGTTCGGCTGCTAGCTATCTTGTAGAAATTGGTTGAAAACATCAAAGGTCGCGAAGGTCAAGTTACATACCACGTAACAATTAAATTACGTCATTAGAAATAACTGCAAACGAAATATGGCCGTACACCCCGTAAGCTATAAATCGGAAATCCCGCACACCGCAGAACTTGACAACACCGTAATACCGCCATTTTAAATATTTTCCCGCAATACCGCAGCCGAAAAAACAAATTCCCGCACACCGCAGGATTTGAGTTCACCGCAACACCGCAAACTACAAGTTTTTTCACCGCAATACCGCCCAAAAAATAGGCTGATACCGCAATACCGCAAATCCCAATGTCCCCCTCAATATGCGAGTATTACACAAATACCTTTTTATAAAGAATATCTGAAACACTCATAATCAATTCTTTCCATTTGCTATACCTATATAAATCTTAATACTCCACCTTTTTCTTCTTCAATTTCTTCTTTCACATCTTTTAAATTGTTTTGTTTTCTTCCTCCTCGAAGTTCTCTTTGAAGTCGTTTTGTCTCTTCCAGAAGTTCTTTTCTGAAACATTTTTAACAAAATTTAAATACAGAGCTTGTTTTCAGACACGTAACAATTATTGGATGAGGCTGAGCATGATATCTGCCGAAGCCGAAGGCTGATAACATTGTGTCATTGACCGAGGTCTGGATAATTCTTGAAATTATGCTTAAGCCGAATCTAATACATGTCGTCACTGTTGTCTTTATCGTCACTGTTGTCTTTATCGTCACTGTTGTCTTTATCGTCACTGTTGTCTTCATCGTCACTGTTGTCTTTATCGTCACTGTTGTCTTCATCGTCACTGTTGTCTTTATCGTCACTGTTGTCTTTATCGTCACTGTTGTCTTTATCGTCACTGTTGTCTTTATCGTCACTGTTGTCTTCATCGTCACTGTTGTCTTTATCGTCACTGTTGTATTTATCGTCACTGTTGTCTTCATCGTCACTGTTGTCTTTATCGTCACTGTTGTCTTCATCGTCACTGTTGTCTTTATTGTCACTGTTGTCTTCATTGTCACTGTTGTCTTCATCGTCACTGTTGTCTTCATCGTCACTGTTGTCTTCATCGTCACTGTTGTCTTTATTGTCACTGTTGTCTTCATTGTCACTGTTGTCTTCATCGTCACTGTTGTCTTCATCGTCACTGTTGTCTTCATTGTCACTGTTGTCTTCATCGTCACTGTTGTTTTCATCGTCACTGTTGTCTTTATCGTCACTGTTGTCTTTATCGTCACTGTTGTCTTCATCGTCACTGTTGTCTTTATCGTCACTGTTGTCTTCATCGTCACTGTTGTCTTCATTGTCACTGTTGTCTTCATCGTCACTGTTGTCTTCATCGTCACTGTTGTCTTCATCGTCACTGTTGTCTTCATCGTCACTGTTGTCTTCATCGTCACTGTTGTCTTCATCGTCACTGTTGTCTTTATTGTCACTGTTGTCTTCATTGTCACTATTGTCTTCATCGTCACTGTTGTCTTCATCGTCACTGTTGTCTTCATCGTCACTGTTGTCTTCATCGTCACTGTTGTCTTCATCGTCACTGTTGTCTTCATCGTCACTGTTGTCTTCATCGTCACTGTTGTCTTCATCGTCACTGTTATCTTCATTGTCACTATTGTCTTCATCGTCACTGTTATCTTCATCGTCACTGTTATCTTCATCGTCACTTGTTGTCTTCATCGTCACTGTTGTCTTCATCGTCACTGTTGTCTTCATCGTCACCGTGTTGTCTTCATCGTCACTGTTGTCTTCATCGTCACTGTTGTCTTTATCGTCACTGTTGTCTTTATCGTCACTGTTGTCTTCGTCGTCACTGTTGTCTTCGTCGTCACTGTTGTCTTCGTCGTCACTATTGTCTTCGTCGTCACTATTGTCTTCATCGTCACTATTGTCTTCATTGTCACTGTTGTGTTCATCGTCACTGTTGTCTTCATCGTCACTGTTGTCTTCATCGTCACTGTTGTCTTTATCGTCACTATTGTCTTCATCGTCACTGTTGTCTTCATCGTCACTGTTGTCTTCATCGTCACTGTTGTCTTCATTGTCACTGTTGTCTTTATCGTCACTGTTGTCTTCCTTGTCACTGTTGTCTTCATCGTCACTGTTGTCTTTATCGTCACTGTTGTCTTCCTTGTCACTGTTGTCTTTATCGTCACTGTTGTCTTCATTGTCACTGTTGTCTTTATCGTCACTGTTGTCTTCATCGTCACTGTTGTCTTCATCGTCACTGTTGTCTTCATCGTCACTGTTGTCTTCATTGTCACTGTTGTCTTTATCGTCACTGTTGTCTTCATCGTCACTGTTGTCTTTATCGTCACTGTTGTCTTTATCGTCACTGTTGTCTTTATCGTCACTGTTGTCTTCCTTGTCACTGTTGTCTTTATCGTGACTGTTGTCTTTATCGTCACTGTTGTCTTTATCGTCACTGTTGTCTTCATTGTCACTGTTGTCTTTATCGTCACTGTTGTCTTCATCGTCACTGTTGTCTTTATCGTCACTGTTGTCTTTATCGTCACTGTTGTCTTTATCGTCACTGTTGTCTTTATCACTTTATCACTTTATCGTCACTGTTGTCTCTCAAGCCGGCCGGCCGCCGGCGGAAAAATGCGAGAAACGAGTACTACTACTTGCAGAAATTACTTGCAGAAAAACTACTTGCAGAAATTGAATAAGTTTGTATTTATTTCATTTCCTCGTTTGTTTGTGATACGTTGTCAGACGTTGTTTTGAGAAATTGCTTTGAGAAATTCATCGTCAAAGTCGTCAGAGTTTAACGAAAATAATAAGGCGTCGTTCATGTCTGTACTTATATTTTCAAAATTAAAAAGACAGTTCGCATCCGCCATTTTAGGCTTTGGTTTAAAGCCGCAAAAAAATCCGTATTTTTGTTCTGTTCAGAAGAGGAGAAATACGGATTTTACCATGCAATACGGTCTGGTATTTGTTCTGTTCTCGTGCCCTTATATGGAAGAATTACGTCATTGTCATATAATAATTCACAGTATTCGACGGAAATGACGCCACAGCTGCCGGACATTGAGAATTAACTGGAGTATATTGACCAATAAGGAACAAGAATGAAGTTTGAATGTTATTATTAATAAGCTTTTCCGGATCGATACGTTTTGGCGGGAACATTTCTGAGTTGATTTAAATGAAAATAAAAGAGAGTTAGGTATCTTCATTGTAAACACTAAGCAATAAAATGTGCTGGAACATCAATATTGCTTTTCTTGAAAGTTATTCATCTAACAAGCACGGCAAATAAAATAGAGAAAATGAATCAAAAGCCATATAATAAATTCCTTATTAACCTCGTTTGCTCTGCACGGTAAAGTATTTGCTTTTGGTTTTTCGCACAGACCTCTCCTTCGTCACTCATGGATCTGAACGAAACCCTCAGGGAATACTTTCCCGTACAGACCTTGGTTAAGAAGTCTTTAATATAGCCAAATATCATTGATTATGAGATTATACACACCTCTTATCAGATATAGTCTCTCTGGAATCATTGTCGTCTTCCTCTCTATCGTCATTCTTCAGCTCAACTTTTGTTTTTTGCAATTTGCTCCGTACATCATCGGCAATATTTTCACCATCATGTTTGGTATCCTGATAGCAAAAAAATAATGCTAGGGGATAAATTGTCGATTTAAAAAAGAAAGCTTGAAACTCATAACTATGAGTTGAGTTTACTTTACATGTATTTGGCTCGTGAAATGTGGGGGTTAAGTTCTCTTTTTAAATCATCGTAAGAACTTGCTCGCAACTCGCCGCCTGAGGGCAGTAGTAGATCCCATCCACCTAACTCCAAAATCGAGAGCTGGCCTGAGAACGAAGCTTAAAAATCTTGTCTCAGAGTCGTGGCGAGATGGTACACTCGCAGTTGAGGTGACCGTGAGGTACTAGGTCTGAGTCGTCTTCTGGACGATCTTTTTTAGTATCCGCGAGAGGTTGGACGAAATGAGAGATTGTTACGATATGACATACCTGTATGACAAAATACATCATGGAACTGCTAACCCCAAAACAACTTAGATCCTAACCATAACCCCAATGGGTTTTCTAACCTCCCGCCCAATGGTTTTCTAATACTAACCTTAATACTAATAAAAGGATCGTCCAGAAAACGAATCAGGCCTCTCTTGAATTTAGAGTTTACACTGTAGGTGGATGGAATCTAATTCTGACTAGCACGTTGTTGCGATGACTGTAAAGAAGACTTCAGTGAGGGAAATTTCTAGAGCATTGGAAGAAATTCCTTTCTGTCATGGACCCAACCTGCAGACTTGTTGTAAATTGATGATTTACTTGTTGTAAAAAAAGGTCGTGCATGTAAGTGAAGTTCAAACTTGCGTATACGTTGGAATATATTCCGTGAATACCCTAGCGAGTAGCGACAGAGACAAGTAGCGCGGATCATCATTACAGCAGTGGTGTAGCCAGGGTTGACCAATAAGTGGGCACCCAAGATTTTATTTACAGCAAATATAGACTTTTTTACCAAAAATATAATAAATATATAGGTGATATAGCTTTCAATTTGCTGCTTTGGCAACTAGCTGGTAAACCGTCTATTTCAGTCAAGTTGTAGAAATGGAGGATAATACATTGTACATGAATTGCAAACAAAATATTAAGCTGTTCGTGTAATCAAATCTCCCAACACTAGGTTCAAGTAATGAAAACAGAACCCTCAGTGTTAATTCTGTTATACGTAAAATTTATAGAGTGCAGCTCTTAATTTATTTTGGATTTTTCAAATTAACGCAAATATCTATTGTGACATGAATCGTCCTATTTTTGCGAAGTGCGGGAAACTCTTCTACGCTGTACGAGTGAGACCACTTTCGCATTGTGCTGTATTCTCAGAGATTGTCATGGTAGTCTGAATAATAAATTGAGTATATTATATCGATAACAGTGCTTGCTTATGTGAAACACAGGTGTTGTGACGTACAATTATCCATTTTCCCCTGAAGCATGTTTCCAGTCCCAAAATCTAGTGAATGCTTTTCCACAGCCGGTGGTAACAAAGGCGACACAAGTAACAAAAGGCCGCATCTTTCCACAGTTTGATGATTTAGTAAAATAATTTAAAATAATTTATTTCTAGTTCAGTAAAATAAGTTTTTAAAACTGATTATAGTTGCCCGGCCGAGCATTGGTTACGCCACTGCATTAGAGTCATCTTATCTCCTTCTAAATAAGCATTATATAAGTAAACAAAAAGATAGCCCTGGGGTCAACTCAGTACGCATATAAAAACAATTAACTAGGGTTAGCCTTCTAGAAGTGTCACCCTCCCTCCGTGTAAAAAGGCCACAACTGACCTACCAAGGCAGTTACAGGGCATTAAGCCCGGTCATGTGCCACAGATAGTCCATGTTACTCTCACTAACGCCTCTAACATCCACTCCAACCAGGAAACTGTCTATTAAAGTAGATAAGGCCTGCATATCATGAATATGACGACCTCTTACCGTGCTACCAGCACTTGTGTCAAGAGCAGGCACAGAACTGAGTTTTGGATCGTTTAAGACATCGTGACTGCTTTTGATTTTCATGTCCTGAAATTCAAATAATTAAACTGAAAATTACACATGAGAGGTTGTTTGCAAACGTGCTTCAACCATCCTGATAGGAAGGTAAGGAAATATCAATCGAATACCTCTTTGGTTCATTAATTAAAACGTATCTGTATTAGAAATATCGTGGGGTGAATCTCGACAGTTAGTGGTGGACACCTCGCAAAATAACGAAGGGGTGTGCAAACTGCAAGTTGCTTGAGTAACGTATGTAAAATCATGACTAAAAAGTTGTTTATTAAAATTTTGGATAGCTTAAAACTATAAAACAACATCATTCAGTTGTTTATTCGCGATGATGTGCTCGTCGTCGTTTATGTAACTCCATGCTTGAGTCTTCAAACAGGTACGTCGGTCTCTGTTAGTCACTTTGTGTCGTCATCCAGCTCAATCAGTTCTTTACGACAGTGCGGAGGTCCCATGAAGTGGCACTCACTGATCAGATGTTCGGTTATTTTGACTGAGCCGCATGCGCATTTGTCGTCAACTGTTGCACCAATTTTGTTCAAAGTAACCAACCTCCTCTAACTAATTAGTCGGTTCTAACTAACCAACTAACCAACCTCATCTAACTAGTTTCTAACTAACCTCCACTATTTACCATCGTCTACGATGCCATTTCACATAATTATTATTTCCTGCATGTGCCGGCCCTCTACTGGGTCTGTCTATTTGCTGCTGTAAGACTAACAGTTAGAATAGCTGTAAATTGAATAACGGTCCCTAATGCGCATTTGCGGAATTTATTTACAATTCTTTGTTGATGTTTATTGCTCTCAAGGGTAAGAAAAATTTGAAACCCACGTTTCTAAGTTACGATCGTTTAATATTCTGGAGGGAGGTTCGTTTTTAGTTGAGTACAGCGACCGCGGAGGGGAGAAAAAAGATTGACGACTAGTAACGCAACGCAAGATGACACAACATGCGGTTCGTTTTCACTTGACGCAGAGCTCCTGTGCTTACTTACGTCGCTCGTCCACCAGGCTTTATATTTGACGACGACTACGAGCAGTTCGTTATTTTTGGCGCCAGTTGCTTACGTCATCTCGTACTGACGTCACAAACTCGTAATCATCGTCTACTTAAGCACGAGTTTTCTGAAAGATCTCCTAGTCAAATGAGCAATAACTACGACTATAGTCAACACGAGATAGCGCAAGCAATAAGTTTTTACTAATAGCGTTTATTTCCTATACGCTCATTGCGACTTAAGGCCCATCCATACACGATACGATTCATCGTATACGATTGTCATTCTGGCGTACCTTGTCGTATACGATTGTCGTACTGGCGTATGTAATTGTTTGCACACTACATAATTATTGTTTATGATTCGATGACGAATGTTGACATGCTTGTAGACTTTGATCACATACACCAAGATGACAATCGTATGCGACAAATCGTATCGTGTAGATAAGCCTTAACGCATGCAAGCCGTGCATACAATTTTAGGTAACTACGTTGTGTGCCAGAAATGTATCTATATATACATGCCTTTATTACTGTTGAGAAATGACAAAAAAACAAACCTTGGTTAACGTATGTACTAGTTCTTCATCCTCTTCCGCTTCTTCACCAAACGATAATAAACTAAAATTCCTGATTTTTCAAGAAATTATTAAACATAATCAGAAAAATAGTCGTCATGATTTACGTTTCAAACCCAGTGTAATACAGGAGCTAGTTGTTCAAAAGGGTTTTTGTATCTACTGCAATAGATATGTTGGGAGCAGTGCTTCCACAGTTTCCACTTTCATAAAACTGGATTTCCTGTTTTCATCCTTATTTATTGCAATATTTCCTGCCAGAAATTGCAAAATTTCCTGGCAAATCCTATTAAAATATGACTTAAAAATCTCAGCAAACAGTGTCTTTATTCTTGAGATTTTCGTCGTTTTCGAACATTTGTCATTTTTTTTAACAAATTATTTTGTTCAACCGCTGCCCATTTCAGTTGAGCCTGCGAGCGATTCCAGAGCAATTTCCGAATCGTACCGAGCGATTTCCGAAGTTGATGCGATTTCCGAAGGCGAAAACGCCGCCAATTGAAGGCCCAAATCAAATTGCCAGCGTTAGAAAACTCTATGATAGGTAGCTTTCTTGTATATTCAACATTTTACTAGTTACTACGCCACACAGACTATTTTAAAGCTCCAATGGTTGGAATCTCAGAATTTCCTGCCATTATCCTGGCAATTCATTATATTTCCTGCCAATTTCCTTCCACTGGTTGGGAGGCTGTAAGTAAGTAAGGAATCAAAACTTGGAAGAATAAAACGGGAAATCACGACTATTTCCGATCAATGAGAATCAAGGAATTTCCCGTGGCCTTACACATCCTAGTTGCATCAAGCAGTAGATACTTGCACGTTGAGTGGGCCTATTTTTTATTATGTTTGGGGTTTCCTTCTTTGCCTATAGGTACTGCACAATTTTTGTTTTTGAATTTGGTTCAAACAACGAAGTTCAAACAACAAATTAAAATGAAGTAGTTAGGTAGATAGTAGGGAAAGACGACAAAAATGCCAATCGCTGTCACACCCACAAACACATATCCATACTCGATTTCAAGTCTTCATGGCCTGCATTATTGAAGAAAATTCGTGACTATTTCCCACGTTTGTTGAACGTTTGTGGGTGTGGCAGCAATTCGAATTCTTCTCGCGCGCTCTTCCACGGGGTTTTCCGTAAAATATTTGAACTCCAATTAAGCGTACTTTGTCCCCTTTGTTTTCTTTTCCGTCTTGTTTAACATTTCACTTTGTTTTCCCTCTGGTTCTTTCTTTTCTCGTGGTACAATATCTTCAAATGGATTTGACAAAACCTAAAGCGAGTTATAGATGAAACAAAATATTAATTATTATGGAATGTATTGTATTGTATGTAGTATGTAGTTTGTGATTGGTGAATTGTTGTGTTTGTACGAGATTGTATGAAATGTTCTCTTCTCTAATGAACATTTTTTTCTCGGTACATATATCAATGACCCACGTTTTGTCCTTCTATTTTACCATTCATTTTACAAACACGTTGTAAGGAAACACAAAGAGGAGTATCGCAACAAAGATGGGAAGACTCTTTACTTACTCCCTATAACACCTAAATGATCAAGATGTTAATTAATTGGTGTAGATCTTGGTCAAAACTCTGAATCTGATATGAATCTTTCATATGAACTCCTTTAAAGTGCCACTACGATAAAATTTTTACCTATCGACATTTTTACGTATTTATAAAGCAGAGCTGCTAAATATTACTCGGTCGAAACCGTTTTGCGATTCGACGATGGCAAGTATTATTTTTCTTACTCCGAATCTGGAGTTGTTATGTCCGCCATTAATCGTTCATGTTCTTGACCAGCGTAACGAAGTGACGTCAAATTCTCAACGCGAAGACTCCACGTGGCTAATTCTTCAAGTAAATCAAGGTCGTTTTTTCAAATTCTTCGTCTGAAAGGCTGGACATTTAATCTACTTCTCGAAAAAAACAAGAAAACAAATAACCTCGACAGAAATTCAGGCGTAGCATTTAGAATCTGACGTCACAAACAATATTATCTTTTGAAATTGCGGGCTCACTTGGAACACGTTTTTAGTAATGGTGGCCTAAATAATAGTGATTTCAGAGCTCAAAATACTTACTTCAAAATACCATTTTTTAGTTGTTTTTTTACATCGATGATCACTTTCGACCCTGAAATACTATTCTATGGTAAAGAAAATCTAAAAGACGGGGGTGAATTTTCATCGTAGTGGCACTTTAACATAGGAAATGTGAAATTTTTTTTTAAATTCTGAAATTTTAATTTTCACATAAAATAAATTAAATATAATAAATTAAATTATAATTATTATTATTATAATTATAATATAATAATTATATAATAATTATTATTATTATAATTAATTAAATAAATTAAATATTCGATATGTGAAACTTTTCTTCACATCTGAAAATCTTCACATATGAAATTGTGACATGTGAAAATTTATTTCACATATGAAATACAAAAATGAAATAAAAAAATGAAATAAAAAATTTCATATGTGAAAATTCCATATGTGAAAGGACTCGAACCCACAACCCCACAACCTTCTGAATGTTAGCCATAACTAACTAACAATATTATATGGCTATTAAGAAAGATGGCGCACGCTGATTGGTTCGCCCCGGACCGGTAAGTTTTGGCGGGAAAATTTCTGAGTTGATTTAGACGACAATAAGAGAGGATTTGAAAAAGTTCGAACAATAACACGTCCTGGAATATTAGTGCTGCTTTTCTTGAAAGTTGTTTATCTATAAGTGAAGAAAATGAATGCCTAACGACCAGTAACGCGTGAAAACATGAATCGAAATCAACAAGCTCAGAGGTAAGGTAAACGGCAACATCTGAAGACAAACACAACGTTAAAAACAGAGAACAAAATGAACCAAAAGCCATATAATAAATGTCTTATTAACCTGTTTGCTTGGTCTGTACGGTAAAGTATTTGCCTTCGGTTTTTTCGCACAGACACCGAAAACCTCAGGCAAAAATTTACCGTACAGACCTCGCACTCGGTTAATAAGTCTTTAATATTCGTCTGTCACAACACGACTTGTAGTCCAACAAGTACTTGTGAGCACACGGCACGACTCGCCCCAGGTTTATACCATATTAACCTTACCCTGTCAACTGAGTTCTAGTGGCTTATGGTTAGAGAGTCTGTCTAGCATTCAGAAGGTTGCGGGTTCAAGTCCTGTCTGGAGCTCAGAGTTTTTCTGAGTATTGCCGACAACTTAACACAGCTTGCACAGCAAAAACTTTACAACTTTACAAGCATCAAGCTGCAACTACCTAACTTAACTAACAACATTTAACTGGAAATTGACTGTCACAACACGACTTGTAGTCCAACAAGTACTTGCGAACACGGCAAGACTCGTCCCAGGTTTAAATACCGTATTTAACCTTGCTCTGCCATCTGAGTTCTAGTGGCTCAATGGTTCGAGTCCTGTCTGGAGCTCAGAGTTTTTCTGAGTATTGACAACTTAACACAGCTTGCACAGCAAAACAAAGAACTTTACTAATTACCTAACTTAGTTACAGCACAATGGTTAGTCTAAACTCTTAAAGCTTCATAGAACGAAACTTTAAAACTTCCAAAAAGAATATTCAGAGGGTTAACTTAATTATCAATATATAATTTGCCTAAAAGGATAATACAGGTATAACAGAGAGATAAAACGATACGTATTTTCTAATATTTTTTTCTTTTCTTTGCAAATAACAACTACGCTTGGCTCAGCATTAGGATAATTTCTCGCGCGCTTTTTTAACAAGCGTTTCCTGATTGGCTGTTCAATTATTCTCTTGTTTTTCATTGGTTATACATGTGAAGAGCATGTACGTGATTTTGATTGGGCGTATCGCATTTTCACACATGAAAATATAAATTTGGACAGCCAAGCTTTACGTAATAAAATTCCTGTGATACCTGTAATAAAGAAACTTACACAAGATTGAGTGATGTAATAAAGTCACTGAGTAATTATGATAATTACCAAATACCGTACCTCCATTTTGTTGATTGTTGGAGGGTAAATTGGATAATCATTTTCGTCAACTTCTAAACTTTCCATTTCTACCATATTGTATATTGTATTGCCAGTAACCTTAAATTGAGGGCCACAGGTTTTTCAGCGTTTCACTATTAGGTGCTAACTGAACTAAACTAAACTGAACTAACCTAACATAACCTAAACTAACGTAAACTAAACTAAACAAATTTGAACTAAACTAAATTAAACTAAACAAAATTGAACTAAACTAAATTGAACTATTTGAACTACCGTAAACTAAATTAAACTGAACTAAAAACTAAATTGAACTAAACTACATTGAACTTAAACTAAACCACACAACACAACACACCACACATATATACCAATACACTATACAATGTACACTCACTACACTATACACTACGCTACACTACGTTACACCACGCCACACCACGCCACACCACACCACACTAGTACACTACACTACACAACACACTACTGTACACTTGTTTTGCTTCAGATAACCCTATCAGATAAACTGTCAAAACAAAATTCTCATAAAACATCTCATAAAAGCTTAAATTAACTAATAGTTTTATTTATAAAAAATTTTTACTTTTCCAAAAATTGTGTGCTTTCCATTTAATTCATCTGCACGTCCAAGAGTGAAAAAGAACTGGCTTCGGTTATCATTTTGACCTGCATTTGCCATAGCAACCAAACCTCGTCTGACAAACTTTAACCTCTGATGAATCTCATCCTAGAGAAGATTGCAAAAACAAATATATTAAGAGATACTACATGATTACATATGCATCTTTCCCACATAAATTTGTAATTAACCCTTTATAAGTGATCAGCATCTACTTCTTAATGGTTAACCAAGTAATGAGAATAAAGGAAATGATCACTATTTGAAGATAAACATGTTTTTAAAAGAACTTAATTTTCCAAATAGTACGACGAGATATGTTTGGAGTCCAATAAGGAGAATTTGTATCCTAATATTGGGGCTTAACTCTTTCCTGTCCGGCTGAAAAACATCCAAAATTGAACCACCTCTTTGTTCTATTGATATCTCTGAGAATAACCATAACTGTTGCGAAAGCTATACATTTTCTGTAAGCCGAATAAACCGGCTTTTACCAATGCTTCTAAATTTCCCGAACAAGACACATTATGTTAATATATATTAGCATTAATTATCATAAATAGGTTGAATAACTTTCATTTTTCTAGAAAAGCCCATCTTGCACGCCCGCGTAGCATCACGGATATTCAAAATATCACCAATCGTAGAGTTTTTTATCAAATCAAACGTGTCGTGTGAGTGGATCACATGTGTCTGGCACTTGTAGATTTTATAATTTTTAATTTTGTGTTACCGTGTGCCGTGTTTTTCGATTGACGACTTTATCGGTCTTCTGGGACTTTGACTGGACCGTATAGGAAAGAGTTAAAGGTTAAGAAATATTTGTAAATATTAACTGGAGTAAATGGTAATTACTTTGAATGGTTGTCCATAAATGGAATCTCCTCCTTAATTAAAATATAAAAAAACAGCATGTTATTTTGGCTAGCAAGAAGCTCGAAATCGAAAGTTAATAAAAACACTTATTAAGGCCCATCTACACGATACGATTTGTCGTATACGATTGTGATCTTGGTGTATGTGATCAAACTGTACACGCGTGTCGACATTCGTCATCGAATCATAAACAAGAATTATGTCGTGTGCAAACAATTGCATACGCCAGAATGACAATCGTATACGACAACGTACGCCAGAATGACAATCGTATACGATGAATCGTATCGTGTAGAAGGGCCTTTATGTGGCTCGAATGATATTTTTAAAACACTTGTAGAATCCATAAAACACAGACTACAGGAAGCAAGTAGCATATCAACAAGTCACATCACTAATTTACCACCTTTTATTAGTTTTAATAAAGTCAGTACTCTCTCCTCCGCAGAGGCTTAGAGGGGGCCTAGGGAAGGGGGACCCTTTAGGGCAAGCAGAATATTTTGGGCTCACTTTTCGAAATGTCCTGGGTAACCAGGCCTTATCCAAAATGGCAGCCAATATTGGGGTTAGGGTTAGAAAACTCGTTAGGCGGGGGGATCTTTGTTGTTTTGGAGTTAGTGGTTATTTACATGGTTAAGTGACAAAATTCTGACGATTATATAGCTCCCTTTTAGCTAATACTGGCGGCCATCTTGATTAAGACCTGGTTACACATGAAATATCAAAATAAGACCCAAAATATTGTTCTGCTTAGGGCAAGCGTGGCAAGGGCAAAGGAGGAGCGGCCTAGGGAAGATCCAAGATTACGCCAAATACATTCCCCCGGTTCCTAAGCCACTGCGGAGGAGAGAGCGGTTGTTAGCGGGTTTTTACTGTATATACTTATATATTTACAATTGAGAACATTTTAAATCATAACGGAGAAAAAATAGAGCATTTGCAACAAAGAGAGAATGGAGGATGCGTATATTTATAATTTTCGATCTGTTTAATCTTAGATTTAAACGTCGTAATGCGATTTTAGGACAATTGGAAGCAAATGCCTTCTTTATAATGTAGTTAGTGTTTTGTTTTGGTAGTGTTAAATTAAATTTCGATTGTCTAGTGTTGTTATCATGAATTTCACACGTATTAGTGAAAGTATCCAACAAGTATTTTGGTAACATTTTATTTTTGACTTTGTACCTTAGAATAGAAAGATGTCGTGCCCTTCTTTTCTCTAGATCAGGAAATCCTAACTTGTTTAAAATGTCAACAGAACGTATCTCGTATCATTCTTTGCATGGTGATTATGCGAAATGCTCTATTTTGAAGCTTTTGTAGTTTATTCGACAACGTTTTACCAAGGCATCCCCAAACGTGTGAGCAATAATCAAAGTGTGGTTGAATTATCGATTGATATATTGTTATTAGTGTATTTAAATCTATTACACTGGCAGACAAAAAGAACTGCCCACTCGTGGTGCAGATGACAATATTAACCAATACCATACCAAAACTGGAAAAAAATACAGAAAAAAAGTTTTAATATTTAGTAGGCTCTCCTCTGGCCCTGATGACAGCTGCACACCTGCGAGACATGCTGACTATTAAACCATTCCCGAGCTAGCCTGCAAGTGTGATATGTGGCGTTATCCTACATAAATATCCAGCAACTGGTGAATGACAACAAGTGAGTGGTTGGGATAAGTGCATTTTCGAGAATATTGATGTAACCTCCATTCAGCCTTTCCTCTGCACCTTGGTGAGAAAGCCAACACCGTTTGAATTAATGCATCTCCACAACCATGATCCCACCACCTCCATGTTTCATTGTTGGTTGGACGCAATCTTCCTTAAACTCCTTCCCTGCCATACACTCCGCCATATCACTCCTATATATGCAAAAGAAACCTGGACTCATCGCTAAAAATGACTTGGGACCACTGTTCGGCTGTCCAATCCTTGTGGGTTCGTGCAAACTCGAGGCAATTAAAGCCTTCTTGCATGTGTCACGATGTTAAGCGTGGCTTCTTTCTCGGTTTGCGGCCAATGAGTCCAGCCTCTCTTAGCCTCCTTCGGGTGGTAGAAGTAGACACTCACACCATGCTCAAGCTGAATCTCTGCCTTTATCTCTGGAGCAGTGTTATAGCGACCAGACTTGCTTTTTCTGAACATGGCCAACGTCTTAAACCAAGCGATTTGGTCGTCCTGACCCTCTTCATTTCCATACCTCCGATGATGGAGTTACGTCGAAAGACGCGGGAACAACCTCCTCAAAGATAAAGAGGCTATTACGGCATGTTGGAAGGAACACTTTCTGCAGGAGCTACTAAATCGTGATACCACTGTTGATAACAACATATTAGACTCCACCCCGCAACAATCAATCAGGAATGACCTTGCAATCCCTCCAATGCTTGATGAAGTGGAGACTACCATTAAGAAAATGAAAAATAACAAGGTAGCTGGAATGGATGACATCCCTGCAGAAATTCTGAAAGAAGAATTCTGAAAGAAGGGGAGAGCTGCTGCTATCTCGGTTAACTGATGATAATATTTTTTTTTTAAACCTCGGAGGTATACGCGCATCATATGCGAAGTACACTTGTAACAAACTCTGTGCGTATCATATGTGAATTATACGTACTTATTATACCCTCACATATAATCCACCAATCACCTGTCTCTATTAGCATCACGTGGCAGCCCAATATTTTACGATGTAGGGCAGCTACATGTTGGGTAGCAGTAACCTTTGGACTATTCACACGGGCTGTTCACGTGCAAAGCAACGTCACTCGCGTGCCTTTTATCTAAATCGAAATTTCATTGGTTAAAGTATTTTCTCGCGGAACGTGATGTGTTTTTTCGAGTCTTTCTATTATTTTTTTTGATGACCAGCAACCTTTTGACTGTTTACGTGCGAAGAAACATATTTATGTTAAGATATTTTGTTCGATATAATAAAACACCTATTGGATTCATCTTCGCCCAATATTACAAAATATTTAAGTCTCGACTTGTAATATTAGGCTCGACCTTCGGTCTCGCCCAATATTGAATTCTCGACTTAAATATTTTGTAATATTTGGCTCACAGGAATCCAATATACGCTTCAGCGAGCTCTTTGCCAGTGACAAGGTTATCTCAACTCCACGACCTCATTGTCAAGATCTGGAGTGATGAAGAAATGCCTGATGACCTACGAGATGCTTTGATTATCACCATCTTTAGGAAAAGTAATAAAGCATTCTGTGGAAACTATCGTGCAATTTCTCTGTTATCAATCGTGGGGAAGATCATTGCTAGGACCTTGTCAACAGCCCGATGACAAATGACAATCTCCCCGAATCACAGTGTGGCTTTAGACCTCTTCGTGGGACTTCTGACATGATCTTCATACACTACAGGAGAAGTATCGTGAGCAGCATCGTCCTCTTTTCAAGGGCTTCATTAGCCTGGAGACACATGTTCAAATCCAGGGTCGGACCATGCGTTTAGGGGTTGGAGCCGGGGACTGAGGCGGATGGAACGCATGCACGAAAGACCCATGTTTTTGGATTTCTACGTCCACCAGAAGACGCTAAATTCTAATTGGCTAACTCAAATAAACATTTAAAAATGGCGACTTGTGTTGATTGTGATGATTTTCTTTCGAAAGGTTTAACCGATCTTCAGTTCGTTGCTGGTCGTAGCTTTAAATTAAAACAGGAACAAAAAGTTGCAAGGAAAAGATGTTTTGATGGTATTACCAACGGAATTTGGCAAGAGTTTGATTATGGATTTAGTAGATTTACCAGACGTTCGTGCGAGCGCGTGATTATCAGTCGGCAGGGGAAGCAGCTATTATTGTGATTTCTACCTTGTCCAGCTTGTCTTCAGGTGTTTCAACAGTGCTCTCTGGGCCTTCGGAGAATTCCTTCGACGTTTCAGAATAAAGAGACTTACGGCTAGACGTATATAATTGATGGTTTCTACGTTGTCTTGCCTATGAAATTTCTTGGCCAAATCTCATTCTGGAGTTACGGTGTTCGGTAGTCAGATGTCGCTTCATTCTATCAGGGCTATTAATGTTATCGGTTGGTGGAACTAGGCTGTCTCCTTCTTTCGCATGTGTTAATAACTGATTTAATAAAGTTATAAAGTTCAAAAACATTTCTTATTTTTTCTGCCGCAAGACCTACAAATCCGCTCGGAAAAAATTTCACTGCGTAGTAATGCAAAGCCGATTGATTCACAAGCCTCAGCCAGAATCAACTCTGTGCTTCCATGTCTACACGATTGCTTGAATAAATTTTCAAAATAAATCTTGTTTCCACCAGATGCAGTCAGCTTTTTACGGAGTTTCAGACATGGATATTTCACGAATCGGCCCGAAGTGAAATGTTTTAATCATTGAGGAAAGCCCGCTAGTCGCTGATTGGTTGTTTTTGACAGTTCTTCATGCGGGCGGAAATCCAAAAGCATGGATTCGTGCAGGCGTTCCCTCCCCCTCCCCACTTCGCCTTTCAGCTCTCACCTAACGCCGCCACGCAGGCTAGGGCTACATAGATCTAACTAAGGCCTTCGACTATGTAAATCGAGAACTACATGTATTGTGGAAAATTCTGTCCAAAATTGGATGTCCTAGCAAGTTCATTACAATTTTGCGGCTTCTCCATGACAATATGTCAGAGAGTGGCCTCAACGGTGATTACACAACTGAGCCATTTGAGATGAAGACAGGAGTGAAACAAGGATGTGTGATATTGCGGCAACTCTCTTTTCCATCTTCATTGCCGTCATCCTGCTTCTTATGAAAAATAAACTCCCAACAGGTATAAACATCATGTACAGGATATATGGGCAGTTGTTCAATCTCTGGCTAGATTTCTAACTAAGAAAAAGACCACTGCTATATCGATTGTTGAATTCCAATATGCTGATGACACCATGCTCAATCAGAAGAAGACCTCCAAACCATCATGAATGTCTTCACTGAAGCCTATGATCAGATGGGCAGAGCTCTAAATAGTATTTAAAACCTAAAGTATTCCATCAATCAGCCCCTGCAAACACTTCAAGATGTGGACAATTTCGCATACATTGAAAGTCATTTGTCTATTGATGCTAATATTGACGATGAGATTTATTAACGTCTGCTTTTCATGGTCGCGCTTAAGAACAAGAATATTTGAGAATCGTGATATCCGAATGAACACGAAACTATATTTATACCCTACGGTCATCCCAACCCTGTTTTACGAATCAGAGACTTGGACCAAGGCATATAAGAGACACCCAAAGGCACTGGATAAATACCACCAACGATGTCTTCGGAAAATCGTACGGATCAAATGGGAAGCAAGACGCACTAATATTAGCGTTCTACAGTATCTGAAGCTAAAACCATGCACTAGTATTGAGGTCATGGTCATCCGTCTTCAACTGCGTTGGGGGCTTGTCATATCGTCCGTATGTCTGACTACCGCCTTCCAAAACAAATATTGTTCTCACAGTTAAGTCAGGGTTAGCGAACAAGAGGTGGTCAGATGAAGCCGTTTAAGAACAACCTAAAGGACAGATGAAGCGGTTTAAGGACAACATGAAGAAATGCAACATAAATCCTGAAACTTGGGAGTCTATTGCTCTTGACCGTACACAATGAATAAAAAATGTGATTGAAGAAACCGAGCTCTTCGAGGCTCAACGTCAAGATCACGATGAACAGTTAAAATGGGAGAAGCATAAAGAGCGTGCAATGGATCAAATAAACAACCCTGGCCCAGCTATTCCTGCACACTCAAATACACGCCCTTAACTTATAGCCTGTGGCTCTCTCAAATTAGCCTCATCTACAACCACCTAAGAAAACACTAAGAAAATATGTCCCGCATCTTTAAACATATAGTCAGGTTTATATCGATCATATCACAGGTTTCAAGTGTATATGACACTCCACGTGGAAATTGCAGCGAAAATTAATCTGAATATTTTATTAGTTTTTCTGCAGTCTCCCTCTCAAATTTTATCTATGAGTCAGACTTTCAAAATAACTATTTTTAGAGCTTAACTATTTTTAGGCCTGTATTTTTAGGCCTGTCCCAATCTTTTAACTACCAATCAGATGCGCTATGGTTTTATTAACGATTCTTCAGTTGGCTTTTTTCAGTTTTCCCGGTTTTTCGGTTTTCTTATAAAAGCGAAACCGTTAAACCGGTTTTGAGAAAAAAACGAAAAAACAAAGTGCAGTAATTGCCTATGATGATATGCGAAGTATACACGTATCATAAGTATACTTGTAACAAAATCTGTGTGTATCATATGTGAATTATACGCATACAGTAACATTCGCATCATCTATATATCGCGCTTCAGCTATAATGCACTCTTTGCCAGGGACAAGGTTTGAATTAAATATTTTATAGTGAATAGCAAAATAGTGTAATGTTACATAAAGTTGATATGTAATTTAGTTAATTTTTGTATCTACTGCGCATGCGCTAGTAGATACTTTGCTGTCGTGTGATGTAATGTAAGTTAAGTTAAGTTAACAAAAGAATGCCTTCGGAGCCAATCAAAACACAGGAAAATGGAACGAATATGAACGATTGCCACCCGATGATGTTAACGTCAACCTACGAGTGAAAGCCGATAGTAAATTGTAATATCTCGCAAAATCATAATCGCAATAAATTCAAAATGGCGGTCTATTCACTATCAGTTGAGAATTCCATGTAATCTTCAGTGTTTATATATCAGAAACAAATGGACCAAATCAAAAACTATAACAGAACTTATTAACTATTTAGGCATCCTCTAAACAGAAAGCTTAAAACTATATGGAGGGTTATAATATATACACTTTAATTGAACCCAATATACAAATAATTGTTTGCCTATATATAAAAGCAAATATTATATATTCAGTAATTACATTGTATACTTTACCTGTGCCAGTACCAGTAGGATCTCCACCCTGGATACAAAATCCTATTAAATAATCAAGTCAAAATATGATATAGAATTCTGGCTTTATTAATATTAACAGAACAGCAATCTGCTATATACAGTAATTAGGTAGAGTACTGCTGCATAGGTATAGTGTTTTGGATATAATATGTATTATTAGCAAAAAGGTGGTGAACTGCTGAGATGTTTAGGAACAAAATACTGACATTTTGAATGGAGGGCCCCTTAATTCATCAGAATACTCTGATGAAGCTAGAGCTCTGCTCGAAACATCAGCATTTCGTACCTAAAAATCTCGGCAGTTCACCACCTTTTTCTCCCTGCTATATAATTACACTGTCTGAAGATGTTGTAAATGTGGTGCTACATCCAGGATATGAAGTGTCACCAGCCTATTGTATGAATTAACGAAAAAAACATTGTACTGCAGGTATAATACAAAGACAAAAAATCAGACAAAGATTGGTATTTCTACAATAAAATTACTATTGAGAACTCAAATTTAATTGTACTAATATAAACATTATGCATTTTAAATACAAGACTAAAAAATGAAAATTTTAAACCAGAGTATCCATATCATAAGTAATATTTGGCATTTCACTCGATTGAACTACATGTTCTCAGGATTTATGGTGAAGGAAAATTTCGAGTGTTGGAATATATACATTTTAAGAGCAAACTGGACCAGTTGCGAAAAATGGCCTTCCGGCTGGAATTGAACCCGCGACCCTGCGATGCTAGCCTAGTGCAGTGTTCTGACCACTGAGTTACGGAAGCCGTTGCCGAGAGCGTAGTCACGAGTTCTGTATATATAGTGGTGGTAATGCCGGGATAAGATTCTGGGTATACATTTTAAAACCAAACCGGACCAGTTGCGAAAAATGCAACTTTTTAAAATGGATTTATGAAATAAAAATAATTAACATCATGCAAAGTAAGGGGCCGATTATATGAGAGTTTTCAGCCCGTTTTTAACTTTAGCCGGGCTGAAAAGTCAGCCCGGCGTCGTGGTCAAAGTCATGTAAAAACAAATTTGCGATTACATGATATAGTTTCAGCCCGGCAAACCGGGCTTAAATTTCATTTAATTTTTACCAACCGGGCTAGGATTTTCAGCTCAACAAAACGGGCTGAAAAATTCCATATAATCGCAAATCATAATTTTAAACCGGGCTGAAATTATTGGAGCATAAATATCTTCTTTTTCTACCACTCTTTGTTCTCTTTGAAGATAGGTATGCTGCCAAAATCAAGTTCCTTTTGGCTTCCAACAGCTTGTACGCAATGACTATGCCATTCAGTTGAAAAAGAAGAGCAAGAAGCACACTGAACTGCGAAAATACGAAAAGAGCCATTTTCTTCATGTTGCGTGGCGCCATTTTGAAACGATTTCCCGCGAAAAATATGGATTTCAGCCCGGGTTGAAAATGACCATATAATCGATGCAAATTTCAGCCCGGTTAAAGTTACAAACGGGCTGAAAAATGGATTTATGCAATAAAAATAATTAACATCATGCAAAGTAAGTGTGCTGCCGGTCTTGTGGTCCCTTGGGACCCTATAGGTATTCAGGTTGTGTGCACTGAATGCCTTACGTCAATGCAAAACTCGTGGCATCTGACGGTCATCCACTTCAGGGCTTATTCGTGCGCTGTACAGTCGTTGGGGGACTGTATTTGTGCTCCCTGCTGTTGCTCAGTCGTGTGGGGGAGGTCCCTCTGGGTCCGTACTGGGCAACACCGCCGTACAGTCGTTGGGGGACTCTATTTGTGCTCCCTGCTGTTGCTCAGTCGTGTGGGGGGGGGGGGGGGTCCTCTGGGTCCGTACTGGGCAACACCGCCGTACAGTCGTTGGGGGACTCTATTTGTGCTCCCTGCTGTTGCTCAGTCGTGTGGGGGGTCATCCGGGTCCGTACTGGGCAACACCGCCGTACAGTCGTTGGGGGACTCTATTTGTGCTCCCTGCTGTTGCTCAGTCGTGTGGGGGGTCATCCGGGTCCGTACTGGGCAACACCGCCGTACAGTCGTTGGGGGACTCTATTTGTGCTCCCTGCTGTTGCTCAGTCGTGTGGGGGGTCATCCGGTTCAACTGCTGCTAGCGCTTGTGCGGGTACGTATATTCTGCAACGTTGTTTATCGTTCAGCGGTTGGGGGACTGTATTTGCGCTATGTCTTTGCTTGCATATTATCGGCAGCTGCCAGTATTTGCTTTCATCTGCGGGCTAACTTATTTTATGTTTGTCTCCTGTTCTGCTGCATGTGTTTGCTCCATCGCACCAGTAAATTTGGTTCGCTGCTTAGCTACTATTTTAATGTTAGTGTGTGTACAATCGCGCCAGTACATCTGGTTTATTCCCCGGCTATTCTGGGTGACTTCCTTTGTGTTTGTCTCCTGTTCTGCTGTTTGTGTTGTCTACGTATCCATTAACATTAGTGTACCGTCGCGCCAGTGCTTCTGGTCCGCTGTTTTGGCTACTATTCTAATGTTAGTGTGTGTACAATCGCGCCAGTACATCTGGTTTGTTCCTTGGCTATTCTGGGTGACTTAATTTAATATATGTTTGTCTCCTGTTTTGTTGCGCATGTGTTTACTCCGGGTGATATTTTACTGTTAGTGTGTACAATCGCGGCAGTAGAACTGGTCTGCTCCCCAGCTATCCTGGGTGATAACTAAAATGCTTTTTTGTCTCCTGTTCTGCTGCATGTGTTTACTGTGTGCAATCTCTTTTGTTGTTCCATCAACTTAAATGTCGTCTGTTCTTGTGCATGTTCGCAACTATATTCTCTTCACAGCAATGCTCCTAAGGCAATCCTCCATAGGAAATGTCCCAGTCATCTCCATCCTCTAGCTTGATGTGGCTCTGGTTTGGGATCAAACTTCAAGGTCGGGCCTTGTTTGGTTCCCTGCAGGCATTGTGCAGGCGGTAGGCTGTAGTAGGGGTAATTTGTTATTATACGGTAAGTTTTTTCTCCACTTTATGTGTGACAGTAGTTCTGGTCAGGAGAGGGTAATTCTCGGCAACATTGTAACAAGTTAGTTGGGGAGTTTAGGCTCGCCTGGGGCTGCTCTACCTACGAGACCGCTCCCGTCTTTGTGGATCTCTGGGTCCTGTAATTGGTTCAGGACACTGTGCCCAATTAGGTGCGGTTCCATACAGCGTATGGTCAGGAATCGCGGGGCTATCGGGGGTGCTACCGCAGACTCTTGCATGAATGTTAACTCTCATATAATCGGCCCCTAAGTGTGCTGCCGGTCTTGTGGTCCCTTGGGGCCCTATAGATATTCAGGGTGGGTGCACTGAATGCCTTAACGTCAATGTAAAACTCGTGCATCTGACGGTCCTCCACTTCAGGGCTTATTCGTGCGCTGTTCGTCGTACACGATACTTCGTTGACCTCGCTGCTCGAAGATATACACTGTTTCCTGTGTTCAAACGGTTTCTGTCCAAGCCTATACAAGCGTTAGATGCTTCTGCAAAGCCTTCCACAACTTATTCCGTGCAGATAAATTGCGAAATCCTGCCTTGAGTCCAGAAAATTCCCGTTCGTTCGTTGGTCGTGGTCCACTTGGCCGAAATGCTTGGCAACGTTCTTCGCCCAAATGGTCTTCAAACTTAACCTCTTTAATTTAGACCCGCATCAGCCGGTCTTGTGGTTCTGTTGTAAACCGTGTGCTCTTATCAGTTGGGTTGCGAAGCGCCATTTACGCTGCTTTATTGCGGTCTGTACTAATTAAACCTATATCTGGTTAAACTTTGTTTACATTGCTTATAGTCCGTTGCTCTCTGTAGGATAGTTTATTCACGGAGACTTGGTTTGTTCGTACACTGCTTGGTGCTCGCTGTCAATTTACCGCTTATCGACTCATCTTTACAGTTTTAGCTGTACTAAGCCAGGTTTTTTACCGATATTTGGTTAAATTTATTTCTCTCTGCAGGATAGTCGTTTAACTTTCACTTGGTTTGTTCGTACATTGCTTGGTGCTCGCTGTCAATTTACCACTTATCCACTATAAATAGTTTACACCCTTGTTATACATGTAGGCTACGTGCCTTCGCCATTCATCCTTTAATGATTTTGTTGCGAAGCGCTGTTTACGCTGCTTTATTGCCGTCTGTTCTAAGCCAGCTTTCTTACCTATATCTGGTTAAATTTATTGCTTGCATTGCTTGCTTTGATTATCCGTTGCTCTCTGCAGGATAGTTATTTCACGGAGAACTTGGTTTGTTCGTACAATTGCTTGGTGCTCGCTGTCAATTTACCGCTTATCTACTAGAAATAGTTTACAACCTTGTCATTATAAGTGCCTTCGCGCCATTCATCTTTTCAGTTTTGTTGCGTCTTTTCAGTTTTGTTGCGAAGCGCTGTTTACGCTGCTTTATTGCCGTCTGTTAGAAGCCAGCTTGTTTACCTATATCTGGTTAAATTTATTGCTTGCTTTGCTTATCCGTTGTTCTCTGCAGGATAGTTATTTCACGGAGAACTTGGTTTGTTCGTACATTGCTTGGTGCTCGCTGCCAATTTGCCGCTTATCTATAACTAGTGCCCTCGACATTCATCTTATCAGTTTGTTGCGAAGCGCCGTTTACGCTGCTTTATTGCCGTCTCTACTAAGCAAGCCAGCTTGTTTACCTACTGTATATCTGGTTAAATTGATTGATTGCATTGCATGTCCGTTGCTCTCTGCAGGTTAGTTGACTGCTTGGTACTCACTGCCAATTTACCGCTTATCTATAAGTGCCCGCGCCATTCATCCCACCTGGCACTGGCAGTTGTAGTTGTTTTGCGTAGGATGTACTCCGCACTCCTAGTTACTATAAATACAAACTGTTAAATATTTTCCTGATGTAGATCGCTTGTTTTTCCTTACCTCGTATGATTGTTTCTTGTCTCATCGGTTTGTGGGCCCCAGGTTCTAAGGTTTTCTTCGGCTTACACCCCCCCCCCCGATATCCTAGTTGTTCCCCGGTTATGTCTTGTGTGCGAGTTCATATGGACCGTCTTGGGGTTCTTCCCTTCCAGGAGTTTCGCTTTGTGCTATTACTTCGTTCTGCAATGTATTATTGTTTACGCTGACCATGGCGTCAACGACTCACCCCTCGCGGGGGGGTGTTCTTGTTCTAAGCTGGCCACAGCCCCATGAATGCTCTCTGTTTGTACTGGTAATGACTTACCCCCGGTGTACTTAAACCTACAATCATTTCCATGCATGCAAGTATCCTATTTCCCCACAATAAGCAGGTGCTGTCCATTATCAGGTGCTGTCCATTTTTTGTGCGCTGATCCCTGGTAGGGTCTACCGCTTGTCCATGGCACACTGCTACATGCTACAACACAATTTGTGTTATTTTAATTGTCAGTTTTTGATGTGCCACGGCACTTGATGTCTCAGATTGCCATTGCCAAAAAGTATGCCCCTGATGTGTCTCTGGTTACACTTGCTGCTACGCTGGATGTGTCCCGGTGTCTAATTGCTGCTGCACTTCGCATGTTTTCAGGTTCCAATTGCTGCTGTGCCTGTCCTGCCTTACGTTCAAATTGCCACCACACCAACCTCATACCCAGGGTCTTACCTCCGCTACCCTGGATCTTACCTTCGCTACCCTCCCCCCTCACCTGACGTGTCTCGGGGTGCCAATTGCCAGGCCACACCTGATGTGTCTCGAGTTACAATTGCTACTATGCCAGATATTCAGGGTGGGTGCACTAAATGCCTTATGTCAATGCAAAACTCGTGGCATCAGCTGATGGTCCTCCACTTCAGGGCTTATTCGTGCGGTGTTCCCTCCCACCCAACCCTCATCTAACATAGCTCATTATTGTGCTCCCGTGCTTCGGACTGTGCTACTTTGCTTTCATTCAGCTGTTGCCTACAGTACTGGCTAGCTGCTAGTGCGGGTCCGTACTGGGCAACGTCGCCGTACAGTCATTGGGGGACTGTATTTGTGCTCCCTGCTGTTGCTCAGTTGTGTGGGGGTCCTCCGGGTCCGTACTGGGAAACGTCGCCGTACAGTCATTGGGGGACTGTATTTGTGCTCCCTGCTGTTGCTCAGTTGTGTGGGGGTCATCCGGTTCAACTGCTGCTAGCACTTGTGCGGGTCCGTATATTCTGCAACGTTGCTTATCGTTCAGCCGTTGGGGGACTGTATTTGCGCTATGTCTTTGCTTGCATATTGTCGGCAGCTGTCAGTATTTGCTTTCGTCTGCGGGCTAACTTAATTTATGTTTGTCTCCTGTTCTGCTGCATTCATTTGCTCTGTCGTGCCAGTGCATCTGGTCCGCTGTTTTGGCTACTATTTTAATGTTAGTACGTGTACAATCGCACCAGTACATCTGGTTTGTTCCCCGGCTATTCTGGGTGACTTAATGTAATTTATGTTAATTGTTCCATCAACTTGATGTCGTCTGTTCTTGTGCATGTTCGCAGCTATATTCTCTTCACAGCAATGCTCCTAAGGTAATCCTCCATAGGAAATGTCCCAGTCATCTACATGCTCTAGCTTGATGTGGCTCTGGTTTGGGATCAAACCTCAAGGTCTGGCCTTGTTTGGTTTCCTGCATGCATAATTGTTCAGGCGGTAGCTGGCTACAATAGGGGTAATTTGTAATTTGTTATTATACGGTAAGTTTTTTCTCCACTTTATGTGTGACAGTAGTTCTGGACCTCTGCAACATTGTGTTGGTTGGGGAGTTTAGGCTCGCCTGGGGCTGCTCTACCTATGAGACTGCTCCCGTCTTTGTGGATCTCTGGGTCCTGTAAACTGTTCCTCAGCTATTAGCATAAAACCCTCTCTGACAGAGCTAACACCATCCAAAGATTGAATTGGTTCTGGTCACTGCGCCCAATTAGGTGCGGCTCCATACAGCGTATGGTCAGGAATGGCAGGGCTATCGGGGGTGCTATCGCTGACTCTTGCATGAATGTTAAGCCTTTTTTAGGGATTTTCCTGGGAATATTCACTAAAAGGGACCTCTATGGCCTTTGGTCATCCGTTTGAGAAAAATATAGGCTTACAGAAATATCTTAAGGTCCCTTTTACTGTACTGTACACAATTAAGTCAAGTAGTTGCGTTATTTTCATAGGATAAGGAGATAATTAGGAAACCACCTTTAATAACATCAAAGCTATAATGATGCATTGTGGTATTTATGCAATTGGTTTAAAATGAATTGACCACACACCTTTAACAATTCGATGAAAAATTGTGTTGTCATAGTAACCTTCCAGGCACAATTGTACAAAATTACGACAAGCTTTTGGGGCTTCTTTTGACCATAACTCAATATCAATCTCTCCTACACTGGTGTTCATGAGAACCTATTAACAAAAGGAAGGCATCAAAACTGTCAAATCATGGGCATGATTTTTGGCAACTGAATATCTCAAAAAATACACACCTTTCCTTTCGTGGGTGGTTCCTGTATATAAATATTGCTCATGGTTAACAATTATTCGCAGAAAAGCATAATATGGTTTGCTTGTTCATTCACAATGACCAATTACAACCTAATGTCTATAAATAAATAAACATTTTGTTGTCGGCTCAGAAGATACTATAGAAGCCAGCGGTTTTTAATAACAAAAACTTCGAATATCTACACGCGTCATTATTAGGATAATGGCGGCGTGTCGAGGGAGGTGGCCAATAACATCTTTGATTCGACGAAATCCACTTTTTCTTCATCGAAAAAAGGTATGAAAGCATTCAAAATTTTTAATAGATTAAAGGTTGTAATATGTGTAATGATGATATGAAAAGCAACTGTGATTTGCGAGTTAAAGAATAAAGGTCTCAAATTGCATTATTGATTATTCTTCTGCCGGAAATCATCTCCGTTTGCCTCGGTGTTGACTGGTAAAAGTTAGATAGGATGACTCTGTAAGACCTTTTCCGAAGATGGCGCCCAATACGTTACTGTCGGCTTTGGTCGACCTTCCGAAGACCATGAAATACCAGTCAATTCCAACTGCGATCATCCCCCCCCCCCGGGCGAACCCCCTGGAATTTGACTTTTCGAAAAAAATTTGGTCAAATTCCCCACTGTGCGGGCGAAAACCATCGTCAAATTCCCCACGGTGCGGGCAAAAAACATGGTCAAATGCCCCTCCGTCCGGGCTGGCCAGATACCCATGACTGTTTATATTTAATGTGTACTGAAAGAATATAAATGCGTCCACGTCAAAGTGGTACCGTAAAACAACTAAATTAATTATATCATGGACAAAGGTGAAAGTTTCTAATGGAGGAACCATTAAATTTATGTCATGTTGTTTTTTTGTTGCTTTTTTCGCAGTCTTGTAGCTTTTGCTTTCTCTACTCCCTTTGCTCTGTTCATGGCATTCTGTTGCAAGGCATATTTAAATGATATTATATAAAACGTAAAATTTACATATAATTTTCCGCATGAATACTTATTGAAAGATGAGTAGATGCTGTAAAGATGATTACGATTTTTTGCGTGCAACCGCTGACCAATTTTGTGCGACCGCGGACCGAGTCAAATGCCCGACGGGGCGGGCTCAGGTTCGCGTCAAATTCCCGCCTGTGCGGGATTAAAAACTCTGGTCAAATCCCGGGGCTTCGCCCGGGGGGGATGATCGCAGTTGGAATTGACTGGTACATTAGATGTGTTGTTAGAACATTTTTAAGTTAAACAAAATATGGTTCCTGGTATGACGTCACACAGCCATCTCGACCACTTTCCCCTAAATTCAAACTGTTCTAAAATCTCGAAGATTTCGTTTGGTTCTTCTGTACATTGTATTTGTTTCCAATTACCTTCTCGATTTTGGAATCATGAAATCAATTTTGCAGTAATAATGACACTTCAATCTACAGTTAACAAATTTAATTAATATTGTACAACACTATAATACACGTATCGTGATTCCCGCAAAACGCAATATTTTACCGACCTTCTCACATCAATGCGCACGGTTCGCATGGGATTTTTGATAGGAGTATTATCCCTACCAAAAATCCCGCAAGAACCATGCGCATTCGCACGGGAAGGTGCGGTAAAATCTTGCGTTTTGCGGGAATCGCAATACGTGTATTGTGAGCATGTTGAGATGGTCAGTGCACAGGTTAGAAGTTTGGTGTTTTTTTAATTGGATTTATGAAATAAAAAATAATATTAAAACAGACGGTGTAGCGGATTTGGGGTCTGGGCCTCAGGGGTTGCTTTCCCAACAGCCAATCATTAACCAGCTTACCTGTATGATGCAATAGGGTGCTGCTCCTAGCTAGCTAACCTTGAGGGTTTTGGCTCAGTCTTACTACTTGTTTGCTCAGAAGTTCTCCTGGGGGTCTAGGTTACCTTTGCGTGTTGTTACAGTTCCTTCTGCCATTCACTTATTTCTGTGATGACAGATTATCGCAGGGTGACTCCTTTCTATTGCGTGTATCCTGTTACCAGTTTTTATGTTTTAATTCCAGGGATGATGTTCACTCAGTAGGTTGAATCCAGCTTTTAGATTAGCTGTAACCTGGTTGCATGTTATTGCATCTACTAAGGGAAGGGGACTCCCTTAATATATTGTTTGCTGGCTATTATTGCATCAGTGAGGGACACAGTTCCCTCATCAGATATTAGGCTATTACTTCTGCATGGGATGAGTTTCCCTGGGCAGCCAATAGCCGGATGGACCTGCAGGGCGACAAGGTTCCCCTCGCATGCCACTATAGCAGGTTATTACGTCTGCTGGGGACATGGGGATTTGCTCGGTAGATCGAGTACTGGCTATTGCATCAAGAGGGACACGGTTAGCAGTCTTTTGCATCTGCATGGGATGAGTTTCCCTGGGCAACCAGTAGCGAAATGGAGCTGCAGGGCAATAAGGTTCCCCTCACATACATGCTTGCAGGTTAATGCATCTGCTGGGGGACACGGGGTTTCCCTCGCTAGATTGAATGCTGGCTATCGCATCAGCGAGGGACGTGGTTCCCTGGGCGCTGGATAGCAGTCTGTTGCGTCTGCATGGGCAGCCAATAACTGGATGGAGCTGTAGGGCGACTAGATTCCCCTCTCTTAGTGGTGGCAGGTTGATGCATCTACTGGGAAGAGGTTCCCTAGGGAGTAGATTTCAGGGCTTGGCATTCTGCCAGGGGATGGAGGTTCCCTTGGTGGGGTCAAGGTTCGAATTAACGGAGTAGCGAATAGCGAAATGCTATTCATTTTTCTCATTTCGTTATTCAGCCAACGAAAAATCGCTATTCAAAAAATTACTCAACCAAACGAAAAATTGCTTAAAAAGTGCTAAAATAGCTAAATACTTAATTGATTTATCAAAGTTTCATTATCAATCAATGTCAACTTAGACATTACACAGTTTCGAAATACTTTTAGCGCATCCTATGACCTACCTATATAAACACAGTGACACGCGCACGAAGACAAAAACTAGTTTCAGTTGAAAAATACTGTATTCCACCCAAAAACACCGCTATTTCAAACATGACTTCTACAGGGAAAGATAATAAAGCAACATTGAAGACGATAAAGAGCTGGGAAAACGAATTTGGTTGCAATTTTTATTGTGATGTGGAACTAAGAGGCTATACGAAGAAGGTGACTACTTGAGCATCTGGAAACGCATTTTCACCAACGCGTCCGTTAAAAAGGAATGCAACAATGTTCTTCGTGTTATAGAGATCCTACTCATCATGCCATTTACAAATGCCAAGGTGGGAAAGAATGTTTTCACGCATGAACCGAGTAAAGAAAGACTGGAAAACGAGACTCCAATGAGACTCCTCTCCTACCCTCAGCAAATCGTCCAAGGAAGGTCCTTCGGCATAGACGATTTTTATCCAGATGCTGCTATAATCGACAAGTGGTTTGTGCAGGCAAAGTTAGAAGGTTGACAACTGGTCGACACAAATACCCTTCGAAAAGACGAAAGGCATCTGATGGACAAGTCTCTTCAAGCACTAGAGACCACGCTTCGTTGGTATAGCAAGCTTTCTAATGATAATAATATAGGGCGGCGATACGTATAGTGCACAAATTGTGGTAGAATAATTTTTTTCTCAAAATCTTTTACTGTATTATCTCTTGCTAATCTCTCAATCTTTTGCTTCATTTATTAAGTGTTTTTTTATCGTTCATAAAATAACTTTACTAGATGGTCCAGGACTGTCTTTGTGTCATTATTTTAATGTGCATTTGAAGGTTGGTTCATGTCAAACAATTTGTCAAGAAAATAGACCCCCTGCGTTGCGAAGGAAAGTAGGGCAAAAAATTCGCTATTCACTTTGAAATATTTAATTCGAACCTTCGGTGGGGTACTTGCAGGGTTGGCCACAGCCGGGGATGCGGTTCCCCCGGCATGTGTTGAACAGTGTGTGGCGATTGCTGTTGAACGAGGTTCCCTCAGCATGTATTGCGGCGTTTTCCATGGGGAAACCAAGGTTCTCCTGGAGACAAGGTTCTCCCGCTCGCTGAAGGTTTATATACCGCGGGCCCTTCGACAGGGCTACAAGACGTTACGTGTCTTGCTTTCGCTGGCATGCCAGGTGATACTTGTTTTTATAACTAGTGCATGTGTGTGTTGTCATTTAATTGTCCTTGTATCGCACAGTTGCCTTCCTTTGTGTACATTGCGTGTCCTTTGTTTACATTGCGTGTGTTTTGTTTTTGTTTTGTTTGTTCTCTTGATCTTAAGTTTTCGGGATGTTACGGTCTTGTCGTGTTTGTGTGTGCTTTGCCGGTTCGTGAAGTGGCGTACGGTGCCTTCACACCAGATTGTTATCAATTTCTTTTATTGGGTGCAATGTAATTTGAAGCACTAAGGATGATTAATGAACACTGCTGGTAAAAATGTTAGCTACACTTGTGCCATACCTTTATGTTAAACTGGGCCACCTGGATACAGGGCCGGATTAACCACGTGGCAGATGCGGCATATGCCACGGGCCTCGCGCTTTTGGGGGCCTCGCGCTTTACTGGGACACGCCCATTTTCTATTGGGACACGCCCATTTTAGGTGCCGCCTCGCACATTTAGGGGCCTCGCGCATTTAAGGGCCTCGCGCATTTAGAGGCCTCGTGAATTTAGGGGTATCGCACATTTAGGGGCCTCGCGCATTTAGGGGGCCTCGCGCATTTAAGGGCCTCGCCCCCTAGGCCTGGCCCCAGGAAAATATGCAATATGCATGTAAGCTCTAGTTGCGCTGAGCTGTTATATGATCCTGTTTATACTTGTTGACACAATCGAAATTGCGATGATTTGCGGATAAAATTGAAAACGATTATTTAACAATTTTGTGTCTTTGAATTCAATTAGTTAGGTTTTCATAACGGGGGGGAGGGGTACGGGGGCCTCGCGCTGAAAATCTGCCACGGGCCTCGCGCGACGTTAATCCGGCCCTGCCTGGATGTTAAGTGCTCAGGTTTTGTGAATAACTTTTGATGTACTGATGTACAGATAGCCCCTTTGTAATCTTACCTACAGTATCTTATCTACCGGCTTGGTGCCCTATTTTCACAAATATTCAGAAATCGCCGGAAACGCAGTTCTGGGCCTTGATTGTGGAAATAAAAATGTTCTGGGATAATATGCTCCCAGGCCTGCAAAGCCGTGAACGTACTGTACACTACAAATAATATTCTATGCACAGGTTAGAAGTTTGGTGTTTTTTTAATTGGATTTATGAAATAAAAAATAATATTAAAACAGACGGTGTAGCGAATTTAGGGTCTGGGCCTCAGGGGTTGCTTTCCCAACAGCCAATCATTAGCCAGCTTACCTGTATGATGCAATAGGGTGCTGCTCCTAGCTAGCTAACCTTGAGGGTTTTGGCTCAGTCTTACTACTTGTTTGCTCAGAAGTTCTCCTGGGGGTCTAGGTTACCTCTGCGTGTTGTTACAGTTCCTTCTGCCATTCACTTATTTCTGTGATGACAGATTATCGCAGGGTGACTCCTTTCTATTGCGTGTATCCTGTTACCAGTTTTTATGTTTTAATTCCAGGGATGATGTTCACTCAGTAGGTTGAATCCAGCTTTTAGATTAGCTGTAACCTGGTTGCATGTTATTGCATCTACTAAGGGAAGGGGACTCCCTTAATATATTGTTTGCTGGCTATTATTGCATCAGTGAGGGACACAGTTCCCTCATCAGATATTAGGCTATTACTTCTGCATGGGATGAGTTTCCCTGGGCAGCCAATAGCCGGATGGACCTGCAGGGCGACAAGGTTCCCCTCGCATGCCACTATAGCAGACTAGCAGGTTATTACATCTGCTGGGGACATGGGGATTTGCTCGGTAGATCGAGTACTGGCTATTGCATCAAGAGGGACACGGTTAGCAGTCTTTTGCATCTGCATGGGATGAGTTTCCCTGGGCAACCAGTAGCGAAATGGAGCTGCAGGGCAATAAGGTTCCCCTCACATACATAGGAGAGGAGTCTCATTGGAGTCTCGTTTTCCAGTCTTTCTTTACTCGGTTCATGCGTGAAAACATTCTTTCCACCTTGGCATTTGTAAATGGCATGATGAGTAGGATCTCTATAACACGAAGAACATTGTTGCATTCCTTTTTAACGGACGCGTTGGTGAAAATGCGTTTCCAGATTCTCAAGTAGTCACCTTCTTCGTATAGCCTCTTAGTTCCACATCACAATAAAAATTGCAACCAAATTCGTTTTCCCAGCTCTTTATCGTCTTCAATGTTGCTTTATTATCTTTCCCTGTAGAAGTCATGTTTGAAATAGCGGTGTTTTTGGGTGGAATACAGTATTTTTCAACTGAAACTAGTTTTTGTCTTCGTGCGCGTGTCACTGTGTTTATATAGGTAGGTCATAGGATGCGCTAAAAGTATTTCGAAACTGTGTAATGTCTAAGTTGACATTGATTGATAATGAAACTTTGATAAATCAATTAAGTATTTAGCTATTTTAGCACTTTTTAAGCAATTTTTCGTTTGGTTGAGTAATTTTTTGAATAGCGATTTTTCGTTGGTTGAATAACGAAATGAGAAAAATGAATAGCATTTCGCTATTCGCTACTCCGTTAATTCGAACCTTGACCCCACCAAGGGAACCTCCATCCCCTGGCAGAATGCCAAGCCCTGAAATCTACTCCCTAGGGAACCTCTTCCCAGTAGATGCATCAACCTGCCACCACTAAGAGAGGGGAATCTAGTCGCCCTACAGCTCCATCCAGTTATTGGCTGCCCATGCAGACGCAACAGACTGCTATCCAGCGCCCAGGGAACCACGTCCCTCGCTGATGCGATAGCCAGCATTCAATCTAGCGAGGGAAACCCCGTGTCCCCCAGCAGATGCATTAACCTGCAAGCACCCTCAGCAAATCGTCCAAGGAAGGTCCTTCGGCATAGACGATTTTTATCCAGATGCTGCTATAATCGACAAGTGGTTTGTGCAGGCAAAGTTAGAAGGTTGACAACTGGTCGACACAAATACCCTTCGAAAAGACGAAAGGCATCTGATGGACAAGTCTCTTCAAGCACTAGAGACCACGCTTCGTTGGTATAGCAAGCTTTCTAATGATAATAATATAGGGCGGCGATACGTATAGTGCACAAATTGTGGTAGAATAATTTTTTTCTCAAAATCTTTTACTGTATTATCTCTTGCTAATCTCTCAATCTTTTGCTTCATTTATTAAGTGTTTTTTTATCGTTCATAAAATAACTTTACTAGATGGTCCAGGACTGTCTTTGTGTCATTATTTTAATGTGCATTTGAAGGTTGGTTCATGTCAAACAATTTGTCAAGAAAATAGACCCCCTGCGTTGCGAAGGAAAGTAGGGCAAAAAATTCGCTATTCACTTTGAAATATTTAATTCGAACCTTCGGTGGGGTACTTGCAGGGTTGGCCACAGCCGGGGATGCGGTTCCCCCGGCATGTGTTGAACAGTGTGTGGCGATTGCTGTTGAACGAGGTTCCCTCAGCATGTATTGCGGCGTTTTCCATGGGGAAACCAAGGTTCTCCCGGAGACAAGGTTCTCCCGCTCGCTGAAGGTTTATATACCGCGGGCCCTTCGACAGGGCTACAAGACGTTACGTGTCTTGCTTTCGCTGGCATGCCAGGTGATACTTGTTTTTATAACTAGTGCATGTGTGTGTTGTCATTTAATTGTCCTTGTATCGCACAGTTGCCTTCCTTTGTGTACATTGCGTGTCCTTTGTTTACATTGCGTGTGTTTTGTTTTTGTTTTGTTTGTTCTCTTGATCTTAAGTTTTCGGGATGTTACGGTCTTGTCGTGTTTGTGTGTGCTTTGCCGGTTCGTGAAGTGGCGTACGGTGCCTTCACACCAGATTGTTATCAATTTCTTTTATTGGGTGCAATGTAATTTGAAGCACTAAGGATGATTAATGAACACTGCTGGTAAAAATGTTAGCTACACTTGTGCCATACCTTTATGTTAAACTGGGCCACCTGGATACAGTGCCGGATTAACCACGTGGCAGATGCGGCATATGCCACGGGCCTCGCGCTTTTGGGGGCCTCGCGCTTTACTGGGACACGCCCATTTTTTATTGGGACACGCCCATTTTAGGTGCCGCCTCGCACATTTAGGGGCCTCGCGCATTTAAGGGCCTCGCACATTTAGAGGCCTCGCGAATTTAGGGGTCTCGCACATTTAGGGGCCTCGCGCATTTAGGGGGCCTCGCGCATTTAAGGGCCTCGCCCCCTAGGCTTGGCCCCAGGAAAATATGCAATATGCATGTAAGCTCTAGTTGCGCTGAGCTGTTATATGATCCTGTTTATACTTGTTGACACAATCGAAATTGCGATGATTTGCGGATAAAATTGAAAACGATTATTGTGTCTTTGAATTCAATTAGTTAGGTTTTCATAACGGGGGGGAGGGGTACGGGGGCCTCGCGCTGAAAATCTGCCACGGGCCTCGCGCGACGTTAATCCGGCCCTGCCTGGATGTTAAGTGCTCAGGTTTTGTGAATAACTTTTGATGTACTGATGTACAGATAGCCCCTTTGTAATCTTACCTACAGTATCTTATCTACCGGCTTGGTGCCCTATTTTCACAAATATTCAGAAATCGCCGGAAACGCAGTTCTGGGCCTTGATTGTGGAAATAAAAATGTTCTGGGAGAATATGCTCCCAGGCCTGCAAAGCCGTGAACGTACTGTACACTACAACTTGCTGACAATTTGCTAATTTGTAAGTGCGCCTTCCTTTCAAACAACTTTGGATCTGCAGAAAATTGTGTACCCCCTAACTTGTTGAATCTTGCGCTGCCTCTGGTTCACCTCAGTGGCATAGCTACAGTATGGGGGCTCATGAAAACTGTTTTGTCAGGAAAATTATAATTAAGAGGTCATTGATTGAGAGCGCTACAGTGGAGTTCTACAGAGTTTGTTACAGCCGTCCAACAAATTCTTGCCCAAGTTATGTCGAAAAATATCTGTGGTGATGCGCGCCGAAGCGGTACAACATCACGGGTCCTCAATCCACTATCTGGGTCAAGTTTGTGTTAGAACAACGAGGTAACGCTCTTCCCTTCCTCACCCAAGCGATAGGAACGTCTAGAGCCCCAACGGCAACCGCGTCTAGTTTAACCTTACACACAAATGGAAATACTAGAGATCAACAACAAGGTACTGTTAATCTTCCTTCTTTTACTGCCCCAGTTTTTATGCCTCTGACGAGTAACGCGATGACGAATTTGGCTTCTCAAATGATGAACAAACACATGGCTGCTCACGTAGTGGGCCCTGCCTGGGTCAAACAACAGTGCCAATGAAATCCTTACCGGCAATGAGGCCCCCTTTTCCGTTAGGGCCTGGGCATACACCAATTATCGCCAAAATCGTCAGTGGGCAAGTTATTGATTTGGCTGATCTTATCTCCCAGAACCTCGACGACCAAGCGCAACAGCAACACGCGTTTACGGTGACGGATCCCTCACCAAATCACGGAAAGGGGATAGAATGCTTTGTGAATTAATTGACTGTAGTCGCAGCTTATGCACGTGTGACCTTCTACCATAACAATTGTCACTTTCTCTGGTTTCCAAGTACGTGGAAACGCAGGTCAGTCTGTTTATTCGCCAGAACAGCAAACCACTGACTTGAGCGATCCTGTCACAATGGCTACGTGACACTGCAATTAGTGCAGGGCTAGGAAATAACTTCTCTGGACACAGCTTCAGAATAGCGGCAGCCACAACTGCCGCTAAAGTGGGGATCTCCAGCCCCCATATCATCAAAACCCTCGGACGATGGGAAAACAATGCGTACCAACTTTACATTTGCACGCCCACTTTTGTATTGGACAGTGTGCTTCACTTACATGTACTAGCTCGATAGTTCAATGTTCACTTATTTAAAACTCGCTGACCTTTCAGGCAGATGTGTTTTATATATCATAGGCATTGATCTTAATATTATTAACCTGAGTTGCGCAAGCTATAAGGGGTGTAACGAACCTAATTATGTATTAGATAACGGTGTAACGAACCTAATTGTGCAATAGATATGGGTGTAACGAACCCAATTACATGGGTGCAAGAACCCAATTGTGCAATCGATAATGGGTGCAAAGAATCCAATTACGCAGTCGATAATGGGTCCCATTATCGATTGCGTTCTTGCACCCATTCGGGTTCTTGCCCCCATTATCGATTGCGTAATTGCGTTCTTGCAGAAAGAATCCGATGACGCAATCGATAATGGGTGCAAAGAACACAAATACGTAATCGATAATGGGTGCAAGAACCCAATGACGCAATCGACAATGGTGTAACGAACTTAATTATGCAATCGATGATGGGCAAAGAACGCAATTATCCAATCGATAGTGGGTGCAAACTGCAAAGAACCCAATTACCACATCGATAATAGCGCAAAGCAGTGAAGCACCATTAGACGATGAAGGGTGCAAAGAACTCAATTACGCAATCGATAATGGGTGCAAGAACCCGATTACGCAATTGATAATGGGTGCAAAGAACTCAATTATACAATCGTCAATGAGGCAAATAACCCAATTATGTAATCTATGATGGGTGCAAAGAAATAACCAATTACGCAATCGATGATTGGTGAAAAGAACCCAATTACGCAATCGATGATGGAGAACCCAATTACGCAATTGATAATGGTTGCAAAGAACCCAGTGACGCAATCGATAATGGGTGCAAAGAACCCAATTACGCAATCTCTGATGGGTGCAAAGAAGTACCCAATTACACAATCGATGATGGGTGCAAATAACCCAATTACACAATCGATGGAGAACCCAATTATGCAATTGACAATGGGTGTAACGAACACAATTACGCAATTCTTAGAGCAGAAGTTATTATCTTGTTTCTTTCAGATCCATTATTCCCCTATTGTTTCAAGTGCAAATGGTTTTCTAAAAAAGGTGATATTGTTGTTTTAAAGGTGATATTGTAAACTACCTGTATGTATATTAACAGCGCTAATTGTATAAATTATAGCTATTCAATCAACAGCAACTAAAACTTAATTTTGTAATTTTGATAGGATAATTTGTGTTTGGTTGAAAAAAGATGGGTGCACAACTCAGGTAATTAAATCAAGTGAAAGGTTTTTATATTGGCAGGTTCGTCCCAGCCAAGTCACCCGGGAAAAAAAACGCACTAACAACGTCTTGTCTATCAACACCCTTTTATTAAAAACTAACCCCTTTTATATATTGGGAGAATGTCCCAGGAGACACTCACATATTTGCAGTATGATCACAACTCGTTCACCCACATTTTTTACACACAAGCTAAATCCCTTACACTGCTCCCGTCTTCAAGTTATTCATCCCGAATAATAATTCCTATGCTTGAAACCTTACTGGAGGCATCTGAGTGCGTGTATTTCTATGCAACACTGGAGGTTCTACATATTGACTGCTGCTAGCCATTTCAGAATTTTCCGATACCGAGTTCCGTCGGGGAGTTCTCACGGTATGACAAAATGTTCTCCAGTCGTTTTCGCATTATTCTTGCACAGTCGATTACGGTGCACGATCATGGATTTTGCTCAACACCAGTTGTATGCGGTAAACTAGGTCATTAACTGTTATGAGTGACATATCTACGTTTCATCTTCATACTCGCTTGCGATAAACACTGTCTTGTACATCTTATTTACGCATTCTGGACGACCGTAGATCAAATCAATTGGCGTGGCGAGAAGCTATAGTAAATGCATGGCTTGATGTTATGTATACCATAAGGAGTAGAGGGACATGCTTATCCCAATCCTTTTGATTTGCTTCTACGAATAGAGAAAGTTGATTTCCGATGATCTGATTGAACAGCCATAGCATTGCTGTGTTAATGTATACACTGCTGTATAGTGAATGTGGAAGAGCTTGGAGTGTAGACGATCGTCCATGTATCGTCTGTCTACTCCAAGCTTTCCCACATTCACCACAGTAGCATATATACATGTATATTAACACATCCAAGCATTACCGATGTACTGTATACATCCGCACAGACAGTACATATATCAATCGAAGCAGTATATCATTGTAACCTTCGCTCTGCATCTGAGTCTCGGTGGCTCAATGGTTAGAGCGTCTCACCGGCAATCAGAAGGTTACTTGAGGATTTGAGCTTGACGATCGTCCATGCATGTATAGTCAGTCATACCATTGCTGTTAATGGTGATAAAATAATAGGAGAAAATAGTTACAAATGCTTAAAGGTGCCGTCCAGTCCGTTCTGCGCATATTGCGTTATATAAACATTGAACATGAAATATTGCGGATTTTTTTCACACGCTTGAGCTTTTCAGCCTAAAAAGCGTGATATAAGAAGCTGTTTGGTTCCTAAATGTGGATAATATATCAAACTAACACTCGTGCCTTCGCCACATTTAACGAATACTCGCTTTCGAACTGTCGCAAATCTATTCCGTTAAAGTTTGTTGACATGTGGGGTCCCCAATGTTTGAAATATCGCAGAACGGACTGGACTGCACCTTTAAGGATATAGAAGTCCTTTCATCGAACGTCCATATCTCGTATATTGTATCCAAAATTACCAAAGCTATCGGTGCATTAAGAAGGCTGAAAGCTTACAATCTTTAATACTAACTAATTTCGATTATTGTGATAGTTTATGGGGTAATCTAAGTAGAGGACTAGCTTTTAAACTGGAACAACTTCAATCTCGAACAGCCAGGATCATTCTAGGAGCTGATTATTCTGTTAGATCAGCTCAGTGATTTATTGTCTGACTTAGGCTGGACTAGTCTTGTGGACAGACGATATTATAGGGGCTGTTCTTTGGAATAGCTTCCCTGAGGAAAAAACGTCAGCTCCTTCCTTATCTGTTTTCAAATCTCTCGTGAGAAGCTGTCTGATTATTACTTTCATGTTTTTGTATATATAGTTGTTATAAATGTATACGGCTCCAAGGGAGAGCACAAGTTGTGAATTGGACTCCGTATTGAAATAAAGTTTTAATAATAATACCATCTGATTGAGAGTGGAGCGAAGTACGGGTTTTTCGAATCGCCAAGATTCTACACATCTCGGCAAAGACCGCTGACGTTTCGAGCCCTTCATCAGAGTAAGGGCATCGCTCGAAACGTCAATATTTTGTTGATCATCTTGTCTAATACCCTTGTATTAAAAACTAGCCCCTAATTTTATTGGGATTACAGCATGAGCATAAATTGAAATTGAGTATTACAGTATGAGCATAAATCATTCGGACCCATATTTTTACATACAAGTTAAATTCCTTAAAATATATTGATTGAAATTAATTACATTATTGTACAAAGCTCAATGGTTTAAGCATCACTTTGGTGCTCAGCTAAGGTTGTGGTTTGATTCCTACCACGCACGGAGTGTTTCAAACTTATTAAAGTGAGATTATCAGCTTTGGTAGCACTAATTAAAGTGTATGAATTTAGCAGTTATCAGATGGCTAAACCCAAAATGGATATGAGACAGACAATCTTGTGACATGTGGCTGTAGGTAGCCTGATGTAGGACAACCTGAAAACTTTGTTAGTGGCTGAAATGTCATGGGCATTACTTTAAAACTCAAACAGTAGTGTAGTCACAGTTATTTCCTTACATCATAGCATAATGTCTAGACTTGCTCCAAATCTGTCTGTCTTTGGGAAGTTTTTTGTGAGAGCGCACGGCCGCAAATTAGTACAAGCGTGCGGGAAACAATCTTTCTATTTGAAAGGACAACCTGGACAACGACCTAAAAGCCTTAAATCAATACACTGCCTAAAATCTACACTGTATATAAACGTCTTAGATTCATAAACTACTAACATGACAGACATATTACAACACTAAGCAGTGAAAGGTATTTTGGACGTGACAATCTGACAATTTACATACTGGTTTTACTGAAATCCTCTGAAGATTTTCTTTGATCCAAATATCATATTTTTACTGTAGTTGCTTCTTTTTGATGTAGTTGTTTTATGGAAACTGACTCAATTTATATTATCTGATCCTGGTGAAGGCATCAAGGAAGTGACAATAAAAAAATGGTAAACTTGTTTGTTAACTGTTAAAGTGGCTATGAAATGAAAATTAAGAACTCCTAAAATGACGAGGAATGGTAATTTAGAGTTCTTTCATATCTCACGTCGTTCTTGAGTTATTTAGACTTTTGTGATATGCAAATGAAGTAGCCTATGACGTCAAGATGTTTCTACATTTTTAGAAAATTAAGAAATTAGAAATAGTAAATTAATTTGGGATCACTATTTCGATGTAAATAATAATAATAATAATTTAATAACTTATATTGCGCAAATTACATGATTATGACCAAATGCGCATTACAATCAATGTTGTATCTAATTAAAATACAATAATCTATAATACAATTTGAAGGTAAAACAAAACAGAATACAGTGTGACTAAAAATGGTATTAATATTATGAAGTATATGCTAACCTAAAAAAGTGTGTTTTAAGATGACTTTTAAAATTGGTCACGGAACCCATTAATCGTAGTTCCACTGGCAAGGCATTCCATAGCTTAGGAGCAGCAACAAGAAGCCCTGTCACCTAAAGTTTTAAGCGTCTTACAATTCGGATAACAAAGCAATAATCCATTTGAAGACCTCAAATTATAGCCAGAAGTTTTCACGGATAGTAAACTAGTTATGTAAGATGGAGCAAGGCCATAACGATGTTAGGTGTCACGAAGTGTCGTACTGTGCAAAGTTTCAAGTGATTTCCTTGAATAATTTCAAAGATTTATGATTTTCTAAAAATGTAGAAACATCTTGACGTCATACTTTATCTCTTTGAGCGATTGTCAACGAGGCGCCTCGTTGACTATTTAACAATTAGACAACGAGCCCGCGTTTTCTATGAGCCGATAGTCAACGTGGCGGAGTCGAGTTGACTATCGCTCATAGAAAACAAGGGCGAGTTGTCTAACTGTTTTAGTACAAAATTTACAATTTCTAACCCAAAAAAAACCCTTTTATTTCACATTTTTCAAAAAATTGTTCATATTCTTTCGAAATCACACGACTTTTATCGCAGAGGTTTCTATCAGCGAATAGTAACTCGTGCCATAGCCAATGAAAATTGAGGATTTGTGATAGAAACTTGTCAATTTATACTAAATGCTCATAGAAAACGCGGGCTCGTTGTCTAATTGTTAAATATAAAATTCTTGTCAAGTGGTTTATTTTAATATATAAATTTATTTTACGATTAGGGTTAGGATTAGGATGACAAGTTATCTAATTGTTAGTAATCAATGGAAGAAACACCAGTAGACTTTCGTATTATTCTGTTCAGTGCATGGTATTGCAGTTGGTATCGTGTTGTGCTGTAGCTGGTATTGGACCCAAAAATTGTGTTTGGACCATTTAATTACTTTTTAATAATTTATGTCTTATGAAACAATGAAATTTAGCCAAAACAAGCTTTATAGTTTAAAGGATCTCAGAGTTAGTGTTCACTGAAAATCTATTCGGATTGGCGAATGAATACATTATAAAAGCATCAAACAGTAAGCGGATGAGGGATTGTTGCGTACACGTATTTCTGTATATTCTTTGAAATAATTAATGTAAAATTTATTTCTGATAGGACAGGCGGGCGAGGGGTTATTGCGTATACGTATTTATAGTATTAGGATAAGTTACCTGTAGGTACATCCTCGTTCCCAGGGCATTTTGCCTCCTCGGTGGAAGATCGGCGAAAATGGCCCTGGGATCGGCTGGTCACATGACACCCAGAATATCTGGGTGTTTAGATATGATAATTGTTGTGGTCTTTGTTCCATTGCCTTTGTCTACTTTGTTGACCTCAATAATTAAGAAATATTCAATGCTCTTCAGAGTTGTTCATGTCAGCATTCGTCGGCATAAAAGCAGCTAACAAGCTTAATAATCCACCATACATCCATGGTTATCTCTTACAAAAGGTATGAAGAAGCATATATCCAATTTAGCGAAAGCTATCACTTTTAATTTGCTGTAAAATTTGAAGACAGCATTCAGATTTAGATGAATAAATCATACTCGGCTGAATTAATTGAGTTTTATGACAAGCCAATCGCATTATAGAATGGACCAGCCGATCCCAGGGCCATTTTCGCCGACCTTCCGCCGTGGAGGCAAAATGCTCTGGGTACGAGGTGTTGCTGCAGGTACTAATCACGCCTGGGGCACAAATGGTTTAACTTCTTCTCTTCATAAATTGTTACTAACTGTAAATATTTTCTGTTGAGATTACTCCATAGACCTCTTTCACAATGGCTGCCATTTTAAATATTCTTTTATGTGCATATAAATTAGCCTTTACAACCTCGTCAGGCAGCAAAGATTAAATTGCTGACACATAAATGAGGCCATAAAGGCTAATTTAGATGCACATAAAGGAATATTTAAATTGGCCGCCATTATGAAAGAGGCCTATATACAACCACCTATTTTTAAGGTTTGTTAAGCCTGGTGATGAAGTGAACCATTTTGATGATCTTTGTGAAGCTGAGAGTGATAAGGTTTCTGTAATTTTTATGTTGGATTTTGTGTAGTATGTCAACTGTGTGACAGCAAATATAGTTGTTGTATTGACTATCGCTTGGAAAACGCATTTATATGTAAACGAAGCGCGATGCATAAACGTTCTTTTGCCTTTTTGGCATCAAGTGAGTGGAATCTATTACCAGATACTGTGACTTGTTCAATATCATTTTCTTCATTCCTCAAAAGCTATTTAAGTATGGCTTTTTCCAAACTTAAAGACAAAGTTTGACTTTTCTTTGTTCGTGATATTATTTGTATATCTTGTTTATTATTTTTATTTTGTATTTATAGTCTTATCACTTAGGGCCTAGATGAAAATTACTCTGTGTAACTCTAGTCACCCTGCTTAAATAAAGTGTATTATTATTATTATTATTATTATTATTTCGGCAGACAACTTAGCAAGTGCTACGTCCGCTGGTAAACTGAATGGAATCCATCGACATTAAGTTCCTTGTTACAATATTATGCCGTCAAAAGGGCTTTGTTTCTAATATGTCGTTATTTTAACTGCGTCACTTCCCTTAATTGGGGTGACATATCATTCAACATATATACAGTCAGTGTAGCTTGGAACAATCTGGATGAGTCTGGCTGGACACTTATACACTGGCTATCGTCATTGACAACCGCTTGTGGGACAGCACCGGCGATCAGAACATCCAGATAGCGTGAAGTGCGCATGGGGCCAGAGTGCTCAAACTGCCACAAGTATATGAGCGTTAATTGCATTATTGCTAAAGGACACCTACTGTACGCTACTTCACAGAGTGCTCAACAACACCGAAGTGAAGAAGCGTACATAATTCAATCTACATGTACATGCAGACGCGCTCTGTTTTTTTCAGTTTTCACGCTCTGTTTTCCCGCTCTGTTTTGAGTTTATACCTGCAGCAAACATAGCACTTGTTAAGTTGTCTTCCATTATGTATATCGTGCTTCTTTTAAATTTACATATTTTTTACTCTACTTCTTTCTTAACTCTGACTCTGCTAAGTTTTGTAAGAACTATTTATTCAACATTGTCATTCACCATGGTAAATGCGTTTACCAAAGCAATATTTAACTTTGTCACCACAACTGTATCGTTATTTTATGATTTGTATTATTCTACATCATATGCTGTATTCTCCATCTGACGTACATGTAGTGTAACTGTTAATATTAAATCTGCTGTTGGTAATTCTAAAAAATAGTTTAAATAAGTTAATGTCAGCGAGGTAATTTTTTCTGTGTTTGTTTCCCCCTTGCTTTAACTTTAAAGGCAACAATGACAATAACAAGTCCATATGAAGGTATTGTGAAGAAGATATATTATGAAGAAGATTCAGTAGCTCTTGTTGGAAACCCATTGATTGACTTTGAGACTTCTGATGGTAAGTAGAATCTTTACCATCCTAATTGTGTAGTTGGAGAAATATTTAAACTCAAACCTCAATCATGTCTCTCGACCCTGGTGATGACCAAAATGTACGTCATCAAGTCTTTTGAAGACTGCGACAACCTGGGGGACGATTGCTTTTTTAAACTTAGAGTCGGTTGGACTTGAACTTTCACCGTAAGCTCTTCCTAAGTGCCAGCGTTGTTAGAAAAGTGCATGGTTAGAAATGTAACGTCACCAGATATATCAATTACATTCCAAACATAATTTTGTGTAAGCCTCACAAACAAACAAACAAACAAACAAACAAACAAACAAACAAACAAACAAACTAACAAACAAACAAACAAACAAACAAACAAACAAACAAACGCCGCACATGCGCAGTGAGGACTGATATTCACTTTTAATATAGTGATTGTGTTTAATAGTCAGTCCGTCCTGCAGCCATTATAACCAAACCCTATATACATTATATACACATGCAGCAAGTTTTAAGATGTTTCAGGTTAACATTACCTAAAGTGGGAATGTTCCTGGGAATATTCCAGGTGGCGTCAAATGCGTACATTGTAGTTTGTTCGCCAACATTGCAGCTTGTATACTTTAATAATTGACTGTCTTTGGCTATATAACCTCTTGTGAGCAGATTTGTGTCCATCGCCCAGCTGTCAGGTGATGAATTCTGTGAAAATCATTTTCGCATCATGACATTCTGTTTGTATTTTGTGTATGGAAAAATCTAAGAATTATTTACGATATTTATTGAAATTATCGCCTGCAGTCAAATCAATGTTTATTCTAGGGCGTGATTTCGCGAGATGTTCGCTCTACTTCCCTGTCCTGCAGAACTCGGGAATTTTCAGAGTGCGCAACAGAAAATGTTTTACTGCTGTAAAATAGCAATGAATGAAGACTATAGATGTATAAACATTTAAGTAAAGACACAAACAACGAGTGAATATAAAACCCCGTGCAAAGAACTTTCCATATGTTATTAAAACAAAACCATTTTGACCATTTTAAATCAGTACTGAAGGACAAATACCAAAAGACTTGAAAGGAAGAAAATGTTAAAGCGCTACTGAAATGAAAAATTCGTCTATCTAATTTTGATTTTATCTGAAAGTATTTTTAAGCTTTCTCGGTTTCTCAATACCTCATCTGGTTCAAGCGATATTCAGGTTTTTGAAACATGCAAATTAGATGCCCTGTCGTCATTTTCTCACATAGACAAAATAAAATTCACAAAATGAGAAATATCTCTGTAAATGTATAATAATAATAATAATAAAGACGTATTAGGAGCATTATACAATTGTCTCAATGCTCTTTCAACAATATATTCTTAATGTTACTTATAAAACTAATTACAGTTTCATTATAAGATAAAGCCTATACTACATATATTACCACTATGAACAAAAACGTGTGTCTACAGCGAGTTCAGTTCGATGAGTTTTATTCCAAGTTAATAATGTTATTGGCTTTATGCCAATGATGAAAGAGCACACCACTGCGCATAGTATGTTGTTGCCATGGAGATCGCTTGGTGTCAGATCTCTTTCATTTGTAAAACAAAAATTGTTTATTTCTCCTCTATCAAACAACGTTTACTACAGTGCACAGATTCGAAGACTCGTACATACATAGATATCGTATTCCGGAGGTCTAAATCATCTTATTCTTTAAAAAAGATTATAAGAATTAAGATTTTAGTTTTATTTAGTTGGAAGACTCCTACTTCTTAGTGGTCTCCTTGGCAACAACATACTTCACACAGTTCATTGACATAGATGTACAAAGATATTTGCAGAGATATTCCTCATTTTGTGAATTTTATTTTGTCTATGTGAGAAAATGACGTCATACAGCATATAATTTGCATGTTTCAAAAACCTGAATATCTCTGGAACGAGATGAGGTATTGAGAAACCAAGAAAGCCATTCTGTTTCATTTTCAAAATATTTTTAGATAAAATTAAAATTGGATAGACGAATTTTTCATCTCAGTAGCAATCCAAACTTCTAAAAAAGATATTCACAAGGTTAACTTCTTCTAAAAGGATAATTTAGAAGTGATAGAGATAAAATGATACGTATTTCCTGACAACTATGCCTGCAGGCTCAGCACTTGGAAACATTTTCGCGCGCTGTTTGACAAACGTTTGGGTCTTATTCTCTTGTTTTCATATTTTACAGGATTTTGATTGGGCGTATTTTCAAATGTGAAAATATGATTTTGACAACTAGACTTTATACAAAATTCTTGTTCTACATATAATAAAGTAAATAATAATCATATTTGTGCAGTCCCTATATAGTTTCGTATATCGTTTTGTTGACTATTAAACAGATGATGAGACCACAACGACAGAAGTAAAGCAGATTGTACAAGAGTCGCAGAAATTAGCATCAGACGCTGATGAAAAATACTCGAGTCCAACAAACCAAATATCTGGAAAAAAATTAGCCACCCCTGCTGTACGTAATATGGCTATGGAAAATAACGTGAGTTTACTATGTCAAATACACAATAATAATAATAATAATTACAGTTCTTGGCATTGCCACGCATTTCGCAAAGCCTCAATGCGTTTACAAGGTGAAATTACAATAAGTTAAAATACAACAAACTAAAAATTAATCCGTACTACATGAATTAAAATAATAAGTCTTTAAACAGGATTTAAATTTGATAACTGACTTTGAATTTCTAATATTATATATTCTAATATTATATAAACGTTTCCTGGAGTAGCATTGGTCTCACGAAGGCAGAAGAGGTTTCGATTTTGAGGATAACCAGAGTAGCCAAGAAATTGCAGCTAGGATTACAAACCGTCCAATTGCCGTCGCACATTTGTTGAACATATGTTGTTGAACTTCGAAACCATGCTGCACGCAATAACAGTAATAGTACGAATATGGAACGCGTTTTACTGTGTTATTGTTTTCTTAGTGCGCAGTGTATTTAGATGTTGAGTTTCGTGGTTTATTTCTTGGTTGATCAAAAGATCTTATATTTTATCGTTAAGAATAAAAGAAAATCCTCGTTTTTTTATTTTATCGGTAAGAATAAAAGGAAAGAGCTTGAAGAATCTTCAGTCTTGTCGCCTGTGCAGAGGACGACTATAGTATATACACAGACCCTTAAAACTTAAGAGTCTATAGTCGTCCCCTGAACAAGTGACGAAACTTGCTTAAGGTGGCTCGATAGTCAAATCTTGCGAAATTACATTTTTATAATGAAAATCTGAGCTGTATTTTGGTTCATTCCATAGCTCTAGCGGTGTCTTAGTTATTGAAACGTTTCACACTTGTAGCATTTGTATATCTAGAGAAATTGTGTTTAGGATTATAAGCGGCAGATTTTATGCAAATTAGTTTTTTGGATTTATTGGAAACACGATTTCTCCACTCAGGTAAACTCTATGCAATGAACCACGATGAAGCTCATGCAGATCTGCATTACAAACATTTTTATGCGTAAAAATGCAATTTCTCATGATTTAGACTATCGAGCCACCTTAAACCTTAGAAACGTCACCGCCTATACATGAGTTTTAAGGCATGGATGGCATGCGGTTGGAAACGTAGCAGGGTAATAGAAATATTAGGGCTATAATAAAATTTTAAATTTACAGTATTTCTTTTTTTTGTAAACTCTCATTATACAGAGTCGTGTTGCAAAATTAAGGTGGAACACCGATTTATTTCTTCTTTTGAAAGATCTCAACTTATCACTGGAGTGTCTGAAGAGGTTTTCTCTATGCAGTGTATTCCTTTAAGTGCATTCCTAGCCTGTATTCCTAGTTTGTATTCCGAAAATTCATAATCAGTCGACGCTAAATCGTTTCCATCTCTCAGATCATTACTATAACCAATGTTTAAATAGTAAATCAATGCGATGAACTAAAATGCTGAGTTCAAGGGTTTACCGTAACTTAAAGTTACATCATATCCCAGATAAATCTCCTGGCTAGGTGTCACAACTGATAGCCTCATAGCAGAGTGTACAAATAATCGGGAAAAGGAATCACTGCTTTACATTCTAAATGGTTGTTCCATAAACTCCCCGTCGGAATGTGAACCTTTTCCTTTATTATAGGTAAACTTAAATGATGTTACTGGGACTGGTGAAGCTGGAAGGATATTAAAAGAAGATATATTGAACTTTATCAAGAAAGACAAAACAGATCAAGAATGTGAGTACCAGAGCAACTCATGTCTCCTAGCTAGAAATGTATAACGTTTCATTAATGGTGACCTGCACGCGTTAACTGGAAATTACTACAAGGGATGACTTTAAAGGACCTTTCTGTTTTGTCTGGTCTTTATTTTTGGTTAGGTTATAGGGTTAGCTACGGTGAGGGTTGTTGCTTTTGAGTCATCCATTTTAGCCGCGTTGACCGAAGGTCGTGGCTCTATATAACATACTCCATAAGTCGAAATGTAGATAATTCAGAATATACAGTCTTTGTTAGTAAAATGGTGATTTAAATACCATTTTCTTCGGGTTTCTCGCAGTTCGCTTGTCTAGTGAGTAGTGAGTGGTTAGTGTGTAGGGTTGTGATGAAACAGTATGCTGGTTCTATTACGGCTGTGCAACTTTTTAATTGTTTTGTTCTTTGCGCTATTTTTCTGTTACGGGTCAGTACATATTAAAATTATAGTCATAGTTATTTCTGGATTTCTCAGTTAATTTAGACATTACGTCCTTAAAGTTCCCATCATTCCAAATACTATATTCCTGATATAGATTGTATACATGAAGTGAATAGTTGAATATCAAAATGTTTTATAATTTGAGGTTTGTGTTGATGTTTTATAAAGGTTTGTTTGTCAGAAATGCTCATGAGTGACGTCAAACCATTTCGGACAGAATATTCTGTTGCGAGAGAAATTGACCTAATTCAAACGTTGATGATATACTTGAATGTTATACTAGAAATGTTATCAACTTTTTCACTCAAATCCTCAACCACTTTATCTTCCGAAAAGCAGAAAAGAAATTCATGATTTCACGTCACACTCATTAGCATTTTGGATAAACAAATAGCAACGCAATGCTTAAATCATAAAACGTTTTAGCATTTAATTATTCACTTCATGTAGAATCTATAGCAGTAGTATTGGGGGGGGGGGGGGGGGGGTAAGATCCTGGGTACGAGGTTGATGTATATACTCTACACATTTTTAGGTAGCCAACGTGATCTATGCCACCCAACGACAAGCTTTAATTTGCAATTGTGCATGTCGACACATGCAGCAAGAGCAGTGTTTGCACTTTGGAAGGAAATTTCCTCCCACAGATGCGTCACTAGGGGGGAGAGACTTCGAGAAATGAGGGACACAAAGAACTTTTGCAAAGAAGGCTAATAATATCTTACACCCCCCAGTATCTCTGGAAGAAAATTTCCTTCCAAAGTGGAAACACTGAGCGAGAGTAATAGTGTCTCCGACAGCATCGTACCGTATAGATAGTGTTCTTATGTAAATTATTTTGCTTAAAATTATTGTTCAATTCTTATATTAGATACCACACCACACCCAGAAGAAATCCAAGCTGTCCCTACAGAAACATCAGCTGCTTTTCGCAGTCCCATAACCACTGCACCCGTTCCTGCTATCCCACCTCCTTTAGTTGAAGACAGAGTTGAAAAAATTACTGGATTTAAAAAAGCGATGCTGAAAACAATGTCGGAGGCTTTAAAAATCCCACATTTTGGTTACAGTGATGAAGTTGTTTTAAACAAACTTATAAGGTAACAAGGGTAAACGCACATGAGCATTGTTGGTTATTTGTTCTTTGATGAAGTTGTTTTAAACAAACTTATAAGGTAACTTCTAAAGGCTAAATGTATATGAGCAATATTTGTTGGATATTTGTTCTTTCAAATTTTATTTGGACAAAAAGGGGAAAAAGTAACAAGTCCAAATTTGGCGATACACGATAACACACGAACGAGACCAATCTCATTTTGAGGTGCACACTGTAAGAATGTCAAAAATGGTGGTAGTTGTGAGGGAATACATGCGAAGCAAGAGAAGTTATAAGTTGAAATTATAATTAAATACGTACACACGCATCTCGTGTATCGTCAAAATAACCACGTGATCTGACCAATGAAGAAAAGGACTGAAACTCAATATCTCGTGAAATATTTCTGATAATCCTCTTCATGTCAATCATGTGTGTATACTGTACATGTTTTTTGTTTATGATATATATAGTTTCAGAGAAAATGCCAAAGAATTGTCCCTTGCTCGACTGGTAAAGTTATCTTTTATGCCCATGTTTATCAAAGCTGCATCCCTGGCCCTCAATCATTACCCTATATTAAACAGCACTGTGGATGAAAATTGTGACAATATTACCTACAAAGTACGTAAAGCTGCTACGGTGCTACCTGCAGGAAACTCGCAAAAAACGCTTCGAAAACACTACAAAAGTGATTAAAGGGGAACTATAGTCAAAAAATAAATTGCTTTTAAATAAAAGGCCTTTAAGCATAATGTTTATAAATGTTAATAGTTTTACGATATCTGCTCTTGTACTCGAGAAATAACGTTTTCATTCTCATTTTACGGCTCAGACTCGATATACAGCAGGAATTTATTTTCATTCTTCACGTCATTGAGTGCAAGGAACAAAAGACAAGCACTCAATGACGTCAAAATTGAAAAGAAAACCACCGCTGTACATCGAGCTTGAGCCGTCGAACAAACACTAAAATGGCGGCGTCCAGAAGCATAAAATACAAGAATGAAAACGTTATTTCTTGAGTACAAGAGCAGATATCGTAAAACTATTAACATTTCTAAACATAATACTAAAAGGCCTTTTATTTAAAACTAATTAATTTTTTTACTACAGTTCCCCTTTAAACTGACCATGGAAAACTATGGAGGGTGATGTCCGCCAAAATTAATGTTTACATTTTGCACTCCAATTTGTACATTTTGTTATTGCCACAATGCGTTATGACATTAAAGACTCGAATTATGACATGGACGCTTCAGGCGTTTTGTCCTCTGTTTGCTCATTTTGGCCTCAAGTTGAGGCATATCCTGAGACATTCCATTGTGATGACGTAACAGGAACAGGGATCGATTTCTCACGAAAAGTTCGTATATATATATATATATATATATATATCTATATATATATATATATATATATATATATATATATATATATATATATATATATATATATATATATATATATATAAGCCGCACATGGTAGGGTAACTCCTTATAAGGTAGTAAAATGTCGTTTTGGGTGATCCGTTTGAGTCGGAGCATATTTGAGCAGAGAAATTCTAGCGGCCATTATTGATTTGTGATCAGAAGAACTAAAACATAAAGAGGTTTTTACGAAGGGTATAGACGTTTGCGTAAAATAACAGGTACGTGTGTTATGTATTTAGACTCGCTAATTCCAAATCTGTTTTCAGAATTGAAATTGGTTAAATATTGATCGAGATAACGTATACAGTTTATTGTGTGTAATTTACGTAATACACTATTGATATATGCTGGATATTTGTGTATAAAGTGGACGGGTATTCTACGATTTAGCGATATATATATGTTATAATAGGTACGTGTGTTATGTATTTACACTCGCCAATTCCAAATCTGTTTTCACAATTGAAAACGGTTAAATATTGATCGAGATAACGTTCAAAACGAGGGATAGGTGACAAAGCCCTAAAGGTCGCTTATCAGCTTGCTTATAACCATGGGTTGTTTTATAACGCAACCAATGGTCTCGTTATTCCAATATGCTACCAGCAATCGTTTATTACATAATATACGACAATTTTATTATAGTATACAAAATATGTTTGTTAACAGGTTGTTTAAATAGTTAAGGTTTAGTTTGATTATTCACTCAGCTGTCGCGAAGGTTATAGCTAATGGTTAACTTGTACCCTGAAGATGACATTGTAGTCGAAAATTACGTTTGGTAGTTTTTAAACTTTTTAAATTTAAACCTGTGTGTAAGACATATGACGAAGCGAGCATTATGATGTATGTATTATATGTATATACATGTCTCATCTATTTTAAGGCACACCACACCGGTTTGTGGACTGAAAAATACGATTCATATATTCCAATTGTAACGCGTATTCGTCTTCAATATTGGTGTACAGATGATCCAGAAGTGATCCATTATCGGTTGTAGGAAGGTAGATTGCAACTTTTGCTGATATGAGGAACCAAATATTTTAACTATCTGCTGTTTCTGACCTTCGTCTGATAGCCTGCAGTCAATCTTGAAATCACCACATATTATGCAATACTCTTGCGTAAATTTATCTAATAAGCCAGTTCGTAATGTCCACTGCGCGTCAAAATGACGTGTTCTGCGTCGGGATAAAACTTATTTTAATTCATAACATCAGGCTAAAACCACAATATACATTTATTTGCATTTCTATTTACACTTGCAAATTCGTTATACTGAATTCCCCAGCCTGATATTATGAATTGAAATAAGATTTATCCAACGCACTGGCTTATTGTCATGGAATAGTCAAATGAACACTCTTTGTCCCAACTACATGTATGGTTGTCCAATTACGTCCTATACATGTCACTTATGAGCTCTCAGCTGGAACTAATCAAAAATATGAATATAGCAATTCGCTTCGCGCGAAAATATTCGCCTAGTGCAAAACCGCCATAAGCGTCGAATCTCCACTGGGCGGAAAATAAAATTTTCGTTTGTGATGTGAGATATCGCGTGGAACTAATTTTTAAAAAAGACAAAAAGGAAAAGTCGAGTACAGTATGAGCACAGAATATGAGTATGCGGGCACAGAAGGGGACAGAAGCGTTCCTGATCGCACATCCCGAGCTTGCCAGTTGCGCCATATTGTATGCCAAATAAAACCTATTCAAATCTTGTGAAATTGTTGTAAATCTATAAGCCATTGATAACAACAGTTAGTCCCTCAAATGCAAGGAACAGTGGGTGATTTTAGAAATGTTGATCGAAACGCAAAGTTGTCAAGTCAAGCGAAGATTTATATTTAGAAACGTAAACACTGAAGTAAAACAGAATCAGGGAGCAATTGTGCCTGAAAGCTATATAAGAATAGAAACCATTCTAAGACACACCAGTATGGAAAGAAGGGAGAGGTATAGCCAGAAATTAAAAAGTGAGCTAGAAGTATTCGATAATATTAAGTCTTCTAGAATCAAGTAAGGGATAGATCTTACAATGGCTCGTTCTTTAAAAATCCTGTTTATTTTATCTATAATAGGTTTAATTCATAAATTGGAGAACTCCAGGACAAATATAAACGGGATTTTTTAAAGAACGAAGCCGCTAGGTCAGTATAGGAACAGAATACCAGTAACGCTTACTATTAAATGGTCATTAAACCGTGTCAAATTGTTGAAAATTGTCATACTAGAATTGCTTCGTTCTTTAAAATTACATAGCTTGAAATTACTTGGCTAAAAGTTATTAATAAATACGATTTCACATTCTTGATTTATGTCAGTAAGTTAAGTTAAAAAGTTGACGGATATTCTATAATCACTCCTGGGTCTCTGAGCTATCAGTTGGCGGCTGGCCATGGCATTTGGTCATGCTATGCTTAATTATAATCATTTATTTTTTATTTATTTATTTTATAATCATATAACAATATATTTCTGAATTTCGAATAATATGTAATTCATCTTAGAGTTTACATATCATGATCAGTTATCACTACAAAATAGTGAAAGCTCGAGAAAAAGCTTGTTATCGTGTGGGGTATATATAGGTCTGGTTTAATGCTAAACACATTGAAAATTGATACGCTGAACTTATCATTTGGCCCGGAGACCGAGGGTATAGCAATAGCTCTTCTGCACTAACATGCTGGATATACATATACGACGAGGCCGTTTGGCCGGGCTGGCTGATTGCCGAATAATTTCTAAGTACATAAACCGTTTTTACGAAGGGTATACACGTTCTCGTAATATAAGAGACACGTACGTTATGTATGTAGACGCCGTAATTCCAAAACTGTTTTCAGAATTGAAATCGAGTAAATATTGGCCGAGATAGCGTTCAAAATCTACATACGACTAACCGGCTTTTAAGATTTGTTATCGACAGACGCGGTCTGGGCACTGGGGACCATGTATGGGGACCAATTACATGATGGGAATACGGATTTAAATTTTAGGTAAACGCAGAAAGAACACTTAGGCATAGCAATATCACGAGAATTATAGTGGATAAAGTATTACAAATTGGTAGCGTACGTGCCCGAGTGGTCTAAGGCGCTGGATTAAGGTATAGCAGTCATTTCGATGGGGTGCCGGGTCGAATCCCACCGCTGCCACTACTCATTTTATTTTATTGAAATTTTACCTAGAGATTATTTTTCTTTATTAATTGTAGAGATACAGTGCGATATATTATCCGAGGGTGATAATTTCGCCGCGGCAGGGATCCATTTCTCACTGAATATATATATATATATATTTGAGCGGAGCATGGTAGCACCAACTCCTTATAAGGAAGTAAAAAGTCGTTTTGGGTAAACCGTTTGAATCGGACAATATTTGGATTTTGGGCGAAGGAGGCCATTGGCGAGTGGTGATCTGACGAACTACATAAATGGGTTTTTACGAAGGTTATACACGTTCGCGTAATATTATGGAACCGTGCACGCGTTATGTATTTGGACTCGTTAATTCCAAATCTGTTTTCAGAATTGAAATCGAGTAAATATTGGCCGAGATAACGTCCAAAATCTTATCGACAGAGACTACAAATACAAATATGCGGCGGTCTGTGGACCATGGATGGGAAAATAAACTCTAGGGGTGGGATGGTGGTGGGAGAAGTGGTAGAAAAGGCGAGCGAGGGGATTATTGCGGATACGTATTTCTAGTAAGTTTATTTATAAGTTTATCTGTTACACATTTATTTGACGTATCCGTGTGAAACAAATTATTCTTCATCCAAACTAAATACGTTAATACGGCAATTTTGGTCACAAGCTGACTCACTTGCTGTGTTTTGAACACGATACGTGTATTTAATATATTTATTACCAGAAAATGGGAATCTCGGATTCTCAGCCACATCCTCAAACATTCAAGGATTTGAAACCAAACGAAGTAAACAAAGCTGATGACCACCCGAAGAAGTTTTTCGCAGATCTTACAGCCAAACCGGCTGTTTGCAATTTGCAGGTTGCTCAAAAGACCCATAATTTCAAACCTTGAATGTTTGAGCCATATTAAATAGTAAATACACACAAGTCCAAACAAAGCAAGTGAGCCGCCAGCTTGTGACCAAAATTGCCGTATTAACGTATTTAGTTTGGACGAAGAATAATTTGTTTCACACGAATAATGCGTCAAATAAATGTGTAAAAGCAGCTTGTATTAAAAATTACCTTCGACATCATCGGCTTTTGTGAGTCTCCACTTTGTGTGGCGTTTATTTCAGGTGAATCATTCGGCATGTATAAAACACTGACTACCGGAATACCGGAACACCGGAACACGGAATACCGGAATACCGGAACACCGGAATAGCTAAACCAAATTCAAAATGGCGGCTTTATATTTTCAATAACGCATTTTAACAGCATTATTAAAAGAATAAATTTATTATTATAATGTATTATAAGAATAATATATTTAATCTGTGGTTCTGGGTCTTTTTTCAAGGATTCGCGCGAGGTATATAAGTCTTTGTAAAACACAAATCACGGCACAAATCTAACAGACTAAAAATTGCCATGGACTATAGAGGGTAGCATTTATTTCTGTTACTTTATTTCTAGGGGGCTTTGGAGATCGTCAGGGCGGAAAAACAAGTTTAATTGTTTAATTGTTCCAAAACACATTTCCTAATATAATACATTCTACTTCAAATAAAAGGAATTACCCAATGAAGAAATCAATTTAAGAACATCTACTAACATAGTTAGATTAACGGGATTTTATCATATAAGCTGGGTTCATGAATCAATTTTGTGCCCGTCAGCAAAACTTAAATGTTCCTTTTACTGAGTAACGAACGCACAATTTTGAGTAATTGAAGCATTACATAATGTAAATTTTATTTCTAAAAAGTGTTGTCAGAATGCCGGAAATGCTGTCTGAGAATTTTTCATTTTAAAAATTATCTAACAATTCCTAGCTTCGCCGTTAATCTAACTATGTTAGTAGATGTTCTTAAATTGATTTCTTCATTGGGTAATTCCTTTTATTTGAAGTAGAATGTATTATATTAGGAAATGTGTTTTGGAACAATTAAACAATTAAACTTGTTTTTCCGCCCTGACGATCTCCCAAGCCCCCTAGAAATAAAGTAACAGAAATAAATGCTACCCTCTATAGTCCATGGCAATTTTTAGTCTGTTAGATTTGTGCCGTGATTTGTGTTTTACAAAGACTTATATACCTGGCGCGAATCCTTGAAAAAAGACCCAGAACCACAGATTAAATATATTATTCTTATAATACATTATAATAATAAATTTATTCTTTTAAAGGGAAATGGCAATACAAATTTTCTTTGTCTCATTTGAAAGAACATTTAAAATAATATATGAAGACCTTTTAAAATTTCCCCGTAACTTCCTTAATTTTTGAAATATCTGTGAACAAAAATATCTGCAATCCGCCATCTTGTTTTATAATTAGATCTAATTAAGTGACGTCAAAACCAGGGTAAACATTCTAAAAGTTGTAAATAATTGCCCAAATATCAGTGGAATGCGTTCAAATAGATTGCTACTTCACTTAAAAGTATACAACACCCAAAACAACTACGATTTAGCATCTATAATGACTCGATAATTGCTGATATAAAAAACATTTCTACCCTGGTTGTGACGTCACGCATATCCAAGGATGGTTATGCATATCCAAGATGGCGGAATGTTCAATGTTCTTTGTTAAAAAGTAGTGAAATATTTACAGAACCAAGAACGATATGGAAAATCTGTAAAAGGTCTTCATATATCATTTTAAAAGTTCTTTCAAATAAGATAAACTTAATTTTTATTGCCATTTCCCTTTAATAATACTGTTAAAATGCGTTATTGAAAATATAAAGCCGCCATTTTGAATTTGGTTTAGCTATTCCGGTGTTCCGGTATTCCGGTGTTCCGGTAGTCAGTGTTTTATTACATGCCGAATCATTCGCCAACGACCAATTTTTACTCGTCCCAGTCGTCCGAGATAATAATATTGATTGCAGATTTGCAGTGTTTTGTTTACGACAGCGCGAGTCAAAGTATCTCAATACTTCCGGATCACATGAAGGATATGATCTAGTGCCGACCCCAAATTGGTGTTCTGAGTGCCACACATGTTACGTTATCACAATGGAATGTCTCAGGATATGCCTCATCACAATGGAATGTTTCAGGATATGCCTCAACTTGAGGCCAAAATGAGCAAACAGAGGACAAAACGTGAAGCGTCCATGTTATAATTCAAGTCTTTATTGTCATAACGCATTGTGTCAATAACAAAATGTACAAATATGGAGTGCAAATGTAAACATTAATTTTGGCGGACATCACCCTCCATAGTAAACGGGTATATTATTATATATATATTTCAATATTCATTTGGATGTGTGTTATTTTTAGGCTTCTCATAACATTGGTGTTGCCATGGATACCAGGCAAGGCCTTGTCGTTCCTAATATTAAAAACGTTCAAAATAAATCAATATTCGAGATTGCAAAAGAACTGAAAACATTGCAAGAACTTGCAGCTGCTGCTAAATTTGAAATGGAACACCTACAAAGTGGAACGTTTACGTTGTCAAATATTGGCTCTGTAAGTATGCAGATGATATACATGTATGCACGAATAATAAATCTTTCTAAATTTGCGAGGAAGAAAGTCCCGTTTTGCATTACGAGAAATTAACGACAAAATGGCCGCCACTTGAGAGTTAATTTACATATGGTCCTTGGAAAATGGCGTCTCATTTTACAGTGAGTTACATAGAGCGAAAATATTAAAATAAAGATTCTGCTTATTGAGTAGTTCGTCTACCGTTTACCGCGATTTTGCAGCGATTATCAAATAGTCAGTCAAATCTACGATCCGCCAATTGACAAAATCTAGAGATAACTTTCGTCAATACTTTGCCTCTTAATTATTGACGGAAATTTTAAAATTCCCATTGTCCTGTTGTCATTACAAGTTTGGTGATTATTAAAATGTTAGTATAAAACTTTAACCGTATTACTCAATATTCAAATGTTATCACATAAGATATAGGTTCTTCCATCGACTTTCGAATATTTCACCAAACGCTTTTGACAATATCAAACATAATCCGCGGACAATAATTCAATGACGCGTAGCCTATTTTATTTGTTGGCTGTTTTCAACACAATTTGGCGGTAACTCAATAATTTGAAAATCGTGTTGCGTATATTAAAGTGTATATGACACGAAAATTAAGTTTGTCTTATTTGAAAGAACTCTTCAAATAATGAAGAATATCAATTTACAGCTTTTCCATATTTAACTTAGTTCTTGAGATATTTAGACTTATGTGATATTCAAATGTGATGACCTATGACGTCACATTGTTTGCACAACATTTTAACATTTTGGAAAATCGTGTATATCTTTGAGAGTATTGAATGAAATCACTTCAAACTTTGAATATGCATACAGACCACTAAACTGGAAAAAATCGTTCTAATTTCATGGTCGCCATGGTAAATGATTAGATTCCAGTCCTCATGATTTCCAAAACAAAATTATTTGTTTACTCTTCGCTGGGAAACATTTTCGAATTGGTTGAGTAGATTTGTACTAACTTAACTAATTTGAAACGGAAGTTTGACGTTGGTGCAAAGCCTACTATGTCAGAAAACGAAGATTTTCTTCAAAGAGACGTAGAGGTCTGGGAACTATATTATTACTATTGTAACATTAAAACTTAAACAATATTATTTCGTTTAGTGGTCTGTATCGACATACAAAGTTTCAAGTGATTTCATTCAATACTATCAAAGATATACACGATCATCCAAAATGTTAAAATGTTGTGCAAACAATGTGACGTCATAGGTCATTCATTTGAATATCACTTAAGTCTAATTATTTTTTTCCCGTCCTTATCCTACCAAATCCTGCTTTCTGATTGGCTAACGAGCGGTCCGTATGAGCCCATACGGACCGCTCGACATAATTTCAGTTTTAAATGCCTTTTATAAGCCGTAAAATATTCTAAAAACATTTGAAAATGAACTCAAACGAGATTGAACATATTGAAAGACATATAAGTGATTTTTTTATCCGGATAGAGACTTAACTCTCAATTTCCATTGATGAAGAAAAAGCACAGACTTTCCTTTTTTGTCCACTGACTAGAAATACTGATGACGACCAAAAAAAAACAAGCCAAGATATTAAGGGGAAAAAAAATTAATTATTTACCGTTTTGGTCGGTCCGTATTGAGAAATATTTCCCTTGGTCTCGTTTTTGAGACCTCGGGAAATATTTCTCCATACGGACCTCTAAACCGGTAAATAACATATATATATATATATATATATATCTCAAGAACTAAATGAAATATGGAAAAGCTGTAAATTGATATTCTTCGTTATTTGAAGAGTTCTTTCAAATAAGATAAACTTAATTTTCGTGTCATATACACTTTAAGAGGTCGGCAATCTACTCGATACACGTAATCTTCATTTTAATATTTTCGCTCTGTAACTTACTGTAAAATGGGACGCCATTTTCTAAGGATCGTATGTAAATTAGTCTTCAAGCGTTTTCGTTAAAGTGCCTATCCGGGGTTTGGGGATTTTACATATTCGTAATCTTTGGGCTCTACCAAGAAGAAATATAATATATCTTGTCGTTAGAAGATTTCATCTTCATGCCTTTTTTCCTGCTAAAGTTGATTTTCTATTCACAGGAAATGACGTCAAAGCAGGGACACGCGAAGTCATTGCACATTGATTCAACAGTAAAATACAAAGAAAGTTTGTCTCTGAACTTTAAACACACCTGTTTCGACAAAATTCGCTCAATTCCCAAACTTTCATTGTATTTCACTGCTAAATCAGTGTGCAATGTTTTTGCGTGTTCCTGCTTTGACGTCATTTCCTGTGAATAGTAAATCACTTTAGCAGGAGTAAAAGGTATGAAGATGACATTTTCGCACGACAAGATATTTTACAATTCTTCTCAATAGATTCCAAAGATCACAAATGTGTAAAATACCCAAACCCCGGATAGGCACTTTAATTTCTGGTAATGGTCAGTTTATATGTCACCTTATCTTATGAATAACTTCTTGAAAACAAGCTTGTATTGTTTTTGACGATTTGCTAGACTAATGACAGGAAGTAGCAAGCTATAAACAAAGTAGCGTAAATTATTGCATTTAGAATTTCAACCACGTAACATTGGCGGTAAACTAACTGCGATCCTTCCTGACTCTGTTCGTAGTATGAAACATGTTACCTTTTTTAGATTGGAGGTACCTACTGTGACCCTATTATTCTTCCACCACAAGTAGTCATTGGAGCATTGGGGAAAGCACAGGTATAATAAGCAATATTGTTGTAAAATAACCATGTTATCTATTCGAACATAAATTCGTACTTTAACGTTTTAACAAAAAAAGGTGTCGCCAACAACCTTTAAGCTTTTGGTGACGCATTTTTCTTTTATACGTTGCATAGTAGACTTAACAAGAAAATAATTGTTACCGTCACCGTCCTGATTATTACTTTATTATATACATTACTTTAATTTCCTACATAACATTGTTATGGGTAGTAATAATACAACATTACTAGCAACTTAAACGCAACATTGTCATGTGAGAAAAGTTGCAGGAATTTGTTTCTTGTATTACTTCACCTTAATACCATGTGAAACGCGTCTCACAACAATGTTGCGGTTACGTTGTTAGTAATGTTGTATTAGTGTAACTTGTCAGGCAACAATGTTGCGTTTAAGTTGCTGGCAATGTTTCATGTATTATTACTACCAACGTGCAACTTGTCTCACCAGAATGTGGCGTTTAAGTTGCTAGTAATGTTGCACATATTACCACGTGCATTTTTTTCAGCTTGGCAAAATTAAACCCGATAAGATTTCGTGAATAATTTTAATTATTTGTGTTTGTTTGTTTCCGTGGAAAGTTCTTGAAATATCAACAAAGATAAATTTCGCTAATAATGCTAGAAAGTTGGTATACCAACTTGGTACATAAACCACTTAACAGATCACAACAATTACCAATACCATACAAAAGACTTCTTTGCACATACCAACGAACAATAGACCTACCGACAAACAATACACCCACGCATGACGCAACACCCACTCACACCAATTATGACACAAACAAACTATGACGTAATGAACCAGACGTATATATAGGCAAACCTGACAAACACGCTTTACTTGACTCTGAAGATGACCGCCGCTGAGGCCGTCGAAACGTCAGTCACCAACAATAGTCTTTCTCAAGACTACAACAACCTGGACGATCAACTTCACACATCTAATGATACTCCTAGGTTCAAACCATTTATTTTAACTTTCAATGTGTTAATGTAAAACTGTTTGTTTCTTTATTCCTTCTCTATAGGTCTTGCCAAGATATAATGAGAACGAAGAGATTTATAAGGCACATGTAATGTGTATTTCTTGGTCAGCGGACCATCGGGTTATCGATGGAGCAACCATCTGCAGATTTTCAAATCTTTGGAAATCGTATCTTGAAAATCCAGCAACTATGCTTTTGGACTTGAGATAGAATATTATTAAATTTGGACATTTACCAAATTATAATTAATAAACCGTATTCAAGACCATAGTAGAATTTCTGCAATTACTAGTCCTTGTTTTTATCGCTGCATCGTGAGAGCTAATCCAAGTAGATAATAGACGAGTTTCAGGGTCATGCGCAGTAGCAATTTTATTTCAAATTTTCATATGAGGCAAAAACAACTGTTTTTAGCTAGAAGGATCATATTAAAAATAGTAAAAGTGCAAAGTTTGAAACTAATCGAGCAAATAGTGCGAAAGCTACACACTTTGGAAGTTTTGCTCTTCACTATGGATTTAATAGGGATTTTGGCTTGGCGTGCAACGCCCGCCCGCCAAGCCAACATCCTTATTAAATCACTAATAAATCCCTTTTGAAATGGCCAACTTTCTGCTTGTGTAACTTCTTCCTTTTTTACACAATTATTTTCAAACTTTGCACTTCTACTCTTTTCAATATGCTCTTTGCAGCTGAAACAGTTGTTTTTACCTACGTACGATGAAAATTTGAATATTTGTTGCTACTGCGCATGATCGTGAAAGTCGTCTATTGGTATCTCTTTCGTGGCGTGTGACATCAACTATGTGCGTCAATATAACAAAGTATACGAATCCAATTATATTTCGAACACAGAAGTTCGATATAATAATGCAGCTTTATTCCTCAATAAACACCGTATTGTTAAGGAATAAAGCATTGTTATATATCTCACTTCTCATGTGTTCTCGTATAATCTTGACTTTACTTCAGGCGCTTTGCGCCCTTGCAAAATCTTCAATTTTATGGGTAGTTGAGGTTAAGTGTGCCCTAGATCTTATTTAGTCAACTTCATTTTATTTTATGCATCGTTCTTGAATTTCTGGGAGAGATCCACATTGCAGGGTAGCGACCCTATTTAAACACGTTTGTTTTTCTGCAGGCTGATATATCCAATCTTTCTTGTTTTTCTTAGTTTATTTTCTCATTAGTCAACTTCAAAGCGGTTAACAAATGAGCTGAAATTTATACTGGACCTCACCGTGAACAAATTTAAAGTGCCTATCTCATAAACTGCTGAATATATGTATTTTTCACATAATATATGAAACACGAGGAAGAGTGTTTCATCAGGATATCTCAAAACATTAATAATTCATGAGCCAAAAACAAAGGAAATCGGTACTGAGACGGACAACTGGATACCTGGTCTTAATTAGCATAGGATTTTCACAATTTCCACCTCAAATTTCTTAAAATACTCAATTCGTTCGAGATGTAATATCAAACGCTCGAAAGAGTGTTCCATCCCCTCTATCCAGTCACCTCGAATTCGGTTAAAAAACTCTGCTATCGCCTCGTTTTCAAACCTACATATCGGATGAAAACTCTCGTGTTTGATCTATTACATCAAAACGCCGAGAACTTTGTTGAAAACCGAGGCGAAGCCCAGGTTTTTAAACAAACGTTGCGGTGTTTGGATATCTTGATGAAACACTCTTCCAATTATTTCATATTACATCTCAAACAAATCAGTATTTCAAGAGAAAATCGAGATGGCTTAATTTATGTAATTTCTTCCTCCGATATCCAAACCTCCGTGTCGGTGCTGATTTCCTTTGTTTTCGGCTCATGAATTATTAATGAGTTTGAGATCTGCTAAAGTTGGTTTACTATTCACAAGAAGTGACGTCAATCCAGGGACATGCAAACAGTTTGCGGAGTGATTCAACAGTGAAAGTTTGGGAATAGAACTCAAAGAATTGAGTGATTTTTAAACAGGTCTGTTTAAAGTTCAGAGCAAACTTTCTTCGTTTTTCACTGTCGAATCACTGTGCAAACTGTTTGCGTGTCCCTAGGTTGACGTCACTTCCTGTGAATAGTACACCAACTTTAGCAGGAGAAAAAAACACCAAGATGAAACTTTATTTAATGATAATATTAAGCAGTTTCTACCAGAAAGTAAGTACCAAAGATTATAAATATATAAAAAGATCAAACATGAGATTGGTATCTTCCTAATTCGATTTATTGCTGTCGTAGGCATTTAAACAGCACAGTTTAACGATTGAATCCAAACTTTGCTATTCTTTCATCGAGTTTCCACTTTCCAGACCGTACCTCCATTTATTATGATTTTCTGGAGTTATCCACTTTGATCGATGTCCCAATCTTTATTGTATTTCAACGTTGTCACTCCAATATATGACCGCCACGCGCTAATTCCGGCTTCGTAGTTAATGTTATGGAGCCGTAGTTTGTGTTCTATATTATGGGAAAACCTTCGACAACTGACTAATTTTAGTTACTATAAGTACCTCTCGGCTCCCTATGGTTTTATGACCGCGCGCGAGCTGGTGGCGGGAAATTTCAGGTTGTCCTCACCGTTATTTTGATGATAATCGTCAATTGCCAATTCGTGTTATTTTGATCAACACCTATCCTAACCCCCCCCCCCCCCCCTTCCATCTCCTCAATCGCTGAAACATCCCTTATATAACTCTTCTAAGCCGAATTCAAAATCCTCGCAGGTTTTTGGACAGTCGATAGTATGGGTAATTTAACTAGCTACCTCATAAATAATTTAAGATATGCATATGAGACTTCCATGACGTGCAACAGCTAAATACTTGACGCACTACAACGATAATACAGCGTTTTCACTCAATCCCCAAAGATTTAAATAACAAAGGGAAGGTTACTTAAAAATCTATTGTTGAGGTAGACCAATTGGTGGCCATGACGTCACGTGAAGACGCTCTATAAGTATAAGTCTCCCTGGAAAACTATCAAATCGCCATATCACATAAGTTGTTTTTAATATACAATTGTTACATAGTTACTGCTATCAGTATATTGGGTGGTTTAAAAATAATATTTCAGTTTACAATAAAAATACACTAAAACTGCAATAGCTTTGGCACATATAAAACAGATGATACCAAGCAGCTCATTGTATGCAAAAAAAATTTCGCACAGTTTCCAAGGTACAGCACTAGAGTGAAAGATTAACTTTCCCAAAACCTGTACGAGAAACAGAGGTGGAAAAAGTTGGGAACCTGCGTTTAGGACTAAAACATTTCTGCAAAATTTTTCAAAATAACAAAATCTTGGTTTGTGCTTATCTTAGTATACATTGTGTTAAGCAATATATTATATGTTTAAACATAAAATCGGATGTGTAAACATAAAATCGTCAAACTATGTCTGATAAAATCGGATGCTGTGAAATTAATGAGGGCTGACGGCAAACGACAACAGGTGGGCAAAGTTTAACATTTTCATGCACACCTTCTGTGAAACAGTTTAAATGAACTGTTTTAAAGTTTCTTTTCGTCTTAATTATATCAAATTTATTGAAGAACTGTATCTTATGTATTCAATTAGTAGAGTTGTATAAATGTAATTTCAATTAAGTCCAAATGTTTGATTTTGCAGTTTACTATCAAACCTCAAAAATATTCTGTGAACATTTAGACCCAAAATAATTTCTGGGAACTACGTTCACTGTTTCCGATACTTTTTCCACCTCTGACGAGAAAATATTCATTTAACTACATTCTCAGTTGAAAACATTCGTGAATTAATTAATATTTCGTCTTAATTGACCGTCCCGAAAAATATGACGACTTTTACACTTAACCACCATTCTTTGCGCGCAGTAAACATTGTATCTTGTAAAAATATTAGAAGATAGGTTTAATTCATGTTAACAAGTTAACTAATGTTTATAAAACGTGTTGTGCCGCATAGGCAGCGTAGAAATACAAATCAAATATCTAAAAAGGTTGGTGTACTGCCAAAATAGCGTGTGAGTTGTCTAACGTTTCGATTTTAGTACGCAAAGGATTGTGGTAAAACATACAGTCGCCATTTTTTCGATTGGAGCATCTATTATTTGATGCGGCAAAACATAAAGGCAAACATTTCGCAACGGGCACATTGAAAGGACCACCTGTGTGACCTATGCTATATAGTTTATTGTTATATGGAGCCGTGGTTGTGTTCTAAATTACGGGAAAATCTTCGACAACTGATTCATTTTAGCACTGGAGACGATAGTCCATAGTAAAACTATATAGCGTGGTCCCATCAAGATGGCCGCCGTGCAGTAATTCCGGCTATTTTCTGAACAATAGTTGCTCGATCCAGTCTTTATTTATTTAGAGATCAGTGGTTAGCAGTCCAAGGTTAACGCGAATCAACGCGTTAGCAAAAGACAAATGAATCACCAGTCTCCCTCGCATAACCATACTACATTATTACTCAACAACAAAATTCTCATCTTTAAATCAATGCGATATTAACGTTGGCAAAGTTATCTTATTAGAGAATAAGATGACTGTTTCCCTACATGAGGTTAATTCAGTAAATATGAATTAAATTTGAAGCGAACGCGACGATTGTGTAACCTGACCTAACTATACAACGTAAATATTTATGGCGAAATCCTTACAAGTGAAAAATTCCATCTACAGTATTTTCCTTAAAATTATCAAGATGACTTTATCCATTTGAAGTTGCATAACACGAGCTGTGATTTCTCTACTTTTTCTCTTTTTTGTCATTTCTTTTCCGTTTTTTCTTGCTAAAAGATTGAAATTTAAGGTTTGAGTGTATCCGGGATAAAAGGAATACTAGAATGTAAAGTCACCGTCCTAGTCTGCGTCGTCGTCGTCATGTTATCGTCGTCATCATGTTATCGTCGTCATGTTATCGTCGTCACATGTCATCGTCGTCATCATCGTCGTCGTCGATCATCGTCGTCGTCAAAATCATCGTCGTCGTCGTCATAATCATCATCGTCGTCGACGTCATCGTCGTTCGTCATCATCGTCGTCACAGTCATCGTCGTCATCATGTTATCGTCGTTCATCATGTCATCGTCGTTCATCATGTCATCGTCGTCACAGTCATCGTCGTCATCATCGTCGTCGTCGTCATCATCGTCGTTGTCGTCATCATCGTCGTCGTCGTCGTCGTCGTCATCATCGTCGACATCATCGTCATCATCATCGTCATCATCATCGTCGACGTCATCGTCGTCATCGTCTTCATCATCATCGTCGTCATCGTGTATTATACAATTTATTTTAATTGATATTAGTTGTTTTTGGTGGAGGTATTTTCAGCAAAAATTCGTCACTTTAATAGTCGTGATGGGATATTTTGCGAAATAAAAGGGAAAGCGGTAACCAATGAAGAGCAAGTAGCTCTTGGTACGGACCTACTTCCATTGTGCTACGATAGAGAACTCAAAGACCTAGGTTTCTTCTTCAAGTCTCTACATGGGCATACTGACTTAAATGTCCACGAATTTGTTGTTTGTTTCTCAAGGCCGCACCAGGCTGAGCCAAAACTTTGCCAACCTTAAAACTCCACTTTGTAAAACAAGAACTTTCCAAGCCTCATATTTTAACCGCGTAGTCAAATTATGGAACTTTGTCTGCAAATTAGCCAATCCAAGTAGTTTCACCAGTTCTATGTCATTTAAGAACTTTGTAAGACAGATACTATCCAGTGTAGTTGTTTCTACTTTTGATATAGATTGGCCGTGCACCTGGACACTGGTACGCGACTGTCCCTGTCATAGAGGCTCTATGACATAGAACAAATTTTACATATATATATTTTAATCTAAGAGGGCGGCGCCTCGCATGGCACTTTTAGTCCCGTTCGCGTTTTCCCTTTTGGATCTCTTGTTGTTGTCTTTTTCATGGCAAGAATTGTTATCCAATAAATTAAATTAAAAAAAACAAACAACTATGCCATAAACTCTTCGAAATATCGTTAGTTTCCGAATCCGGAGATTATACGAACATCTCCTTCTGTCATTTAAAATTAAACTATTTCCACTCGCCAACAACCAAAATGTCGTAACGAGCCAATAATAACTCAGCGATTGCAAAACATATTTTGTCAAATGCGCACGTAATGTGCCATATTCTATTCAGATTCAAAATTTAGAATCCTTACAAAATGTCGCTCATCGTTTCAATTGAAGGTAATGGGAGCCATCTACATTAAGTTCCTTGGTCATCCAATATTTTGTTTTTAGTATGTCGACATTCAACATTTATCTTACCGCTCTGTTTTTTAATACCCGCTCTGTTTTTGAGTTTACCAGCAAATGTGGCCGACTTGATGTATCGTGCTTCTTTTAGTTTACATATTTTTACTCTACTTCTTTCTTCTCTGCTAAGTTTCAAACAGTTCTTGTAAGAACTATCCAACATTGCCATTCATGGTAAATGCGTTTACCAAAACAATACAAATACAGAGTTTTCATTAATAGGCGGTTACCGGCGTGGTTTACCGCCGCTTGTTTTTCCTCTTACGGCAGGTTATTTTTTGTGTACTGTAATTTTCGGGCGACATTTTTTGGACAGACGTCTATTTTTGAAGCGAAACCTGCTATGACAAATATTAATGAAACCTCTGAAAATATGCATGCAAACGCAACCAGATGACAGCTAAAATGTTTCCGTGATGGCCATCTAATAAACAGGTTATTGACTTCGCTTGTTTGGTCTGTACAGTGAAATATCGGACCTCCATTTCTTGTACGGACCGAGAGGGGGAGGAGGGCTTATTTTTCATAATAGAGGAAATAAGGTTATTTAATGAAACGAGGCACGCAATACCTCGAGATCTGAAACATCTTTCCAAACAGATGACACCATCTTTCTTCCTAATTAATTAATAACCTACCTTTCCGACTTCCTTTTCTTACTTTTTCTTCGAGACTTCTCTTTCTTTTTTGGTTTTTCATCAGAATCAGCTGAAACATATAACAAATATTTACGAAATTACAACCATAAGTAATTAGTAAAGATTCTTTTAAGGAATACTATAATGAAAAAGATAATATCAAAATTTTTAGAAACATGATTATATTTAAAGCTTATTTATAATATTTATTAATTATATCTTCTGGTTTTATGCAACATTCATTATTCAATTTAACGAAAAATCAAATGACGTCACCAACTTCTCCATTAAGCAAAGTATTACAACAAAATGGCGGATGACAGGATTGTCTTTGGTAAAAATTAGTGCTGTTGTTTTGTACAAGAGTAGTTTTGTTTCTTTGGATTACCGTAAGTCTGTTTGTTAATCAGAAAGTCAAAAATTTGTTATTATGACTTTTGTTTCCTATCCCCTTCAAACAACAGTAGTGAGTAGTAAGTTAACTAGAAATACGTTCCGCAATAACCTCTAATAATAACTAGAAATACGAATTCGCAATAATTCCCTCGCCCGCCTTTTCTATCCCCCCCCCCCCCCCCCCTACGGGAATTCCCCATCCATGGTGCCCAGACCTCGCACGCCGTGGCCGTGCATTTCAATATTTGTGTTTTGCAAAAATTCACAATTTCCAAAAGCCCGTTTCGTCGAAGAAATGCCCGAACGTTATCTCGGCCAATATTTAATCAATTTAAACTCTGAAAACAGATTTAGAATTAGCGAGTCAACATACATAACATACGTGTTTACTATATTACGAGAACGAGAGTACCCTTCGTAAAAACGGTTTATGTACTTAGAAATTAGTCCGTATATTATGGTCACTTCGTCGTATATTATTTTGAACGTTATCTCGACCAATATATAACCGTTTTTAATTCTGAAAACAGATTTGGAATTAGCGAGTCAAAATACATATTTGGACTCGTATTTCTATTTCCTCAAAAAACTATGTCACTTTTTGAAGAAAAGCCTTTGAATCGTTTCAATTTTTGCATTCGCAACATGTGACGGTTTCAATTTCAATATTAATTCAAATGCTGAGTATCTAGTTACCAGGACCAAATTTTCCGATGTCGCGCGGACGGCCGTTGATGCATGTAAATATATAAATAAACTCGATTCTACTTTGCCCACCCTGCCAAGCATCCCGTGATAAGGGACTAAACGCCGGTCGATATTTAGAGGATATTTAGGGGATAATTAGATCGCCTGTTCTACCCCCCCCCCCCCCCTAGAGTTTCATCCTATCCCTGCGGTATTTTCCCATCACTAGTACCTAGACCTCACACGCCATGTATTTAAGAAATAAAAAACATGTCGCGTGTGATTATCGAGTTATAATGGCACGAGAGATGCGTGTAAAACACGAGGCGATAGCCGAGTGTTTTACTAGCTTCTCGAGTGCCATTATAACTCGATAATCACACAAGACAAAGTTTGTTATTTCTTTTATAAAAGAACGGCCATTAAATTAACAATAAAGCCATGAAAAATGTAGATTTACCTGTTATAAATGACGTTGCTATGTGCGTTGCTAGGAAGCCCATGATGAAAACACGTTGGCGATTTTAGCGATGAAAATGCACTCAACGTTGCAGTTAAAACATTCTGTTGTGTTAGTACCTTGATTAGCTTTGTATCCAGGTATTCTTTGACTTTCTTTTGTGATTTAAACTACTTAAAATCCGCCAAAAACGACAAAATCTACGCGAGGAATCACGTCAGCTTATGCTTTATTGAGTTATAATGCACGGTTTTTGAGCTCAGTGACCAATCAGATAGCGTGTACTCGCTCATTTACTTCCGGTTACATGAGGAGCTGCACTAGGTGCGAAAGAATTAAGGCTCAAGGTGTAGTAACTATAGCGATTGGTCACCACCTGGTGGTAGCGTTGACAGTGGTAAAACGATTACGGTAACAACTTTAGTTGTAATAAAACCTGGCCCTGATCTAAAATATTAATATTATTCAACCTGCAAATTCAAATATTGAATTGTTGCGCGGTGCCGAGGTTGTTGGCGGTATAGTATGGCAGGTTAATTCAACATATGTACTATCGCGTTTTCTCTTACTGCTTGGATCCCGATAAAATTTGGTACACATACAATTACTCTCTTCCTGGATCGAATAACTGTCTCAGAGCGGCATCATAAGAGTCCTGTATATAAGTGGCTATCAGAAGCGGTCAAGAGGTTGATATTCGTGATATTCGAGACAAAGAAGGTAAACCAGTATCTTTCCATTGTTTTTACGCTGGAGTTAAGAAAGCTGTGGCAGAAGTGCATGTTGTTTCCTCGTTTGCCACGCTAGTGTTTGCGCTGAGGCAGCGCACAATTAATGATACGTGCTACAATCGAAAGTATTCGACAAAATTCGTTCGACGGTCAACTCGCTTGGCCTGGACGAAGAATTTGGCGCCAAATCTTTAATTGTTCAACTCGGTAATGCCATCGCTCTTTTAGAGAGTAAAATTGAAGGGCAGAATAAACATAGGGTTGTGTACCATGATATTCGATGCACTGTACAATTATACGCATCATTTCTCTTTCTCTATATTTTATTCATAATTCTTATTCAGTCTACACTCTACACTGCATGTCCAACCCGTCGTTGACATATACTATACGCATTATAGCCGTTGGCTAAATGCGCACATTATTCTAATCCTCGTCCGCACAGTCTGCCACGATTACAGATCTAGGGCATCAATTTGGTTCTCATTATATTACCTAAGGCTAATCCTTTAACAAAAACCAATATAGTAAGCTTATTATTTAGATATTTTGACGGAAACTCTTGTGTCAGAAAGATGTTTCATCTTTTGCTGGCAGATTTTGAAGATGTTGTCATCTTTCCTTAATCAGTTGAAGTTAAAAGCATCTTGATAATCATTCGGTCCTTTTTACATTAAATTCAACGCTATTAATTATAGCTCACTTAAAAGAACTATATAGTAAGCTGATTATTTAGATATTTTGACGGAAACTCTTAGTGTGTCAGAAAGATGTTTCATCTTTTGCTTGCAGATTTTGAAGATGTTGTCATCTTTCCTTAATCAGTTGAAGTTAAAAGCATCTTGATAATCATTCGGTCCGTTTTACATTAAATTCAACGCTATTAATTATAGTTCACTTAAAAGAACTATATAGCTAGTAAGCTGATTATTTAGATATTTTGACGGAAACTCTTGTGTCAGAAAGATGTGTCATCTTTTGCTTGCAGATTTTGAAGATGTTGTCATCTTTCCTTAATCAGTTGAAGTTAAAAGCATCTTGATAATCATTCGGTCCTTTTTACATTAAATTCAACGCTATTAATTATAGTTTACTTGAAAACTGATCATTTAGATACTTTGACGGAAAATAGAGCTCAGCTAGAGCTCAATCACTGGTGGCAAAAGCAGTCCGTGCGCGAGGCGTACAACATGTTATGGTTAACGTGAAAGGCCACTTCCGTGATTATCTGGTATTTAGTATTAACGTATAACTGTATTTGCAGTTAACATAAAAATATAATCTAGCGTCACATTACTTTATTATTAATAAATAACAATATATACTTCGCTATTTTTGTCAGATCCTGCTGCGCAGCAGGTAAAAAGTAATTAAATTCATGAAATGATGACAGCATTTGGCGTTAATTCGTAATGGAATTAGGCTGACTGGTTTCCGGAGAAACGTGGATTGAATCCACCAAAAGTGCATTATTTCGACCGTGCAGCTCCTCATGTTTATATTTGTTGATCACAAATCGGAAAAGGTGTTTCTATTCAGGTAAATTTTGAACGTTATCTCGGTCAATATTTAACCGTTTTCAATTCTGAAAACAGATTTGGAATTACCAAGTCTAAATACATAACATACGTAAAGGTTAGGATTAGGTTAGGGTTAGTATTAGGAAACCAGCTTAATTACAAATCGTAAGCAGGATGGCGGCCATCTTGAAATCTACCTCCCGTCCATACCCTTTAGCCACGACCCTGCCGCGGCGAGATTATCACCCTCGCTTCGTTCGCTTGCGAGGGGAAAATACATGAAGGTAATTGCTAGTTTACTTTTGTTATGTAAAATAAAAAATCTTACATTTCTCGCTTGAATGCCTTTTTCTTTTTCTTCTATAAAAATTAATTTGGCAAAATTAGTTGGAAGAAATTAGTTTGAATAAATTAGTTGGAACAAATTAGTTGGAACAAATTAGTTGGCAAAATTAGTTGGAACAAATTAGTTGGAACAAATTAGTTGGCAAAATTAGTTGGCAAAATTAGTTGGAACAAATTGAGGAATGTATGTCCTAATAATTGTTATGGGTAATTTAATAAATTACTTTAACATAAATTACCTTTTTGTTCAGGAGAAATGATGTTAATGGTTACGTACTAGTATTTCATATTTGTACACTTCACCATACCTATATGCTGATCTTTCATACACTTTACCACACTTAACCAAACCGCGGTATATTAATAAATTAATTATTCTGTTATTAGATGCAGTTTGGCAAAGTGTGTGAGAAATCATGTTATTGGTATGGTAAAGTGTTGTAAAGTGAAACAATTAAGGTTAAATTTATCCCCACATCAGTTTAGTAGCGTCATTTGGATAGATATAGATCGCAGGTATAACTATCCCAGCGGTACACATGCAACGTTGCTTGGCAACTTGAAACCAAATACCATATCATGACGTTTTATTTGTTAAGCGTTATGCAGCTTCAATTTTAGCATTTGAAAGATTCGTTAAAATAAATCCCTGGTTTTCAGGCAATCATTGACAAAATTAGTTGGAACAAATTGAGGAATGTATGTCCTAATAATTGTTATAGAAAATTTAATAAATTACTTTAACAGGATACCCCACTCCCCTATTCAATGTTGCTTTTATAATGATGGAAAGCTATTGGGAAACAACTGAGACCGTTAACGTTTTGCCGTTTTACAACATTATTTAGGGGGAAGGGGTCCAAAAAACCTTTTGTGATACCTGTGTTCCAACAATTCTGTCAATGATTGTAGTTCTAATACACCAGACAAGTGTATTTCAAAAGCTATATTATGTTTCAATAAAATATATAATTCATAGACCCTCCACACTGGGTATACGACGAAACATTACCCCTTGTGATCTATGATCTATCTATATCCCCGAGTGGTAATATTTCGTCGAATACCCCTCGCTCCAGGTCTATAAATGATAATTCTCCAACTCATTAATAATTCATGGTAATCGTAGCCATTCCATGAACGTATACCACATGCATGAGTTTTGATATCCAATGAAAACCTGCAGGAAACTTGCTGGTGAACTGGATCACATTTTTTAATCTCCATATTCAAATCAATGAAAAACAAATATGCATACTCGTTTGAGAAGCAACATCAAACACAACCTCGTACCCAGGGTCTTATCTCCGCTCGCCTCCGCCCCCCACGCTCGGGCGGGCGGCGAGCGGAGATAAGACCCTGGGTACGAGGTTGCATCAAACACTCGCGTTTATCGTGTTTCATCAGGGGACTCGAAACACTCGAAAACAATAAAAACTTCGTGTTTGCAACCCCTGATGAAACACTCAAACTCGTGTTTGATCTATTATTGTATTACATATTACATAACATGGTAAAATAAAAAAACTTACGACACAGTTTGGCAATTGTTAAAATGCTAGAAATAACATGATCGTGGCTCCTGTAACCTCATTAAAAAACTTATTATATGTCTTAGCTTGTGAGCGGTCTTAACGTAATTTTTCTGCAATCCGATTGGTTCCTGAGCGGTCTTTATAAACTACTGACTCCATCCCTCCGATCTGCACTCTACCATCGTAGGTAGTGGGCGTATTATCATGTTGGGTCATTGTTAAATAAAAGTTAGATGCACAATGTTTTAATACCTTTTTTTAGGTGGCGTCATTGACGATTTTCTTTTTCTCGGTAAATCTCGTTCCTTTAAAGCTTTCTCTAGAGATCTTGACCTAAATGTTGACGACAAAGAACCTACTAACAATGTTATGCCAATTAAGTAACGTGCGCAATAAAAAGTAAATTTCGGACGTTTTTATGTTTTTGGAAATATATTCGAAAGACTAATCTTATGCAGATTATTGCCTAAATTTCAAAGTCTAGGTATTCCTCATAAGATGCAATTTGCTTATCAAAAGAACAAAAACTGTATTTTAGCTAATTTTGTTATCCAAGAATCGATTGCTCACTATGTTGAACGTGAGAGCAAGGTGTATTGCTGCTTTTTAGACTCAGCAAAGGCCTTTGACACTGTTTGGACGCATGGTCTTTTCTACAAACTGTGTAACTGCGGAATCCGCGGTAAAACTTGGAGGCTGCTTTATAACTGGTACAACAAGCTATCTAGCTGCAAAAACACTCGACGCTTCTATCACCAATCTTTCGTCAGGGAAATGTGTTATCACCATGGCATTTCTTGGTTTTTAACAATAACATTCCCGAACTGGTAACATAACCGATATGAAAGAACTTTCTGCTTGGACTCATGTTCGGGAATTGAACTGTCTGGAAATATTTCAAGCTCAAATAAATCTAAGCTCATCATTAAAAGTTGTATACAGCTTAATAAGCACTGGAATAAGACCTGGAGGATCCAATACATGGAAGATGATAGGTCTACCAAGAATGCTTTACGGGTGTGAACTTTGGTGGAATCTTACACAATCTAAATTTAATTGTTTTGCTGCAAAACGTTTTGCTGCAAAACGCCGGGTGCAAGGGCTCAGCTCGAATACAAAATCCGAAGCTATTGGTGGTTCAATCAATGGGGGAACACTTCCTAGAAACGAAGATATCAGTGAATACTGTAGAGATAAACTCGCTATCCTAACATCTACTGTATGGTAATAATGAGAATTGTGATACTGGATAATTCCAGTCGACCAGAAAATTATTTATTCATCGTATGTTAAATTTGAATATATTTCATTACTTGCTCATTCCTATTTACTAGTTAGATAATTTAAATTTTATATATAGGTCTGTCTGTCTGTCTGTCTGTCTGTCTGTCTGTCTGTCTGTCTGTCTGTCTGTCTGTCTGTTATAATTTTATTTTTTTAATCGTCATATACAGTACCTGTCACGTTCACATCTTGTAATATCTTTTTTTGATTTCCTTTCAACAGCTGGCTGTTTGGAATCTAGAAACATACCATTTTCAATTTAAGAAATAAAAAACATTTTTTCCGTGTTTCCATAGAGTTATAAAAACACGAGTGGAAGTTTGGGAGAACGAGAAATGGCAGCGGGAACACGAGCACGCAGGGCGAGGGTTTCCACACTATTTCTATAACGTATGGGAACACGGAAAGATGTTTTCTATTTCTTTTATAATAATATACAAGAAAATGTTACTCGACTGTGATTGGTTGGTTTCAGTGCATTTAATCCCAAACAGCAGTGCAAAAATCTGTAACAACAGTGCAAAAATCTGTAACAAACTCAAAAATCTGCAAAAATCAAATCTGCAAAAATCTGTTGTAAATATTTTAAGACGCATGTCGCGTGACTTTGTGTAAACCAATTAAAACACGACCGGAAGATCAAGTTTTCTTGATCACCGGATGTTCGTCTTATAATTGTCTCGCACATTTTCTTGTATATTATTAATAAGTAATACCATGGTTTCTCGTGCAATTTGGAAAAAACATGCACTCGTGAGTTTTTCAAAGACTTCAAATAGCACTCGTCCTTCGGACTCGTGCTATTTTGATAGTCTTTGAAAAACTCACTTGTGCATGTTTTTTCCAAATTGCACTCGAAACCATACTATTACCTATACTAAAATAACACTGAGGAAATAAGTAATAAGACTCTTTTATTAAAATGATGAAAATATACATTCTCCTTACTCGTGCTAGACAGCGTCGTCGGCTACTCAAATGAACATAAACGCCTTAACTGTGAAGAAAATCATCTAATCTTCTCGTTTTTCTTCTTGTTATCTGTCACACAACATATTTATCGACATTTTAGCTGTTTGTGAACAAAGGTTCGTCTTACAGTCCATTTTATGAAAATGGCGGGAAAAATCCGTGTTTTCCATTGAGTTATAGAAACACGGCTTTCAGCCAATCAGCGCGTGCGTTTTTAATTTGTTATTTTATTGAGTCCTTTAAAAAACAGCAAACTCGGTGCAAGTCGGGATAACAGCCTGGATTATGTATGAAATGTATGAATTAAATCTCTCCCCACCTTAAAATAATGTTCACAAAGATACTTTGCTTTCACAATGGTAATAATTTTTTGTTGTAAAAATAATTAACATTGTTTATTGCAAGTGATTAAAGAATATCCGTTTAATGTACTTTCGAAATTGTAGTAAAAGCGGATACAATAAACTGTGATGACTGTCATATATTTATACACCATAACAGCCAGAAATTTTTCTTTTCATCTTTTGTCTTGAAAATTGATCGCATAAAGTGTGTTATATAATGATAGATCTCGCCACAAAGACGCTTTAATTTTCTTTTTTATTGAAAAATGTATTTGCGTTCATAAACGTAAGTTGTACAGCAACAACTGTAAACAAATGACTAACACTAAGAATCGAGTAAAACTGCAGCATATGCCATCTAAAAATACTGTATCTATACTTCTCAAACTCATTAATAATTCATGAGGAAAACACAAAGGAAAATCATAACTGAGACGTTGTTTGTAAATGTGGTAATAAACGTCCATAAATTAAACCAACTTTTCTCTCAAATTTCTCTTCAAATACTGGTTCGTTTGAGAAGCTATATCATACACTTGAAAGGCGTTTATTATCTGACTCGAAAACACCTTGAAGTTGGTTAAAAAAACTCGGCTATCGACTCGTTTTTCAACACACTTCTCGGTGTTTTCAAATCAGATAATAAACGCCTTCTCGTGTATGATTAAAGAAATACCTAATAGTTTCCGTGTTTGGATACTGTGATCCAAACACGCGGGAAGTTGCGAGACTGGAGAAAAGCGTAAAAAACACGAGCCGCTAGGCGAGTGTTTTTTAGCTTTTCGAACGTCGAGCAACTCCCCAAGTGTTTGGATCACAGTATCCAAACACGGAAAAACCATTAGGTATTTCTTTTATGAAATAATACAAGAGAACGAGCAGCAAAACTTAAGGAAATGTTTGACAGGAAAATTCCGCGTTTGGATGGCCTAATCAGAGCATGCTTAGCAGACATGTTATTTTATAAATATTACATCACTGTATTTCAAAATAATCCAACGAAGAAGTTCACTTACTCTCTGAATCTGAATGAGAGTCAGACGAAGTTGAAGTACCATCGCTTTCTTCACTCGATGTACTACTTACATCAACCACAACATCATGCTTTGGGTCAATTTTCAGGATATTACGACATTGGAATGTAAGATGGCCACCTACAAAATATGAAATCCGCAACATGTATCAAAACACCACAAATACATCTTCATGATCCAGTTGACAAATTCATTTTCATGTGACAATGTGGCAAAAACTTTGTTGCCATGGAGCAAATGTGATCATGCAGATCTTGGACAGTTCCAATGTTTTCTAACTTGGACAGTCTTCCATTCGCTTCTTACCACATCATCCACTATTTCGGGCAAATGGTACATGGCTTCAAATCCACAACTGTCGTGTGAACAGTTGCCAAGTACATAAATCACCCTCTGGATCGAGTAAACAAGGGCAGAAAATTCAGTTGAATAAGACGGTATGTCAGGAACATGAATGTGGATCGCATCTAATGCAAGGAACATATTTTGATGGTAAACACACATGCAAACATTGGATCGTGTTGAGGAGAACATTTGGAGAACGTAGCTCTGAGAATTTTGTCAGCCCTATCTTCACATGTCTCTATTAATTGTAACTGTCTCTACTGTTTCTGTAGGAAATGATAGAAGATGTTGATTTGAACTGGTGGTCATTCCTCCATCTTTTCCAAATTCATCAGCAAGCTTCCTTAGGACAGTTCTCCGCTTTCTTGGACTGGTTGGTAGTAATTTCTTAGCAACATTGACAGCTTGATTAAGTGAACTCTTACGACTGTATGCTCTGTCAGGGCTATAAGCTGACCTTGAAGGAGTTAACACTGCTGCTGCTTTTCTATGGATCTTTTGTTTCCTAAGCCTATCCTTCTCTCTTAATTCTTTCCAGAACCAAGGTTTTTCTTGAACAGTTAGGGTCTCTAATTTATCACCTTGCTTCTTTATATACTGTTTGACATAAGTATTGGAATGTTTATAATAATAATAATAATACACTTTATTTCACGAGGGTAAAAAATACATGTGACAGCCGAGGCTGATAAACTTGTGGCCCTCTTAGTTAGAAATATGCTAAAAACTTTAAATATCAAGCTAAAAACTACCTATACAGGTATGGCTATATCATAGTTAATCTACTACATAATGATCTATACCTTCATGCTGATTAATTAAAAAATTTCGATAAGATTTCTTGAATGAACGAATACTGTAAGATTGTTTTAAGCCGGTAATGAGTTCCATAATTTTGTAGTTTTTACTATAAAGGTGCATCCACCTTCCGTCTCTCTTTTGTACCTGGGACAATAGAGATTTAGCTTAGAGAATCGAGTTGATCTACTAGCAATATTAAAATGTGTAACTAGCTGCTCCTTAAGGTAATCTCTTTAAGCTACATTTGTTTATCTTAAAGTGCCTATGAAACGAAAATTAAGTTTGTTTTATTTGAAAGAACTTTTAAAATAAAGAAGAATATTAATTTACAGTTCTTTCATATTTCACTTGGTTCTCGAGATATTTAGACTTGAGTGATATTCAAATGAGATAGCTATGACGTCAAGGGGTTTGCAATACATTTTAACATATTGGAAAATCGTGTATATCTTTAAGATTATTAAACGAAATCACTTGAAACTTTGCATGTGGATACAAACCACTAAACTGAAGAACATCGTTCAAGTTTCAATGTTGCAATAGTAATAATAGACCTCTAAGTCTCTTTGTCAAAAATCTTTGTTTTCTGACATACACCTGTAGCTATGTGTTGCACCAAAGTTAAACTTCAGTTTCGAATTGGTTAAGTCAGTGAAAATCTGCTAAACCAGTACCAACCCGCAAATGTTTGGGACGGAAGAGAAAACAAATAATTTTATTTTAGAAATCAAGATGTCTGAAAACTAATTTGTTACCATGGCGACCATAAAACTAGAACGATGTTCTCCAGTTTAGGTGTCTGTATCCACATGCAATGTTTCAAGTGATTTCGTTTAATAATCTTAAAGATATACACGATTTTCCAATATGTTAAAATGTATTGCAAACCCCTTGACGTCATAGCTATCTCATTTGAATATCACATAAGTCTAAATATCTCAAGAACCAAGTAAAATATGAGAAAGCTGTAAATTAATATTCTTCATTATTTTAAAAGTTCTTTCAAATAAAACAAACTTAATTTTCGTTTCATAGGCACTTTAACTTCATCAAAAAATGTAACCAGTTCAATTTCTTGAAAAGACAAACAGTTCTTGAACTAAGGGTACTTTCATTAAGAATAACATGAGCTACCCTCTTTTGCAGTTTAAACACTCTTTTGAGATTGTCCTCAGATGTACTGTTCCAGACCGAACTACCATACATGAGAAGTGGCTTTATGGTGGCTGAGAAGAAGACTTCTCTTCTATGGGCAAAAATATTCTTATCTTGCGTTTGGCTTTATACTCTTCATATCTACCTTCACTCTTTAGCTTTTCTCTCCGATCTCTTTTGCCTTTCTGCTGCACTTAATGGTTTTGTTTTATGACTTTTATCTAAATTTGTTGGATTCATTTGCATGAAATAACTGGAAACATGTAATATATAGCCAAGGTACTGCAAGATTATTCAATAGTTTAAGAGGATAACTTCAGGCAAGTCAGTGGCAAGTTTTCCCAGCAGATATTTTGTGTAAAACTATTTTACATTGGTAAAACTTACTATTTTACATTGGTAAAACTTACTATTTTACATTGGTAAAACTTACTATTTTACATTGATACTCATTTTACATGACTCACATGACCAAATTTGAGGGTGATTTTCTGATGAAACTACTGAGCATATTTAATAATAATTTCTAGCATACTGTAGGTAACCTTTAGTGAGATGACAAATGGGAACTAGTTCAAAGGGACATGAAATGAGAAAACTTTTTGTGAAAAGTTTGTGACTCAGTATGACCCAAAAATGATGGTGTTTGCAATGCTGCCTTGCACAATGCCGCCTTGCACAATGCCGCCTTGCACAATGCTTCCTTGCACAATGCCACCTTGCACAATGCCACCTTGCACAATGCTGCCTTGCACAATGCTGCCTTGCACAATGCTGCCTTACACAATGCTGCTTTGCACAATGCCACCTTGCACAATGCCACCTTGCACAATGCCACCTTGCACAATGCTGCCTTGCACAATGCTGCCTTCCAACAATGCCACCTTGCACAATGCAACCTTGCACAATGCTGCCTTGCACAATGCTACCTTAAAACAATGCCACCTTGTACAATGCCACCATGCACAGTGCTGCCTTACACAATGCCGCCTTGCACAATGCCGCCTTGCACAATGCCGCCTTGCACAATGACACCTTGCACATGCTGTTATATGTTTCCAAATTCTGAATTTAAATTAAGCTTAAAATAGATAACAATGGCAAGCTGGAATATCAAAACTAGTATAGAAAAATTGGCATTGTATAGTAAGTGGTACAAACTCTTAATTTGATTTTTTTTGTGATGTGTCATTTCTATGAATGGCTGTGTATACACTCATGTACAGTCTTACAGTACATGCACTCATATATAGGAACCGTTTTATATTGTATACACTCAGGTATATGTCGAGTATAAACTCATCTATACGAACTGTCTATATTTACACAATCATGTATATGAACTGTCTTATACAGTAGTGTATACACTAATAAAGTAAATGGTTTGAACTTAGGAGTATTATTAGGAGTATTATTAGATGTGTGAAGTTGATCGTCCAGGTTGTTGTAGTCTTGACTGACGTTTTCAGCAGTCATCTTCAGAGTCAAGATAACCGCCGCTGAGGCCGTCAAAATGTCAACTGAAAAACTGGTAAGGGTTTATAGCAGTTTATATATCAAGCTTGATACATAAATTGCTAGTGGGGCATTTGCCTGTTAGTTGGACTTAAAGCATGGGGGATTTGACCACATTTTTTGATGAGGGATGGGGAATTTGATCATTGGAATTTCTAATGGGGGATGATACACCTTCAAATTGATCGGTGCATTAATTTGTCAACAGTTAATTTGACAACACTTAATTTCCAGCTTGGTCTTTGCTGGTTGTCTGTATGGTCATCATAAATATGAAAATTAATATCATCATCTACTAACTGTAACCACACTTCTTGCATCCTGCCTTAAGATTGTTGTCTTGCTTTTGGGTTAAACGACCAATAAGTCCTACAAAGTAGAGTAGTCAAGACAAACTTTCATTAAAATTAGGAATAATCATGAATATTTAATACACTCTATCCCTGATGATCTTGATTTCAGAAATTACTGAAATACATTGAGTGATACTATATACTATAGTAATTTACTGTGAATGAATCTGTGATCTATTAAGGTGATTCCTGATTGTGCCACTTCTACTAACAAAAACTAAATAGTTATATGCTTGTACATAAAACGTCAGAGACTTGTTATTTCAATAAAATAGCAATAAATCTTACTTACCTTCTATGTCAGTTGGATGGTTCATAATATTTATGGCAGCAACAAATGAAACAACTTCGAATTCATTCAAACTTGAAACTCCTGTTCAAACCAAATCAAATCAAACTTCCTTGGCGCAGGCCAAAAGGAAGGCAGGCTCTGGGCACGCAGTTCGTAGAAGTAGAACACGTCATTTTGATGCGCAGGCGATATTGGCATTTGCAGCGTCGGGATAAAACTTATTTCAATTCATAACATCAGGCTAAAACCACAATAGACTCACTTACAAATTCGTTATACTGAATTCCCCAGACTGATGTTATGAATTGAAATAAGTTTTATCCCGACGCAGAACGCGTCGCGATCATTTTGATGCGCAGTCGACATTACGAACTGACTTATTGTCCCCATGCAATCTCGTACGGGATTCACTATATGCACAGTAGCATAGGCGTACCAGGCGGGGACAGGGTAATATTTATATAGCTCTTAAATATTTGTGAAAAATATATTAGAGTTGTTTTGCAGTTGCCCAGTTTAAAATTATATTAGAGGCTGTATCACATACGATAGATGAAGTACTCCACTATTTAGGTGAGGAAACCGCTGAGAAATCTAGTCACATAAAGTTGCGCCTGCCACACTGCAATCACGACCAGTGTTTCCACTTTGAAGGAAATTTCCTTTTGAAAGGAAATTTTGACAAAATGAAGGAAATTTGAAGGAAATGAATTTTGAAGGAAATTTGAAGGAAAATATAAAATATTCAAAATATCGACAGAAAACACTTTTTATCTGTTCACATATTCACGGGTTGACAAATTCTCACGTTACAGACTCTTGAGTTGCGAGTTTGCCGTCATAAAAACCTATTTATAATACAATCACGTGATCTGTTCCCAGTGCCGTAGCTAGTGGGGGTGTGTGGGGTGTAAATTTTTTACCTGAAATTCAAAAATTCAAATGCTGGGGGGTGTAACACCCCCACACCCCCCCCCCCCCCCCCCCCCCACTAGCTACGGCCCTGGAGTCAATTGTCAGTTGTGACTCAGCAATTGGAAAACATCTTTCTCCTAATGTGCATGGGTTTTGTTTTTATCAGCTTGATTTAAACCGAAAATCAGGTAAACTGCACCAATTGACTTGTCCGAAAAGCACACCAGGTGTAAAAATATACCTCAACAGAACTTAACATTCTCCAATAATTATCACAATTCGAAATCATAACTTATACTTCATGTAAATATCAATCATTGTATTGCACGGACAGACAGACGACAGTTTCCGATTGTGCGACGACGAGCCCACGGTGATATGGCTGGCGTTCAATATGGCGTTCGTTTTTGAATTTTAGTCGAAAGCAAATGCGAAAAAAATTTTTGCCGATCCGAAATGGACTTAAATATGTGTAAATTGCGATGTAGATAACTCTGACTGAACGAAAAATATTTTCAGGTAAAATAAGAAATAATTTCGAAAATCAGGTATCCCCCCTGGTCTTCTTTGCTCGCAACGGCCCTGTCTGTTCCATTTTTCCCACGCATTTAACGACCACACGTGCACAGTCAATTAGTATAATTCGAGTTAGACAGGATAACCTTGAATAAAGTTATGACGTCATTCACTGAAGATGGGAAAGGCCCTGGGTACGAGGTTAAAGTGATGAAAATTGAACACCCAGGCGAAAATTTTGTCCATTGACAGACTATTTTGGAAAATATTCAGCTCAATTTGACTAAACTTGTTGAAGGAAATTTGAAGGAAATTTCGATATTTTTTGAAGGAAATTTCGGTCAGAAAAAGGAAATTTCAGCCAACAATGTTTTGCCCCCACAAACATAGCTGGTCATGTACGCTTATGCAGAGCAGTTTATGTCGTGACGTCAAAATACCACCTCGAATTCTTCGACTTTAAACTCAAATAAGATTAGGATGACGGTTAGGGTTACCTGATTTTTTTGTTAACTAACTTAGTTTTGTACCTAGAAAATAACCAAATAGTGTTGAAATTGTGATGTCACGATTAACAGCTGTACAAATTAATAGTGATAGTGAACTCAATATAGATAACTGGAAGCAAAAAGTGAGGCAAAAAGTTCCAGGCCCCGTACGCGGAATTCAGTCTCTGCTTCAAGGTGTTTTTGTAGTTGTAGACCTTATAATATTTTTGGTTAATAGATTACTTGAACCATGGATAGCTAGTAAAATTAAGTTATTTCACTATCCATGCTTGAACTGGTGAATCGCTCAGTAACTGACTTCGTATTAAATACGCACGCCATCTTCAAAACAAAAACACAAACTTTCGCCTATGTTTGGCAAACGTTTTCTTCAGAAATAAACCACCCCCAAAGCTATAGAATATATTAAAGGAAAGATAAATGATCTATTAACAACATACGTACAGCTTATCCCGGTAGCTAACTTAGTTCTCTTTAAAAGCGCGGATAATCGAACATGCCCAAAAATATAATTTTCGTCACGGATACCATCTTGTAAACAAAAACACGAACTTTCGGCTGTCTTCGACGAACGTTTTCTTGAGAAATAATCAACTCCCAAAGCTACAATATATATATTAAAACAAAGATAAATTATGTGTTTACAATATGCGTACAGCGTATCCGGCTAGCGAACGTAGTTTTCTTAAAAAGAGCGGATAATCTAACTGTTCTAACATCCAAAAATAAAAAATTCAAAATATGTACCTGCAAACCGCGTGGGGGCCTGAAACCTTGCCTCACTTTTTACCCAGAGCCTGCGATCAAATTGCCCCGGTCACTCCAAAATGGCCGCCACGCGCTAATTCCGTCTTCATAGTTACGTTATGAGATTATATAGTGGCAATGATGTGAATAGAAACGAAAATGTCGACTCATTGGCAGATATTGTGTCAGGGATTATTTTAACGTGCAGTGATAACCAATTTGTGCAGTGATAAATGAGATTTGTGCAGTGATAAACGCAATTTTGTGGAGTGATAAATTTTTCTTTAATATTTAAGAATGGAGTGTTATTCGTGAAAGGATTGCATCAGAAATTATGTTCAAAGGCACAGTACTACATACTACATTCCAACATATACTATTTAATATCAAAATTTAAATTAGCAAATACACAAATAAGACGATAAGTTTAAGCACCCTGGTCCCACTATCTTCTGATAACGTTATGCCAACTTAAGCGTACCGTAAACTAACAGCCTTATATCCTTACAGACCAGAAACTAACTAAAACTAGTTTCCACCATTTCTGGCGTTTCAACTTTCAAGATACACTAGTATAGCTACTATAGCAGGCCCTACCGCCATAATAAACCAAACGACTACCCAACGGTGCCAACCAGCCAACCCCACATAACATACTTGAGGCTTCTCTCGGTCGATGCATCTGTGGCTCTGCATGCCCGTGTGCTACTGTTTGACCATTGTTATTTTGAAAATGTATGCTGTGCGAAAGGGATTAACTCATTAAAAATTGCGAACAGGAGGGCCGCTTATGTATACTATGACAGTATGACTAGTTGATTACTGACGAGCTACCGAGCTACTCAGTGCTCCATCGCTGCTTAACATGCTACTGAAGTTAGGTTTTATGCCTTTTCAGCTCTTCGTGCAGTGATAAAAATTCCTTAAAATAATCCCTGTATTGTGTTCAATTAAGATGGCGGTGGCGAATGCACCTCTGTACTCGAAGTCAATAAACGATGCAGTACTAATGTGTTCCAGAAAATCAACAAAAACTTAGAGCTCAGAAATGTAATGTAAACCACTGAACGAATTTCCAAGAGACCAGGAGACTATTTACGCTAAACGCCAGAGAAAAGCGAACATGGGAAAATTCACATATCTGCAGGGAAGAAGTATGTAGGACGGCTAAACGTCTCGACTAAATCGAAACAGAACACGTGCAATGCAATTGATGTATCAATAATACCAGCAAAAAATGTGCAATTTGTTTTTAAATTATTTAAATTATTTAAATTATTTAAATTATTTTACACTGTTTTATCGTCATTTTGAACGGCTTTAGCGCACAAGGCATGTCTATATAGTCGTTATTTCCTCTACTTGACTGAAATGACATAAAATGGGTAACAAGTTTATGTCTGTAACTGGGCTGTAACTGTGGTCTGTGGGCCATACTGGGCCATACTGGGCCATACTCGACTAGCTGGGCCATAACTTACCATTTGCTGAGAAACTTGACTAGCTGGGCCGTAACTCATGACGATGTGCTGAGAAACTCCACTAACTGGGCCGTAACTTGCCATGTGCTGAGAAATTCGACTAACTGGGCCGTAACGTACCATGTGCTGAGAAACTCGACTAACTGGGCCGTAACTCACGATGTGCTGAGAAACTCGAAACACGATGTGCTGAGAAACTCGGGCCGTAACTTGCCATGTGCTGACATACTCGACTTATACTCGACTAGCTGGGCCGTAACTTGCCATGTGCTGAGAAACTAGACTAGCTGCGCCGTAACTCGCTTCCATACAAACAGGCCTGAAAGTTCTTTGTCGTCTCACATGTAAATGGTGGGTATTAGTGTTCTTCTAACCTTTTTAGTTTTCGAGAAATTTTGCTTTGTTTATCGTATTTTTTGTAAATTGAAGATCGCCATTTTGTTCTGGTTGCGGGCGAATGCTGACAATCCATTATTTTTTGACGTACAAAGAAACCCTTCACAATAGCATGCCAATAACGTGGTCTTAGCCTATTGTGCAGATTTCTATTCACGCTATTACGAAGGATTTCTTTTCATAGGGTTTTTATCACTCAATGATGTCAAAAATTAACGGGAGCGACCGCATTCGCCCGCAATCAGAACAAATATGGCGGCCTTCAATTTACCAAAAATACGATAAACAAAGCAAAATTTCTCTAAACCTAAGACGATTAGAAGACAACTAATACCCATTCTCATGTATGGCGGCAAAGAACTTTCATTTAAACAACATTTGTTTTAGGGGTGGAGTGTCCCTCTAAGTCAATGTCGAACTTGAGAAATTGCTGCCAATATGCGGCTGAATTGAAAGTCGAGTTAAACGTTTCTCTTTCTACTACTCCATTCATGAGGTGTTGCTAATTTCTTATTTCAGAACATTTGAGGAATTCTGAGAGCAAAAGCTAATTAACATTCCAAAACTACCGGAATAAGAAGAGCTCACAAACGAACGGATAATCATGAGTACTGGACGGTTAATTGTTCTTATTTAAGATTGCTCCCAAAAGATCATGGAGCTATAGAGATGAACATACGATATGTACTATGTTGTCTTTAATGTCTTATACTACAAAGACGTGTACGCAACTATTATATGACATGAAGGACAAATTAGCGAGGGTTAAAAAAGAAAGAAACTGATAAAAGTTCCTTTGTTTTAACAATGACAGATTAGCTTTTTCGTAAAAGAACATCACAGCTTCAAGTGGAGGAACTAATTATTTTCTCAATGAAAGAAACTGTTTGTGATTAAGAGATCCGGTCTTAATTACTAAAACCAGTATGGCGTATCTGGAGGTTTGTTTTCATGTAAACTCATACCGATTAGTTATGTTTTATATCTGAGACCGGAATTAAGGGCTTATTAAAGCACTAACAAAATAATTACATGCGTAAGAAGGAAACAAAGAAAACATCCCCATGAGAGGTGATACAAGTTCGATATAGTTGTACGGGTGGAATTTTGCAAGGGGGGGGGGGGGGGGGGGGGGGGGGGGGCTGAACATAAATTGCCCGAATGAAATATGACGTCATATGATATTATAAATAGACGTCATTTCGCCTCGGACCGATAACTCGAAAATGTACTGAGTTCAAATCCTCATGCTCGATTCAAGGGTGATTTTAAAATAGAGAAACTTTATTAGAGTTTGGTGGTGTATTACCAATGGTAACGCGCCAACGTTTGATAGGTACACAAACATGGCCGCCATGTTCTTTGGTGTCGTTTGCACTGATCTCAAAAATAGGACTGGATTGAGCTTTCTATTGTATCTGATGAGCTGATTTTGAAGCTTGCATATTTGCATAATGTAAATTGACGAGAGATATCGATCATTAGAAGCTCCGAGTTTGCAAGCAAATCAAACTGTGACGCTCGCGAAATAGGTTTAGTATCTGGCCAATATAGTTTCGTTGTTAACATTAAATGCATAAAATCTTGAACCTTGACGTCTCATATTAGGCTTCTCTCACGGCTGGATAATTAGAGCCAACGGCGGCCATTACTAAGGGACCAAAGTCGCAGTAAATCTATAGGTAGGCCATGAATTGTTTTACCCAGTAATTTGAAAAATGTCTTCTGGTCCCCTTTTATAGTAAAATTATTTTATTTTGTCGATGGTAAGAGCACATTATCCAACAAAAAACCTCATGGAATACTCAGTTGGTCCCTTAGTGATGGCGGATTTCCGGCTTCATTTTCTAAACAATATAGTTGCTCGATCGAGTCTTCTTTCGAGATCAGTGGTCGTTTGGCGGAATTTCTGTTGACATAAAAATGGGAACGCCTGTTTTGTGGAAAACTACGCTAGCACTGCCAAGTTCTATACTACTTCTGGAGATTAAGTTAAAACGCTAGCTAGAAAGTTCATATAAACATATTAAGAGTAAAAGCGGCTGACGATATAAAAATCCCTAATTCAAAACATAGCGCTAACCCTAAACTTCATCTTAATACTAATCCTAAACCTAATACTAACCCTAACTCTTAGGATATGCTTTATTTTAGAAATAACAGCTGATTTTAATTTCGAATTTTACTACCGATCATAGTTTATGTGACGTCATTTCGGGACATGAAACTTCACCCGAATACATAGCAGACAAGTACGAGTCTTAAGAACCTTTGTTTTTCTATTTTGTCAAGATCTTGATTGGATGATTATAAAATAACATGTATGCTACGCAGGCTCTGATTGGTCAATACCCGTGTTTGGATCAAGACATCCAAACACGGAAATTCCCCGCCAAAAATTTCCTTTAGTTTTGCTGCTCGTTCTCTTGTATTATTTTATAAAAGAAATACCTAATGGTTTCCGTGTTTGGATACTGTGATCCAAACACGCGGGAAGTTGCGAGACTGGAGAAAAACGTAAAAAACACGAGCCGCAGCTAGGCGGCGAGTGTTTTTTTAGCTTTTCGAAAGTTGAAATGGAAATTCGTATTATATTCCTCGAGATCAACGATTCAAGAATTAGTTTTGTGTCTATTAGTAACTGAATGATATATAATCATGAAATTCCTCGAAGTTCAGTGGAGTTTGATGATTGAAGTAGCCTATATGACAAACTATCAAACATTGCTGGATAACATTTTATCCGATCTTTTATTACACATGTACGACATTGTCAATGCACCGTTGTCAGCCTAGTTTCGTCCAACACTCTTGTTGTAATGGATGTTGAACTTGTATGGAGTTTGTTTTCGATCAAAACATTTTGTCAGACTACCAGCATTGTTGGAATAAAAATATTGGACCAACATTTGTGAAAAATAGTCCAAAAATGTTGCATGCAAAGTTGGAAAAATGTTGTCCAACAATTGATACGTTTGGCCAATTACACTTAAGTTGCTTATTTATAACTAAATTAATTAAAAGAACTTTTGAGCTCACATCAGATGATGACCATGAGAGGTTTGGCGACAGGAAAAGGTCAAGTGATAAAACTTAAGGCCTTGAGGGCATGATCGTCAATCCTGAATTTCGTTTATTTTTAGTAAACTGTTGAGCTTGAGGATACCGCGCGTAATAAACAACCTATATACTGTATAGAATTGAAATATCTAAAAAGGTTGGTGTACTGCCGAAATAGCGTGTAAGTAGTCTAACGTTTCGAGCTTTTTACTCTCTTTCTTTCTTCTTACTCCCTTTTACTCTTTGACGAAGGGCCTTCGCTCGAAACGTTACTCTACGCTATTTCTGCAGTACACCAACCTTTTTAGATATTTGACTTGTATTTCTACACTACCTACGCAGCACAACACGTTTTATTATACATATATAATTGCATGTCTTTGTACTCAACAAGAAACGAATAATCAAATGAATTAACTTGACAATTTGTCTTTATCATTTTCTTAATTATTTTTAGAAATTATCTACCATTAAATATTTTGATCTGTTATAAGTTAATATATATAAGTATTGTGTTCATTTCCACGAGGATAAAAACAATATTATTCTGGAATTTTTTACTCTTCATGTATACTCATTATAGACATCTAACGTAGGGTATATAAACTATCGACTTAATGACGTGTTTCTCTAACATTAGTTAGCCTCGACAAAGTTCTCTTGCATAATTATTAATTATATTACACAGCTAGTCATAACTTAGTTTATGATTATTTTTCATGCAGTACTTGGTGTAAGTTTACATGCGGCTATATAAGAAAACGAATGAAGGTCAAAGGTACGATACTAAATAAAGTCCGTATCATACTTTATATCACTCTACGTTTTGAACAAACGTAAATCATAGACAAATTTGTGCCTGTGAACATGAAAAAGCTCTTTGAATTAATGTTAATTACATGTACTCTATATACCGCGTATCAAAGAAAAGCGATAACAGCAACTTGTATATTTTACAACAATAAACTTGTTCTCACTTGAGATCTGTCAGTTTTTTATATGGTATCATGTCAACAACACCTTTAAGGAGGCTTTCAATAGTCAAAAATAGAGGATACTTTTTTTTAACCCTACAAATTTAAGTATTAGATACAAAAGTCAGATTGTTGATGTAAACGGTATCCCAACTTTCAGAACTGCGTTACAACTATAATGACCTAAGAGCTAGCTCGCAAACCTTGTTGTGCAGTTGAGGAGATGTAGTTTTCTAAATTAGTTTGAATTATTTACATTATTAGGCAATATATTACCAAAGCTGTTATCTATACTTCCTAAAGATACGTTTTAAAGTAAATGGTTTGAACCTAGGAGTATCATTAGATGTGTGAAGTTGATCATCCAGGTAGTTGTAGTCTTGAGAAAGACTATTGTTGGTGACTGACGTTTCGACGGCCTCAGCGCGGTGGTCATCTTCAGAGTCAAGATGCATACCGCCGCACTGAGGTCGAAACGTCAGTCACCAACAATAGTCTTTCTCAAAAACTACAACAACCTGGACTATCAACTTCACACATCTAACACGTTTTCGTGTAATATTATGACAAAACTTAACATTAAACGGTTTTTAGAACTAATAGTTCGAAGTTCGTAAATAATTGTGGTTAAACGTTATATCGTTTTGTAGACTGCATTCAGTTCTCACATTCGACTTTCTTTGGTTCTGAATCTTCGAGAACATGCTTGCATTTCTTGGATTTAAAGATATTCTCCTTTAATTTTTAAATGTGTTAATGACGCGCAGTATACAACGAAATCGGATCATTTAAGTTGAATATATGATTAATGTTACGATCTTGAATTCTACAGAATATAATTAAATGAGCCATCAGGTCACTAAGAAGAATTAAGGAAAAAGCTTTTATTCAAGAACAAAAGATTCTTTCATTTTATTAAATAATTCATCATCGGTACATATTGGATGCAGAGATATAAAAAGAAGCAATATCAAGTTCAAATATCACTAGGATATTTTTAACCATTGAAGCTAGTGCATGAAATTGAGAATGTCAGTCTTGTACGGAAGAGTTCTCCTCATCTTGATAACTTTGTGTTTTACTCGAGCTTCCAAGAGTAAAGGTAATAATTGATTTACAATGTTATCCGAAATTGTCTGGAATGATGCTTTAAATATATACCTTAATAATACTTTGACAATTACTATCAAAGGTGCTGTTGAAAACTGCACTGCATCGGATTATTGACGAACTAAATTTCCAAACTGTTAAACGTTTGAGAGGATAACGTGGGCACGTGAGATGCAACGTATAGCGCAATAAATATATAATTATCCGGATAAAATGCACTGCATGACTATCCTTTAAATTTGAAAAATTATTTTGTGTTGCATGAATTGGGAATTTTTGTTAATGGTTATGATAACATATTGTCTCTGCAGGATACATGTATATTGTATAATAGCTTTGAATGAATCGAAACTTTCAATGGATAATGTTAATGTGTTACATAATACATTGCTAGCGCCGAATGTGGGAGCTGGGAGTGGACGATCAAGCTCATATCCTCAGAAAAATTATTCTGAGTCCCGTACAGGAATCGAACCTGTAACCTTCTGATTGCTGGTGAGACGCTCTAACCATCGAACTATAACGAGAGTTTGCAACTAACGAGATGGAGAGCGAAGGTTACAATGATGTACTGGTTCGATTGATATATGTACTGCCTATCGGTAATGCTTGGATGCGTTATACACAAGATGGATAATGCTTAATGGCTAATGGTAATGCTTGGATGCGTTATACACAATGTTGTAGTGAATGTGGGAGAGCTCGACGTTAGTATATGAGGATATTCCGAGCTCTCCCACATTCACTACAACATTGTGTTATATTAACGCATACATGGATAATGTTGGATAAGTGTGTAATAGGTTATTTGTAGCAGTCGTATATATGCAGATGTTAAAAGAGATAATAATAATAATAATAACTTTACTGACGAGGGCAGCACCTATAGTGAAACACTAAAATGCTTATGGCCCTCAGATACTCTGATAAAACAAGAACATGTTAAACCGTTGAACCTTTGCTTTAACGTTTGTAACAAACGATACGACGACGATCGTCAAGCTCATCTCATATCCTCAGAAAAATTATTCTGAGTTCCCGGACAGGAATCGAACCTTCGGCAATCAGAAGGTTACAGGTTCGATTCCTGTCCGGTACTTGGAATAATTTTTCTTAGGATATGAGCTTGACAATCATATCGTATGCATCTTCTGTCTATACTCCGAGCTCTCCCACATTCACTACAGCAGTAAATCAGGGTAGATCAGGCGGACGGGCGCTTTCTCGATATATGAACAAACCGAAATTCAAACAATCGCTAATCCTAATCCTAACCCCAATCCTAACCCAAATCCTAACCCTAAAACTGACATGGGTTGATGTTATAATAATTTTAAATTTCGGTTGCTCATATATCGAGAAAGGGCCGGCGGACGAGGGGATATTTCTAGTAACATAATAAATAAACATGTTACGACGTGTTGTCTGCCAAAATGTTTCACATGAACTGAGAAGTAAATAAACTTATCAGAACAAGAACTGATCCTTATTCGGTTATATATCTCTATAGATCTCTATTCTGACTCTATATATATTGGCATGTTTTTCAAATCAACATCAAGTTGCTATGGTATATATATATTAAGTAATCAAATTAAAATAATTATGCAGGTTTATTATTGATAAAAAATACTTGCAAAACAGCAAAATACCAAAAATATTTTATGCGATTAAATTTTGGAAGGATTCAAAAAGTGGCAACATACTACAAATTTAAAAAAAAAATTCTTGGTTCAACAAGTGGCGTAGACCCCCAATATTATAAAAGGGGGGGCTGGAATAGCTTTCGGCCCCTCAAAAAAATTAATGAATTTGAAAGAAAAATTGCAGTAAAAATTCGAAAGTAGAAGTTTGAAAACATCATCTTCCTATTAATGTTCTGTTAAAAATAATAATCACATTATCTTTGCATGTTAACCCGAGTGTTTTACTGGCTAAAGTACTAATATTTTTCTAGTTTACGCAGCCCTACTCTAGTAGGCTTTCTTTTTTAACTAAGCAGAATTGGAATGGCGGAAATCGCGGAATGATTGAGGCTAAAAGGTATGTCGGACTCGCTGACCGGGGCGGCGTGGCTCAAAAATAGAGCCCGGGAAAACACCGCTCAGAATGGAGGAAATGCCATTTGCGGGAATCTAGATTTCAAAATTTTTCAGGGGCATACGGCGCTCAGATATATTAATAGTTATCATGACCACCCTAGCTTCGCCACTGACAGGTGCAACAAACATTTTGCTTTGGTCGCCCCCCCCCCCCCAAGTTTACAAAGCTTCCTACGGCCCTGTTTATACGGAATCAATATTTGTTGAAAAGTGTGTATTGTGAGAAATTGTATTGATTTTATAAGTCAGCAAAAGAGCCTGCTCTCTTCAGAGTTTCCAAGTGTTATTATATGAAATTACTCAGGAAACAATAAAACCCTTATCTCTTTATTAACGTTTCGGACTGATGAAGGGGTTGTGCCCCTTAATAAAGAGATTTTATTGTTTCATGAGTGATTTTGTATATATATATATATATATTTATCATTTATAGACCCGGAGCGAGGGGAATTCGACGAAATATTACCCCGAGGGATGATATATCCCGAGTGCGAATCCCCGAGCGGAGGGTCTATAAATGATATATTATACCGAAACAATCTTGAATGCTGTCTTGAAACGTATTGTTGTTCCTCCATTGTTTACAGGCTCGTCTTGGTTTACGCGCGAGTACTGGGTACGAGCGGGGTATTCGAACTCGAATTCCCCGCTGAATACGTCATCAGCGGGTAATTCGAACTCGAATTCCCCGCGGACGACGTCTCAGCCGGGAATTCGAGGTTAAAGCGGGGAATTCGAGCTTAAATTGACTGGTCACGTGGTACAAATCTAGCTCTTTGATTGGACAATTTATAGTTGAGGTATAATATATATATACTTTACAGGATTTATGGTATATATTCCAACACTCAAATTTTCCTTCACATTTTAAGACCAAACCGGGGTGAACAATGCAACTTTGTCAAGGCCTTCCGGCTGGAATTGAAGACCCTGCGATGCTAGTCCGGTTTTGTCTTAAAATGTATATATTCCAACACTCGAAATTTTCCTTCGCCATTAATCCTGAGAACATAAATCCAGAGAATGTATATAAGAAAGCCTTTGTTAAAAAAAAAACGTCATGTGGAAGAGAGTGAAATGTGACGTTTCAAACGCGACTATACACACTATTTTGGTTTACTACGTAGAACAACATTTTTCTATATCAATTATACCCTTGATTCCTGGAGAGAGATATTGTCTTCCTATAGGCTTTTTGCTTCGCATTAATTGGAAATAACATTTGTTCTCGAATTAATGAAACGAGACTTCAGAAATTGCAAACTTTTTCAACAATGAGTGAAAGTCATATATCAGGACATTCTTGATAGCTTTATTTAGAATAAATATATCTATCCTATATGTAATATATGAACAACGAGTTTGAGTGTTTCATCAGGGGTTCTCAAACTCATTAATAATCATGAATTATCATAGCCAATCCATGAACGTATACCACATCACATGCATGAGTTTTGATACCCAATGAAAACCTGTAGGAAAGTTACTGGTGAACTGGATCACATTTCTTAATCTACATATTAAAATAAAATCGCTATGGGAGCAAATCGCTATAGGAATACTCGTTTGAGAAGCCAGATCAAACACTCGTTTGTCGTGTTTCATCAGGGGACTCCAAACACTCGAAAACAATAAAAACCTCGGGCTACGCCCTCGGTTTTCATTTGTTTTCTCGTGTTTGGAACCCCTGATGAAACACTCAAACTCGTGTTTGATCTATTACATCCAAACACGAGAAAACATGATGAAAACACGAGCGCGAACCGCGAGTGTTTTTATTGTTTTCGAGTGTTTGGATCCCCTGATGAAACACGATAAACGAGTGGGTTCTCAATCGAACACGGATTTAATTGGATGTTTACTTAAAACGCATTTGAGAACAAACCCTCATGGGACTGAACTCACGAGGGTGTGTTAAATTTATTCAGAAAATTAACAAACTCTGTTCAGTTGAGGATGAGCGAAGACGGAGGCAGGTCGTTTCGTTCTCCAAAAAAATGAATTATTAATTAAGATCTCAGCAATTAGTTCAAAACCGGGTTTGATCTAATAACTGTGGTGGTATATGATTTTTACGTGTTTTACTCGAGTATCCAGCCTCAGTCATGTGATAAAATAAAGAGATTTCATTGGCTAATTGGCTCATGAATTATTAATGATTTGAGAAACACATTGAAACAATAACTCGTCAGATGAGTTATCCATCTATTTAAAGTGCCTATCTCACGTTTGGGGATTTTACATATTCGTAATATTTGGGTCTTCCTGAGAAAAATCATAATATATCTTGTCACGGCCGAAAATTTCATCTTTATGGACTTTTTTGCTGTTAAAGTTATCGGATGTACAAAAGAAAACTGGTTTGGAATGCCTCTTGTGACATCACATATTCACATCCGATAACTTTGACAGCGAAAAACTCCATGAGGATGAAATATATATAGGTATAGACAGGGGCGTAGGAAGTAAGTTTAAGTTGGGGGCACAAGCTTTAATTCACGGGGCCATAAATATATACTATTTGTCTATATATTCTTTGTTCACTTTTCATGCTTAAAAAGGGCAATTTTCATAAAAGTTGGGGGACGTGCCCCAATGCCCCCTAGTTACTACACCTATGGGTGTAGATAAGATAAGGGGAGGTCTATTAATATATTAATATATCCATTCTATCTAATTAAGACCCTTGTAATAATATTCTGGTGGTGTCTATTGGCAACTACTGAACAAACTTCATCTTCTTTAATTTTTAGGTATTTCATTTTCGGCCAAAAGCTATACATTCTTCTTAAATGATGACATCAATCAAGGATCAGAAATTGCTTCAATAAGAGCCGAGGTAACAGGTGGCCTGCTGCCTCCTTATTACATCATAGCTCGTAAACCTCGTCGCGGAAAAGGTACCGCGCCCAAGATGGTCACAATTGACCCTGTCTCTGGAAAAATTCTGTTGTTGAGAAGTTTAGGGAATATTCGTCTTCGTCGCGATGGTACAAGGCGGTTTTATGTTAATGTGAGAGCATGCAGTTTGACATCAAAAAAATTTTGTACAAAAACAAATATATTCATAATTGCTCTACGTAAGAATTTCGGCGACAGCTTGGTGCCTGAAGCAATTGCTAGCATCAAAGTCAATAAGCTGATTAACCATATTTTACCAAAAAAGAAAGGCAAAAAAACAAAAGTAACTTCTGACGATTTGCTGAGATTTTTAAGAAAGATTCCAGAGGAAGGAAAGGAAATTTCATTGGCAGAAGCAAAGCAGGAGATAGCTATCGACTACATTCGAAAAAGAATTGTAAAACGGCTTGCAAAAGGTAAGGTAACATTTTTACACCTGCAGAAGATACTACCATAACAATGATCGCCTTTTAAAGTTTATTATTATATGGCTAAGAAAGATGGCGCACGCTGATTGGTTCGTGAGAGGTCCGTAAAACCCGGCGCTGTGCTGTGAGAGGGCAATACGCCTTTTTGCGGACCGGTAAGTTTTGGCGGGAAAATTTCTGAGTTGATTTAGATGAAAATAAACTGAAGAGGATTTGAGTACGTTCGTTGAAAAAGTTCGATCAATAACACGTCCTGGAACATTAGTGCTGCTTTTCTTGAAAGCAATGAATGCCTAACGACCTAACGCGTGTAAACATGAAGCGAAATCAACAAGCTCAGAGGTATTGGTAAACGGCAACATCTGAAGACAAACACAACGTTAAAAACAGAAAAATAATGAACCAAAAGCCATATAATAAATGTCTTATTAACCTCGTTTGCTTGGTCTGTACGGTAAAGTATTTGCCTTCGGTTTTTTCGCACTGTACGAAAACCTCAGGCAAATACTTTACCGTACAGACCTCGCACTCGGTTAGTAAGTCTTTAATATTGAGCTGTTTAAGCAGGGGCGTAGGAAGCAGGGGGGCCGGGGGGGCCGCGGCCCCCCCAATATTATAAAAGGGGGGGCCGGAATAGCTTTCGGCCCCCCCAAAAATGATTGAATTTGAAAGAAAAATTGCAGTAAAAATTCGAAAGTAGAAGTTTGAAAACATCATCTTCCTATTAATGTTCTGTTAAAAAAATAATCACATTATCTTTGCATGTTAACCCGAGTGTTTTACTAAACTAAAGTACTAATATTTATCTAGTTTACGCAGCCCTACGACTCTAGTAGGCTTTCTTTTTTAATTAAGCAGAATTGGAAGGGCGGAAATCGCGGAATGATTGAGGCTAAAAGGTATGTCGGACTCGCTGACCATTGCATTAATATGTTGTCAGTGGTTCCCGGAAAACTATTCGATTGGGGCTCACAGCGGGAGAGCAGGGTGTGTCATAATGTCATTGTTTGGGGCCTGCTTGGGGCCGACCACAGTCCAAAATATGAAATTTTAATTTAATTTGAAATTTTAAACTTCTGAGCTGAAAAATCACCGCTCAGAATGGAGGAAATGCCATTTGCGGGAATCTAGATTTCAAAATTTTTCGGGAGCATACCCCCCCTAGAAAGCCTCACGCTTACCCCGGCCATTTGGGACTAGTTTCGCCACTGACAGGTGCAACGAAAAATTTTCTTTGGTCGGCCCCCCCAAGTTTACAAAGCTTCCTACGCCCCTGTGTTTAAGTTTGTCACAAACGCAACCGAAAGCATTACTAGTCAAAAGTAAGAACACCTATGACAGTAACTATGAAGCTGTAATTAGCGCGTGGCGCCGCCGCGAAATATTCCCGGCTTCATAGTTACTGTAATGGAGTCGTAATTTGTGTTCTAAATTACGGAAAACGATCAGAGACAGATAGTCTTTGTCGCCTGCAGTAAAACTATATAGCGTGATTCTTTCAAGATGGCCGCCGCGAAATATACCAGGATTATTTTTTTACAGCCCCAAACAATAGTTGCTCGATCCAGTCTTTATTTAGAGATGATGGGTTACAGCAGCTTTTTAGCTGTTTCCATGTTATTTTTGGTGTTTCTATTTTGCAATCATTGCATCACAGGGTAAAGTAACCGAGTTAACGCCTAGCGGGCGTCTTGTTTCTTTATAATTCTTAAATGTCATTTTTAGGCTATAGTAGTTTTGAACAAATAGTGATATATGTGCGCTATATAATTATTATTATTTTTATTACTAAAATTTCTGAGCGAGAGGTCTTTACGGCAAAATCCTAATCATTAACCTTCAGTAATCAGTTGAGATCAACTACCTTGACAAATGTTGATTATGAGACTTTTCAAAGATAATTTTGAATAAAGTCTTTTTTCTTCTTTTTTAATTTTGAATGGAGTCTTTAAAACAGTCATCCGAGCCTTGGACAACTGATTCATTTTTGCTTCTTAAAAGATCAGAGACAGATTTAGTCTCTGTTGCCTATAGTAAAAATATATAACATGGTCCCAGCAAGATGGCGGCCGCGAGCTACTTCCGGCTTCATTTTAGTTAGACGGGTGTCACTATTTGTACAGCAGTTCATGTCGTGACATCACACATTTCAACGCTATTTGGTTATTTTCTAGGTATAAAACTAACCCTTATCCAAAATAAAACCCTGATCCTAACGCTAACCGTCATCCTAACCTTATTTCAATTTTAACTCGAACAATTCGAGGTGGTATTTTGACGTGAACATATATAGTGAATGCTGTGAATCCCAAACAACTCGGCTATTCTGTCACGTACTAGGCGCAAAACATGGCGTCACCTGGTAAGAGGCAGCTGAGCTGGCGAGCTTGGATTCATTTGAACTATGCTCGCTGTAGAATTATATAGATGAAAAAAATTGCTCAAATTGCTTCAAATTGTCTTTCCGAGGTTCTAGATTTCAAAATTGTCCGGGGGAGGACCTCCTGATCCCCCCAAATATATATAACTCCGTTCCTACGCCTCTGTCGTTAAATATTAACCTTTATATTTTAGGAGGACGAGGAAACCTGAACTTTGATTATCTTCATTTGGAAAAACTTTTTTCTCTTTATGGCATTAAAAAGTTATTGAACAGCGAGTCTTGTATATCTGCTTCCAAAAAGCCTACACATTGCTCACGTTATCAAAAGTACCGTTCGTTTGATGGCACATGTAATAACTTAGAGCAATCTTTCTGGGGAGCTGCTGGAATAAAATTAGAAAGAATGTTGGAACCCGACTACGTTGATCCAGATCGTCTTTTTCTTCCTAAAGGTTCCCCTGATCAATTCTTTAACTATAATCTTCCATCACCAAGTCATGTGAGTCGTGACTTTATCCGTGCTCAGACTACCCCTAGAAATTCAGACAATCACTTTTCCCACGCTCTCATGCAATGGGGACAATTTTTGGATCATGACATGGACCTAACCCCTGAAATGGAAGGAGCTGATAAGTGTGTTAATCTACCGTAAGTATCAACACTTTCGAAATTTCAATTAATGCATGTTATGGCCACAAAATACAGATAGTTTCAGTAACCGACATAGAAATTCCGAAAAGACCGCGGATCAGGGCCTTTTTTAAGGATTTTCCCGTGGGGGGGCATTTTCCTAAAAGGGACCTTCGTAGGCTTTTTCGTTTTATATATATATATATATGTATATATATATATATATATATTATATATATATATATATATATATATATATATATATATATATATATATAGTATATATATATATATATATATATATATATATATCAGTGGCGGATCCAGGGTTGTTCGAAAGGGGTAACGGTAATCTAGTAGGGGGTCTGGGGGCATGCCCCCTCAGGAACATTTTTAATTTTGCAAAGCCCAGAAGTGCTTTTACGGCGATTTCTGATAAGAGTTTTTGCGAAATTAAGGCACCACGCCATTGCTAAAAATGTACGATTACATAGGGCATCAAGATTATGAAACACTTCAATATATAAACTCAGAAGTAGTACGGAACCAATTATATAAACACTTTAGCCTTTAGGCATCTTCATAAGCTAACAAAACATTGGGCTTATTCGGTCATATAAAGTTGCGTTTATCATATTATGGTAAAAAAGAGAAAACACTTGTTTGCGGGATTTTAAATGGGGGACGCGCGCCATGTAGGTCAACATAATAATTTCAGTAAGTCTATATATAAGTTGTTAATTAAGGGCTAAAACTTACTTTGCATTTGTTTAATTTTTATTCCTTGCTTATTGGTTGATTAAATTTAAGAAAAAGGGACTTTTCCTGGGGACAAAAATTGATTAGTGGGGAGGGGGGGCACCCCAGCCCCCCCCCCCCCCCCCAGCTTAATAGTTAAAAAAGGCCCTGCCGCGGATGCGGAGTTTCCTAAACGAATGAATTCAAAGACGAGCGCCAAAAATCAGTAAAACAATTCGTTGAAATGCAAGCCGAAAGCTAAGACAGTTTGTTTATTAATCACTATCGATAAAAGGTTTTAGAGTCAAGGAGTAATAGTTGATGTTTTACGAATTTAGATGTAATGGACTCCTCACACGCAGCATTCCTCCGTGTTTTCCAATAGTTCCAATAGATAACTCAACAAGATGTATAAGGTTTACCAGATCAGCTGCAGTCTGTCAGGCAGATCCTTCTGATATACAGCCAAGGGAACAGATTAATGTATTAACTGGTTTTATTGATGCCTCACAAATATATGGGTCATCTGAACGGCAAGCTAATCTCGTAAGATCTGGTAAGTTAAACATATTTGAAAACATAAGTGGCTCTTTTTTACGAAATTTTCTCTACATAGTTGACATGAGTAACTATTCTAAAAGTTTTTACCGTTTTGTCCTTACCATATAATTGTTATATATTTAGGAAATAAAAGCGTGTCGCGTACGATTGATGATGCGTGTAAAACACGAGGCGCTAGCGGAGTAATCGATAATCGAACAGCGACTATTTTAACTCGATCCCACAGCGACTAATTTTTTTCTTTATTTTACAAAATATATCTTTAAATCGTGAATAAAGACAAGAAAACTACAGATTACCTGTCTCGAGAAGAGCTTGTTATAGCGCCACGCGTGTGAGCCGCGATGAAAATGCACTCAAAGTTACAACATCCGGATGACGTTTCGTATAAAATCCCGAAATCAAAACATATATTCCCTAACCATAAACTTTACCATAACTCTACACCTAATACTAACCCTAACTCTTACGATAATGTTTTATTTTAGAAATAACAACTGATTTTAATTTCGAATTTTACTATACTACCGATAGTCTGCCTAGATTTGTATGCAGGTATTCCTCGACCTTTTTGTAATTAGAACGACTTTAAATTCGTCAAAAACGTATCACATCAGCCATGTGCCATCAGTAGCCAATCAGAGCGCATATGTTGTCGCTCTTTACTTCCGGTTATTTTTTAAACATATATGCAATCTCCTTGGAATATTCCTCTGAAGAACTTGTAGTTTTTACACTAAAATATCTAAACATCTTTTCATGGTTATTTTGTTTATGTGCCCTGAATCATACCTAACAAGACGCCCGCTTGGCGTTAACTCGGGCTATTACGCAATCGATCACATGTCTCGACATTGAAAAAGGGTAAACCTAGACTCGGCTACCACAGTAGCCCGAGTAAAAATCAAATTATGGATTATTTACATGGGTACAATTAAGGTGATTCAAGTTAAGGTGGTTCCCTACTGTTTCTTGAAACGTTAAAGCTTTTAACCTCAAAAGTATGCATGAACGTTTCGGAGAACAGAAGTTTTACTATATATAAAATTACATTCTTGGTCCGTTTCTTCAAAATGGGATTACCGCTAATGCTGGGTTAAAATGTAATCTGCTCTTTTGATTGATATATGTTCGTTTGAGAACTTTAGTTCAAACTTCTTAGACAAACCCTTTCTATATTTGTTTGAGTTTTTCTCGTCATTTAGTATTGACAATTACATGTATGTTGTTTTCTGTTGCATATTTAGGGACTTGTGTAGCTGACACCTGTGATTTTGTAATTTAGATCAAATTTTGTAATTTGAGTGTCCTTGTTTTAATGAGCATACGCAGTTGCTAGTGAATAATGCGTTTGAGATAATGCGTTTGTCATTCTGGAGTTTGCTCGACGGATCAGACTCGATGTCCAGCGGGGGTTTCTTTTCAATGTTGACGTCATTGAGTGCAAGGAACAAATGACAAGAATTCAATGACGTCAAAATTGAAAAGAAAACCACCGCTGTACTGTATATCAACGTCGAGCAAACTTGAAAATGGCGGCGTCCAGAACTCAGAAGCATAAAAAACAAGAATGAAAACGTTATCTCTCGAGTAGAAGAACAGTTAATTGATAATTGTAAATTTAATCATATAGAGGGCAAAATTACTCGAATATAATTGGCTAATGAGGAGGGCATTTTTCTAAATGCAGGGCAAAATTACTTGTATATGATTGGTGGAGACGGGAGTGGGAAATAGTTAAGTTGTTTTACTTGTAAATCCAAGCTCCCCTGTTCTCTTAAGTCGATGTTTGACTTGTAATGTACCGTTGTAATGTACCGTTTACTTTCAGTGGATTGTGTAGTTGTTTTTCACGCTTGGCTTTGACATTAATAGCTGCCTTGTTCTCGTGCGTAGCTAACCTTTTTATGAATACATTTTGCCCTCTATATGATTGATAGGTGCCGTCCAGTCCGTTCTGCGCATGTCCACGTTTCTGTTTACATCGTTTGTTTACATTACGTTATATAAACATTGAACATGAAGTATTGCGGATTTTTTTCACACGCTTGAGCTTTTCAGCCTAAAAAGCGTGCTATAAGCACTCGTGCCTTCGCCACCTTTAACAAATACTCGCTTTCGAACTGTCGCAAATCTATTCCGTTGAAGTTTGTTGACATGTGGGGTCCCCAACGTTTGAAATATCATACATGCGCAGAACGGACTGGACTGCACCTTTAAGGTTTAATTTCACTTGTGTTTTCCTTACCTATACTAATTTGATTTTGGCGACTCCCGAATTTTTTTCTAGGGAAACAATAGGCAGAAAAATTAGGCACAATTTTTTCCCAGAAATGTTCAAGGAAAGCTTTCGAGTGAAGAAAATTGTGTCACCGAGCTCTTTGAATGTTAAATTAAATTTTCCATTGTAACTGCTGAAACATTCTATTTTCTAACAATATAATGTTTTTATATGCGTGAATTCAGGTTCATTCTCATCAGAAATATTCATGCATACTTTTTGAGGTTAAGGCTTTTTTCACTTTTTAAATAACAGTAGAGAGCCACCATAATCATTTAAATGGTGAAGCGGCGAGACTGTATGAAAGGCTTATAAAATTGTTTATATAATATATTATTATGCATTCTCTATACTCTATCTCGATTTTGATTGGCTGTTGGCACTCGTGATATCAGCTTCATGCGACGTCAATGTTCCAATATTATGGTTCAAAAAGTGTAGCTAGCTATGACATCATCATTCCAATATCTTGTTGCAAGCTTGCTGTTGCCAGCTTGTTTACGGCGAAAGAAAATGAAAGAAAGAAATTAAATTTAAATATATTTTGACGGCGCATTGCTTTAGCACTTCTTATGCATAATAAAACAATTGTTGGATTCGGTTTTCGCATGATATTGAGAATTATCAAGGCCTCCATTTGTGTCAGCCTTCAGCTTTGGCAGAAACCTCGGCCTTGATAATTCTAGATATCATGATGCTTCACCTCATCCAATAATTGTTAGATATCAGTGCCACTAAACATGATTTAACTAGCTGACCACAGAGCACTAAGAAAAATACATGTTGAAAGGATTTACGGTGAAGGAAAATTTCGAGTGTCAGAATACATACATTTTAAGACCAAACGGGGACCAGTTGCGAAAAATGCAACTTCAAGGCCTTCCGGCTGGAATTGAACCCGCGACCCTGCGATACTAGTGCAGTGCTCTAGACCACTTCGGAAGCCGTTGCCTAGTCACGAGTTCTGTATATATGGTGGTCAGGGTAATGCCGGGACACGATTCTGGGTATATTATAGGTAATATTTGGCATTTCACTCGTGATTAGGCTTTCGGCAACGGCTTCCGTAGCTCAGTGGTCGGGTCGCGGGGGTTCAATTCCAGCCGGAAGGCCTTGAAGTTGCATTTTTCGCAACTGGTCCCGGTTTGGTCTTAAAATGTATGTATTCCAACACTCGAAATTTTCCTTCACCGTAAATCCTTTCAACATGTAGTTTGATCGAGTGAAATGCCAAATATTACCTACTAAGAAAAATAGCTGGATTGAGATTTCTCATGAGGTTTCGTAAAATTTGAGTGAAAAAGTGATAAAATCTCTAGTATAGCGTTCAACATTTGAATTAGGTCAAATTTCGCAGCAGAATATAATGTATCCGAAAAACTATGTAGTATTTTTGTCTGTATAGTTCATACATTAATTCAATCAGGACCAGATTGAAAGACGCAATCCAAATATTTAAAAAGCTAATACACAAATAACTTAAAATGTAATAAAGATAAAATGAAAATGATGAAATGTCTGTAATTGGAAGTCATCATACAAATGAACATGATTCCATAGTCAATCAAGATATGATCTGGAAACTCGGCAAACTTCAAAGCGGTCAACATTACGGTATCTCACCGTGCACAAACCCTTTGTTTTAAGCCGGTTTTCCACTTCACCATTTCGCTCGCCGCTAGCGAAATATTTCCAACAATGACATCATTTTTTTCAGTTGTCGACCAATGAAAACGAGAAAAAATGATGTCATCGGCGAAATGTTTCTCTAGCGGCGAGCGAAAACCGGCTTAAGGTTTATAAGTAATATTTGAACAACGACAGCGAGTGTTTCACCGGGATATCCAAACACGAGAAAACAATGTATATGAAAACACGAGCGCGTAGCGCGAGTGTTTTTGTTAATTGTTTTCGAGTGTTTGGATATCCCGGTGGGACACGAGCTGGAGTTGTTTAAATAGCTCAAGTATAGGTTATATTTGATTGGATGATATTCTCTCATGGGAGGGTTATGTTAATAGTTGAACACTACAATACAATTGATCGGCATACGTAATTAGGATATCCTAATTACGTATGCCGATCAAATGTATTGTAGTGCTCTGAGACACGGTGTTTGACTTGGGTCTTTATTACTGGATAATTAGCTCATGAATTATTAATGAGTTTGAGAAATATTTAAACAGCACGGTTGAACGATTGAACCCAAACGTTGCTATTGGATGATTGCTTCATTATACTAAAAATACAATGTGTTCAGTGACCGTCACCGTGTAAAAATTTCCATAAAGGCGAACAAAACGATAGAACAAAGACTTTCGTTACCAGGCTTCATTGATTCTGATGATTCTTTCCTTTTTGAGATGATTAAATGTTTAAAAATAGTTGCTGTTTTGCAATAAAATGAAACACTAACATGAAGATTATCCCGGCTTCTCGCTGGCTTTGCATCACTCATGATTACTCAACCGTATATTTGATCAATATTTAGACAAAGATGGCCTAGTGAAAATTACGCGTAACCAGCTCCTAGTTCAACATCCTGGTGGATTAAATAATCCCAATGATTTGTGCGAGGACATGGGTGGCTGTTTTCTTTCAGGAGATGACCGAGTGAATGAACAAATAGCTCTTGCCAGCATGCATACATTGTTCAACCGAGAACATAACAGAATTGCGAGGGAGTTGAAAAAGATCAATTATCACTGGAATAACGAGAAGCTTTTTCAAGAAACTAGGAAAATCGTGGGCGCCATAATGCAAAAGATCACGTATGAAGACTTTCTTCCTAAGATTATTGGAAAAGAATCAATACTACCATTTCAAAATTATCAGGATGATGTTAATCCTGGAATTCTAAATGAGTTTTCCGCAGCAGCATTTAGATTTGGACACAGCATGATACGACCTGCTTTTGATCTTCTTGATAGCGGCTTTAACGCAGTAGCGCCTCCTGTTCCTTTAATAAAAATGTTTTTCAACAATACTCATATTCAGAAATATGGAATAGAATCAATTCTGTTGGGTTTATTGGCAAATGTTTCCCAAAATGTCGATGCAGCGATAGCTGAGGGCCTTACTAAACATTTATTTGAAAGACAGCCTTCGCATGGTTTGAATTTGGCTGCACTTAATATTCAGCGTGGTAGAGACCATGGTTTGACTGGATATAATAAATATCGAGAGTTGTGTGGTATGAAAGTTGCCGAAACGTTTGATGACACGTCCAATGAAATAAAGAATGCTGGAACCCGTGCTGTGCTGGAGAAACTCTACAAAACTCCACAAAATGTCGACTTATGGATTGCTGGACTAGCCGAAGACCCTCTTCCAGATATCGCTGTCGGGCCAACATTCCAGTGTATACTGAAACAACAGTTCAAGAATCTCCGAGATGGTGATCGTTTTTACTATGAAGCCAAAGACGTGTTCACCAGGGAACAATTACGAGAAGTTAAGAAGGTTACATTATCACATATCATGTGTGATAATCTCTTGGAAATAGTGTCTATTCAAAAAGATGCTTTTATTGCTCCAACTTGCCAAGAATCGCGAATATCTTGTTCACGTATTCGAGAGCATTCGATGGATTCTAAACGCATGGAAAGGTAAACTATAATAGAAATGACAATCAACTTCATTTCTTGCTCATTATACTTTTGTTTACGAAGCAAACACTAAGGGAGGTAACGTGGTCAATAGACAAACAAGCAATCTTCAATGAACAATTTAAAAAATAGCAAAGTGAAAAGGTGGTGAACTGCCAAGATTTTTAATAACGAAATTTTTGAGCGGAGCCCTTCATCAGTGGTCTTACTCTGATGAAAGGTATTTCGTTATTAAAAATCTTGGCAGTTCACCACCTTTTCACTTTGTTATATATCCAAAAACACTGCCTACGCAGCAGTCTACTTTTCTACTTTTTTAAAAAAAATAAGCTGACCGGCAGTATATGTATGCATTTCTACATGGTAAAAGAACAAAATATAAAATAAAAAGAATGAAATATATAATAAAATTAAATATTTATTCATACTCGTATAGGGCCGTATGTTTCGGCAACCGTATGGTTTCTATTACTGATGATCTCTATGCATTATTAGAATCATTAGAACAAATATCATCTATTTCAAAAGGTCTGTCCCATACTCTCAAGATCCATCTTAACTGAAGGACTTACTCTCCTTTAAATCATTCTCATTTTAATACTATTCATAGACCATGCTCCATGTTATTCCGATCCGTGTCTTCATGGTGGACATTGTTTACCAATAAACAGAGGAAGAAATTATCAATGCATTTGCCCGCCATATTGGACAGGAAATAATTGTCAATGTAAGTAACATCATCTAATTTTTCGGTTGCTCATTTGAAATTTACTGTATGACATCGATATTTCATTATTTGAAATTGTCGTTTTGTTTCTGTAATACCGCAATTTATTATGTGATTTCTACCCACTCAATCATGGATAGGAAAGATTTATGTTAGTATGAAGTAATTAACAGAAACTTGTTGTTTTTAAAAATATAGATAGAAGACATCCATGTAACCCGTCTCCTTGTGTTAATGCTCATGATATGCTGTGTCGTTCAGAGATGAAAGGAAGTCTGTTTTTCTGTACATGTTTGCCAGGAATGTACCACTGTAATGGTAAGTCAGTTCTCTTTCTTCACAACTATTCAATTTTGTTTTTAATTTAACAACTTTAATTTGGCACAAAAAAAATTATATATCTATAATATTTACAATAAAATAGCCAAATATGTCTGCCAGCATATTCTAAAATACAAACAAAATAATGTCTATGATAAAACAGTTGTCCTACATTGTTACATCGTTATATATCTACGTTTGACTATGACAGAAACACGTCCTGTACAGCGAATAAGTACATGCCATATCAGGATAAAAAATATTTACAAGAAGATTTTTAATGCAAAAATTATTTAAAACTAGAAATTGTTAAAAAAGTACCAACAGGTGCGACCTTGAGAATCAAATTCCATAGTTTAACTATTCTATTAAAATAAGACGATTGAAAGGTACTAGTTTTACAATATGGTGTCTGTAAAAAAGATGATGCTCCCTGCCTTGTCCGACTAGAGACCACAGATGTAAATTTATCTATATCGAGCTCAACTAAGTTATATTTACATTTAAAATAAAAAGTCAGGTCTTTAATCTCTCTGTCATAAGCAAGTGGTAAAAGATCAAGATGTAATAAGCGTTCCTGCAAGTAAGTGAGCTCTCCCCGTTTACATGTTAGGATCCATCGCGTGGCTCATCTTTGCACTCCCTCGATTCTTTTCATCAATGTAACATTGGTTGGTGACCAAACTTGTGTACCATAGTTCAGCTGCGATTTGATAAGAGATAAAAACAGAGTTCTTCTTACACGTGTTTCGGTGAGGCTATAGCAGGTCCTTCTCACAAGGCCCAGCATTTAATAAGCTTTGGTTACCACCTGTATAACGTGGGAGTCCCATTTGAGATTACAGCTTATATTTATGCCTAGATCAGTTTCCTCATTACAACGACAATTTGAAATTCAGTCGACAATTGACAATTTGAATTCAGTCGACATTTGAAAACCAAATGCGTGAAAATCAGACAAAATAAACCATGATTCAAAGCTACAAGAATCTTGAATTGTGATTGTCTGATGATGACTTAGTTTGCGAGTCTGCTTTCGGAGACTAATGGTGACTTTAAAATAAAGGTCAAATATAACAAATTTGGTTAGGAAGATGGTGGAATATTGTTTTGTACTTTTGTCTCATACAGCTTCAAAGCGTTTTTCCTCATTTTGTTCGAGAAATTGCTTCATGTTTTGATAGCCGAGATAAAATAATGCAAAGACAACGGACAACAATCGGACAACAATCGATTTCTATCTTCTCATAATTCTCAACAAATCAAAATGCTCATGCAAATTATCTACAATATGACAAATCCTACATCATCAACAATAATCCAGACACTTTACAGTACACTTTACAAATCCGGTCGTAAAATTGTACGGACGAAATAAGGAACCAAGACATGCAGGTAGAAACGAGGCCATTAAAGTTAAAACAGACTAATTATAAGCAGGGTGTTTTGCTAGCTTATCCAATTTTCTTTCCAAAATCTGTTTGTCGTTCTAATATATTTAACCTAGGCACAGGACTAGCCTCCTCCGCAGGCAACTCTTATTTTACTCCGGTAGTTTCCCCCATTTTTCTAAAATAGTGAAAATTTCGAATATTTTGCCGGAGTAAAATAAGAGTTGCCTGCGGAGGAGGCTAGCACAGGACGAGTTTTTGTAGTTATTTTATAAAGCTATATGTTCAAAAATCGGTTTTATCATATGGTAAACTTACTCTGTTAAAACCTTTGTAATCTTACATATTTTAGAAATACTTCGTGCCCGCCACTGTTTTATTACGCTTTAAAAATGTTATATAACTAAAAGAATTTCCAACTCCCATGCGGCATGCACTATACAGTATTATTAAACATTCAAACTTCATTCTCGTTTCGCATTGGTCAACATACTCCAGTGAATTCTCAATGTCCGGCAGGCGCGACGTCATTTCCGTCGAATACTGTGAATTATTATATGACAATGACGTAATTCTTCCATATAAGGGCACGAGAACAGAACAAATACCAGGCCGTATTGCATGGTAAAATCCGTATTTCTCCTCTTCTGAACAGAACAAAAATACGGATTTTTTTGCGGCTTTAAACCAAAGCCTAAAATGGCGGATGCGAACTGTCTTTTTAATTTTGAAAATGTAAGTACAGACATGAACGACGCCTTATTATTTTCGTTAAACTCTGACGACTTTGACGATGAATATCTCAAAGCAATGGACAGTTTAACAGAAACAACGTCTGACAACGTATCACAAACAAACGAGGAAATGAAATAAATACAAACTTATTCAATTTCTGCAAGTAGTCATATAATAATAGTAGTCATATTGAGAAACTCGTAAAATACCCGGCCGTATTATATGCCAAACCATTCAATAAGATATAATTATTGCACGGAGGTGTCCAAAACAAATTATTGGACGATGATGACGTCACAGAAAAAGCGCGTGAAAATTACAAAATAGAAAATTGCTTGTAGTAGATTACTACAAGACTGTCACTTTGTTTGTATATTTTTAGTAAGACCATTTTGAACAATGTATAATAAAACAAACTATTGACCTCGGTCTGGATAATTCTTGATATCATGCTCAGCGTCATCCAATAATTGTATAATAATTGACAACCACGCGTGACCTAATCGTGAGAAAAAAGGACTGGAACTTATGGCAGAGAGGAAATCCATTTTGAATTTTAAATCGACAATATCTTGCAAAATTAATATTAATTATAATACTCCTAAATTAACACATTAATCGTACGAAATAGTGCTACAAACTTTCCAAAAGTTTCAAAATAAACACATGACTTTATAGCTGTTTAAATACGCAAAACTCTCTCGCGAGTTAACTATAATACTCCTAAATTAACACAAACTTTCAAAAAGTTTCAAAACAAACACATGTATTTACAAATCAAATATATAAAAAGGTTGGTGTACTGCCGAAATAGCGTGTAAGTGAAACGTTAACTACGTACCTACACGCTATTTCGGCAATACACCAACCTTTTTGGATATTTGATTTGTATTTATACACTGCCTACGCAGCACAACACGTTAATTTTATGAGTACATGTATATTTACAGCTGTTTTAAAGTGACTTAAATAACCGGAATATCAGTAGTTTGCGGTTAGAACAATGCTCGTAAAGGTGTTTAAAGGTCGTCATGTGCTGGATCAAACGATCTGCAATGTTGGGGAAATGCAAAGAAATTAAGCTTCTTCTCAGCGTTATTTTTTTAATAACTATTTCAACCAAAAACTGTGTAATACATGGCTCCACGATAAGTAACACAACAGTAAGAAATACAACGCTTACCAGTACATGACGTCACAGTCATATTCAAAATGGCGGCCCAAAGATGGTTTATTCAACTATCAAGTTGAAATTTGATTATTAACAGTTGACTATTAACAGTGGTGTGCTGGCCCAGCGGAAGATTTCCCGGGGTCCTCTTATAGCGCTTATTAGTAACATTGTTAGATTAGGCTGAAATCCTGCAAAACTAGTTTACCGCTGAGAAGTGGCCCTCTTGTGGGTTTTTGTAAGGTGGCATACGGCAGTGGGGGCTCTTTCAGGTTAGAGTTTCTGATAGGGGTATCTAGTACGTATTCCTTATAAGGAAGCGCAAATAGAAGGCATTGACGAGCAAATAGAGTGAATTAACGAACAAATAGCTGACACGTTCAACCCTCCTTGTTAATTGGATTGTAACCGACCCCAAAACAACAAAGGTCCTAACCCTTTGGCAAACGTTTTCTTGAGAAATAAACCACCCCCAAAGCTATAGAATATATCAAAGGAAAGTTAAATTATCTATTTACAACATACGTACAGCTTTATCCCGGTAGCTAACGTAGTTTTCTTTAAAAGCGCGGATAATCGAACATGCCAAAATATAATTTTCCTAATACGGATACCATCTTGTAAACAAAAACACGGCTGTCTTCGACGAACGTTTTCTTGAGAAATAATCAACTCCCAAAGCTACAATATATATTAAAACAAAGATAAATTATCTGTTTACAATATGCGTACAGCTTATCCTGCTAGCGAATGTAGTTTTCTTAAAAAGAGTGGATAATTACGTGTTAATAATCCTGGCGGCTGGTACGAGTGCCATGTATTTGTTCGTTAATGCCTTCTATTTGCTCGTCAATGCCTTCTATTTGCTCGTCGGTCACTTCCTTATATGGAATACGTACTAGAAGTACATAATCATGGAGTTTCTAGGGCCTTTCTTGAGACAACCTCGTACCCAGGGTCTTATCTCCGCCCGCCAACGACAGTCAACGCGCCACAGCCTATTAATATATCACTTTTTCTAGGGGAAGCACTAAATCATTAAAAACTAAGCTATACACTCTGACGAAATGCCTCCGAAACGCTTGAAACATTCGACACCTCCAACACACTATTTCGACAGTAATCCAACCTTTTAGAGTTTTTCATGAGAAAAACTTTTTTGATTGTGGCAATGATTGCTATACTTTCACATTACTCACGACTGTAATTATCGATTGTAGATCACTTATTATTGATTACATTTTATTCTCGTCATTTTTCTTTATAGATAAGGATTTTTGTAAACTTAGCCCATGCCCCTTTGGGTACAAGTGTCAAAATGATGAAGACGATGGCTACGAGTGTGTCAGAACAGTAGTTTGATAGAAACTAATTTTGTTATATTTATATAATTACGGCTTATATTATACCTAAACTGTAAATCGTCCAATTAGAGAGCTAGATTTTTACCACGAGATCAGTCATTTTATCATACAACAAGACGCCTGCTCAGGCGTTCACTCCGCCTGCAGGCAACGAAATATACACAAGGTTGCAAAATAAATGGGGGTTAATGGAACTGCTCAAGACTATAAAGTCCCTAAATATCTATTGATGTCACTTGATGTACATAATTCACAAGGAAATTGTGCACGTGCCAGTTTCTGACACCGACGACGAAAACAGACGCGGCCATTTTAAACCTCCGCGCTACCCTGTACGGGCAGGCGGAGTAATAAGCCAGTTCGTAATGTCGACTGCGCATCAAAATGACGTGTTCTGGCGTCGGGATAAAACTTATTTCAATTCATAACATCATGCTAAACCAATAAACATTTGCATTTCTATTTAGCCTGATGTTATGAATTGAAATAAGTTTTATCCCGACGCAGAACGCGTCATTTTGATGCGCAGTCGACATTACGATCTGGCTTATTACCCCGCACTTCGTGCCATTCGAATACCAACGCACGAAAACCATGAAAAGATTAACAAGAAGACGTTTCAAGACAGTATTCTTGACTTGCACGTTGCGTCACGGAAGCCATGTTGGTGGAACTTAAGCAAAAGATTATCATTAACTTCTTTTGTTTGTCATGGCACCAACATGGCCACCAAACCTTTGTCTTCGGAGTCTCAAGGAATTGGTTGCAAGTCATTAATTCTAGATTGTTTCAGTATAATATATCATTTACAGACCCTCCGCTCAGGAAATTCAACATTACAGCTCGGGATGATATATCCTATGGGCTTCACCCTAGGCTTCGTCTTGGGCTTCGCCCTATGGATATATCGAGGTAATATTTCGATGAAGTCCCCTCGCTTCGGGTCTACAAATGATAATTATCATATGCATGACAAAATTAATGCATTCTGATTGGTCAAGAAGAGTGTTATTATTTTATTTATTAAATTCTAGTAGAAATGACCGACAAACCTGTGATAGTCAATAGTAGAAACAACGATTCAACTGTCAAAATAAACACGTGTTCTTCGATCTCTATATATAGAAGCGATCCGAAAGGGAAGGGGTTGCGAGATGTAGTTTTGTCATATATATAAGAAACTGCAAGTAATCATGATTTTGCTCACAATTGGGGATTTAACTGCTCACTATTTTGAATATCATGAGTAGTGTAAATTAAGAAATAGAAAACATTTTTCATGTTTCTACAGCACGTTATAGAAACATGAATCCGAAAGTTTGGCAGAACAGGAAATCGCATGAATGTTGTCTTGTATTATATTGTTCATATAGTACGTGGGAGGTCGATAGTGTTTCTATTAATGGTGAAAGAAAAAGCTCAAATAATTCAATTCAACTAAACTTCAATGTCGATCATATTAAAAAAGTCTGCTGTACTTTATGTAAGCATGTAGTACCATGTAGTAGTGTTATGTAAGCATGTACCGGTAGTACTGTGTAGTACTATAAACCTTTGTAGGAAATTATTTAAAGATATTGTAAAAGACGACAACCATAAACTCCATAGCCATCTTCCCAATGGCACTCCTCACAATTATGGCTAAAGAAACCTTACTCTATTCTATTAGAAACCTTACTCTATTCTAATAGATTTAAGAACACTTTCATTGTTTCAAGCTTAATCCATTTTAATACGCAGCAATTGATATATAATGTTTGTTCAAATATTATTTTTATTTAATAAATTAATTAATATTGTTGTAAAGATAGAATTTTTTATTAGCATTTATAAATCATGTAATTCAGCCGTTTATACTGCAAGATGATTTTTATTAAAAGATTCATCTAAATATCTATCTAGCCAATAATGCTAATATGTTCGAAAATAACTGCATATAGCAGGAATTACAATTTATGTTCCTTGAAATCGGTTCATCATCTAGTTCCTTTTGTCATAACTGCAGGATGAACGATAGAGAAATGTTTTAAGCTCTTTGTAAACAAAGAATTTTTAGTGAAATTTCTTTATTTCCCTAACATTTAACGTAAACTTTTAATCCTACTAAAATCGTAAAGCCAAAGTCATTTCGTTAAAACGGCGCTGATCAGGTAGCTGAAATCATTTTATCAACTACAGAGTCTAAAAAAGTTTAAAGGTAAGGAAGGATACGTTAACCATATGGAGTAATGACCTCTAGAATTAAACGTCAGTTATTTTAGTTATTTTGTCAGTTATTTTATAAATTATAGTTTAATGATCAAGTTATTATACAAATTATTATACAAAGTTACTATTAATAAGGTTTCTTCTCTAAATATCTAAATAATAAATGTAGTGAACTGTTAAATTAAAGGAATGAAATACTGACGTTTCAAGTGATGACCCTTAGTCAGAGTGGCCCTTTATCTAAATTTATATTATTTGTTTTTCTAAATGTGAACGTATGGCTTAAGATTATAATGTTAATTTATAAATAATGCAATAAACATAGCTAAACAGTTGGGAACAAATATATACATATATGCTTTTATTGTTCCATTAACAATATTTGCTCACATGAACTATTTAGTAAATCTGCCGACGCATGGTTTAGTTTATAATGCCCCATCAATCATATAACATTGTCAACAAAATACTAACGGAATCATTCATTATGACTAAACTATTCGAATTGTTTCTAGGAGGCACAAGTTAGTCAACTCTGTGCTGATGGGACACAGATTTTTGTTTGTTCTTGCTTTGCTATCATTGGTGTATCAAAGCGAAGGAGGTATTTGAAATATAACGGTCATTTTATCTTGCTTTTTAAATTTGTAATACAGCCTCTCCACCAGAAGGAGCTTGTATACCTTAAGGCTACTATCTATTGCGGCAACTAATCTTTGCGATTTTTGGCAAATCGCAAAAATTAGTTGTCGCAGTAATTTCTACTCGCAAAACTTACCCTGTTTTGCAGTGTAAAGCAATAAAAAAAAGACGACTGTTATATCCTACCGCATGAAACGTTTATCAAGTTGAAATTGGATAATTTATTCATATGTAAAAATGTCAATGATCAGAGCGAGAGTGTTGTGAAATCATCGTGAGTGAGCTTTGTATTAAAATCGAAAACCGAAACATAAATAGTAGCCTTAAGGTAGTATCGTATACGTAAAACCTATTTCTTCAATTCTCTATAATTTTATGGAATTCGTATCTTCCTCTTTCGTTATTCGTATCTTTATTTTCATAATAAAAAATATAGCTGCACTAGCGTTTGAATAGTACGTCACATGCCAAAGACTAAAACATTTTTAGCATGTAGTAGAGGTAAGCCACTAGAAGGTCTATAAAGCGAACGCTCCAAGTTTAAAACGAGTCCAAGCTACAACCGGTCTAGTTCAGAATGGAATGCATTTAATGAAATGTTATTGTGTTGAAATGTTATATCATCCCCATTATATAAATTTATAAACTTACTATACTATATATAGAAGACATCAACAGTAATTAGGCATATAATTAAACTACGGACTTTTTGGTATACTGTATATAGTTTTATCTATATATACAGGTAAAACAATTATGCCAGGAGATAGAGCATATAGCGTGCAGTCTCTTTAAAGCTCTTTTATTCCAATCTCCCCAGCCGTTTCAAACGTCGAACTTCTCATGTGTCGAATGTAATGCAAATGAGCATGGACAAAGGATTTGGCTCATTTACATTAAATTTGGCACATGAAAAGTTCGACGTTTGAAATTAACGAGCCTAAGTTTGGTTTTTCTTTCTTGTATATCAATTGCAAGTTATATATAAGGACATTATATATAAGGACCATTATCATATCTAAAAGAGTGTTTGCATAAAAATAATGAAAGAGTGAACAAGTTCTTTATTTTAGTTTTAATCACCTACTTCTAAATGGCATGTGAGACGGCAACTAGTATCTGCAGAGAAAGAAGTCATTGTTGAAGAAGTTATTGTATTTTTAATAAACGTGGTAGCCAAACTCGGAAACTAAATCAATATTAATTAGTTTCCGAGTTTTCTTCCTGTTTATCAGCCCTAAATACAATATAATTCTGTCATACAATATATAATTCTAAGTCAATATAATTCAATATAATTCAATGTTCTACAATATAATTCTATGTCATGATTTAGTTTCTGACCATGCATGAGTATCGTATCAAAGACATACAAACTTTCTTTACGTCTTTAATCACATGATAGGGTTGTCATGCAGCTTTCTCGAAAGCAGGAAATCAAAACATCTCTCTACATATGTTTATTACTTTTTCTGTGCAACAAAGAACTGACATGTGCGCAATATTATAATTCACATTCTAAATGATTTTTTATGAGCGATCAATAAACAACCACACACGAGTTGATTCAAAGATCCTTATACGTCCATGGATCAATCCAGTTCTAGCCAACAGGGTCAGCCTGACAAGTGCTCATGTAATAACAATTCATCTGCCATCTGGTCAGTCTGGCAAACAGGTTCAGTTTGAGCAAGCATTAAATCAGTTAATCTTTTTCTCAGTGTATAAGGCATAGCAGTAAATCAAACCATTTAGCTGGCAGTAGCAAGGTGTCATAAGCTTTTCAATTTAGCTATGTAATTAGCTATGTAATTCAAAATGTAATTAGCTTTCTCGGTCAGCGAGCCAACTCGCTTTCCATGTCGTCAAGGCCAAAATTCAGTTCGAAAGGTATGTATCTGGCTGTACAGACCAAGTAGCAAACAATAACAAACTCTTTACTCCTTGATCTTGATAGTTGGTATGGGTGTCAGAGATTTATACACTGTGTGTTCATTTCTAAGCATTCGTGTATAATAATATGAACCATCGATACAAAGTTACTGATAACCCAGAACATTTTGGAGCCCCATTTAAGCTTACAGGTAAAATATCAAGTGAAACAGGGTTATTCAATGGCAACATTGTTACATTGCAACTTAGTACTTGGTATATACGAAACAATAAACTGTAGTATCGACTTTATTTTGTATAATATAACAATGTCAATAAACAATACAGTTACCTCAGAACAGTTAACATATTTCCATAAAGAAATACCTAATGGTTTTCCGTGTTTGGATACTCTGATCCAAACACGTGGGATGTTGCGACACTTGAGAAAAGCGTAAAAAAACACGAGCCGCTAGGCGAGTGTTTTTAGCTTTTCGAAAGTCGAGCAACATCTTTGGATCAGAGTATCCAAACACGGAAAACCATTAGGTATTTCTTTTATAAAATAACCACAGAGAAATATCACTAAAAGTTATTAATATAATTAGATCAACATTGCAATTCTCCCAAAAACCGTCAACTAACAATCAGTAGAGGTCTTTCATGTCCTTCTAAGCTAATCGGCCAATCATGGATGGTTTCCTATTATGATTTATGATGCTGACGACAGCAACAGCCAAAAATATGTTTGATGTGGTAAAAACATCAGGAAAACATGCTGAAAAAGATATTTCCAGATGGATTTAATCGCGAAAATATACCGTTTAACTTTATGTTGGATTGCTGCAGACGTAAAGTGATGTTGCATGAGTTTGCCTAGCCTTTATATCCTACAACACAGAATCTTTTTTGTGGTTTTCCCTCACTGTCGAAGTGTTGTTCGGTGATTTTTTGTTGGCTACAGGAACAAAATAAATGGTTTCCTCGTGAATATCCTGCCCGACGAGAGGTAAAATAAACATTTTACACCTTTTCCATGTTCTCTTGGTGAACTATATCTATAAAAAGTGTTGTGTTTTTGGGTTTTATTGAAACTTTCAATAAGGTAAACGTCGCCCTCACAAATTATACGGGAATTCTCGTTCGCTTTAGCGTTGCTTTGTCCACTTTAAATACTTATAATTTCGGCCTATTTTTGCAAAATCAATTGTGAAAATTAACAAGGAAGATTGCTATATTTTATTTGTGGTTTTCTCTCACTGTCGAAGTGTTGTTCGGTGATTTTTTGTTGGCTACAAGAACAAAATGAATGGTTTCTTCGTGAATATCCTGTCCGACGAGAGGTAAAATAAACATAATTTTACACCTTTTCCATGTTCTCTTGGTGGACTATATCTATAAAAGTGTTGTGGGGTTTTATTGAAACTTTCAATAAGGTAAACGTCGCCCTCACAAATTAATTGGAAATTCTCGTTCAGTTTTAGCGTTGCTTTGTCCACTTTAAATACTTATAATTTCGGCCTATTTTTGCAAAATCTTGTGAATAAATGTTTAAAAACGATGATGGGCCGGTGAAGCCACATCAAAGATTTTCAGTGAAGAACATCGAAGAAAGGTGATAAAATGAGTAAATCACAATGGCGCATAAATATATGCAATAGTTTCAGTTTCGCAAAGGTGAAAAGCCTGGGTACGAGGTCATGCCAATCTCGTACCCAGACCCAAGTGGGATGATGCAATAATTGCCATTTCGCGACATTGCCAAAAAAATAAACAGAGGCGAAACCTAGACTCGTGCTAAGCCCGAGTAATTAATCAATATATTTAATCGAATACGAACTTTAGTATATTTAGTTGTTGCCTATTTTTGAAAAATGAAAAAATACACAATTCAAATTTTTATTACGTATTTTATGTTCAAAGTATGTTCAAAGAAGCGGCGATTCACCGGTGATTTGAAAATCCGTACCGTATTTATTGAAACAGACGACTCAAGGCGTTTATTAAAAAAATGCTTTAAAGGGGGCGTTTATTAGAGGGGCGTATATTAGAGGGTGCGTTTATTAGAGTGAACGCTTATTAGAGAGGAGCGTTTATTAGAGGGGCGTTTATTAGAAAGGAGCGTTTATTAGAGAGGAGTGTTTATTAGAGAGGAGCGTTTATTAGAGAGGAGTGTTTATTAGAGAGGAGTATTTATTAGAGAGGAGCGTTTATTATAGAGGGGCGTTTATTAGAGAGGAGCGTTTATTAAAGAGGAGTGTTTATTAGAGAGGAGTATTTATTAGAGGGGCGTTTATTAGAGAGGAGCGTTTATTAGAGGGGCGTTTATTAGAAAGGAGCGTTTATTAGAGAGGAGTGTTTATTAGAGAGGAGCGTTTATTAGAGAGGAGCGTTTATTAGAGGGGCGTTCATTAGAGAGGAGCGTTTATTAGAGAGCGGCGTTTATTAGAGAGGGGCGTTTATTAGAAAGGGGCGTTTATTAGAGAGGAGCGTTTATTACAGAGGGGCGTTTATTAGAGAGGAGTGTTTATTAGATGGGCGTTTATTAGATAGGGGCGTTTATTAGAGAGGGGCGTTTATTAGAGAGGAGCGTTTATTAGAGGGGTGCGTTTATTAAAGAGGGGCTTTATTAGAGAGGGGAGTTTATTAGAGAGGGGCGTTTATTAAAGAGGAGCGTTTATTAGAGAGGGGCGTTTATTAAAGAGGAGCGTTTATTAGAGAGGAGCGTTTATTAGAGGGGCGTTTATTAGAGAGGAGCGTTTATTAGAGAGGAGCGTTTATTAGAGGGGCGTTTATTAGAAAGGAGCGTTTATTAGAGAGGAGTGTTTATTAGAGAGGAGCGTTTATTAGAGAGGAGTGTTTATTAGAGAGGAGTATTTATTAGAGAGGGGCGTTTATTAGAAAGGAGCGTTTATTAGAGAGGAGCGTTTATTAGAGAGGAGCGTTTATTAGAGAGGAGTGTTTGTTAGAGAGGAGTATTTATTAGAGAGGAGTATTTATTAGAGAGGATCGTTTATTAGAGAGGGGCGTTTATTAGAGAGGAGCGTTTATTAGAGAGGAGTGTTTGTTAGAGAGGAGCGTTTACTAGAGAGGAGCGTTTATTAAAGAGGGGCGTTTATTAGAAAGGAGCGTTAATTAGAGAGGAGCGTTTATTAGAGGGGCGTTTATTAGAGGGGCGTTTATTAGAGGGGCGTTTATTAGAGAGGGGCGTTTATTAGAGAGGAGCGTTTATTAAACAGGAGCGTTTATTAGAGAGGGGCGTTTATTAGAGAGGAGCGTTTATTAGAGGGGCGTTTATTAGAAAGGAGCGTTTATTAGAGAGGAGTGTTTATTATAGAGGAGCGTTTATTAGAGAGGAGTGTTTATTAGAGAGGAGTATTTATTAGAGAGGAGCGTTTATTAGAGAGGGGCGTTTATTAGAGAGGAGCGTTTAGTAGAGAGGAGCGTTTATTAGAGAGGAGCGTTTATTAGAGAGGAGCGTTTATTAGAGAGGAGCGTTTATTAGAGAGGAGCGTTTATTAGAGAGGAGCGTTTATTAGAGAGGAGCATTTATTAGAGAGGGATGTTTATTAGAGAGGAGCGTTTATTAGAGAGGAGCGTTTATTAGAGGGGCGTTCATTAGAGAGGAGCGTTTATTAGAGAGGGGCGTTTATTAGAGAGGGGCGTTTATTAGAGAGGGGCGTTTATTAGAGAGGAGCGTTTATTAGAGAGGGGCGTTAATTAGAGAGGAGTGTTTATTAGAGAGGGGCGTTTATTAGATAGGGGCGTTTATTAGAGAGGGGCGTTTATTAGAGAGGAGCGTTTATTAGAGGGGTGCGTTTATTACGAGGGTTTATTAGGAGCGTTTATTAGAGAGCGTTTATTAGAGAGGAGCGTTTATTAGAGAGGAGCGTTTTTTAGAGAGGAGCGTTTATTAGAGAGGGGCGTTTATTAGAGAGGGGCGTTTATTAGAGAGGAGCGTTTATTAGAGAGGGGCGTTTATTAGAGAGGAGTGTTTATTAGAGGGGTGCGTTTATTAGGAGGGTTTATTAGGAGCGTTTATTAGAGAGCGTTTATTAGAGAGGACCGTTCATTAGAGAGGAGCGTTTATTAGAGAGGATCGTTTATTAGAGAGGGGCGTTTATTAGAGAGGAGCGTTTATTAGAGAGGAGTGTAAATTAGAGAGGAGCGTTTATTAGAGAGGAGCGTTTACTAGAGAGGAGCGTTTATTAAAGAGGGGCATTTATTAGAAAGGAGCGTTTATTAGAGAGGAGCGTTTATTAGAGGGGCGTTTATTAGAGGGGCGTTTATTAGAGAGGGGCGTTTATTAGAGAGGAGCGTTTATTAAACAGGAGCGTTTATTAGAGAGGGGCGTTTATTAGAGAGGAGCGTTTATTAGAAAGGAGCGTTTATTAGAGAGGAGTGTTTATTATAGAGGAGCGTTTATTAGAGAGGAGTGTTTATTAGAGAGGAGTATTTATTAGAGAGGAGCATTTATTAGAGAGGAGCGTTTATTAGAGAGGGGCGTTTATTAGAGAGGAGCGTTTAGTAGAGAGGAGCGTTTATTAGAGAGGGGCGTTTATTAGAGAGGAGCGTTTATTAGAGAGGAGCGTTTATTAGAGAGGAGCGTTTATTAGAGAGGAGCGTTTATTAGAGGGGCGTTCATTAGAGAGGAGCGTTTATTAGAGAGGGGCGTTTATTAGAGGGGCGTTTATTAGAGAGGGGCGTTTATTAGAGAGGAGCATTTATTAGAGAGGGGCGTTTATTAGAGAGGAGTGTTTATTAGAGAGGGGCGTTTATTAGATAGGGGCGTTTATTAGAGAGGGGCGTTTATTAGAGAGGAGCGTTTATTAGAGGGGTGCGTTTATTACGAGGGTTTATTAGGAGCGTTTATTAGAGAGCGTTTATTAGAGAGGAGTGTTTATTAGAGAGGAGCGTTTTTTAGAGAGGAGCGTTTATTAGAGAGGAGCGTTTATTAGAGAGGGGCGTTTATTAGAGAGGAGCGTTTATTAGAGAGGAGCGTTTATTAGAGAGGGGCGTTTATTAGAGAGGAGCGTTTAGTAGAGAGGGGCGTTTATTAGAGAGGGGCGTTTATTAGAGAGGAGCGTTTATTAGAGAGGGGCGTTTATTAGAGAGGAGTGTTTATTAGAGGGGTGCGTTTATTAGGAGGGTTTATTAGGAGCGTTTATTAGAGAGCGTTTATTAGAGAGGACCGTTTATTAGAGAGGAGCGTTTATTAGAGAGGATCGTTTATTAGAGAGGAGCGTTTATTAGAGGAGCGTTTATTAGAGAGCAGCGTTTATTAGAGAGTTTATTATATGAATCACACACATAATTACAATTAGATGTTTAATATTATTATAATCTATATACTAACCAAATACCCAGAACTTTTAATGAACAATATACATAACTTGTAATTATCCTTCATGCAGTAAAGCTTTATATAGTCATGTAAATTAACTCGTAACTATGTTACAAGATTCAACTATGCATAGGACGAACTACTGTATCTCAGATTGTATCTATTGCATATTGACCTCCGTGCGAAGTTATGAACAGGTGCTAAGGCCGAGTAAAAATACTAAAAGAGGTTGGTGCATTGCTTTAATAGTGAATAGGAGGTTCACTCTCTTGAAAGGCCTTGAAAATGGTTGGGTTAACAATCAAGGTAATATTCATATTGACACTTGCCGAATTTGCTTCAATGGACATGCATAATGGTTTGAAATCGAGGCTGGAGCTAAAAGATAACAGTAATGCGCTGCGCTTCCATTGGCAACTTCATCTTGAAGCCATTGTTTCGTGGGTATTGAAGCAAATTCGGCAAGTGTCTATTGTCTAGGCCGAGAAGTCAACTTAACTTTGTTTAAGAGACAAATACAGTTTTCCTTTTATCATCTTCTGCTCTGGCTGAATTCTCCGTAAAATGGCAGCAATTTGCTGCACAGTTTGTTCGCTGGTCAAACCAGTTTTTTTGGTTTTAAACTTCTTTAGTAAATCTTTGGTTGTCATCGGCTTGTACGAGAGGTATCTGCGAACTGTCTCCTCTGTAATTCCAACCACTGGAGAGCCCCGAGACGCTGGGCTATCGGCATCGCCGATGTTTGCACGAGCGCCGAGCGACGACCCACTAGGAGAACGATGAATTGAAGAACTCTCGGTTTCTTTCCGCGCCTTTTTACTCGGAGTTTCTTCCACAGGAAAACTTTTGGGACGTTTCTTACCAGGGGCTAAAAATAAAATTCACATTAAACAAAACAGTTGTAGTGTTACTGAGTTTACGTCGAACAACAACAAAAACCTTTACACAACTAAGTATATTAAAGAGACACTCCACACCAAAAACAAGTGTTGCTTAAATGAAAGTTCTTTGTCGCCTTCCATGTGAATGGGTATTAGTTTTCTGCTAATCTTTTTAGTTTTAAAGAAATTTGGCTTTGTTCATCGTATTTTTGGTAAATTGAAGGCCGCCATTTTTGTTCTGATTACGGGCGAATGCGGTCGATCCCATTATTTTTTGACGTCATTGAATGATAAAAACACTATATAAAGAAACCCATTACAATAGCATGACAATAGCGTGGTTTATGTATTGTGCAGATTTCTATTCACACTATTGTGAAGGATTTCTTTGTACAGGGTTTCTATCACTCAATGACGTCGAATATAAGCATAAAGACAAAACAAAAGGCAAAATAAAGGAATGAATTGAAGCCAGCGACATAAGGTCGACATAAGAATAAGATTATGGTTCAAACATAAGAGCAGAACAAAAGACGAAACAAAGAAAAATTCTCGGAATTCTCGTATTGATCTTGTGCTTATGCTTATGTCGCTAGTGAAAGCCTTTAACGTTGATTTCCAATTTATTTAATTATTTACACTCAACTCATCATATTTTATACATTTCAGCACCTTTTGAAATTTGCATACGCCTCTTTCTTATGCTAATACATTCTAACAACTCGCTATTTTCATATATATATATATATATATTGCGCACGTTGCTCTCACTCTCCATCTGACCTGAAGTAGAACACATCGTCCAAAATGTCGTCTTGACATAATGAATGAATTATTTGAGTATCAATGTGTTTAGCTATATAAGGTATTTGGGGACACTATTTACAATATTTTAAAATGACAAATGAGATAATCTAACCAATTAAAAAACTACATATCAGTTCTCTTATTTCTCTTTTTCATACTATATCCAGTGCTTTGATCAACAACTATGAAGTATAGTCAATTATATTCAAACACACCTGATGAACTTATATCTTTTAACTTTTTGGCAGCATCAGCAATAGTCTTATCAGTCGTTTCCATTCCTTTTGTTGGTGTGTCTGACCTACTGCTGGATGATGTACTAGAGGCACTGCCAGTTATCTTCCCTTTTTTCTTTTGTCCTATGAAACAATTAAAAACTTAATTAAAGTAAACATAAGAAATTTAGACTTTAAGAAAGTCTGACAAAGTCTGTTTAAATTTGTTACCAATTATAAATTAAATTTGTTACCAATTATAAATTAAATTTGTTACCAATTACAAATTAAATTTGTTACCAATTATAAATTAAATTTGTTACCAATTATAAATTAAATTTGTTACCAATTATAAATTAAATTTGTTACCAATTATAAATTAAATTTGTTACCAAATATAAATTAAATTTGTTACCAATTATAAATTAAATTTGTTACCAATTATAAATTAAATTTGTTACCAATTACAAATTAAATTTGTTACCAATTACAAATTAAATTTGTTTACCAATTATAAATTAAATTTGTTTACCAATTATAAATTAAATTTGTTTACCAATTATAAATTAAATTTGTTACCAATTATAAATTAAATTTGTTACCAATTATAAATTAAATTTGTTACCAATTATAAATTAAATTTGTTACCAATTATAAATTAAATTTGTTACCAATTACACATTAAATTTGTTACCAATTATAAATTATTTGTTACCAATTATAAATTAAATTTGTTACCAATTACAAATTAAATTTGTTACCAATTATAAATTATTTAGGCAAAAGTACAGTTCACCATACCATACCATACCATACCATACCATACCATACCATACTACACCATGCCATACCATATTATCATAACACAACATGCCATACCATACCATACCATATCATATATCATACCACACCATACCACACAACACCACACCATATCATACCACACCATACCATATCATACCATACCATATCATACCATATACCATACCACACCACACCATACCATACTACACCATGCCATGCCATATTATCATACCACAACATGCCATACTATATCATACCACACCATATCATACCATATCATATCATACCACACCACACCACAAAAATCAAATCAAATCAAATCAACTTTATTTCAAGAGGGCAATACACATAACAGTAAAAACTGATAAACCAGTGGCCCTCCAAATATGAACATAGAATAAAATTTACAGGTTAATAACAAAGTTTAAATCAAATTACAAAGTTAAAATATCAAGCATTATACTAGAAATATGTTAAAAATCGATACTAAAATGGTCAATATTGTCATTGAAATGTTGAAATATTGCCTTCTTAAAAATCGTTAAGCCTTGAAGAGTTTTTAGGCAGTTTGGAACGGAGTTCAAAAAAACGTATAGAAGAGATGGTGAAAGACCTTCCTCCTTCGGTTTCCCGTTTAAACCTGGGACAGACAAGATTTTTTAATCCGTGTCTAGTAACCCTTTCATTTATGTCTGCATTCTGTAACAACATTTGAGACATTTAACACCACACCACACTATACCACATACCATACCATACCATACCATATACCATACCATATACCATACCATATACCATACCATATACCATACCATATACATAACATATACCATACCATATACCATACCATACCATACCATACCACACCATACCACACCGACAATGAATTACATAATTACCTTGTAAAAGTACGGCCGACTTTGTCTCATCTTCGTCAATTTCTTCCTCATCATCATCTCCTGAACTTTCATCATTTTGTTTCAACATATCTTTTAATAACAGTCCACCTTTACTCAGTTTATCATCTTCAAGCTCGCTATCATCTTCGCTATCTGGATTCAACTGAGCGTTTAAATCGTCCTCGGCTTGTGGTTTTGTGTCACTTTGTTTTTCTTTAGTCTCACCGTCTAGTTAAATACAACAACATAACTCTCTACACTCTATAGTTTAGATATAAATCAGATCAAGGTCTAGCAAAGTAAGCGTAAAAAGCCATTGCACGAGGCAACAAAATGAGTATACAACTACAAGGTTAAAAAGCTAGATATGATAGGAAAATAAGTTATTTAAGGACGAAGGACAAAATAAAGTGACAACAATGAAAAAAATGGCCATATACATACTTTATTGATACTTTTGGGGCTTTTCAGTACCAATTATATATTTTTTCTTTAGCTCGAACGTGGCCGAGTCGAAGGTACAGTATGTCAAAGGCGCCGCAGGCTGCCACCATACGACCCACGTCTGACCACGAAGCACAGCTAAGATCTAAGTGTTGATTTTACTGATGGAGGGAAACCGGAGACCCCGGAGGAAAACCCACGAAGCACGGGAGAGATTAACTAATAACTCTAGTCACATGAGTTCCAAGCTCACGAATCCATACATGTCCAATATTACGAAACGATACGGATGGTGAAAATGATTCACGATCCGTCAATGCTCTATGTTATATTCGGATGGTACGGATGGTAAAAATGCTTCACGATCCGTCAATGGTCTATGTTATATTCGGATGGTACGGATGGTGAAAATGATTCACGATCCGTCAATGTTCCACTGATGTTATGCTATATACGCTGCCCTTAAAAATGTTGTCCATCCGTACGGATGGTACAAATGGTACGAGTCGTTAAACTAATTTCACAATCCGTCAATTCATCCATATTATACTAACGTAGCCTTAACAATTATCTCCATACCCACCATTGCCAATCGTACTACGGATCGAAGGAGATGTTACATTGATTTTAGGTGTCAAAACATGTTACATGCTCACATGAGTCTTCCAATCTCCTATTTCAATAACATAATCATAATTTTAGTATTCATAAGCGTTGCTTGGTAAAATCCCGTAGTCGTGTCTTCGAATAACTTTATTCACATTGAATGTGATATAATATATTGTTGCCTCGTTCTACGATAAAACCCCGTAGTCGTGTCTTCGAGAACAACTCAATTCACGTTGACTGCATGTAGTCTGTGATATAATATATTAATTGTTGCCTCGTTCTACGATAAAACCCCGTAGTCGTGTCTTCGCGAATAACTTTATTCACATTGACTGTGATATAATATATTGTTGCCTCGTTCTACGATAAAACCCCGTATAGTCGTGTCTTCGCGAACAACTTTACTATTCACTGTGATATATCTATATATTCCAATCTCCTGTTTCAATAACATAATCATAACTTTAACACATTGACTGTGATATAATATATTGTTGCCTCTGTTTCAATAACATAATCATGACTGTGATATCAAATATATTAGTGTTGCCTCGTTCTACGGTAAAACCCCGTAGTCGCATCTCTTCGCACATTGACCGAGCAACTCTATTCACATTGACGGCGATAAAACCCCGTAGTCGTGTCTTCCAGAACAACTTTACTAAATAGACACAATTTACATAAATATACACTATATATGTCTATTTGACTCACGCTATGGAGAATAGACAGAATATACCTCCACTTAAGGAGCACTTGAGGAGCGAAGTACACGTTACAGTGATTTTATGTGTCAAACAACTTGCGCGACCACAATTATACGTGTCACAACCCGCTGTCACAACATTTCAACAACAATCCGCACGGAACCGCTAAACAAATAAAATATACAAACCGAAATTTTATCTTATTTTAGTCCTACGCTACCAACCTACCGCTCAAATAACCAAAGAAAAAGTTGTAAAATATTTCCTATAAAATCTCATCGCGCTAAAACTATGAAATATTCTGAACCGCTAAGGCGTATACGCCTATCCATAATTCGCGGTTGCTATAACATGTGGACGAGTGAAAACAATATAATGCGCATCGCCTCAAATGATCATGACCTAAAATTAGAAACCAATCTCAATAGCATAATCTCAAATTCAAATAAAATCCACCAACTCCCAAACACCTCCAATTAGTGAATCCTTTACTGTTCCTCAAAGATATACCCTTTTATAGTTTATACTATTGCTGCACTATTAGTTCCCGCATCGACATCGCCATTATATTCTATACCAGTTATTTATCATGTGTCCGCCAAATTTGAAATACTTCACTAGTCACTACAAAACTGCGCGCGTGGTGACAATTTTCTTCTATAGCATTTCTTTCCTGTTGTACGTCTGTCATCACTTATTCGACGGTGATCTGAAAAAAGCACCCGCAAAAATGTCACCGGAAAAAATGGCAACCGTAAAAATGGCACAGGAATAATGACTGACACGGAAAAACGGCACTACCCATAAAACTCAAACTGTAATTTTTGCATTACCTGGCCGCAACTACCTGGCCGATTCAGTCGCTGGAAATTCATCAACAGCGGTTTCTCGAAGAAATCCAATGCGGGCGTCGGTATACTTTTTTCTCCGCGGAGTCAGGTCGAGGAAACTGTCGAAGTTGTTCCTGGACGGATTTTGAGTTGTTGGGTGGCTATATCGGGCCTATGCTTTCAAATCATCTCATGCTACGCTCCAGATGAGAGCTACAGTGATGATAGCAAGTCTCACTTTTGGGGTGCCCTGGATAAACATCTATCAGGCCTACAGCGGCGGAAGCTCCGGATAGCTGTAGGCGGAGACTTCAACGCTACTATCGTGGAGGAATATGAGACTCAAGTTGCCAGCCCCTGGCTCGGTCGCGAAAATAGCCGTTCTTGCCATGAAAGATCAGCGAAAACGAGCTACAACGGGCACCAACTTCTTCGACTAGCAATGGGCCAACGGTTATACATTGCGAACACCAAATTCCTGACCAAAACGTCGTGCCATCGCTACACTTTTGAATCGAATCTGAAGTATACGCGGCGCCTCGACTATATACTACTCGACAAGTATACCTTGGCGCATACCAAGCACTGCCGCAGCTTTACCGCCGATCAGCTCAGATCACAGAATGGTCCTTTTTCGAGCGAAAATGCCGACTCGTTGGATGCGAAAATCACAGACAAAGAAACTCAAATGCAGAGAAAAAGTGCCCGATGTGCGCCTGCTGGGGAGTGACAGCGATACGCGGAAAGAGTACGCGGATAAATTGGAGGAATGCTGCGAAGGCGATGGGACAAGCGATGATCCGAACGAGCTATGTGAGGAAATTATCCGGAAGATTGCCGATGCGACGTCAGCTACCATCCCTGAAAAATCGAAAAGCAACTATATATTTGAATGGGTGACGCCGGAGTACGAGCAGCTGCATGCAAGAATTCGAGTTGCCTGTGATCCAACCCAGCGGAAAGCCCTTCTCAGAGAACGAGATCGACCATCCAGAAGGCTGAAGAACGAGTTCTATATCAAGCGGGCGGCGGAACTGAACGTACATCATGAGACCAGGAAAGCAGAGGAATTTTTTCGCAGGGCTAAAGAGCTTGAGGGCCCCCTCAACCCCGCCAAAGCCGAAATCAAGTGCACTGAGGCCAAATTTGTGGACCATTTCACAACGCATTTTCGCGACCGGGAACTCCCCATTCCCCAAGAGCTCCAAAATACCGAACTCCCGTCCCTATTGCCGCTCTCTAGCCCTATCTCGCCCGATGAACTCCCGAAAATTGACGAGTCACCACCGACAGCCTCCGAACTTGAGGCTACAATAAAGCGATTTCGTAACGGCCGATGCCGCAACGACGACGGGGTGTTCAACGAACAAATTAAATACGGCAGTACCGCGAAAAGCTTCATCGACCTCCTGCTCAAGCTCATCCTGATACTATGGAACGCCGCTAGCACCCTACCCGCCACCTGGAGAAACTGTACTATCAATGCGATCTACAAAAAATTCGACCCTTTCCTCGCTAAAAACTACCGGCCAATCTCGATTATACCTGGGGTAGGTAAGATCCTGACGAAGCTAGGGGTGCAGAGGATGAGAGCGAGGTACCATGCTCTACTTGGAAAGTGCCAGTTCGGGTTCAGGAGTAACTCTGGGTGTACGGACGCAATATGGTGCTTCAATCGCGTGAAAATGAAGACCAAATGCGGATACGCTTTGTTTTTGGATTTGAGGGGAGCGTTTGATTTGGTGGATCGCAGGGTTTTAATGAAAATTTTGGAGAGGCAGCTGAAAGCACCTAAGCTTGTAGGGATTTTTGAGGAGTACTATAAGGACACCTGGGCGAAGATAAAGAATGGTGATATTAGCTTTCCGATATTCAGCGGCGTCCGCCAAGGCTACGAGGAAAGCCCGCTGTTATTCTGTCTTGATTTTGTGCTCTCTGTGATCGATCGCAGAATCCATGAAAAATTCAAAAATCCAGGGCTCAAAATCAAATTCAACATCCGCTCCGAGGCAAGCCCCAGACACCTACGTTCCACCGGTCCACTCGCTGGCTACACCCACTTGCTCAAAATGCTCTATGCAGACGATTTGATACTTCTAGAGGATGACTATGCGCGACTCCAGAGCTACATGGAGACGATCCTAGAGGTATTCGAAGAGTACGGCCTCATAATTGCAGTGGATAAGACCAAGCTGCTGCTCTGGGGCGACGACACCAAGTACGACTTCAGGATCGGTGACGAGCCCATCGAGCAAGTCGATCACTTCCGCTACCTGGGGCACAACATCCACACCCACAACCGCGACTACTTTCTTAACGTCCAAATCGGTGCCTCCTACAGCGCCTACAACAAACACAAACACGTCCTTCAAGACCAACGTGTGAGCCTTCGAGCCCGCATGATCCTGCTGACGTGCCTAGTGCGTTCCCGGCTTATATATGCGGTGCAAAGTTGGCAACTTTCTGAGGTACAAATCCAGCGGCTCTCTGTTGTCTGGAACCGAATGGTGAGGAACATGGTCCGTGGAGGGTATGCAAGGAAGAACCCGGACGACGAATCGGATCATGCGCTGAAAATTTCCAACGAGAAGCTGTTCGAGATTGCTGGGGTGCCTACGATGCGCGAGTTCATCAAGCGACAGCAGCTTCAGTACGCTAGCCACGTGACTAGAATGAGAAACGATTCCTGGCAGAAAATAACGATGTTTATAACAAATGAGCGCGGGTCTGGTGGAGACAGCCTGAGGAGATATGCAAATGACCTTGGTGGAATTGATATAGGTCAGATGCTCAGACTTATGCAGCAGCAAAAGGAGATATGCCAAGAACTGGAGATGCGATTTGGTAACGCATCGAAAGGTTCAGCCAAAAATCGATAATTCGGTGCGGCAAATTATGATGATGATTACACATTTTCGGAGAAAAGCATATTCATTAAATGAGTTATGCATACCTTTCAATTCTGAATTTCTATATAATTCTTGTTTTCCATTTAGTAAATTCCAATATAGTTGAATCCTGCAATTAATTATCATTTCCGTTGCACTGACGCATTGAAAACAACCAATGAAGCTTTCTAGAAATCATTATCATACCAACCACATAAATACGATAACAGTTTCATATGATTCATGTTATTCTGGCTTCATTCTTGAAACACGCGGTGTGGCGAAATGGAAGTAATTGGAAGTAATAAGGGCGGAATGAAGCTTTGCTTTGGAGGCATCATGTATACAAACCAGATTACTAAACCAAATCATATCCGTTGGAGATGTGTCAAGCGAACACTATATTGTATTCGAACAATTATATTTAACAGTTATATTTAAAATCGTTTATTATACGTGTAAAACGTGAATTTCTTGTTATATGTATTAAATTTTGAGTAATATACTGTGTTAGTTGAATGTCTATTTTTTGACAAAGGCTCTTATAAATTTCTTATAAATTGGTGCCATTTTTCCGTCTCAGTCATTATTCCGCTGCCATTTTTACCGGTGCCATTTTTCACTTATTCGACTCGTCAACATTTGCCGTCACAGGCTACCGCCACTCATTCAATCTTTTACAATTACTGCAGTCAAATTTACCCTTTTATAATTTTTACTATGATTAATAACGTATTCCTAAATAGTGGAATATCAATTCCCCTTGGCTTAGTTCCTGCATCGTTATCCTATCCGCGCATATCTCAGCAAATATAATAACCTGTCCAAATTCCAAAACGGCATTTTCCATATTTCACATGACAATTGTGTTTTCCGCATTCTACACCACTTATTTATCATTGTGTTCGCGAAATTTGAAACCGTTCACTAAAAATGCCAAACGCGCATCTCTACCGCGAGGACAGCAAGAACCCGAGTTACGATTCGAGTTATAGGACTCCAGTTAGGATTCCAGTTAGGATTCGAATTAGGATTTCTTTCATATTTTTCTGTGTAAAGACGTATTTTTGACGTCTGTCGATATAGTGCGATTTTTCTCAGCGGCATAAAGTATACTCGGTATCACACTAAACTTTACTAAATGAATTTTAATACGTATATGCGGTGTCTAAACTTATCGTCATTAAAAATTACGGCAGTTTCGGTAGACGCGAATCTTTGCCACAAATATTTCCTGACCTAACGGGGTTGGGTGGTAGCAATAAAATATATAAATGTATATGTGTCATATATACAACGGTAATCGGTAATAATGGCACTGGAAAAAATGGCACCGGAAAGAATGGCACCGGAAAAAATGGCACCGGAAAAAATGGCACCGGAATAATGACTTATGCGGAAAAAATGGCACCGCTAAATAATAGTAAAACTAGAAATTACTATCGCAAGGAAAGTGCTGCCTCAAAGGCCAGTGCATGGGCAGTGTAGTCAGTTTTGATGAAATTTAAAGGTGAACCCTGGGATTGATTCATATTGTATAAATTGTAACAGACATTTTAATAAAGAATGATATAGATTGTAGAGTCAGCACGTAGGTCTCATGTTGTACATGTAGTTGATGTTTGGTTTGCATTTGGCAGGTATATAAAGTTATTGAAGTGACAGTGAGTGGAGCGGAAAACATGCACTTGATTGCATTTGAAAATTGTCTTTAGAGTCGTGCGAGCAGAACCGTGATATACATCATATGTATCAGCCCTAGTTCTTCAGGATGAAATTGGAAATCCACCGAGGAAGAGAACTAAACGAGTTTACCGTGATCTCCAGGAGAGATTACAGAATCTTTACAGAAAATTTAGAGTAACTAGTAAATTAAAATATTCAAATTCGTAAAAAAAATTGTTTTCGTTTCTTTATTTTACAATTTTTTAGCGGTGCCATTTTTTCCGCATAAGTCATTATTCCGGTGCCATTTTTTCCGGTGCCATTCTTTCCGGTGCCATTTTTTCCAGTGCCATTAATTCCGCCATTCATATACAACAGCTAAACAAAGGTCAAACTGGTATCGAAAATAATATATTCATTGGGAGTTTATTTTTCTATCCACTTTTCACGGGTGACATTACAAAACACAAAGCAGTGAATACGCAAAATGATACTTGATAAACGCGTTATATCTTTGCTATATCTGTACGTATTTGCCATGCACGCACCGCACTAGCTAGCCGTCATTAATATTTGAGTCATTAAATGCGGTAAAATGATATGTTTCCGTTGCATGCGTCTTTACTAGATTGCTAGCGGCGAGCATTCGTTGGTTTTGCTGCCTCTACACTAGTTTTTCTCGGTGATATTGCGCTAGATGACTGGCTACACACTAGCTATCACACCTCACTCTGACAATAATTATATTGTAATTTGTCACATCACTCAAGCCGCCATCCCCCTTATTCATACCGAGGTTCATACGACAAATCATACCTTTACTGAAATTCGTAATATATTAATATATATTTATAAAAGTAAACACCTGAAAACTGTGTCAAATTGATTACTAATATACACTGTCAACTATTAAATGCTTTGAACCTAGGTTCTACTCTTCAGAAACACTATATAATCCATAACAAACGTTTGCAGTTTTGATCAATTCGCTTTGTAATTTATCTTTAAATTACGTTTTCCGCCTGGTATATCTATTGCCACAATTCGCTTTGTAATGACGTATTGACAACTAGTTCCCAAGGAAACACAGTTCACGAAACGTACGGATCGACAAAATGTTCGGGAGCCCTACCTAACGGCCAACATCGTACCCAGGGTCTTATCTCGCAAGGCAGAGTGTTTACGGATCGTAAACACATTTTACGATTCGTTAGCATCATTACCATCCGTACGGATCGACAAAATTTTTGGGAGGCCTACCTCACAACCAACGCAGAGTGGAGCTCACGGATCGTAAACACATTATACGATTCGTAAGCATTCTTACCATCCGTACGGATCGACAAAATTTTTGGGAGGCCTATCTACCACCAACGCAGAGTCTTCACGGATCGTAAACACATTTTACGATTCGTTGGCATCTTTACCATCCGTACGGATCGAGAAAATGTTGGGGAGGCCTACCTACCACCAACGCAGAGTCTTCACGCATCGTAAACACATTTTACGATTCGTTAGCATCTTTACCATCCGTACGGATCGACAAAATTTTGGGGAGGCCTACCTACCACCAACGCAGAGTCTTCACGGATCGTAAACACATTATACGATTCGTTAGCATCTTTACCATCCGTACGGATCGACAAAATTTTGGGGAGGCCTACCTACCACCAACGCAGAGTCTTCACCGATCGTAAACACATTATACGATTCGTAAGCATTCTTACCATCCGTACGGATCGACAAAATTTTGGGGACGCCTACCTACCACCAACGCAGAGTCTTCACGGATCGTAAACACATTTTACGATTCGTTGGCATCTTTACCATCCGTACGGATCGACAAAATTTTGGGGAGGCCTACCTACCACCAACGCAGAGTCTTCACGGATCGTAAACACATTTTACGATTCGTAAGCATCTTTACCATCCGTACGGATCGACAAAATTTTGGGGACGCCTACCTACCACCAACGCAGAGTCTTCACGGATCGTAAACACATTATACGATTCGTAAGCATTCTTACCATCCGTACGGATCGACAAAATTTTGGGGAGGCCTACCTACCACCAACGCAGAGTCTTCACGGATCGTAAACACATTTTACGATTCGTTAGCATCTTTACCATCCGTACGGATCGACAAAATTTTGGGGAGGCCTACCTACCACCAACGCAGAGTCTTCACGGATCGTAAACACATTATACGATTCGTAAGCATTCTTACCATCCGTACGGATCGACAAAATTTTGGGGAGGCCTACCTACCACCAACGCAGAGTCTTCACGGATCGTAAACACATTATACGATTCGTAAGCATTCTTACCATCCGTACGGATCGACAAAATTTTGGGGAGGCCTACCTAACCCCAACGCACAGTGTTCACGGATCGTCGTAACCATTCGCACCATCCGTACGGATCGACAAAATTTTGGGGAGGCCTACCTACCACCAACGCAGAGTCTTCACGGATCGTAAACAGATTTTACGATTCGTTAGCATTCTTACCATCTGTACGGATCGACAAAATTTTTCGGACGCCTACCTAACACCAAGGCAGAGTCTTCACGAATCGTGAATACTTTTTTACGAAATGTCACCATTCCTACGATCCGTACCATTGGTACTGATACCCCAGAGCAAATTTTTTCTTTCAATAAAAATTCACGATTAGTAAATTGTTTTTACGACTTGTGAAAGCAAAAGTCATTTTTACAGATCGTACACCAAAATAACGATCCGTATACTTTCGTAGTATTGGACAAACCTCCACGAATCAACACGAGGTTATTCCCAGATGGTCACCCATCCAAGTACTAAACCCATCCGACCAGGCTTGACTTAGCGGTGAGTGGCAGCGCCATTCTAGCACATGCCACCCGTGCGCGCCATATAAAAAATTAAGGATCGAGGAATTAAATAAAAGTATCGAAATAGAGGCATCTTTTCTCTTTTTTATTCTGATACTTACGGTTGTTACTACTTTCGAAAGGTTAGGAATAGTAATGTTATAAGGAATGTAGAAGTATATGCAAGCTCGCGGAGTCGCGGATATTATAACTGAATCACGAGGACAATCCTGGAGGTAATATTACTCAGCATGGGCGCCGGAAGCAACTAAGGGCAGCGGGGGCAGAATCTCGAAAAAGGGCACTTTCACCTTACTTGGCAAACAAGCGAAAGGAAATTTACATTAGTAGGAGAAGCCGTTTAACTGTCTTTATTTATTTAATATATATTACTGGACTCACAGTAAACGTTTGTCAATAACAATATTTAACAATTAATGCTAAGTGGATATAGGTACTGTAACATAATAATATATAAAAATTAAAAATTTTAATATTTAACAAATAGAAAATGTCTTGCGTCAGTTGCGTGTCTCTGTGTAACCAAATTACGTATACTTCGTCAATCGTCGAAAATCTCACTCGCAAAATTTAAATGTTTTTGCTTTCCGAATTTGGGCTGTATAAATTTTAACTTAGAGTGATAAAATAAATTCAAAACAAAGTACAAGATATTGTAATGATACCAAAGGGCACACGGCTGCCCCGCGTGCCCCCGAATAAGCAAAGGGCAGTGTGAAATGTCAGGGATGAGTCCCAGATAGGGATGGAATGAGGACAAGGTGTTCTCTTACAAGAGGTGTTTGAAAGTAGAGGTTCCATATTGCCCACGGGGCGGCGTGGCCCACCGGGGAGTTTCCCGGGGGAATATCTTATGGTCCCTTAACATCATACTTAGAAAAGTTCTGAAAAAGTTAAAATTTCCTTTATATTTTCAGCCATACACGCGACAATCACGCGAATTTTAATCGCGAGAATGCTCAAAATTGCAATCTAGATACCTCAAAATTTCAACTTTGACGCAAACGTCTTGATGTGTGAAATCTGTAAATAACTAAAGATCAAAACCAGTGACCGATATTTAAGGCTACCTGCCACATAGAATGTCATGAACTTTAAAAAAAAAAATGGTTTGAATAAAAAATGGTCATTTAGTATTTTTCCCGGCCCTTCTTTTGAAAGCCACACCGCCACTGGCTCTTACAGAAAATATAGTCACCTCAAAAGCAGACCGATGTAAAATATCAACTCTACATCACCAACCTGAAGAGGAAGTGTCTGACATGTAGTCAACTTCTTTTGAATCAAAATATCCATCGTCCATTTCTAGCAGATCGCTGCCATCGTCGTCATTGCCTGACTTTTTTGTTTTACCAAGTTTCTTCTTCGCTTTTTGAAACTTCTCTACAGTGTGTTGGAGAAAGTAGAGAAATGGTCAGCACTACAATTTAATATATCTAAATCACAGTACAAATTGAAGGGGAAAATGGCAAGAGGCTATATATAATTTTTTGCCGAAAAAGTTTGATATCCGGTTATGGCATAAGTTACTTCCGGTGAATTCGCGCACTCTGATTGGCTGAGACGCTCTGACTGCGGTCGTTACTTTCCCGTGTTGGACCTGTCCGGATTACGGGTTGTGACGAGAAACGTTTTCCTACAAATAATAATAATTTTTTTAAAAGCGAAAAGGAGACAAATTTGTTTCAGTGTTTTAACTAAATCAGGAATGAGCCACAATCAGAAGATGAACACTCAGAAAGTGAGTTTTATTATCCTTTCGGTGAGTTGTGTTCAATAGCCCGTGACGCTCACTCTTTGTCACGCTATTTGCTGTCCAAAAATACCATATAATAAACCTCTTATTAACCTCGTCCGCTTGGTCATTACGTACACGCTTGGTCATTACGTACACGCTTGGTCATTACGTACACGCTTGGTCATTACGTACACGCTTGGTCATTACGTACACGCTTGGTCATTACGTACACGCTTGGTCATTACGTACACGCTTGGTCATTACGTACACGCTTGGTCATTACGTACACGCTTGGTCATTACGTACACGCTTGGTCATTACGTACACGCTTGGTCATTACGTACACGCTTGGTCATTACGTACACGCTTGGTCATTACGTACACGCTTGGTCATTACGTACACGCTTGGTCATTACGTACACGCTTGGCAATTACAACCGCAAATTGGGGAAAGATATCAGACCTCGGTCTGATATTTTCCCGTAATGACCTTGCTCTCGGTTAATAATTTCACTTTACGTTTCATTATTTGACGAAGGGCCTGCGATTAAAATATTAAACCTCCCACAACCTATAGCGGCAGTGCACCAACCTTTTAGAGTTTTTTATTTGTGTTTCAACACTGCCTACGCAGCACAATACTATGGATTGTTAACCTCTCAATTCATTTAAATGCAGTGTATATTCCTCAATGTGATCAACTAATTAAGATAATATTTTTAATATTATCTTAACGTTCTGTTTAAATATCTCTGTTACAACATTTCGCTTATTTGGCTGTCACAAATCTTTGGTCAACCTTTAAAATTGATCGTTTCGTGAAATTTGTATTTGCCAAAGTTGTAATACAGCTTATTTATTATTTTATTTATTTAATATATTTCGCAAATTAAAAACACTTACATATAAATAAAACAGGAAAATAAAAATGAAATGCGACTGGAGGAAGAAACAGGACTAATGTCCCAATTGATATCAACCTCTTAACGTATAAAAACATTTAAGTTGTTTACAAAAATCGGTTTAAATTGTTCCTGGATGAATATATTCAGTTTCAAGTTTTTGTTTATAAAAATAAAGTAATCTGATTTTAACAATATTGAAACTAGTTGTGCTTTTGTAATCTTTGGTTAAGTTATTCCAAAGTAAAACTACTCTATTAAAATAAGAATGTTTTAAATAGTCTTGCTTAGTAAAATTTGGTCGGTAGTTATTTTGATCAAAGTTCCGAGCATTGTATCTATTGTTTGGCACTTGTTGAAAACATTTAGAATGGTTGATATCTATTTGACCAAATTTAGATTTGAATAAAAAAATAAGATCAGATATTTCTCTTCTGTATTCGAGTGGCAAAATGGATAGTCAATCTCTTCTTGTAGTTCATCTCTTTGGGGTATCCCAGAATAAACGTCGTCGCACGACGTTGTACATTTTCTAATTGTAGTTTATATTTATTTAGTTGTGTAAGGTGACCATACTTCACTGGCGTACTCGAGTTGTGGCCTCACTAAAGAACAGTAAAGAAGTTTTCTTGGCTTTACTTGCTGCTTTTAGTTTCTACTCCGATAATACGTTTCATGGGCCCACAGTAATTGTCTGTCACGTGGTTGCGGTTACCATGCCATAGTTTGTTATGTTAAGGGCCAGTTTTGCTTTGTCTGTTACTTAATACGTATTGTACTTAAGCTATGACTTTAATTCAAACCTTCATCTAGATGTTCTTCTTCTTCGTCATCATCTTCATTCGACATATCACCTAAATCATCATCATTGTATAGTTTCTAAAATACATTAAGTTTAAGTTCATTTTAGCACAAAAGCAAAAAACACAGAAAACCTCTAAATACGAGTTTAAGCTCATTTAGCACAAGTATATATATCCACCCATAGTACATATCCCGAAAGCATACATCATCTCACGCTATTTTGTTAACACACGCCACATACTCATACTTTACATATTTCGTATCCAAAATTGGCACACCCGCGTTTTTAAGTGTCATATTTACTAATTTACATCATCCAACTCATAGCCCTATGCCGTATCTGAATTTACTGCGGTACATCGATTGTCAAAACATCCTACTTATCACTACATTTAACACCGGTGCAGGTCCCATCACCTATCTTTTTATCAAAATACTATATTACAAACTAAAATCAGAGCGAATATTTTATTTTATAGAATGTATCATAAAATATTATAATATATGAATGTAGTTCATATATGCCAAAATACAAATGTAGTTCATACGAAAGATCGTACTGATTTTAGTTAATTTCAAAAGTTTCAGCATTCCTATCAATTTAGTTAAGAAGATATGGCTAGTTGAAGTTGAAGAGTTTGTCCAATTTCGACACCATATTTGTTTCTCACATATGACGTCACTGAGTGATTCTATCTCGTATTATGCCTAAAAAGCTCCACTACTTTCACGCATGATGAACAAAATAGTTTATTTCGACTAATTTTCGTCCAAAGAGCATTTACAACAGCTATCACTATGATTGCCATCAAAACAACTCCACTGCCGATAAAGAATCACTCAATGGTGTCATATTTTCAAAACCAGTTAAAATTCTCATATTTTCAAAACCAGTTAAAATCCTCAAATTTTGAACTACAACTATCCATATCTTCTTAACTAAATTGATAGATATGCTGAAACTTTGGAAAAAAACTAAAGTCAGTATGATCTTTCATATGAACTACATTTGTATTTTGTCTGCAGGAGTATCCCTTTAATAACAAACATTACCAATTTATCCAATTTTGATTTCACTTTGGGCACCACAAGTTCTTCATCTGTAGATTTATCAAGAGCTTCTGAATCAACAAGCCTCTTTTTAACCATTAAGGAAAAGAAATTAATGGTTTTATTTCGAAGTAAAAACTCCTCTTCTGCTTCATCAGCAGTTAGTGTTCTGTAGTTGATAACAGGAGTAAACCTGTAGAGGGAGTCAACAGGGAAAGCATCAAATGATCCATCTTCACATTGTGAGAAAACATAATAAGCAGCATTCTGGGATATGTTTGCCTCTTTAACACCTTTAAATCTTGAAGAAAAGATACATGTATTACTACTATACCATGTAATAACTTCTTAACAAAATTCACTTGTGATCTGCTAAACGATATCCTACACGTATAAGCAGCTACCTATAGTAGCGCAGTCGCCATTTTTTTTGCCCCAATTTATTACACTCACAGCCAACTACTGTAACAACAATATCTTAACAAATAAACACGATTTGCAAATAAGTGCACAGATGACAGTTGGGGAAAACGAAATATACACACTTTTTCGTTTCACAGTCAAGATCTCAGGTTTTAGATGGGGTTTTAACACCCCCCGTTCATACCAAAAAATATTTGGGACGACATCACAGACGACCCATCTGAGGAGGGTGACGATTGAGAGTGTGCTGCGTTGACTTCCCATAGAAAATACTATCGACTATCATGTGAATTTTTATAAGACAAATTTTCCAAATCCCCATATATCTTTTTTGGGGAAGGTTCTTTCACCGGTGTCTTCTTGTGAAGATTTGCATGGGATTATTTTAGACTCTACCCGTGCCTCGTCCCCAGCATCAACCATCGCTGGCGCTCTATTGCTAGCCTGCGCCGCCGCAATTTTCCGTTTCGTAAACGGTCGTTGCCACCAGTTACGGTCGATGCCACCATTTCAATGGCGTTAGCGCGTCACATCCTGTCCTTCTGAAACACGATATGATCGCACACGCGTATGAAAATTTCACGCCACGCAAACCGCATTCTCATCACGATTTTCATACACCAACAATGGCGGTTAATACACGGAAAATGAATTATTATTATTATTATTATTATTTAAACTTATTTACACACGGTAGCCTTTCAGTTTCCTGATTTTCAAAGGGCCGTGTATTTACATATATAATACACGGAAACCTATCGATTGTATTTAATAAATAAAGAAATAATGGTTATGTCTTCAACAGTTGAACTCATGTTATAAATATTTTCGCACGATTTATATTACCGGGAGATTGAAAACGTATGAATTCAACACACTATCGAGAATCAGAAATATATTTTAAATGTATGCTTAACGCTATTCCGTTCTAAAGCAGGATTAGTTTTAAGGTTAGTGTTTAGTGTTCTTCGAACCTTTTTGAAAGTAAAAGTTTATTCAGCACTCATGTAAGTACGGAATTAATAGCTTTATGCATACATTATTGTTGTTTGTGGCATTAAAATATATTTCTGATTCTCGATCGTATGTTGAATTTATACGTCTTCAAATTCAATCTCCCGGTAATATAAATCGTGCGAAAATATTTATAACATATGAGTTTAAGACATAACCATTCTTTCTTTATTTATTAAATACAAGCGATAGGTTTCCGTTCCTTCGTTGGTCTATTTAGAGTAAAAGCGGTTGTCGTTTTGATACAGTAATTAATTATTCACCATTGACACAGTTGTTAATATTTTATCGTCCAATGACAGGTCGGAGCAATTCCTACAAGTCCCAGTTTTTGTTTGACGTTCAAACGCGTGGTGTGACGCGTTAACGCCAGTGAAATGGTGGCATCGACCGTAACTGGTGGCAACGACCGTTTACGAAACGGAAAATTGCTGCGCCGCCCCGCCTGTACACTCTCGATTAAAAGAGTCTGCGGAGGAGGCAGACTCTACCCTATGATCATATTATGTCTGTGACTCCTTCGTTTCTATATCTACGCTCTGTCAGATAAAAAGGGTTAGCCATCTTTTTGACAAGAAAACTCTAGAAATTATTGCTGCCCCCTCAGGGGGCAGCACACTAATCTTGACTTGCGTTACTGTGTCTCGTGTCCAGACCTCTTCGCCAAACTATGTAAAGCCAACAGAATCGAGATCTTTGGATGGATGTGGACCAGTTTATGAAATTTTACAAAAACGCTAACATACTCCAAAGTATCTTCGGGTATTTACGGAAGTCCGGAATAGTATGTTCGGATCTTACGAACGCGACCAATGTGGTCGGCAAACCATGTTATTTTTCTGAAGATTGAACATGGATTGAACGCATGGTTACTTCTGTCTTTTCCCTGTCTTTGGCGGGAATGGAATAGTTGACACTAAAATCGACTCCGCTGTTTTGTCTGTTTTCGCTTGCTTATGAACTGCCGAAATTCGAGAGTATTTGAGAGCCTGTGGACAAGAATCCAGATTATCCATCAGCGCTGTTAACAGAACAAACTATTCCAGTTATCGAGTGGAACTCGACCACCATCGACAATGTCTTAGTTCAAGGAGACAACATGTTCCTCGTGAGGGATTTCTGTCGACGTGTCGTTGAACATGCAACTTACAAACTGACAACTGTTGTTTGTTGCCGTTGGTTAGAACACATTAGACAAGTCAAACAACTCGTGCGTTAGACCTTGTAAAGTTTACTTTTTCGCAACCAAACGTTCGAAGAGGAGTATATATATGCAAAAATATAATTTGGCCGCCATCTTCAAAAACAGCATCGTAATTTAACCCAAATACGTCGAACGTTTTCTTGACAAATAATCAACCCTACGGCCTACAAGCTCTCTTATAGCTAAAAACAAAGATAATTTATCTGTCTACAATATACGTAAAGGTTATTGTGCTACCTTACTTAGTTTTTTTAAAAGAGCGCAATATCGAACATGCCTTGATATTCGTGATATGTCATATTCGTCATTAAAGCGCGGGGTTTTCACGGAGCGCTTCGAAAATTTTAAATTTCTAAGTACTTTTACATGCCTGTAGCTGCTGCATTTCAAAAGTTATGTGACATTAGTTTCTATTGAAAAAACAAAGCTACACGGTTCAACATAGTTCGCAGTTGGACATTGTTTACATTTAGATATCCAAATTTAATACTATCATTGCTACAATATATTAGCTTTTACTTCAATATAAACATAGCTACATTCACGACCGCCAGAAAATATTACAAACGTGAAATTCGATTTGGTGTCGCTTGATCATGGAAAATTTATAACTTCGCGAGGCTTGCTCTTTCGAGTAAATGTTGTTCGAATTAGATGTATGGCGTTCAAACATTGAATTTTGACATTATAAACGCGCCATATGATTACCATATGTTATTTTAATATTACAAAACTATAATAATGATCGCCTTGATATGTAGTGCAGATTATACAGTCTATTTATTTGATCCTCTATATGCTATAGAAATTTCTAGCATCATTCTGTTGGCATTCAACGAAACACATTGTAAATTATGTTATTTAGTTTCATTTGTGTTGTTCATTTGTAAATTAGTTTCGAAAATTCCCAGTGGGGAGTGACTAATAAACCATATTGTATTATATTGTATTGTATAAACCCCATTAGAGTAGTGATCTTACACGTGTTTGGATGTTGTAATACAACCGGACAGTAAACCTAAGAGAGGTAGATAATGTGTTATCTATCATTAAGACGATACTTCCGAAAACACAGTTCGTCTTTTTGTAGTTTGTTATTTAATACCTCAGGGTTTCAATAACGTCTAACCCACCCAATAAATTTGAGAACATGTTGATAACCGGGGATCAGTAAGGCAAACATTTGCTTTTTCCATTCTTTTAGCTTCGTATTCAGAGTGGACTCTGCTAATTATCCTACGGACTGACTAATTTCATTTTCACCACATAGCCTTACTAATTCGGCTCTTTTTTCGTCAACGTCATTATAGCTTTTTCAGTTTCACCGTCGTCGTCATTGGCTCATTACTAGCGGTTTGGAATTCTCAACTAGCACTTCAAGTGTGGGCTCATTTTCAGTTTTGCGTTTTACCATTCCCACCATATAATTTTATGATAATAAATCGAATCATATAATAATAAATCGAACCATAATCCGTATGGTTATAATTTTATAACCATACGGATGTCTGAGTATAATCTCTAGTCTTGCGTATTCATAGTTCTTTAACTTGCTCACAATGGATGTTATACTTCCTTTTTACTAACACCATTAAGATAGTTATCCTTGATCATTTTCACTTTTACTAGGGTTGTAGAAAGTGACAAGTTTGCTGCTATTTTCTCTTTATGGTTTGGCGTTAGAAGTCAGCTGCTGTGTAATCACAATGGTGCATACTCCGAAATGTTGCGCACTAAAAGCCAGATTGACTATAATTGGCTATTTAGTTCTATTTTCGACGTCCTGTCCACTTGCACAATCATCAATTAACTTGTTGGTTCCTTTGAGAGCTTCTGTTATGCATTTAAGGATGTCATCAACATTGTCCTGACTGCAGTCTATTGTGATGAAGTCAGGTTCATGAGTGTATTTCCAATCTTGAACGCTTTGTTCCATCTATAAATGTGGGACATATCAAGACGATCCAGTCGAATTTTCATTTGTACTTATTTTACAACATTTCCAACAACATGCAGTCATGCCAACTATTAACATGTTAAACGGTGTTTCCATTTATACTTTACACTCTGGATTGATTGGAGGTTATTGTTCATAAAGTTAACCAACCCATCAGAGACAACACAAAGACCCTGCAACATGACCCTGCGACAACTGTCGCATGTATCCCAGACTCGTATTCACAATCTTTTTACCAGTACCCACATTGTTACTATCTTGAACGCTTCTCAAGTCAATCACCAAAGCAAAGGAATCCTGATATAGAACTTCTGCATACTCATTGAACAACCGTTTTGCTTCAGAATAAAATTTTAACATTGGAATGCCTTGAAAAAATAGTGTTTGGCACACCCTCGATTGTGAGCTACAACATGACTGCCTTCATAGACTTTCTTGGTTGATTGATATTTTCATTTACGACAGTTGAGTCAGCTTGTCCCACTCAACAGACTTCGTTAACGTTCTATGGTCATATGAGAGCGATCGTCCATTTGCGTACAATGACGTTATCTCATTAGCCATCTCCTGGTTATCGACTGTTTCATATTCCGTGCAAACGTCAGTATATACTGAAAGTTGTTATGCATAGCATATGGAGCATACGACCCATGGTCTTCAATGATTTTAATAAGATTAATACGCTGCTTTGTTCCGTGGACATTAAACATAAACGCATCACTAACCTTGGCAAGGTCTCCAGAAGTAACGCCATAAAGCGTCGTCCTTAGAGATCAGTTTTCACCAGCAACGCCGTAATCAATAATATACTTTCTTTCACTGGTGGACTTCCATGAGAGATCCTTGCAAACACCCATATGACGTTCCCCCGTAGAATGATATATTGCGGGCAATTGATAATGGAGGATGTGTTGTTCTCTTACTATTACTGTACATCTATCTGCAGCATTTGATACAGATCACGATATACTGCTTTTAAGTTGGGATTAAGGATAAAGCCCTTGCTTGGTTTTGCTCATAATTGAGTGGAAGACGTCAGGTTGTTCATGTGAATTGCGGAAAATCATCTGAGCGTGATTTAAATTGTGCTGTCCCTGCACATGGATCTGGACTTGTCCCGCTGTTATACCTGCAGGCCTAATATATACCTCTCCTCTTGGGGACATTATACAGCGTCATAACATGTCTTTCCACTTTTATGCTGATTACTCGCAACTCTATATTACATTTCGACCAACTGTTTCTGGGGAATTGCAGAGTGTGAAAGACAAAATTGAACTATGTATGTGTTCAATATATATATATATCAAATAATCAACATATGGATGTGTTCCAACAAATTGAAACTTAACAATGGGAAAACAGAACTATATACTGCTGATCACGAGCACATCATCGCCCACTTGATTCTGTTTTTGTTGGAACTGAGGAGATCATGCCATATTCAGCCACTGCCAAAAATATTGGGTTGGTTTTTTATCAAACTTTGTCATTAGAGAATCAAATAAACGCCATGTGTAAATTAGTCTCCTTCGCAGCCGTCAGTTCGAGTTCATTCTCACTCCCCCCAACTACCGACTGCTTACCCGAGCATCAAATTCCTTTCCAATTGTTGACCAATCAGAGTTAGACTTCCAATATCTGGAAACCTGACCTTCGACTTTGAGCTGACCATTTGAAAACTAGTAGTTCAGTAAAATGTTTGCGTAAATAGAATCAATATAAAGAAGATGTTGTATTATCTGTGAATTACAATATGAATACATGTACATGAAATAAAGTTAAAAGCGCCACTACCTTGAATATGAAACTGAATAACATCGAGGTTGCTAGCCAGACATCCCCGTATATTAAAGATTTATTATCCGCTAGATACATATCACCGACGCTTGTAGCTTTTTTAAAGCTGGTGTAATTTTGACTAATTTCATTGGTCCATGTACACAAAGGGAATGGAATGCAGCTCTCGGGTAACGTACATGGCGAGGTATTAAGCGAGCCATTAGAACGTCTGCGAAGGAGGCTATGTGTAAATTGGATAGATAAAGATCATTGCTCGTATTAGGAAATTCTTGGTTTTATAACATGTAAATTGGATCATTGTTATATACTGTATCTTGTTATATGGTATTCCAAAATATCTTTACCGAAGACTTCAGTACGTCTCATCACACTGACCAAGAAATATGATCACATCACACCAATCTTAATAAGTTTACACTGCATGGTTACTGCAGAGCAACAAATTATCTTTAAAAAAATGTTATTAACTTTTATAGCCATTAATAACCTTGGCCCATCATACATCATACAAGTGTATCAACCACCATGGATATGCTAATGAGGTACTGTAGATGATGATGTCATTTAAGTCAAACAACATTCTGTCAAATCCAAAAGTCCTGTATACCATCAAAAGTATCCACTGAAATTACTTGAAACTTTGCATGTTCATACATACCACTAAACCAAAGAGCATGAATCAAGTTATATTGTCACCATAGTAACACATTAGTTCCTAGGTCTTTTCGTTCCGAAAGCAAAATTATTTGTTTTCTCTAATGTGCAGAACGTTTTGAGATTGGGGAATTTCGGAAAACGTTTTCACAATATTTTTAATACAGGACCCTAGTTTGAAATTGTCAACGTTGCTTGCTATAGCAAAAAAATAAAATATTCCACTATGGAACTAAGAGGCCTGGGAGCTAATCTGTTACTATGGTGACAATATAACTTGATCCATGTTTTTTGGTTTAGTGGTATATGTATTCACATGCAAAGTTCCAAGTAATTTCAGTGGATACTTTTGAAGATATATGGGACTTTTGGATTTGACAGAATATTGTTTGACTTAAATGACGTCATCATCTACTTCATTAGCATATCACAAAAAGAGAAATATCTTGGAAACGAATGGTCCAATTCAAAAACTGTAAACTAACTTATTAACTAGTTTTTCATCCTTTGTTTGAAAAACTGAAAAGGCTGTATAGGCACTTTAATGTCCCAGGCTTATGTGACAGATGCAGTGTTTTGTTTACTTTGTTCCCAATTCCCTGTGTTTGACAAATAGAATCATATTTTGTAATTTGGAATACTTTTTAAATGTATTTTATTAAGCATTAATAAAAGAAGTTAACAATAAGCGGTGTCAGTTCTCGTTCGGTCGGGGCCCTTCAGTGCCGGGGCCCCCGGAATGTTTACCCCACTTACAGAGTTATATAAAGGGCTAGCTTAATCATGTTCGGCTTACTTGTGTCTCGTTTGCTCTCCCTCCCTGTCTTGGGGTCTTCTTCACCCCACCCTCTGTTTAGTTTCGTGTTCCCTGGGGCGGTTTAGCTGCCCGCTTCCCTCGGCGCCCAGTTTGCGTTAATTGTTCTTTTTCAGCACTGCTCTTATGAGTTGTCTAGGCCAGCAGGGCTGTTTGTACCTGCTCGTTCCTGGTTTGTTTGTTTGTTTGTCACACCCAGTCCTTCCCAGTGGCGGAAGGTTCTTCTACTGTGGTGAGTATCTACTGTCCATAATCTAGCTTCGTCTCCATCACCGAAACCGTAAGTACCTATGTATTCTTGTAGATTAATTTTAATTTTTCCCCGTCTAGACGGGTGACTTGTAGATATGGGGATGGAGGAGGTACCGTTGGTCGGGGGGATCAGCAGGTCCCTTGTTATTGTCGCATCATTGCTTGTCGCAGCCGGCATATTAGCTACCGACTCCATCCCTACGGTCTGCGCTCTGCCATCGTAGGTAGTGGGCGTATTATCATGTTGGGTCATGTAGCTGAGAACCGTGTAGATCGTTAATATAATTTATAACAAAATAGCCCTTAAGGTGCCTGGAATCATATTTATTTATTCCTTGAGATTCTCAAGGAATAAATAAATATGATTGTTTCCTTTGACCAAATTTCTTACCTCTTTCCACTCCTTCCACCAGTTTTTAAGAGCCATGGTAAATCTTCATCTCTAACACCTCTTTTCACATAACCTCTTTTCTTCCGCCTCGCCTCCAGTCTCTGTTCACGGCCATATTCACTGCCAGCACCAAATTTGGGCATTTCATCCAACTTATTCTCAAAAGCATTTCTCTGACGTTGCATATGAGCCTGCAGTATATAAAAGATCAGAGGAATTAAATAGAGAAAAAAACAACAAAACTGGGTGTATACTGTATTACTATAGTCAATCCACTGTAGGTATGCACTGGAAAGTTGGTGAAAGTCTTTGATCTATGTTCTTGTTTATGTTTATGTTTATGCAAATTTGTGCATAGTTACTGAACACATTATATTTTTGATTTTTTGGTATAATAAAGGACTAAAGGAGTCATCCATTGCTCAGAAATAACCTAACAGATATCGCATTCGAAATGCAGTTCAGCCAACAAAGCAGTAAAAAGATTTCACTAATACTAGGAGGTTACTGGTGGTTTACCGCCGCCTGTTTTTCCTCTTACGGCAGGCTATTTTTTGTGAACTGTAATTTTTGGGCGACACTTTATATGTAATTTTCGGGCGACATTTTCTGGATACAGTGACAAATATTAATGAAACCTCTGAATCGATAACTATGTAAACGAGCTTTCACATTCCTTTTGAATGCGTCAAATCAGAGTAAAAAAACGCTGTGTGTATGATGTTGTTACTTTTTTGCAGCTTTGCTTTTAGTGTCTCATATCCCTTAACGAAACAATAATCCACACTTGTATGTATTCAGATTTCCTTTATCCTATTTGAAACCAGGCTTATAAAAATGTCAGATAGATATCAAATGCCTTTTGATTATTTCTTCACATTCAGCATCACTCCACACCTTATTGTTTATTTGAATGTAACTTATTTCAGTCAGAAGGAACACAGAAGCTTTAAAAACCGAACTATATATTATTATATTTTTAATTTGAGCTTCAATCAAAAGTATTTTGATTGAAAAAGGCCTTTGGAACCCTTCCTGCTAAAGTGATGTTGCATAAAATTATTTTTCATCCTACCGTGGTAATTTTTGATACATCAATATTAGTGTTGAATTTCATAATTGAATATCGTTTATTGGCTCCCCTGAAATGAAAATTGACCAATGTTATAAACAATGAATTACAATTTTTATATGGTAGATTTTTCACAGGTACTTGATTTTTAATCTCTTTAAATCTATCAATCTATTTCTATTTTTCTAAACATTGTGCCTATACAATCTATAATAACAAAGAGGTTTTTGAGAAGTGTTTGATGATTAAAAGCCTCTTATTTTATTCCCAACACTGTTCTTTATCATTATGTTTAAGTAATAATAGTACATACTAGTAAACTGTGCTATTAAATGAAGGATACATGTATTAAAATTTCTCCAATTGACTAAGTGATCACCGTGATACAATGTATAATTATAAGGAACGGATAGTAATTGATAATTGATATCATACTTAGGTACTCTAACAGGGAAACGGTTGCAATTCTCTGGATTTAGAGACATTTTTGTTTTTCCCAAAACATTTATAGCTGACGGCCGAGTCTATAAAAAAACACAAGAAAAAGAAAAAAAGTGAAACCTACCAGTGTATGCTAAACTATTTTAATCTAAGTAATGTAACTCATCAATTGTATTATTGTAGAATTAGGAGATAGTGTGTAATTATAAACACTATTTCAGAGCCATAGTGTAATCAAATATGTTACACAAAATACACCATGTATCTTGGTGTAACAGACTTGCTAGAAACAATTTTGGCATGGCGTAAACTAGTTAATTTTTTTTGTAGATAATTGGCATGGCATAAAATTTTGACAATGCATGGCAAATAATGTCTTCCCTTAACGGGGGGAGTGCAGGCATACACGGGCTATTGATAACAAAGTATTGCCTGTACAAGGGATCTTTGGTTTCTTTTGACAGTTGCATCCTCCTCCAGGGGACTGGGGATATTTGACATTTTTAACTGGTGAATTGGGGGTAATATTAGTGTCGAAAAACGCTGCAAATTATAAATGGTCGAAACAATCTCGTTCCCAGAGCCTTTGCGTGAGAATCGTCTTTATATATATGTATGTTTAACTATGCCATCTGCTTCTGTAGAGGTTTTATTATGCAAAATAGATAGCAGTTATTGCATTGTTTCACAAAGAGTTACCCTTTTACTGCATTGTCTCCATATATTTTTATGGGATTCACATGACTTCAAACCGCTAAAATGCATTTTGTCCCCGTTTTCTTTTATAGTACGTTAACAATCAACGTCCATGCCAATGCCATGATTCTCCAACAGGCTTTTGACAAACATTGACAGTTTCATATACCACTTGGGTGGGGATTATTGAGAAAAAAATTTCCAATAAGTAAATAGCCCCTGGGTATGCACGCACTCCCCCCATTGGGGGAAGACATTGATAGGTGCATAACCATTGCGATAGCAATACAAGCAAATTTATTGACCAAAATATAATTGTTCCAATACTAATTTATTTCTCGCTTCAGCGTGATATAACCAGACATAAGTTGGTTATATACATTTCTTCTGATAACATTTTTGGGGTGTCACAATTTGATGTAAATCAGGTGTAAAAATATATTCGAAAATACTAAGCGGCAACCTTTTATATATCGATATTAAATATATAAAGAACTAATGCTTTTGCAAATTGTGAGGTAGAGATGAAGAATAGCAATTCTAATAGTCGTACTTGGCTCTTTATTAAAATATGTTGATTTTATTAGATAACACTTGCCTGAACACTAGTCGTTGGCTTCGAAGGAATAGGAGCTTGAATATTTAACAACGTTGCTTTCTTGTCCGCCATATTGAAGACTGAAAAGCACTTTCGCAAAACACGATAATGTGGTCTGGGAACAAGTCAAGTCGAAATCATCAATCAGAGTGAATCAGTTTAATTAATAGTTTTGAATAATGACAACACATTTCTAGATGGGTTGAATTTTGGGTATCTGAAACGACATTTCCTGCATTTTGAGCAAAATATATTTAAAAAATCATCGATCGTTGAATTGTGGTCCGCGGTCGTTGCTAGTCCTGTCAGCAGTATATTGGTTCGGTGGATACTTCAAGTACCCCAAACATTATGTATCAGACTATACTAAATCTTTCGCTATTCTTAGCCCTGCTCTATGCTTAGCCCTACTTAGACCTAGCTTTCGGTAGATTGAAGTTTGGGTGGTGATTTGTTTGTTAGTGGTTGAAGTAAAGTTGTTAGGTATTTGGAGAGTTCGTAAGTAGGAAACCCACAGAAAGAAACTATGGGTATTTGCGGTTTGTGAAGTTTAGGTAATCCGTATAGTTTAGGTGGTAGCGGCAAACAGAATATCTGAGCCGATAGTAAGTTTGTAAGTCAATATAGCGTTTGTCTTTCTCAGTGAGAAAATGTTGTTGTTGAGTTTGCGTTGGAGCTAGTTTGAGCATAGAAGTATCCATTTTTTTCTTCATTACCACGATGTTATCGTCGTTTTTTATGAGTCGTTAATTTCAGCGCTTTTTAATTTGTTCGTCTTTCGTTAAGTTATTGTCACGTATTGAGGCCGATTGTGGCGGAAGCCTGGTATGTCTCGTTGTTGCGCTAAGGCAGCCTCGACGCTGGATACAATAGTCTCTGTTGCTTGGACATGGTATTCGTAACGTTTGGGTGTTATCTAGTGTTTCAGACCGTATGACTGCAGTATTTGTTTTTCAGTTTCGTCTTGGAAGAAATATTTCTCACCCAGTTGTCGTCACTTCTTTGTCGGTTTCGTTTTTGTTGCGTTGTAATCGTTCAAGTTTTTGTTCAGTTGGTATTTATTTTGGCAGTCTGTCGCAGTTCTGTTTGATCGTTCGTGTAGGAATCTGTTGTTGCAGTTTGTCAAGTATTTGTTGCTGCTTCTTCAGTTCTTGTAATAGTTAAGTTGTCCACTTGTCTGTAGCAGTCATCCGTGCTCGGATCAGTCGTCTACAGGTGGACTGGACGATCTGTATAGCCTCTTTACCTAATTCGAAGTCCTGTTGGTACGAGACCATGACCTTGCAGCGGCGGTTGAACCAGGGTTATTTTTCAAACCTTTATAATAACCCTCATCCTAATATTAAGGGTGCTCATGCGTATTTCGATTTGCAGACCTTATATCCATTGCTAAGGAAGACAGTCTGTATGTACTATATCAATATGTGGACAAAACACTTTCGTTTGGTAATGTCACGATGACGTCATCGAAATATGAAAATTCCTATAATCTTCGAAGGTTTTTAAGAAAAATTATTTTTTCACATGCGATTAGAATCTGGACTGTTATCTTCATAAAAGTACGTATGGATTTTTAGAATTTTTAAAAATTAGCCAGATATCGGATTTTTAAGGTGAGTAAACACAATAAATATTGATAACTTCATTTTTATTTAATTTATGTATGAATCCATACGTACTTATTTCTAGGAAGTAATTTAGGTTTATATGACACCAAAAAATATAGCATACTGTCAAAAATGACGAAAATTATAGAGTTTTTGTGTTTGTTGATGACGTCAATGTGACGTCATCAAAACGTCACCAGACGAAAGAAGTTTGCCAACATATTCCACACAAAATATCTTGGTTATAGACCTTTTTAATAAGTCTGGCGTCAGCAGCCCTATGACGTAGTTTGCGGCAAAGGGAAGCCCCGCACGACCATTTTGTTTGCTTCACTTTAAAGCCACAAGGAAGAAAGCCTCGAAAATGGTAAGTTTTACGTAATTCTCTTTAGTTAATGCTAAAAATTAATTCTATGTTTATGATAGTTTATATTATTATTGTTATTTGTTTAAGTCTTACCTTAGTTTAGCTGGTAAACTCGTACATTCATCAACGTACGACCTTTGCTTACTCCTGTTGTTTAGATTTATATGTCACAAAAAAATATAATTTCCAATCATTTCCTGTCCTTTTTCTTAAATCTTCAAGTCTCATAAGCGTGTATGAACACACTGCCAAGGTGTAAATCATCAGTGAAGTCGATAAATCCGGGTATTAACAGTGAAATAACATTTCGCAAGTTCGCTTCGGACATCGACAGGAAAAGCACGAGGGTTGTTGCGGAAAAGAAGAGACAGCAACAAATACTTCCAGGTGAGTCGATCGTTTAGCTACATAGATGCATGAACAAGGCTTTGTAATACTCGTACGCTATGTTGTATTGTTTTGTACATAAAACCGACCTACTAAGTGATGACTGATAGTACTTTATAGCACAGAAAAGTTTTTAACCTCAAACATTTTCATTTGGTAATTATATTAAACAGGTGAGAAAACATACATAGCTGAGTTACCATCAATTTCACTAAACATACTGTATGTGAAGAAAACCTGCATGAGCCACCTGCAGTTATTTCAAAAGATAACTATATATTCAGCAGTGAAGACCATGTAATCAATGTATATATCCAATAATATTGCTTTGAAAATTCTCGAACATATAATGAATTGCTTGAAAAATACGAATTACTACTACAAACGACAAATTCACAGCACGAAAGAAAACTAGCCGAGTCTTGACTTTTTTCTTGGCTTCAGCAATCAAAATATTTGGCATTACAGTCGGCTTCAAATAATATTTCTTACAGAACGGATTAAACTCGATATCCTCAGTTTCTTTAAATACAACGAACATATAAAAGTATGTTTTCTTAAAAACTTTTCTAGTATAAGTAATCACCAAGTATCAGTCATCACTAAGTCGGTTTTAAGTACAATACAATACAATATAATACAATACAATATAGAATACTTGTTCATGCATCTATGTAGCTAAACGATCGACTCACCTGGAAGTATTTGTTGCTGTCTCTTCTTTTCCGCAACAACCCTCGTGCTTTTCCTGTCGATGTCCGAAGCGAACCGACGAAATGACATTTCACTGTTAATACCCGGATTTATCGACTTCACTGATGATTTACACCTTGGCAGTGTGTTCATACACGCTTATGAGACTTGAAGATTTAAGAAAAAGGACAGGAAATGATTGGAAATTATATTTTTTTGTGACATATAAATCTAAACAACAGGAGTAAGCAAAGGTCATACGTTGATGAATGTACGAGTTTACCAGCTAAACTAAGGTAAGACTTAAACAAATAACAATAATAATATAAACTATCATAAACATAGAATTAATTTTTAGCATTAACTAAAGAGAATTACGTAAAACTTACCATTTTCGAGGCTTTCTTCCTTGTGGCTTTAAAATGAAGCAAACAAAATGGCCGTGCGGGGCTTCCCTTTGCCGCAAACTACGTCATAGGGCTGCTGACGCCAGACTTATTAAAAAGGTCTATACCTTGAATTTATTGTCCACTCTCAAAGTATATTGGGCACTAAATGACCTGTCCTTAGCAACCGGTTGTCCAGCACGGAATACGTCCGAAACAACTAGTTTTCAGTCTATCCGCGGAAACCTTATTAAAGTATACTTTCTAGCGACCACCATACTGTTTCCCTCAATATATAGGTGTAAAATCTTTAACGAGTTTAAAAATACAGTAGCAAAGCATTACATAAACTCGAAATTTAATTTAAAACGTACTTTAAACGCACTGAATAGTCACATAGATCTATATTGTTTTACAAAGATCACTAACAGTGATAAAAACGACAAAATACTATTTTTGTTAAGCGAAAACTAACAATGGTTTCATATCTTGTTTTTTCTTTATTTTTCCAGCTTCATTCCTTAGTCGTTTACTCTCATGACTGTTCCCTTGCATAGCATGAGCAACACTTAATGTTGTTAATGTACGAATAACTTCTGCGTGTGTATCACCGTGAACATTTTGATGACCAATCAATGCAAGCTCTAACAGTTTACGACCTTGGTTTATCTTCCCTAATGAGAGATAAGCATGACCAAGGTTAGTCACAGCACTGCTGATTTCAGCGCCAAACCACTTGTTCTCTTTCGCTTGAGGATCGCCCGGAGAAGCATTTTGTAGTTCCATCAACCCTTTCTCCAATAGATCTTTAGAACGAACATTTTCGCCAAGACTACCACATGTAACTCCTAAAGCCACAAGAGTTTGACCGTACTCAAACGGTTGCTTGGATACTTGTGAAATTTTTCTATCCTTCTGATAAATACCTAAGGCACGTTCTAGTAATGCTTTGCTTTGTTGAATCTCGTCTGAAATACTGTAAAGGCCTGCCTGTTGTGTCAGTATCCCAGCAATTTCTAAACTGGTGTCACCATAACGTTCCTTATAAACAGCATAAGCCTCGTTCAGAAGAGTGCTGCCGGTGGTATAGTCGCACAAGATATCACAGTGAATACGGGCCATGGTTTTGTAGATAAGGCCTTTGCTTGCAGCTGTTAGCCAGGTTTCATTGAGAAGACCTTCAAGGTGAGGCAACAATAATGCCCTGGCTATCATGCCACTGCTGTCGCTACTTTCCATACGATAGTAGCTACAGAAAGAACTAACCACACGGTTGAAATGCTCTTGAAGATGTCGAATTAAGGCTTGATTTCTTAACAATTTGGCTTTGTCATCTTCATCTTTGCTGTTACTCTCACCAAGGATAGAACCGATGTGCGGCGTACCTGTCACCAGATGAAAAATAGTTTCCTGTGGTGGCGAAGACAAACTATCTCCCAGACCATTATGGTACTCAGAGATGGTCTTCTGTGCATTGAATCCTTGAAGTCGTCCAAAATAGGATTTTTGTTGATGTTTTCTTTCAGCAATTAACAAATGTTGATGTTCCAATAATGGAATGGTAACATTCGCAAACACTTGGCGTAAGACATTGTGTACAATTGGATGGCTGCTGAGAACTTCCACATCTTAACAAACAGAACAAATGTACACAATTAAACGGATAGTCCTGATGGAATACTCTAAAAGTTGGTGTACTGCCGAAATAGTGTGTAGGGGTCTAACGTCTCGAGAGAAGGTCCTTCGTCAGACATAATAAAACTCATTCGATTTCGTATATAATATATAATATAACTAACTCATTTGGTCTTGGTGAACTATATATAGAAGATACAGTGGTGTTAACAAGCTATAACCTCAGTGCATATAATCGTGTAACGGTGTAACCCTGCAGACAAGTTTGTACAGTAGGTTATGGTTAGGTGGTTAAAGGTGATAATCTCGACCGTGGGGGGATCAATTTCTCACCAAAAGTATATATATATACATATAATTCCGGTAAATTCCGAGCATGCCTTATAGGTGATCCGTTTTAATCGGCCCGAAACATGGCCGAAGGGATACTGGGGTCCATTCTGATTGCCGATTAATTTCTAAGTGTATAAACAGGTTTTACGAAGACTCGCTAATTCCAAATCTGTTTTCAGTACTGAAATCGGCTAAATATTGACCGAAATAAAGATGCGACAGAGGGGCGTAGTAACTAAAACATGGAACGACCCACAATGTCCCAAAACGACTCATGATGACCATAATTTCGATAATAAAATCACTTAATTTGAATCACGTGGTTTAATCAAGAAAGGAAACTCAATGTGGCCTAATCTCTGTCTCATGCAGAGTTCCCTGGTCAAAATGCAAGGCTACGCCTAATGTTCTCATTGGTCGATTTTGGTCACCAGTACTTGCCAATATTTCCGATAAGATAAAATCCAGAGCACGGAGAAATCCGAAGATACCTCAGACCATTTCCCGTCAAGCTCGTGATCACGTGTTTACCTGACTTCGGTGAAAGCACGATGAGTAACTTCCCGCCGAAAAGCTTTGGAATTGATTATGGTGGCGGAGAAACAAGACATAGAAGGTATGAACCTTTGTCTGTTTCTTTCGCCGAAGTCACGTGATCAGGTTTGCGGGAAATGGTCTAACGTAAACATCTTCGGGTTTCACATGTTATCTTATCGGAAATATTGGCAATAAGTACTGGTGACCAAAAACGACCAATGAGAACATTAGGCCTTGCATTTTGACCAAGGGACTCCGTATGCATGAGACAGAGATTAAGCCATATCGAGTTTCCTTTCTTGATTAAACCAACTACGGACGGAGGGGTATATTAATAATTATTTATAATTTTTGTCTGATTGGACCATAATATAACGTTATATCTGGTTATACTGTATATAGGTCTGTCAGCAGCGCTGCAAATAACGGCCGGTCCATTTTGACTGGGAAAATATTTCTGGAGTGGCAGAACAGAAAATAGTAAGGTTCTGCTGTATTTGTGTTTTGCTGCAATTGAGCATATGTAATAAGATAATTTAGAGATTAATTTGAAGACGTTAAACAGTGTAATGAAATAGTTTAAATACAACAATATGCTATTCTTCATACACAGTTGTTTATGTTAGTCGTATCATAAGACCGGCAGGATTTGGCACTTGACCGCCGAATTTTAATTTCTCCGGCTCATCATGACCGACAAGTTGCTAAGGTTTATTTGCAGCCCTGGTCAGTGGTAGGACAACGGGAGGGGTTATTGCGTAAACGTACTTGTATGATTTATCTGTGTGATTTAATGCCACCACAGCGGAAGTGACAACTGCGAAAACGAGGACATAACTTTTTATTACTCAAATTAGGAACTGAACGCTTTAAACTTTCTTTTGTTAATAGATGCCTATTCAACTTTGTCATGGATTGAATTAGAACTGGATGTAATAGTTATAGTACGAGTAAGCGTTCTTCCTCTGATTTCTAAATACGGACAAGCCAGTTGAAAATACGAGGCGCAGCCGAGATTTTTTAACCAGTGAGTTTGTCCGTATTTAGAAATCAGAGGATGAACAATTAATTACAAGTGTTAGAACTTGCTTCTCAAACAAATCCATATTTCAAGAGAAAATCGAGATTAAGGTTGGAGAAATTCGGCTGTAATCTTCCTCTTATTTCTAAATACTGACTAAATATTAATTTCTTATGAATTTTCTTCATGAATTATTAATGAGTTTGAGAAGTAGTTTAAACTTGTTTAAATAAGTATTGTATAATATATTCGTTTGATGTAAACTCAAACGTATGTTTTGGCTATTTTAATAAAGACCTCTACTACAATACAATCGTACGTACGTAAACGCTCATCAATCGTACGAAACTGCACCATTACGCTTTACGTTGCTTCATTGTGCTTTGCTGCACCAGTATTTATGTTATTGCTGAACCTTCAGATATTGTAATAAATAATCTGTAGATATAATACATATGGATAATCATGAATGACCACAGGTCAAAATGATCATGATCATAGGGTGAATATGTGCATAACAGTGCATTACTCAAAGAGTGTGAAATGAAGAATGCAGTTAGGTTTTATTGACTTGTGATATTGAGTAGCTGCATGAAAATATTCAACTTACCAGCCATTTGTTCAGAAGACCTAATTAATAATGGACAAGAGCGAACAAATTCCAGGCCATCAGGTGATGGATTTATTTGGGTGAGTGTTGTATCACCATAGCCAAACAATGACTTCACAGCTTCAACCTCAAGTTTAATTCTTTCAGACATTTTTAATACTTGGGACACAATACCATGTACAGACCATAAGCTTTGTTCATTCTCAAGGTCAGAGGTGGCTGTTATGCTTGAAGCTGCTTCTTCATTGGCTAATAGACCTTTAGAGGCCATGTCGTTGTCAGGAGTTAGTTGAATATGATACTCTTGTGTCCTAAGGTGACAGGACAAAATACGAAATGGAATTGGATGACAAGGATTACAAGAACCCAGTAAATCAAATACGTGTACAAGTCCTGGTGAAGAATCACCAATGGCTCTGGCAGCTAAAATTACAGAGCTTGTCTGAATGTTTAAAAGCCCACTTGTATCTGAGTTCTCCTCATTCAACTGTTTGATAGTCGTATCAAGAACACAATATAAATCCTTGTAAGAATATTGATCATTTATTTGAACTTGATACTTGAAGTAAACTGCAGCACATACCAGTGACAATGGGTTGTAAAGAAGTAACTTTAGTAGATGCTCAGGTGGATCTTCAAGTAAATTGTCATCCTCTCGCATATTTTCGTTTGCAATACCAAGAAATAGTTGTCTTGCAGAGTCAGAATTCATTCTGAAAAACAAAGATTATTTTACACAATGATCATGAATTTATCTAATAGCATATATAATACTGTTTATACAGTTCCAATTTTTGAATTATATTGTAAATGTATCTTAAGTCTGCAGATTTCAAGGAGAATTCCTCAGAAAATGAGTCCTGGACAGGGATCGAACCTGTAACCTTCTGATTGCCTGTGGAACACTCTAACAATTGAGGCACCGAGACTCAGATGGAGAGCGAAGGTTATAAGAAGGGTCAAAGTAATATTAATTACTATAGAACAGTGTAGTTATAATTTTTTATTTCAAATGTCATTAAATTTTCAAAAACATAATTCATGTATCCTAAAATGTTACAAGTATTACTGATTATGTAATTATTATTTGACATTCCAGCCAATAATCAATAAGAAAAGCTGTGCACATATGAAAGCTTGTGTAATCTACGTAGATTGTAAAATGTTGTGAATGGTTGATTGGTCGTATGTATTTTGGCAAGACAAACAAAGTCTAAAAGACAAACCGCTGCCAAACAACACAAAAACAACACAAAAAATAACACAAAAAATATTGGGTGACTCCATTTGCACTGACAGAGAGTCAACAGGAACAGTTTTTTGGCACCCATATTAAATGGCGATTGGCAAATATAAATAAATAACATACAGCAGCATACATCAGCTAAGCTAAGAATGTTGACACTGTACCAGCGCTTAAAATAATGGAGGTCTTGATTTTTTCTACAAGCGAACAAATTTTCTTTTACCTTCCATTCTTATTGTAAAACTCTTTTAATTTTCCTGTACGAGGACAAAAAAAAAACTATAGCGATGTTTTTTGTATGTAAATGAACTGTTCCGCTGTTCAAGGCATCACTTCTGCAGTTCTGCTGCACATTTTTTACTCAATACTGGTGGGTTGTCACACATTCTTCTTTGCGCACACTGGATAACAACTTAAAGCAAACATTTTCAAAGCTGAAATGCATTTAGGTTTAGCAGTTTCAGGGTTTTTTCTATCCGGATCACATGCTCAGTCAATAATCTATTTATTATATGGCTTACAGACTTTAACATTCAAGTTATTTACATCATTTTTACACAAAATCTGGCGTTTATGTTTACGATTTCTTGCCACTTTAAGGCATAACACCAGATCTGGTCGCATTTCAGCTTGGAGGAACTGCGCTGACTGTGGGGGCTCACCAAACGCCACCGAAACCGCGTATGCGATTGCGAAAAGGCCACATGCAATTGTGAATCGGATCCTACCTCTTGTCGTTGAACGTTTAATGACTACTACAGTACGTCCACTTCAAGATTTTTGTATTTCAAGATTTTTACTTATAAAAGTGAGGTGACAAACTATCAACTTCGGGACATTTCAAGTAGTCTTTGTTTACCACAACCACGCACCAACAATATGAAAAACAGTTTCATGTATGACGGTGCTCACCTATGGAACTCTATTCCAAACGAAATCAGGGAGAGTAAATCCCTTTCTTGTTTTAAAAAGAAAATTGCTACTCACATTTTTCAATCGTGACAAAAACAAACATTGTATTACTGTAAATTGTTACTTATTCATAAATTTTATTACTTTTTCTATATCTCATATTTTGTAAATATTTTGAATATTGCTATGTTGCTTGTTGGACACCATAACTGTGCCTCATATTTTGTAAATAACATTAACTATTGTATTCCTATTTTTTTTTACACGCCCCCTGTGGAAATCAGCTTCGGTTGACGGGGTCAGCGTGGTTAAATAAAGTTATTCTATCTATCTATCTATCACGCACAGATATCAGAATTGTAATGTTAAATTCACATGTTAAATTCCTTAGTTTTTAAAGCGAATGCTAAAATAATTATTCGCCGAATGCCGCGACCATTTTCAATTGTCGCTATGGCTGACTTCATTTATTTATGGTCTCACGATGTGGTTTATGGTTTTACGAAGTTCATCAAATGATTTTGCAAGGGTTAGGGGGCATCTGGTCCTGAGGGGGCATCTGGTCCTGAGGGGGCATCTGGTCCTGAGGGGGCATCTGGTCCTAGTACCAGATGCCCGGGGAGGCATCTGGTCGTAGTACCATATCTCCAGAATATCTCCGGTGCTTTCGGACGAGCACTGTCGCTGCTTGCAGCTAACAATGGCATATTTTTTATGGTCTGCGAGGCAAAGTCCACCAATGCTTTCCGCTCGACTTCGCTCAGGAATGACAGATCATGGGACCTGGGATCCATGAATGACATCAACAGATAAGATGGAACCACTTCGCAAGCAAAATTCACAAGCAAAATTCAAGTTGTCGACGTAAAATCTGTCAGTCAACAAGACAACGACTGAACAAGTGTATCTCTAAAGATCTGGCCTGCAGGCGGAGCACCTACTTTTTGTGAGATTTTTGTAACTATCCTTGTGTGATACTCGTCCAGCCTTCAGTCGTATTAAACCAAACGTAAGATTTTAGAGCTTTTTTAGAGCTTTTATTAGAGATGAGCCGATTAATCGGAAACTAATCGGCAAATTAATTTAAAATAATCGACAATTGGCCAATTATTGCATAATAATAATCGGCAAAATAATCGGTGCATCAACTTTTTCGAGAACGATACACCGTGAGTCCTAGCTTCACAAGCATGGACACAATATTCTTTATTTCACAATGCAATCCAACTGTCCAGCTCGTCCCAATCATAAAGGTGATGATTTTTAATCCGCATACATATCAATTTTTGTAAAACGGGATGATTTTTCATGCGACATGTTGCCATATATCCGCGTAACAAGTGTTGTTTGCAAGCGCTCTCGCAGGATCTTGGATTAAGGTAGTCACAAGAAAAAGAGCCGCAGCGCTGGACCTCGTTAAGACCTACAGGTATGGTCCTGCATGCTTCATGAACAAGATAAGGCAGCTGCAATAATATTTTGTTTTTCCATCACAGTTTGCCAAAATTGAACTTTTGAGTATTGATCAGTTTAATCATTTAATTTGTAATTAACATGTGGGTGTTAATAAATTAATAACATTATAACAATTGTTGTATTACAACTTGTAATTCGTTTTTTCTTGCAATTCTTCTGTGATTAGTGTACAAACATGAATTTGACGTCATTTGTGCACAGCGTTATTGCTTTTGCGGGGTATTTCCGATCGTTTCAAACAACCAAAACTTGCACAATGATCACCACGAGCCATTTCTGTTATATTTTGAAAATGTTGTTTGCCCTTAGAAATCGCCTAAAACATTGTTTCTATATCTAGATTAAAATTGTAAAGAAAAGCATCATCGATTGATGAATGTCGCAGATGCCATTTTTCGCATGTCTGCCCTAAACTGCCGTGGGACCGAGTCATTTTCCTGCACATGCCCATGCAATTTCCAGGAGCTGCCGCAGAAAATGGCAGCAGAAATGTGATCTCTATTGCATATGATTTTATAAATTTTCCAATCTCAAAGATCATTTCTTTAGTTATCCAACAGGGGTAACGGCTACTGCAAGTATCGCATGCCTTAACCTAGAATTCCTTTAGGCATTCAATTTTTGCACACATTATTTTGCTTATTGAGAGAGCCTTCAGGAATGTCATATTTTCGGGGGGAAATGCACATCGTTTTTTTCACAACTAATTTGAACCCTGCTTGTACTAACTAGTTACTTGTAACAAAGTTACTCACAGCACTACTTAATATTATATTCAGTACTGATCTCCAAGCTTGATCATGGTTTAATTTGCGAGTATGTATATATATATATCTCAAAGTGAAAAGGTGGTAAACTGCCAAGAATTTAGTGACGAGATACTAAAAATAGATACTATAGAGATACGAGATATTCTAGTCACTAAATTATTGGCAGTTTACCACCTTTTCACTTTGCTATATATTCAAAACACTGTCTACGCAGCACTTTACTTTTTTACTACTCTCGGATATATATATTTCTACTGTACGAAAACTGTACATTTGGTTATGTGCTGGGCGAGATTGAAAACATTACCTTGAGTGCCGGGCGCTAAGAATTTCTGCCAGGTAGTCCACCCCGCTCCACCCAGCGTGGCTACATCCCTGTGCAAGGTTGACCATACAGTACTGCTCAGAAATAACCTAACAAAAACCGAGCCCAAGACGCGATCGTTTTGCGGTTCGTTTGCGTGCGTCTTGCGGTTCGTTTGCGTGCGTCTTGCGGTTCGTCTGCATGCGTCTTGCGGTTCGTCTGCATGCGTCTTGCGGTTTGTCTGCGTGCGTCTTGCGGTTCGTATGCGTGCGTCTTGCGGTTCGTATGCGTGCGTCTTGCGGTTGACTGAATGTGCGTTCCACAGAATAGAATAGAATAAAACTTTATTTCATGAGGGAAAAGACGTATTAACCATAAAGGTTATCTAACATACGGCCCTCAACAAACTAATACACTATATATACAGTGGGACTAATAATGTGAAGTAAACTAATTAATACATTTACAATTCAATACAAATTTACAGTTGAAGCAAAATAGGTCTTCTAGATGGTCAATACAAGTTAGTTTTTGAAGAAAGTAATTACGGAATTTGCGTTTAGTGGTAGTAATTATTAAAGAAAAAACATCAGAACTAGATGCAGGTGACATGGCGAGCTGTTTGCAATTAGTGTCTAAGGCATTAAAAAGAATCGAGGCGCTGTAGATAAATGTACATTTACCAAAATCAGTACGCGGGTAAGGCGGCTTGAGATCGTATACGCAGGCTCTAGTACGAGAGTGTTGTCGAGTGGCTGATAAGAAATTGAACCTAAGTTTAAAGGAAGGTGGAGCATTAGGGTTTATTAGTATATTAAATAGCAGAAGAAGTTTCCTTAACTTAATTAGATCAAAAACTGGAATCCATTTTAGCTTGGAGAAAAGAAGAACAGAAGGAGTAGAATAGTTATCAGCTAAGATAATGCGTGCTGCACGCTTTTGAATGCGAAGAATTCGGAGCAAGAGCGTTTTGGAACAATTGCCCCAGATTGATAGAGCAATAAATTATATTGGCATGAATACAGGAGTTATAAAAACGGAGAGCACAGTCTTGAGTTAAGAAAGGCTTAATCCTACGCAGTAATGCTAGCCTACTATTGAGAGTCGAACATAATTTTTCGATGTGATTGGTCCAAGTTAAATGGCTGTCTAAGGTCACGCCAAGTATTTTAGCGTGCGGGACTTGCTCAATTTCTTTGCTGTTTAATGTGACCGAGAGAGATTGATCAGAAATTAATCTTAACTTTTGGGAAGAATGGATGAGCATGGCTTTGGTCTTTGATGTGTTAACTACCATCCTGTTTTGTTCAGTCCAAGCTGAGAGATCATTGGCAATAAGATTGAGATTTACACGTAAATGATGAATAGAAGAGCCTGTTGTTAGTATAGTGGTGTCGTCTGCAAACATTGTAGAATTTGAGTGTGGTAGTTGAGAAGGAAGATCATTTACAAATAATATGAAAAGAAGTGGTCCAAGAATGCTTCCCTGAGGAACCCCAACCGTATAACAGGAAGCATATAGACAATGTACCTTTAAAGGAAGTGCGTTGACAGCGATTTTTAAGATAAGAAGTAAACCACTCCAACGCTAGTGGAGAAGACCCATACTTCTTAAGCTTAAGAAGTAAGATACGATGGTCAACAAGATCAAAAGCCTTCTTGAAGTCAATAAGAAGTAGTCCATTTAATAATTTGTTATCTATGTTAGTTAGAATCTTATCAGTGAGATCAGTGACAGCCTGTTCACATGAGCGAGATGTCCTAAATCCAAATTGATTATCAACCAGAAGATCGTAGTCCGTTAGAAAATTAGAAAATGAAACATGAACATGACGTTCAAGCACCTTAGAAATTATAGCTAAAACAGAGATTGGACGGAAGTTAGAACGGTCAGAAAGCGAACCCATTTTAAATAGGGGAGAGACTTTGGCAATTTTCCATAAATCAGGAAAAATACCTGAAGTAATACTAAGGTTATAAATCCTCGTTAGAACGGGTGATATCCGTTAACTCCATCCAACCCAGCAGCTTTCATTACAGACAAATGCTTAAGTAAATTGAGTACAAAATCCTCTGAAATTGGGGAATGGAAAAGGTGGTATTTGGCGGAAGCTTAGAAGAAACAAAATTCATAAGGTAGTCCCAGTTAGGGTTGCTAGGAGAATTACTAAGTTTAACAGAGTCTGTAATGTTTGTAAAGTGCTCATTAAACAGGTTAGCAATATCTTTAGGATCAGTAAATGTCTTCCCATTTATAGTTAAGTGATTAGGCAAGTTACAGGACTTTGAGGGAGCAATGTTACGGATTATTTTCCAGAGATTTTTTGGATTATCAAGATTAGCATTAATAGAAGTAGTATAGAAGGCACGCTTTGCATCTCTAATTAAATGCACCACTCGATTACGTGCAGATTTATAATCGCGCCAACAAATTGTAGTATTAATAGACATAGCGCGCTTATGTAGATTGTTGCGCTTCTTAATTGCGTCGCCAATATCATCATTGAACCATTCAGGCTGGTGTAACCTTTTTACGCGTTTTTTCTTCAAAGGTGCGTGATTATCAAGTACATTATTAAACAAAGCATACCAATGCTCAAGGGCTTCATTAATATCCGTAAACATTTCTACGGTATTCCATGGTAGGTTAGTTAAATCAGCTATAAAACAATCAGCAGAAAAGTCCTTAAGCGAGCGATAAAAAATAGACTTATGACTAGAGGACTTAGAGAAATTAGGTAAAGTACCAGATTTAAAAACAGTATGCTCATGAGTAACGTAAATATGATCAATGAGAGATCCAGAAATAGGTCTGGTTGGTACGGTTATAAGTTGGTGAAGATTAAAAGAACTAAATAAATTTCTAAAACGCTTGTTGCATGACTGAGATAATAAATTAATATTAAAGTCCCCAAGTATAATTGTTCATTTGGTTACCCTCAGCGTCTGCTTTAGATAGCATGCTAACCAAAATGTCCAAGAACGAAGCATCAGAGGAAGGAGGACGATAAATGAAGGAGACCAATATCGGTTTACTGTGGGGAAAATTGATCTCGATCCAAAGACACTCAACTCCATTCATTTCCAGATCTAAGCGCCTTTTGAAAATTAAATGATCAGGGATGTAGAGCAGTAATCCACCACCTTTTTTACCTTTTCTGTCGGCACGAACGATGGTATAGTAATCAACAGCTAAGATAGCGTTATCTCACGAGTCATCTAAAAATGTCTCTGAGAGGCAAAGAAGCAGGTTTGATTTCTTCGTGTTTGAGGAGGTGATACGACATGAAAGTATGAGTTTGATTTCATCTAATTTGTTTGATAATGAGCACACATTCATGTGACAGAAATTCAAACCTTTCAAAGGTAAAGGCAAATCTTTGTAAATATTCGGGTTAGTTGGAGTACTTGTTGATAGATTAGTAGGTGTAGTAGTTTTAGTTGAAGAGGGCGACACGTTATGTGTGGGAGAAGAATCACTATCTCGTGACGGTCCGAAAGGGTTGAGTTCAATATCATGTATTAGCTTAATAACCGGGTGGAATGACGCTGTAGTGTTGCTGTTGTATAATACTCTTGCCTGTGAACGACGGCAGCTAACCGTGGATATTAAAAACTTTGAGTGCCATCCTGAAAGAGCTGCTTCCCGTTTGACAAGGAATTGAACAGTTGGGTTAGAAGTAGGTCTGAGTGTCAGGTAACAAATGAGCAATAAAGCATAAAACGTACTTAGTGTTTGCAGGACATTCATGTTCATTTATATCAGGAAAAATCCCGCAAACGCCGTATAAAGGACGAAAATGTCAACAAGCGAAGTCTCAAAAGCCAAAGTTCAAATATGCACTAGCTGAGGAAAACAACCAACGGCCAAATGTAAAATCATGAATAATTCAAAATTAACGGCAAATATGGAAATGCTACTTGAACAGGAGGATAAGAACAGTAAAACCAATTAACGATGAAGTTTTGTCCAGCCTGCTGCACGACAAGCGTAGCAAAGTCATGAAATCTGATTTTCGAGGTGAAGTGGTCTGTAGACGGGTTGAGAAACCAACGGTCAAATACAAAACTTTTGATAATTCAAAATTCTCGACAGATCTGAAGTCCAAATCCAAACAAAATCCAAACAATAGGAACACCAAATCCAAACAAAATATGATGTTTTGTTTAGCCTGTTGCACGAAGAAGGTAGAAAATTCAGGAAATCTGATTCTCAGCCATCCAAGATGAATTAGTGGTCTGTAGACTGTTTGAGATATGTCAAATATAAAACTTTGGATAATTCAAAATTCACAACAGATCTGAAAGTGAAACTTGGACAGGAGGACAGGAACACCAAGTCAAAAATAAAAGATGAGGTTGTTGCTGACGAGACAGGCAAACGGACAAATAAAAAATCCAAATTAATCCACGAGAAATAATGGTTCAAAATAATCCACAAGACGCAAGGTTCGTAGTGTGTTCGTCTCACTTCGGAACGAACGTCAACAACCACAAGTAGCGACAGTGTTTACAGTAATAGTGATGGGTAAGCTTTCGGAATACGCGAGGAACAGAATTATTTCGTTGAAGTCTACCGGAATTTCAACCGTACGAATTACGAAAATGCTTGAAGAAGAAGGACCTTGGAACAAACTTGCAACATTGAATTAAACCACTTTGATGTAAACATACTTACCATGAAGTTTGATAACCAGTGCCCCTTATATCCTTATTGCGCATTGGCGCATATAACATTCTCTTTGGTGGAGCGCGTTGACGGAGACTCATTCTTACAATCTTATTTCGTTACTTTTCCTTGGTGCTTTTATCGGCTCTGCTTTTAAGCCTGCTTATGTTAAATTATGCAGCCACTTATATTATAGGACAAAAATATATTACGCTTGTGACTTCCGCACGCTTTTGTGACATGAGTCATATATATTGATAACATATGTATATATTACAAGGATACAGGCGAAAAGGTATCGATATTTTCGATAAATATCGATATTTCAAAAATACGATATTCGATTTTTCGCATATCGAAAATATTGAAAGTTTCAACTTGACAACTTCAGTTTTGGTAAAGTTGAGAAAACACGTGTATGATGGCATTTGCGAATTCAAGTGATGAAAGCGTATCGGTTTAAAAGCGAGTAGCGTGGTTGTAAACACAATAAGTGTGATTCATAATGTCTATAATTTTAGCAACACCACCCACCATTGGGATTAACACAAGCGGCGGTTGAGCGCTTGAAAACAATAACTGATGACTCAGTCCATGTAAATGATTTTCCTCTACTTTCGCAGTATGTCCGACGATATCTGGCGATTCCAGCAAGCAGCGCTCCGACTGAAAGACTGTTCAGCAAAGCCGGACAAATAGTAACGGCAAAGCGAGTCCTGCTTAAGCCGAACATGTTAGTGTTTCTTGCCGAAAATTTATGAACAAACGTGCAAAATCGTTTATGCTTTAAGCTTGTAAATAATAATATAGATATTTAACTTTGTCAGCTGGTCGTTGTTTGTGTATTTTCACTTGTCTGAAGTAGTGCTGGGCGCCGGTGTCACAGGAAATTTGGCCCCCCCGAAAATTTGGCCCCCCCGGGCCATATTTCCTAGGATTTCCTAGGAAATTTGGCCCCCCCTTCGGAAATTTGGTCCCCCCAACAAAAAACTCCGCTTTATCTCAGAGGTTTAAATAATGAGTGTAGATCAAATATATTTTCGGCCGTGAAATATATTTTCCACAGTGGAATTATTTCGGTAGTGCATTATGTTCTCTACGGTAAAATATGTTTTCGGCGGTGAACATTATTTTCGGCGGTGAAATACGTTCTCTGCAGAACAGGAACGCATGGCATGTACGTTGGTCGAGTGCTGAACCGCAACAAAAACCATTCAATTGTTTGGTTTGGTTTTGCCTTAAAATTTTCATTCGGTTCTGCCGTCTGGATATCAGAAATATGCTTTTAACTACTCGAGTATCGTGCTTTTCGAGTTTCGTTTGTGTCAGAATTATTTCGCAAGTCTTCTAACTTTTGACAATTGTGCTTTGTTTACGCTAAATGCTTTTGCTGTCGTAAAAGACGAGTACCAGGTTCAGTTTAGACCTTCATTTACACCTTATTTACCGTAAACGTTTGATCGATTGAACAAGAACATTAACCTTTCATTTATATTTGAAATATGCATATGTCGCGAGTCTGTTAACTATTGACGATTGTGCTTTCGTTTATATTCAAATCTACAACAAGACACATTCTACAATGTTCGTGTAACTAATCAGAACTGCAAAAAGCATAAGATTATAATTTTTCAAGACCATAAACATGGGGGCCAAATTTCCGAAGAGGGGGCCAAATTTCCTAGGAAATATGGCCCCCGGGGAGGCCAAATTTCCTAGGAAATATGGCCCGGGGGGGCCATTTTTTAGGGGGGCCAAATTTCCTGGGACACCGGAGTTACGCCGGTGTCACAGGAAATTTGGCCACCCCCCGAAAATTTGGCCCCCCCGGGCCATATTTCCTAGGAAATTTGGCCCCCCGGAACAAATTTCCTAGGAAATTTGGCCCCCCCTTCGGAAATTTGGTCCCCCCAAGAACACACGCGTTATCTCAGAGGTTTACGTATAATATGGGTAGATCGTACCTCATGTTTTAAATCTAAACTTTTGCAGAAAGATACGCAACCAGACGGTGACAGTTTGAATGCACTTTAACTTAGAAAGACAGTTTGAAAAGTGAGTAGCTTCAAACTGTGTCTGATTACAGATAATTCATGTATGTAAATAAAAACGATTTCCAGAGTAATGTGAAATATATTTATCAAGAAAAACTATAAATAACTACAAAGTATGCTAAACTGGACGACTTAACTAAAGTTACTTAGTAAACTAATCTTTTTTACGAGATTTCGGTGGCGGCGCACATGAATCGCAAAGTCATTCCTGATCATCCTGAGGACAATAATTTAAATTTATACAAGGAAGATGGTACCAGTTGTTGCAAAGATCGCACTGAACCATATCACCATATTCTGGCAAACAACAAGTATTCTGGCAAACAACAACTGATATTTTAATACCGAAAATATATTACCGAAAATATGTTGGCCACTGCGGAAAATACATTTCACGGCCAAAAATACATTTCACGGCCAAAAATGCATTTCACGGCCGAAAATATATTTCACTGCGGAATATATATTTCACGGCCGAAAATATATTTCACTGCGGAATATATATTTCAGGGCCGAAACATATTTTACAGCTGGTGAAATATGTTGTCTGCGGAAATATATTTTAGTAAAATATTATTAATCAGAACTTCAAAAGTAAAAGATTATAAGTTTTCAAGACCATAAACATGGGAGGCCAAATTTCCTAGGAAATATGTCCCGGGGGGGCCATTTTTTTTTGGGGGGGGGGAATTTCCTGGGACACCGTTGCTCCGGCGTTTTTCAGCGTTTTTCAGTCCGGCTATTGTGAAAAACAACGCCAAAAACAACGAAAAATCTAATATTATAATCTATCTAAATGACCAAAACTATAAGTATAAACCGTTTGACATATGAAATTTGCAAACGTGATTTTACTTGGCAAAAGTCCTGGCAAAAGTCTATTTTAAAATAAACCTTCGACAGTGTTGACGAACGTAGTTGACAGCAGATAATGAATAAGGAAATATAAAACCGCGGAACCGGACACAATGACACATAGCGCGATTGATAACTAATCTTTTATTAGGAAGCCCTATTCATTATTACAATGGTTTTCAAAGGGGTCCTAAAACATAATTATAAATATAAATTAACTAAACATATACAATATAATTCAATAGGGTGGCCGTCAGATTACAGGGTTGAGAAGTTAAAAAAATTAGACTTGAAAGTAGCGATGGTAGTGCTATTTCTTACATCAAATGATAGAGCATTCCAGTCCTTAACAGCGTGGTAACATAACCGTTGCTTGCCCCAGTTAGTTCTGACAGCAGGCAAACGGAAATCTTGTGCATTTCTAGTATTATAACGGTGCACATCATGTAACGTAACTAATCTAAGATGGGATGATAATAAATCGTTTTTACACTTAAAAACGTAAAGACATCTATGATATAGTCTGCGCTTAAATTGATCCAGTTAAGGATCTGGAGGGCATCAGTAGCAGAAGAGTGAACTGGACGATCAAGAATAATTTTAGCAGCTTTGTTTTGCATGATTTGTAAGCTTTGCATTAACGTGGAGTTGTTCTTATCACCCCAAATTATGTCTCCATAATAAAAAAGGGGCAATACTAAACTATTATAGTAAAGCAGTCTGGAAAATCGGGGTAAAAGATGCTTTATCCTCTTAAGAAGACCAAGGCGCTTATTGATTTTTGCGGAAAGATAGTCAATATGATCCGACCAGGTCATATCTGAAGAGAAAATTACACCAAGATACTTAAAGTCCTCAACCCTTTTTACAGCACTATTGTAAATCTGGACTGAAATGGAATTAACCTTACATAGTTTTCTGCTACTGCCAATTAACATCAATTTCGTCTTAGTGATATTGAGCGTTAATTGGTTGCTTATGAGCCAATCACCTATCTTCTGCAGATCAGCGTTCAGTTTTACTTCCAAATCGCCAACAGTCGGCGAGGCAGTCGTCCCTTTCGTAAACGGTCTTTGCCATCTCGAACGGTCTTTGCCATCCTAAACAATGACCCCGATACCCCTGAATCCTAACCCCCCGGAATTTTTTACTAATATATACGGAAAAACTTTGTCAAGCTGTCTCAGTGTTGCGAAAAATTCCGGAGGGTTAGGATTCAGGGGGGTTTGGGGTCATTGTTTAGGATGACAAAGACTGTTCGAGATGGCAAAGACCGTTTACGAAAGGGACGACTGCGTCGGCGAGAAATAATATAACACCGTATCATCTGCATATAAGGAGATTTGGGCATGCTCAACAACATTAGGCAGATCATTGATATAAATTATGAAAAGGAGCGGACCTAGAATGCTACCTTGTGGAACACCTAGGTTACATTCTAGAGGGTCAGACAACTCAGGTCCACAAGATGTGCGCAAAAAACGAGAGGATAAGTATGACTTAAACCAAGCAAGATCGTCATTGCACACCCCAATAGCAGATAGTTTGCTTAATAATATCGTGTGGTTAACCGTATCAAAAGCTTTAGATAAGTCCAAAAACACAGCTCCGCACAACTTGCCTTTCTCCATATCACACAAGATCTCGTCAGCAAAGTTACATTAGATAACGCAGACATTGTCGAATGATACGGACGAAAGCCATGTTGCTTGTCAATCAAAAGATTGTTTGCGTTAAGATATTCATAAAACTGAATATGAACAGCCTTTTCTAAGAGTTTACTTAGAGTTGGCAGTATAGAAATTGGATGGTAATTGGTGGAATTATTTCTATCACCAGACTTAAAAAGAGCGATAACTTTAGCACATTTCCAAATAGATGGAAACGACTGAAGCTTAATAGATGAATTTAACAGTTTAGTCACAGATAGTGAAATAGCAACGGCAGCATCTTTAAGCAGTCGGGCACTTATTCTATCCAAACCAATCGCCTTATTGGTCTTCAGAGACTTTAACTGGGTTACAATAAATAACTTATCAATAGGCTGTAAGCGAAAACAAGCATTGGATCTAACCATACTGTCATGTGTAAAAATTACATTAACGACGTTCAGTTTATCAGCTAAAAATTGGCCAATAGATGCAAAGTGCTTATTAAGCACAGTAGCAATTGATCGCACATCCGTGTATTGTACACCGTCCGAGATAATGCAATTTGGAGTTGATGTTACATTTTTGCGACAGGAGACTTCGTTGACCGCCTTCCAGAGTTTACTGGAATCACCTTTGCTATCTTCGATAAGGCCAATGTAATAATTGGATTTACTTCGCTTAATTTCAGCACTAACGAAGTTACGAAGTTTTCTGAACATTCGCCAGTGATAAAGAGAGCCAAATTTCACAGCTTTACGATGATGGTAATCTCGATCACACATAGCCTCACTTATCTTGCTCGTCATCCATGGAGAACGCACACCTGAAACATGGCGCTTTTTAATTGGTGCATGAGTGTCAGCTACACCAAGAAATAACTCATTCCAGATATAAATAGAATCGTCAAAGCTCTCACAATTTTCAACCAGGTGCCAAGGTACATTGTCCAATTCCTCTAAGAAGGCGTCACGTTGATAGAATTTGAAAGACCGATATTCAATCGTCTTGGGAGTAGCCTTTGGTTTTCCAACCTTTAACACGCAATAGATAAGTGAATGGTCGCTAATCGAGAGCGGGATAATCCCACTATCAATAAAGCGATGTTGATTGTTGACAAAAATGAGATCAATTAAGCTTTTTGTAGTCTCCGTAACTCTTGTTGGTTTGTCTAAAAGCTGCGAGAAATCTAAATCTGGTTTCACCAGACAGCATTTACTGGCAAAACAAAGTTGTTTGTCTCGTAAAGTTGTCGTCATCGGTCATTTTGAAATTGATCTTGAAAAGCTGTTGTTCTTATTGTGAATATGGAGCCGGAGGCTTCTGGATCTGGGAAAAGAAAACGTTCTGATGGTCCACTCCTGTGAATAGACAAGTGAAGAAAAGCAAAACGGAACACTATCGTAACACAATTGCAAATTCTAAAAATGACCCTAACACCCTGTGGAAACACTTAAATGAATTCACGAAAACCAAACTCTAATATATCTTGTATCGAAGTCAATGGCATTCCTCATACTGAACCCAAACGAATCGCAGAAATTCTCAACGATCATTTCTCATCAATTGGTTCAATATTGGTTAACAAATTCAGCTCAGTCACTTCTATCATCACTTCAGTTCCAAACGAAAAACTCCAATCTGAAGTAAGATTTGCTTTCAAGGATGTCGATGAATGCTATGTTGCATCCCAACTAAGTAAACTTAAAGCAAATAAAGCAATTGGTTTAGATAATATTAGTGCAAGGTTGCTTAAAGATAGATAGATAGAAACTTTATTTATACACGCTGGCCCCGTCAACCGAAGCTGATTTCCACGAGGGGCGTGTGCAAAAATAGAAAAATGTTACATGAAGAATGATATTAAGAGCTATTTACAGTAGAATATAATAATATATGAGGTAGAATATTAAATTATTTACATGATAAGAACGTTATTAGAATCTTAGTTTACAGGCACGTCAAGTTATTATTCACTCTATGTCAATGATGTGAGCAGTGATTTTATTTCGAAAGGAAGAAAGAGTTTTGCTTTCCCTAATTTCCTTTGGAATAGAATTCCAAAGGTTGGCTCCGTCATACATGAAACTATTTTTCATATTGTTAGTACGCGGTTTTGGTAAACTAAGACCACTTGAAATGTCCCGAAGGTTGTAATTTGTTTTCTCACTTTTGTATGAAAAAAGATTAGTGAGTGATTTGGGACCCATTTTATTTAATACTTTATACATCATTTTTGCCTTAGCTTTCTTCCTTTCTGTTTTGAGTGGCTCCCAGCCCAATGTACGTAAAGCAATAGAATGATTTACGTCATTGCTCATGTTCAAGATAATTCTAGCAGCTCTATTTTGCAGTTTTTGGAGTCGTTTTGATTGCGATTTACCAAACACATCCCATACTTCACAGCAGTAATCAAAGTATGGCCGAACAATAGCGTTATATATCGAAATGAGTGTATACATGTCAACAAAAGGTTTGACCCGACGAATAGCAGAGATTCCTGCTGTTATTTTTTTGCAAATATTTTCAGTGTTACTTTTCCACGATAAATGCTGGTCAACTATTAATCCAAGAGTTTTACATTCGCTAACTTGTTTAATTTGTTTATTTTCAATGAAAACATTTAGATCTGAATCAGAAATATTTTTTATCATTGGTTTTGAACCAATTAACATAAATTCTGTCTTAGCTACATTTAGGCTAAGTTTATTGGCAATTAACCATTTTCTAAGGTTTTCCAAATCAGAATTTACTGCAGTCTCAAGGTCAGTTATAGAATCTCCCGAAGCTGTCAGATTTGTGTCGTCAGCAAACAACCGAGGTTTTGTTTTATTTAGACATTCAGGCAAATCATTAATATATAACAAAAAGAATAGTGGCCCTAAGATAGAGCCTTGTGGTACGCCACATTTAATCAGTCGCTTTGTAGAAAAGGAATTTTTAATTTGGCATTTCTGCTTTCGGTTTGTGAGATAAGATTTGAGCAAAGTTAGAGCTTGTCCTTTTATTCCATAGAGCTCTAACTTCCTCAACAGAATTTGATGATCAACAGTATCAAATGCTTTTTTTAAATCAATTAAAACTACTAGGTTAAACATTTTTCTGTCTAGATTCATATACCAATCATTGGTACAATCCAGTAATGCAGTTGCTGTGGAGTGAAATTTTCGAAAACCAAATTGAGAATTACTCAGAAGTTCAAATTTTGTTACATAGTTATACAGTTGATCATATAGAATTCGTTCCATAATTTTGCTAATGGTCGGCAAAACTGATATCGGTCTATAATTTCCTGGAATATTTCGTTGGCCATTTTTATACAGAGGTATTATTCTAGCCATTTTCCATTCATCAGGAAAGGAGGATAGAGTAATAGCATGATTAAAAATAAGTGTCAATGAGTCTGAAATAGCTGGTGCAGCTATTTTAATAATTTTACAAGAAATCTTGTCAATGCCAGTGGCTTTATTGCTAGAAAGCCCATGCAAGAGACGACAGACATTACTGACAGTAACAGGCTGGAATGCTGTAAATTCTGATTTAGCATGTTTAGTATATGTTTCAAAATTATAATTTGAAGTATCAATTTTGCTAGCTAAATCAGGGCCAATATTTGAAAAATAATCATTAAAGCACTCTGCAATATCTTTGGGAGTCGTAAAATTATTATCCCTAGATTAATCTCATTCACTACTGTTGGTTTGTTTTGCCTACCTAATAAGTTATTTATATTTTTCCAAGCTTTTTTAGGATTGAATTTTTGACCAGCAATTTTCGAGGAATAATAATCTTTTTTGGCATTCCTTAGTTCTATGTTTACTTTATTTCTAGTCTTTTTATAATTTAACCAATCATTTTCTAGGTTCGTTAAAATGGCTTTTCGTTTTAATTTGTCCCTTGTATTTATAAGTTTCTTTATATTACTTGTAATCCAAGGGACTTTTATTGATCTGATTTTTTTGCATTGAAGTGGTGCATGCTTATCTAGGACTTCTAAGAATAATTTTTTCCAAATTTCCCACATATCATTTGGGTCTTCGGCAAAAAAATACACTTGTTCCCAGTGCTGTTTCAGCAGTTCCGCAACAAATTTTTCCTCATTAAAATTTTTCATGTTTCTCATCTCAACAATATTCTCTTGTTTTTTTGCAACAGAAATTTTCCTGATTGCAAATATTAAACTATGATCACTTATACCTGTATGAATGACACCAGAATCAGAAATTTTCTCTGATGTATTAGTAACAATATGATCAATTAGACTGGTGGTTGTCATAGTTACTCGAGTAGGTTCATCTATCAGTTGTGATAACTGGTACAATTCATACAAAGACTTTATTTTCTTTGTTGGTATGTTAGAATCTTTATCTGGTTTTAGCAAGTCACAGTTTAGATCACCCAGAATGTACATTTCCTTATTTTCATTATCTATAGCTTTGATCAATTTTTCGAAATGATCAAAGAATTCAGATAATGCATTGGGTGGTCTATAAACTGTTGTAACAAGAAATGGTTTACTATGTGGCTTAATAATTTCAACACAAACAGCTTCCAGTTCAGATGGAACTAGATCATTTCTTATTTTGTAGTTGATAGAGCTACGTAAGTAAATACAAACTCCACCACCATTCCTTGACCTATCTTTTCTGACAATATCATAGCCATTTAGGTTAATCATGTTATCTGTTATATTCGCATCAAGTCGTGTCTCATTAAAGGCAAACAGATCAATGAACTTATTTGACATTGAAAAATTAATTTCATCAATGTTTTTTGGTAAACTAACAATATTCAGAAAAGCCATCTTAAGACCTCTTTCATTTGGGATTGAGCTAAGGGTTCTCATAAAATCGCTGCTCACATTGCCCCTTGTTATATCTAATCTGCTTTCTGTTTCATCATTTGTTTTACATGAGCCAGATACATTGTCCAGTCTTTCTGGCGACCATGAGTTTGACGAAAAAACTGGTTGTCCTTACAATTTGAAGCCACGTTGGTGTTTCTAATTCTCTCGGACTTCAAATAGGTGCAGAATGCACTTCTTAAGGCTTTATCACCTTCATGATTTAAATGAAGGTTGGATCTATTTAATAAAGATTTGCCTATACAACTATTATCAATGTAGGTTATGTTATGTTTAGAGCATAAGCTATGAACGAGATTATTATATTGTTCAGTTCTTTTATTGTTTACCTTACCATCATATCGCTTGGTTGCACCCGATACCGCAATCTTCTCGGTGTGGACCTTTACTTTGTTGATCAGGTTTTCCATGTTAGCTGCTACCTTCTCGGGATCATCACGTACCAGATCATTTGTTCCAACATGGAGGATGATGGTGCTGAACTCTTTCTCCTCTGAGAGGTGTTCTTCAAACTTCTTGGTGATCTGGTTTACAGTGGCTCCACTGTAAGAGTGTGAGATTGCTTTGTTTCGAGCAGCTCTTCCAATTTTGTTTGCTTCTATATGTTTAACCATGGAATCTCCTATCACTAGGACTCTGCTAAAGACTCTGCTAGTATTATTTCAACAAGTCTCACTAAAATCTACAACCGCTCGTTAGCTACATCGGTCTTTCCAGCAGTATGGAAACTTGGCAAAGTGACAGCGTTGTTCAAATCTGGTAACCGCTGTGATGCCAATAATTATAGACCAATAACCATCTTACCATCCGTCAGCAAAATAGTTGAAAAAGCCGCACACCGCACGGAATTGCTCTTACCCACTTCACCGACAATATTTTGGAAAATATGGATAAAAGTTCCATCACAGGAGCTGTTTTCCTAGATTTGTCGAAAGCCTTTGACACGGTCAGCCACGATCTTCTGATAGAAAAACTCGGAAACATTGGCTTTTCACAATCAACCATCGAATGGTTTAACTCACATCTTTCGAACCGTTTCCAAGTCACTTCTGTTGGTCGCGAACATTCATCCAATAAGCCAGTATTGGTCGGAGTTCCCCAAGGAAGTATACTGGGACCTTTACTGTTTCTTATTTATGTGAACGACCTTCCGTCTACTGTCCAGAACTGTAATATCTCACTCTATGCAGACGATACTGTTCTGTTTTGTTCAGCTAAAACCGCCTTTCATTTAGAAGAACAGCTTAACTCTGACCTCCTGACCTTATCCAAATGGTTTGCCACAAACCGGTTAACTCTTAACACTTCTAAATGTAAATTCATGCTGTTTGGAGGTAATGCAAAATTAACAAAACTTAAGGACATCAATTTAGTCATCAACAATAGCCCATTAAACCGTGTCGAATATTTTAAGTATCTTGGTGTAACGTTAAGTCAGTCATTATCTTGGTCTAATCATATTGAAATACTTTCTAAGAAAATCTACCAACGCCTTGGCGTCATCGGAAGAGTTAAACACCTTCTATCTCTCGAATCCCGCCTTACATTAGTAAACAGTCTTGTTATGCCACTCTTTGACTACGCTGATTTTGTCTGGGGTGATAAAAACAATTCTGTCCTCATGGACAAGGCTCGAAATAACTCTTGAAAATCTACCGGTCAACTTGACCGGATTTTCAAAAATGTGCCGGTCACGGAGGATTTTTTACCGGTCAATGCGGTCATATTTGTCGTTTCCCTTTATTGCCTATCAACGCTTCAATGCGAGTGCAACGTACACTTAACACTTGTATGACCAGTTCAAGTTAGTTTATATTTACTAACAAGATGTCCATTTTTAAGAAATTATGCTATATTTGCCTATTTCCACATAACTAAGATAAAATCATACAAGACATGTAAATATCTAAGTGATAACATTTTATAATTCCATTATCCTATAGCTAAAAAGTAACTGATTAAAACTTAAAAGTGTTTAGTGTTTCGCATCACTATCAGTAAAGCATTCATTAAAAACTCAAGTTAAAAGTTGATCTCTTACAGTAGCTCGGAGAATCGGAGTCAGACTCTGAAAGCGATTCGTTTTCGCTGTTGGTAGGTCTCTTTGCTCGTTGCTTGTAGGTGCGCGACGCTTTTTGATTTGGCCGACGCATTTTATCTTCACGCCAAGATTGAAGAGCTGGCAAAGCGTTGAATTCTTCGACATGTGGTCCTTCCTCTCCAATGCGCAGCAGATTCTCCAGGCGCTCCTGACCGAGCGAAGTGCGTGATGTGTCTTTGACACGTTTCATACGCGAGAACAGCCTTTCCAATTTGGAAGTCGATATATTATAATATTACTATATTTTCTAGCGTTCAAAAAGCGCCTCACTTTCGGCGTAACTTTGCGTAACGTGAGATCGAGCGTTTCCGTTGTTTTATTGTTTACAACCAAAAATCTACCGGTCATATTTGACCGGTCAAACACGGTAATTTTACCGGTCAATGACCGGTGACCGGCACTTATTTTGAGCCTTGCTCATGGACCATCTTCAAGTTCTTCACAACAAAGCTGCAAGAATTATTCTTGATCTTCATCCACTTTCGTCAGCCACTGAATCACTGAAATCATTACACTGGCAACTGCTATCAGTGCGCAGGCTCTTTCATCGTTGCCTTATCATGCATAAATGTTTAAACAATGACATTGACTATGATTTTAATTTCAAATATATTGCTGATATCCACAATTACAACACTCGAAACAAACATAACTTACACCTACAACGAGTCAACAGGAACTGGGGGAAACAGTCTTTCACCTATCACGGTGCTCAAGACTGGAACTCTTTACCAGAAGAACTTCGGAACACTAAACTTTTTTCATTATTTAAACTTAAACTTAAGAAACATTTAAAACTTTAATTTTTAGTTTTGTAATTTTTCATTTACAATTTTTCATTTATATTGTACTACTGCAGAGGAGGTGCGAAGGTCGTCCCGGCATGCATTGCGCTTTGTTTTCTTCGTATTTGCTCTGGCGTAAAGTTGGCGGACAAAATATATAGTTTTTCAGTGGTGCTTTTTTGTTTCAAAACCTGTGTTTTAAAAGGTAAACTTTCTATATGATGTTTTTAGTTTAATCCAACAGATGTTACTCTGGTTTTTTTTGTCGTAGCATACTTGTTTCGGATCAATAAACAATTTTTTTGTTGATGCCTTCACGGGTCACAAAATTTTGCTGTAAAGTGATAGCGAATATATGTACTTATTTAACGAAATACGAACGCAAACACAACACTGGATATGTTATTATAACAAGCTGAAAATTCTCTTTCAGTTAATAGTAAAAAATTTCTTGTTGCTCCATGAACTTAATTACAGTTAGACGTTGAAAAACCACTATTTTTCAATTTGCGAGAAAATCGTACTCGCATAACACATCTCTGTTCCGCCATAAAAAGTAGGCTTTGGAACTTGAATTTTGTGCAGATTATAGTTTAAGCCTTTTACTCTGTCGTCAGTAACTTTTTAGACATCCAAGAAGAATATTTGCGATGAAATATCGGTTTCTTCACGAGGACTATTTCTTGTTGGTGGTTATATTGCATTTAGTTGCCTTGAATTATTCAAATATATTTACCGTAATATTTGATGAAATCTTTAAAAAATTTGTTCGGTGTGGATATGGAAGAATTTGCTTTCTTTTAGTACAAATTTTTTTCTTGTTGCTCCACAATTTAAATGAGAAAGAGGTCTGTGAAATTCCGCATCTTCTCAATTATACTTCGCCATTCGTCAGATTGACAGCAAAACGTGCCTATGACGTGCGTACATGTTGTTTTGGTTTTTGTTTCCCCGCTCTCTTACTTTTATTTGGCGCTCGAAATTCTTTGCCGGTTGTCAGAACTACTAACTAAGTAATTCGTCTATTGGTATTTGATCCTTTCAGGAAACATAACAAAACGAAATGTTGAAGAGACTAAGGGCAAATTATGTTGTGCCATTGTAAGCTCAAACGTTTGTACTTTGCTATCCTTCAACAATGATTATATGTGCATACTGTCCGTATATCTATGCGAGAGTTGAGTTCATCCTCTCCCCATTGTCCGTGTTTAATAACAATAATCCAAGTTTTTTGTGCATGCCTCCTTTAAGATTTATTTACTTCTTTACTCCATAGTAGCCCATATGACATTGACATACCATTTGTTGTTGTAAAATACAGAGAATTTAATGGAATTGGTATCTTTTATGTTTTCAGGTTCATGCTCAATTTTTATTTCCACAGAAAGTTTCCTCAGAGGCCTTCTCCATGAAAAAAGAGCCTTTTGGTAAAATGTTTTAGGCCAGGTCTCAAGCACAGGCTGGGGAATTCAGAATAATAAAGTTGCATAGCAGAATTGCCTCTATTGCTTGATTTGTACTTCTGAGATCTTTTAAATTAAATAATTAATACATTTTTAAAGCTGTGTATTACATTTGAAATAAAATTACAATGATATTACAGCCACAAGTCTACATAACAAGTTGGGGCCCGGGGAGAACATGCCCCCAGTTCATACGCCTGTGGAAATTTAATTTCTAAGTAGTCAGACAATTTTCCTGACCCTTTGACAAAGGCAAGAAACTGTAGGTTATACCAATAGTGATTTTTCAAAACAGTTAAGTGCTATTAAGAGTCCAAAATTTTGTTGTTGATACACACAATACTAGAGATGTACAATGATGTACAATTTGAGGTTTATTGTCAATGCCTTTATATATGGAGCTTTTCCAAAAGGTCTCCATTGCCATCTACAACAAAGGTCTAGATGTTTGGAGTGGTCTAATAATAAACTGCTGAATAGGTAATTGTAATCATATTAAATACCTGTATGAACTCACTCTGAAAATTCCATACAAAAATGTCAAATATATCCCATATTACAATTTACAAAGAAAGCATGATTTTATAAAGTTTGATTTTAATAGTCTATTGAATGGTCCACAGTCTATTGAATAGTTAATATTGAAATTTTATTAAATTGAGAGGCTTATAAAGGAAAATAACTTTGAAATCTAAAAACAAGCACATTTAAAATTTGAAATGTAAAATCAAGAATGTTAATACTCGACTATAAAAGCTATAAAAATCGTTATTGATGTATCTCAATCCTAACATTAAGTCGTATAAATAATAAAAAGTAAGGATAACTATATAAGATTTTTAAACTTTAGTTTGAGCACCAAAAAGCTATCTCTGTCAGATGACTCAGATGTACTGTTACAACTATTACTACAATTATATTCGGCCAATACATTCAGTTTAACTACAGTTGCTGGTTCCTGCAAAAAGATAATCCATTTCGAATCCGTTCACATTGCGAATCGGCACAAACAGGGCAATATATTACAAATATCAAGCTTAGAAATCTGATGTGGGTATAGCGGTATCTTTAAAATAGTATACATGACAAACCAGACGGAATATTAAACGTTAAAGTGTTGCTTGGGAATACAATGAATATAAAGAAGTTCGTGTGAGCCAAAAACTGCAGTGTTCTTGCCATGAACAGTCTTATACCACGACCGGTTTTCAAACCGCCATTTTAAAACCATGTTCGCTTCCCGAAGGTTCGTTGAACAATGAAGAATTTCCGGCGGGGAATCGATAATATGTATCAAGCGCAATGCATTTTGGGAAGACCTTCGTACCTCCTCTGGTACTACTGTATCTGTTATATATCTGTTATATGTATGTATATGTTTTACCTATGCAGGACTCCACTGAAAATCACATTTGTGAGTGGACTTCCTGAATAAATATTGTTACTACTACAAGGTTTCCGACAAAAAATGTCAGTCCACATGTGTCAACAAAGTTTCACTGTTTCAGACAGTGATGTCACAAAGTTTCCGAATTAGAACCGCGCTCTAATTACGGACTACGGAGTCAAGTCTCTGGTTCCGTTTACATGGTACCGGTTGAGTTTTTTATCCGGGTGAATATTCGCGCACATAGGCTTCCCGTTTGATAACACTAGTGTACTAAACTGTCTAAAAAACTTTAATTGTGGAGAAACGAGACCTCGCAAAGCAAACAGCCCATTTTCCCAAAGAGAAGCCTAGGATTAGGAATTTGACTAGGATCTATTTATTCCGCTTTAATAAACGCACACATAAAATCTGTCGAAATTTGATATCAACAAACAATATACATGTACAGTACTGCTAAGAAATAACCTCTCACTGCGTCTGCGTCCGTCTTGCGTTCGTCTAGCGTCCGTCTAGCGTCCGTCTAGCGTCCGTCTTGCGTTCGTCTAGCGTCCGTCTTGCGTTCGTCTAGCGTCCGTCTTGCGTTCGTCTAGCGTCCGTCTTGCGTTCGTCTAGCGTCCGTCTTGCGTTCGTCTAGCGTCCGTCTAGCGTCCGTCTTGCGTCCGTCTTGCGTCCGGGAGGGTAACAGACGCAGAACCGAAGTTCCTTGTCGTGAAACGTCGGTACACGTTTAATTATCGAATAGTACTCGATTTAGCGCTAATGTCAAATAATCGCCGCGCTCTCACCGCTCTCAAATAAACGTCGCACGTTCACATCCATAATTGCTGCGGAGCTTATTTGCAAGAATAAAAACATTTTAAAAAGTCACTGGAACGTTTTTTAGATAATTCCTCTACAGTTTGAAAGCGTATGTGTTTTTCTTTAGACGAAAGCTAAAGGAAGCTATAGAGTATAGTAAATTTGAGTGTCGGAGTGTTTTATATTGCGTAAAAGCAGACAGCAATAATTGTATCAGTGGATGAGTGACTGAAATGTGAACACATGTCTACAGACCTTTTCAATACATACAGCAAATTGTGCGAGGAATTCCGTTAAAATGTTGATTGCGAAGAAACGCCAAATTTAAATGTGGCAGGACGCCAGGAAGTCAAGCGAAACGGAACTTTATAGTGACGTTTCCTTCGGCAGAAGTTTTATTTAAAAAACGGTGTGGAAATAGATAGTTATGAACATGAAAACTAACAAAACAACGTTAAAGAAACAAAAACTAATTATAAACTAGCAGTAGATTTAGTACTGGATGACCGTAGATCTATCTTTGTAATAACCCAAGGTTTACACACGCCGATTTATGTGGCAATACTAAATAGTGTTGCAAGATAAATCGGGCCATCCGCCTATGTAATATATTGAGTTATCGGATATTTTTCACTATCGTCCTGAATTTTGGATGTAGGGAGGCCGGGACTCGTGATAACCCAACGTCTTCTCTGTATTCATGATATAATAATTGTATTGATAAAGAGTGGCAAGTTTTTGATCCCGTATCAAAAACTTATACAATGCCTTGGCGGCACGTTACACATATTAATCAACGTGAGTGAAGACGCGTTTACACGATGCGACAAAAATATGCACAATTCAATAGATTCCTAGATACTAATTAGTCCCAGTTGATAGCTAATATAAGACAGACTAGAAAAAAAGTCGCTCGCGTGACATCTATCGCCAAGTGAAAATCCAGCCTATAATGGACTTATTTTGGCGAAAGATTTCAAGATTTCAAAGTTGAAAGATTTCAACTTGCCACGCAATATTCTCATGTCGCAAAAAAATCTCGTTAATATTTTGCAATTCTGTTGCTGTATCGCATGTTTAGGTGGTATAGCGTTAAGGATGTAATTCGACATAATTAATTTATCGTCGTCTCGTCAACGGCGTTCTTTTAATAATCTCTGCCGTTCTCCTTGAGATTACTGTAGCTTCTGGCAGTACTTTATATGAAGTTAATCTCGAGCCGTAAAAACATGTTTGTGAGGAGCACAATAGATCGGAATAGATGTGTCATCTTGTCACATTTGTTTGCATGGGCAGCGCTAGTACGCAGATAGCTCAATATGTAATTCGGCATAATTAATTTTATCGTCGTCTCGTAGACGCCGTATTACGTATATTGAATGGCGTTCTTTCAATAATCTCTGCCGTTCTCCTCGAGATAATACTGTAGCCTCTGCGTATGAACTATGAAGTTGATCTCGAGCCACGAAAAGACAATAATAGATCAGAATAGATCATTACAGTAGATCTGTCATCTTGTCACATTATTTTGCATGCATTAAGTGAACTCAGATAGCTCATGTAATTAGTTATTTTATCGTCGTCTCGATGCCGTTCTTTTAATAATCTGTGCCGTTCTTCTCGAAATTATAGTGTAGCTTCTGGCAGTACTTTGCGTATGAAATTAATCTCGAGCAGTGAAAAGCACAATAGATCAGAATAGATGATAGATCTGTATCGAGCGATGAACTTTCCTACAGCAAACCGCGATGTCTTGATTCCTTCTTCTTTCTCCAAAATTTCTGTGATTTTCGTAATGGAAACGCCAGAAGATTTTAACGATACAATTCGATTTCTGGCGAATTGAGAAAGCTTTCCCATTCTTATCTGTGTGAACACAAGATTCGAGTGATAGAGCAGGAGAGATTGAGAGAACAATCAACAATCAGATTCAGAACAGAACGACTCGGATAACCTTCGCAATGAAATCGTATCACCGAACGTGATGCGAGCTCTGCGTCCAGCGAGTACAGCTTTCAGCGAGACGCAAGACGAACGCAAGACGGACGCTAGACGGACGCTAGACGGACGCAAGACGAACGCAAGACGGACGCAAGACGGACGCAAGACGAACGCAAGACGGACGCAAGACGGACGCAAGACGGACGCAAGACGGACGATAGACGGACGCTAGACGGACGCTAGACGAACGCAAGACGAACGCAAAACAGACGCGATTTTTGATAGGTTATTTCTTAGCAGTACTGTAGGTATCAGCGTTTCCTACATATATACTCGGAACAACTTCGGTTATGCCGACTCTTGCGTCCAGTTGAGTAAGGACCACCCCTGACGCAACCAAGACGAACGCAACCGAGACGCCAGACGAACGCAACCGAAATGCCAGACGAACGCAACCGAGATGCCAGACGAAAGCAACCGAGACGCCAGACGAACACAACCGAGACGCAAGACGAACGCAACCGAGACGCAAGACGAACGCCCCAAGACGAACGCAACCGAGATGCAGACGCACCATTAGGTTATTTCTGAGCAGTACTGTACTCTCCTGATATGGACAACATCCAATCAGCAAATTGTGATTTTCTAGGATTATTAAAGGACCATGAAAAATAAATGTATGTACTCTACTGTACTTACTGATTCAGACTGTATTTTGTTATTTTGCTTGTTTGGGCAGCATCAATATCTCCACTTAGCATGGTGTGTATCACATAACCATTACCCCAGTCAGAATCTGGAAGCCATTTTGCCAACTCCTTGCTGATATCATGATCGTCAATAACTAAGATCCATTGAGACTTTTTCTTCAATATGTTTTTAACAGCTTGGCATACAACATCAAGCTGGGATTCCACACCAATTTTGTCTAACTTCATTTCATCTTTTGAGCATCCTAACTTGACTGCCAGTTGTTTCAGGCTCAATAATAATGACTCTTTACTGTGAGCTAGCAAACTGGCAGTAACTTCATCCTTGGGCCACAATTTAAACTCAACGCTTTTGCTTCGACTTTGGCTTAAGTTTTCAGCAAGTAGACGTGCCAGTTGAGTTTTACCACACCCCGATGGTCCAGATATCTGTATTTGCTTAGGATATCTTGCTTCTCTATTATTTTCAAGTAATATTTTCAGTTTATTGACGTCTTCGCCTCTTGGAAAGCAATGGTGATTTGGAGAAGGTGGCAATAACTTTAAAACTAGCTTTTTCTTACTTTGATTGTTGTAAACATAATAAGTAACACTACTTGTCACAGCCAATGCTCCAAGAAGCCAGTACTTTGCATTAGGATTATCTTTGAAGGCATTTCTGATGGTCAACTTCTTTTTATTTTCAGAAAATGTGGACGTGTTATTAAATATCAGAGGACGTCGTCCAACACTCAGCACACTGCGCAAAAGCTTCTCCTTTACATTCTTATAAACAATGAAAGAGTTTGCCATAGTATTGAACTGTATATCAGGTGCAAAGTGATCCAAAAATCGAAAATCGTGCACAAGCGTGAGCCTTCAAACTGAAAATGGTCAGCGGCCTGCAAGCAATATACATGCAGGTACGTCATGTTATATGATCCATATAGTATCGTTATCAATATATCACAGAAAATTATATAATTTTACGGTATATCACAGGCTTCCCAAGCTTGTGACACATTTATTATTATTGACTCTTTATTTACGATCTATTTATTATTAATATTAACATTTATTTATTTATTATTTATTATTAACGTTTATTTTTGATATTTGACTCTTTATTTACGATCTATTTTAATGGACTTGCAACGGGAATTCATTCGACTTGGGGCACTTTTATTATTATGATATATGAGTACTTTATGTACGATCTATTTTAATGAATTGCAACGGGAATTCATTCGATTTTGTTAAAATGCTAAAATATTGCCATAAATTAAGAAATAAACTTCACTTACCTCTACACTAAGTCGTAGTTGTCGTTTCTGTGTAATTTGGTATGAAATCTGGCGCAATACCGAATTCGCTGTAAATGCCTCCATTGCGCCAGATTTCATACCAAATTACACAGAAACGACAACTACGACTTAGTGTAGAGGTAAGTGAAGTTTATTTCTTAATTTATGGCAATATTTTAGCATTTTAACAAAATCGAATGAATTCCCGTTGCAATTCATTAAAATAGATCGTACATAAAGTACTCATATATCATAATAATAAAAGTGCCCCAAGTCGAATGAATTCCCGTTGCAAGTCCATTAAAATAGATCGTAAATAAAGAGTCAAATATCAAAAATAAATGTTAATAATAAATAATAAATAAATAAATGTTAATATTAATAATAAATAGATCGTAAATAAAGAGTCAATAATAATAAATGTGTCACAAGCTTGGGAAGCCTGTGGGTATATCAGCTATATTTTTATATTTAAAGATTATTTTGACAATTTAAAAATGGTCGAAAATCGCCAAATATTTAAGATTGTGACGTCACGACATGAACTGCTGTACAAATAGTGACCCGAAACTAAATGTCTACAATTTCAAAACATGATACAAACATAGCCTCCTCCGCAGGCAACTCTGTGGCTTCTTTTTTCCTAGTCAAATCTCTGCGAGCGATGTACAGCCTTGGAAGCTAGTTGACTCGGAGAAAAGAAATACAAACGCATAAAAAATTGAATTGTTGGAAATTTGATTAAGTAGTCAATTTTTTTCATTCAAAGACTGAGTAGAATTATAAGTACTTGAGGGAAATTAGCGATTAAATTGCCCGCGAACTTTTACAAATCTTCCCGAGGCGAAGGGCAATTTAATCGCTAATTTCCCGACAAGTCATGGTATTAGTTTGTAATATTATGATCGCCGAGGATAACTTTGAGAACCTTATCCAGCCCGTGGTTGGAGACAGAGTTTTTGTCTACTAAATTTCCCGTGCATTTGAATGAGGGAAAATTAGAAGACAAAGAAATCCTTTGTGTTCTACTAAATTTCCCTCATGCATATCATAGGAATGAGGAAAAATTAGAAATTTTCCCTAATTTGTATGCATGAGTAGTTATCAAACAAATAAACGTGGGGAATTTAGCGATTAAATTTCCCTGCGAGAACAAAAGAAACCGAATAAATCATGGTATTACATGACTAAATCCTCAAAATGTACCCGGTACACCGGGATGAAGTGAATTGAAATTTAAAATGTCGTCTGACCAGGTAAAATATCCAAAAAGTGGCAAAATGAAAAACATCCGTTGGGATGTTTTTTATGCGAATAAAATTAGTTTTTTGTTTCATTGAGAAGTTATTATCCACATTTCACGCATGCGGTCACCCAGGACATCCCGGTGTACCGAGATCATATAAACAGACCCTAAGAACCGCCTATTAATGAAAACTCTGCTGTTATCATTGTTGAGTATTTGTTTGCTTGCTTGTCTGTTTACCGAACACAGGCCCAAGCTTATATTTCACTTAAGCTAAACCGAAAATAGATTTAGGCGTTTTGCGCGTTTTCCTGAAGTGTTTTACAGTTATCTTTAGAGATGTATTTAAGATATAGTCATGTGAGCTGGTGAAGAGTTGTGAAAGAGCAAGACGTAGACGTGACTGAAAAGGCATGGGTGATTAGAATGCAGAACGCAAGGTTAGAACACTCGTAAGGCGGGGGTTATGGTTAGGAACTTTGTTGTTTTTGGGTTGTTTTGTCATTCAGAGATTTCACGCACAAATCTATAGCTTGGGTGACTTGTGTCCAACCTGCAAATTTTTACAGCCGCTTATAGTGGCAATTCATGTCCTTTATTCCTAACACACAGCCTACGGGATGTTGCGCTTATATGGAAAAAATCTGTACCGGGGATCATATAAACAGGCTTTTACCGCCGGCTATTTTTTGTGTCCTTAAGGCGCTGTTACACTATATGCAATTTTTCAAGCAACTTGTCTCGCAATGCCATTGCACGAGACAGGTTGCACGAACCTTGCAACGGTGAAAATTGTTGCGACACAAAAATTAAGTTGCTGCAGCCTGGGCCTTCTATTTTGATTTTCTTTTTTTCCGGAGAGTTCGGAGCAGAATTATACTACAGGAACCTGGGGACTAAAAGGGGGCAGCTTTCGTGACGTCACGAAGCGATTTGCGCACTGTTTCTGTAATCGTTGCAGAAAGCAGAATCTAATTCTACTTTTCGCAATGATTGCACGGCAACTAATTTCAGCGTTACACAATGTAACACCCGCATCTGTAACTTGTCTCGCAATTTTCCTCTTTGGCGACTGGATGCGTAGTTGTGATTGTCACAAACACAAAGATTTCGAAACTTTGCAAGACCCCCTTTCATGCGACTGCAACGTAACAGATTAAGCCGTTGCAAGACAAGTTGCATGAAATATTATGAACGTCTATGAAATCTGATCACAGCCGTCTTCTTGCAATTGATACTATCTATCCATTTGTTGACCATCTAATTATTGGATTTTTTATTTTTTATAGAAACAGCAGAAACTTTCATCCACCGGTGTTTGCAAATCGAAGTTTGTTACGAGGAAATATAATACGTAACAGTCGTGAATACACTACAACACCTTACTATATTTATCGTTTTTGTATTTTACATTGATTTATACTGGCTTTAACGCTACACTGCCCGAAAAATAATGAATTTTCGTTACTCTGGATTCATATAAAGCAAATCATGGATAAATTACGACAATAATGGACAAATCACGCGGCCTCTTTCAGGAGACGCGGGCGGTAGACGGGGAACTAAAGTCTAATTTGGAGTGGCCTTATATGTAACTTTCTGGCGGCATTTGAAACGTAGCCTGCTATGACAAATATTAATGAAACCTCTGACATACTATAGTGGTCTACCACTGAAAGTATAGGCTCGACCCCCAAACGCAAATCTCGATCCCTAGCTATCACCCGTGGAGCCAAGGCTTTATGCTCGTCTGGACAATTCACACGCAGCTTGTACCAACTTTCTGATTGCGGAAACAAGCCTATTGTAGTCCCATTTACACGACAATCATTCTGACTCTGCGGCATGCCTGATTTGTTTTGTCTACTGGAACATGGAACAGTGTTTCACGCAGTACTGATTATATACGAGAACTCGAGAAGTAACGTGAAACACTTGCTTTTTAATGATATTATACAGATATGTAAAGTTACCAAGGTTTAACAAAAGTGGTCAATATGAAGGCATGAAGGAAGATTTAACAAAGAAACCAATTTGTTTTTACATATTCAAATTTGAGCAGTGTGAAGAACAGAACAATATGAACAAAATAAAAGCTCAACTCAAGAGAAAAATATTAACAATATACTATTTTTACATTGATAAAAAATAAAGCAAAGTTTGTACAAACAAAAGAACCCCCAAGATTGTCCATAAAGCGACAACTAATTCAGTCTAGTGGGGAACATATGCAGAGTCATCTGGATCGTTGATTTCGTCATCAGAATTTTCATTAAGATCATATGTGGAGTAAACATTGTTAAGAAAAACAACAGTCAGATTATTAAAAAACAATAACAATAATAACGGTTCTTGGTCCATGACTACATTTTTGCATAAGCATGGCACTGACAAGTACATTGATGTTTACGAATGGATTTTGTCTGTGAAGATTAACATTGATTTGCATAATGTATGATGGAAATGAGCATTTTATTATCCAAATTTAATCCGAATTTAACCACAGGTTAATGGTTGGGCATTGCACTATACTAATCATTCCACTATAACTAATCCTTTCGTGAAAATCCGTCCAATACTTTTTGAGATATCCTGCTGACCAGACAGACAGACAGACAGACAGACAGACAGACAGACAGACAGACAGACAGACAGACAGGTGAAAACATAACCTCCAGTGATGATAACAAAACTACGAGGTTGAGTAAATATTGTGATTTGTCAGTGGCGAGCATATAATTTACTTGCTGATGCCGAAGGTAGAGGCAAATAATTGATCTGCGAGACACTGACAAATCACGATATTTTGCAATAACCGAGTTCGATAATTGTTTTATTCAATTTCGTTTTAACATTTGTTATGTTGCGCAGAAAATAATTCCCCATATACGACGTGATTAGAAAATTAAAAGAATGATAAAAACATAAAAAGGTAAAACAATGTTGTGGTGTATCATTATAGTATTATATTGACCTGTCAAGGTCATTGGACATACGCATTACTAGAGTGAAAACCACGCTGTTTTGTAAAGGAGTTTATACATTGCTTCGTACAAATAAATACTCAGATCTCATATTGAATCTCGCAGATCAATTATTTGCCTCTACATCAGCAAGTAAATGATATGCTCGCCACTGACAAATCACGATATTTTGCAATAACCGAGTTCGATAATTGTTTTATTCAATTTCGTTTTAACATTTGTTATGTATCAGGGAAAGTTAATCTGAGTATTTATTTGTACGAAGCAATGTATAAACTCCTTTACAAAACAGCGTGGTTTTCACTCTAGTAATGCGCATGTCCAATGACCTTGACAGGTCAATATAATACCATAATGGATACACCACAACATTGTTTTACCTTTTTATGTTTTTATCATTCTTTTAATTTTCTAAGTCACGTCGTATACGGGGAATTATTTTCTGCGCAAGAACAGACTCTATATTGCAGCAAAACAACGTTTGCGTCTTATGCGCATGCTTAGACTATTATTTGTAGGCAGTTAATTACATCTAGCGAAGCGACGTCGCAGCCAATCAAAATTGAGATCAAAATAAATTGAATAATAATTGTCATCATCATTATCGTTTTGTTATCATTACCGGAAATTATGTTTTCATCTCTGTTTGTTTGTTTGTTTGTTTGTTTGTGTTTGTTTGTTTGTTTGTATGTCTCTGCGTGTGTGTGTCTCTGTGTGTGTGTGTGTGTGTAGTCTGTCTGTCTGTCTGTGGTCTGTCTGTCTGTGGTCTGTCTGTCTGTCTGTCTGTCTGTCTGTCATTGTATGGCAAATGCGCAAATCAATCCAGCTTAGCTTAATTAAGGAGTAAAGAAAAAATATTAGTAACATTTCTAAAACAGAATGTTAGGTGACTTAAAAATTGATGTAAGGATATTCTCTTGCGTTTTTTCTTAACTTTCGGTTTAGCTCTCCCTTTGCTGTTTCCAGGTGTTTTTTTACCAGGAGTCTTTCTTGTTTTTGAAGGTCGCTTGTCTTTGGTTTTAACCTCTTGACCAGATTTTTCATCCTAAATACAACACAGAGATATAAATCGAAAATGTGCACAAGGAATCCTTATTAACTCAGATCCGTATTTTACAAAAACTAGAATGGCTGGCAGACTGACAGCGTGTGTTCCGTTTGGCGCGGCGATCATGTGCTTACAGCTTGTCAGAATACGATTCGATAATAAAATCTGACGCTTTCCTTAAAAGCAATGTAGCTCATCGATGTTTGATAAAGCCAATAAGACCTCGTTATTGGGACTGCTGGGAATCGGACTTCGAGTATTATAAATGCAATTATTATATAGATATCGATGCAATATTGATATAGAAAAATGATATCTTCACATGTGAAGATAAAAATGATATCTTAACTGTGAACAGTGAAGCTATAATTTTTATCTACTACTTAAAGAACTCATTAATAATTCATGAAGAAAATTCAAAAGAAATTAATATTTAATCAGCATCTTTAACCCAGGATAAAACATTGATTAATAAAACATCAATGTTTTATCAAAGTTGACTTGCTGATTAATAAAACATCAATGTTTTATCAAAGTTGACTTGCTCAAATTGAGCTTTTTCGGAGTTAAAATAATTTGTTTGTACCGTTTCTACAACTTCCAAACAAAGTATGTATTATATATTCTACTCATTTTACAAGTTCGTGCGGCTCGCCATTGTAACTGCCCATAAACATCAGCCGCTCATGTTTTAACTACTACTTAAAAAACTCATTAATAATTCATGAAGAAAATTCAAAATAAATTTAATCAATATCCGTAAATCGATAAGCGATTTCTCCTAATATACATAAACTTTCACTTCGTTTTTCTTGGCTAAAATAGCTCATATCACCAAATTAGTTGGTTAATATAGTTATACATATGCATTCGTACTTTAAGTAAATCCCATACAGATGTATATATATTACGTGAGAAGTTATCATCATGACTATTTCATAGAACATTACATGGCTGTTTGGAGATGAGTTTTGAACGAACACTCGAAGATAAAATTCGTTTCTCCGTACGACATGTAATATCATTATTAGAGCTGCGCCCGATTAATCGATTAATCGACTTTTTTAGACAATCGATTATATTTAACGATAATCGGATCATCGAAAACAACAGCACACAGCATGATCCCGGAATGATGCAATTGTCGCTGTGACATTTTTAGTGAAGCAATTGAATGCCATGACATTCGAGCGTGTTAATGTTGGCCAACGAAGAGTAGCCGCTCCGCCAGGCCAGAACTTTAGGGATACACTCGTCCAATCGTTGACTGATAGATTCTTCCTCGACGAATTGAATGTTTCTGGCGAAGAAACAATTACCGGCAAAGCGGTTCCATTTTATCTGTTGGCTTCATTCATGGACCCCAGGTTCCGTGATCTGTCATTCCTGAGTGAAGTCGAGCGGAAATCATTGTTGGAGTTTGCCTCGCAGACCGTAAAAGACATGCCATCGACATCGTCACCTGCAAGCAGCGACGCTGCTGTTACAACAGCACCGGAGATCGCGCCACCGGCGAAGAAAAAATCCAGGTCCGAGTTAGCCATGGAAGAGTTGCTTGGTAAAGGAAAATCCTCTGAGGAATCCACCGGCGAAGTGAAATCTCGCAAGGAAAAGATTGACAAGGAGATCAACCAACTGAGCGACGAGGCACCGATACCATTGATGGAAGATGCTTTAGAGTGGTGGAAGGAAAACGAAAAACGTTACCGGCCTCTGCTTCGAAACCTTGCCGCCAGAGTATTGGCTGCTCCGCCGACATCTGTACCAAGCGAGCAGATTTTTAGTAAAGCCGGACTTGTCGTCTCCAAGAAGCGTGCCGCGCTTAAGCCGGCCGTTGTGGATGCACTTTTATTTTTAAATAAAAATACAATGTAGACGGGCCTGACGGGGACGGTCATATCTAACTGTATTTATATATTATATGTTATACTTTATTTGACGTTTGGTTTGTTACTTTTTTATTGTGTAATTTCAAGGGGACAATTTAGTAAACATTTTTTTAAAAACGTCCCTTCCTTTGAGGGGACAACCCACTGTATTAGTGTCATGATTTATTCAATCCGATTAATCGATTATTAATCGATTGTTGGCAACAATTAATCGATTACGCATATTAACCGATGGGCGCAGCTCTAATCATTATCCTCTATATATTCTTGTGAAATTCATGAATAATCACAGCGTGGTATTTTGGTCACATGTATAGCTTGTAAAGCTCCATAAAGATTGAATACTGGTTAGGACGATCTTTAACAAAGCTATGAATGCTTATTAGGACGATCTTTAACAAATGCCCATACAGATCTGCCGCTCGTATTTTATGGTAAAGGGGCTAAAAGGGATGACTCAAAAGGACCTTCTGATTTTTTAGAACTACTAATCCTAACCCAAATCTCAATCCTAACCCTAACCCTAACCTTGATCCTAACCTTGATCCTAACCTTGATCCTAGCCTTAATCCTAACCCTAACCGTAGCTATCCATAACCTAACGAAAAATAAAAACCAGAAAAAAACAGAAAGGTCCTTTTGAGTCATCCCTTTTAGCCTTCCCCGTATTTTATCTATTACATATAATAACTTCTTATTAACCGAGAGCGCGGTCATTACGGTAAAATATCAGACCGACGTCTTGACAGTACGGACCGAGCCCGTAGGGCGAGGTTCGTACATAAAAGACCGAGGTCTGATATTTTCCCGTAATGACCAAGCGGTCGAGGTTAATAAGAGGTTTATTATATGGCATGGCTTTTTTAAACAACATACTTTACATACGTTTTGAGTGACAGAATCGTCATTTTCAATCTTGTTCTTGTTCTTCTATTGCTTTCATGATAGTAAGACTCTCATTTAGATTGTTATCGTCCGACTCGTACATGATTTAGTGCTTAATTTACTAAATTCGTTCAATTTTTGCTGCTTTTCAAAGTTTGCTATCGTTGTTCGCTCATTTGTAAACAAAATGGCTGACAAAATCCGTAATCCGGACCGGTCATTACGGGAAATAACGGACCGGCACGTGACGTGTCTCAGCCAATCAGAGCACGCAATTTCACCGGAGTAGCTTGTGCCATATAATAATACTCATTAATAATTAATGAATAAAAGACAAAAGAAATCAGTGGCATGCGTTAGCTTGTATATCTGATACAACACTAGTGGTTGTATCCATAAATTACCACATAAACTTTTCCTTCCATTTTCTCGGCTAAAATTATTGAATCTTCAATATTATCGTTAAACATGAACGTTTACATGCATTGGTATCACATTCGCGTCCGTATTGTATCGGACAATCTCTCTCCTTCGGCTCGAGCTTGAAAATCCGATACAACACTTCCGCTCATGTTGTAAGTATAGTACATACTGGATTATACAATAAATATATATTGAAATAAGAGGGTATATAAGCACTATTCACTAAAGCTTTATACCGAAAAAAACGTCTTAAGTTCCTGTTTGGAATCGAACACATAACCTTTTCATTACTGATAAGGTAGCAGTCTCTACATTTTACTAAGTCTGGTTGTTGAAACCTCAATAGGCCGTTTTCATGCGCACATGCATTTTTGGAACGAAAACGAGGCTAGCAGAGTCGCTGGCAGGCTATTATGGTAGAGTAGCTGGCAAGCGCGATAATGGTTTATTAACTTAATCCACAACGAAGTCATTAACTGTCATACATACATACAAACTGACTCTCATTGTCTATCATGCTCGTTTGATCTAGGCTTGAGATAGTAAACTTATATTGTTAATGTCTATTCTACTACTGTTCAAAATCCAAGGACTACCTGACAATCGTGTTCTTGGTCATTTTCACCAGTTGGACTATCTCTCCCATTGGAATCATGATCACTGTCTTCTTCACTTTTATCAAAATTCATTATCATAGTTTTGAACTAGTTTTTTAAAAGAGAAAAAAGCGGTCAAAATTCAAAGTAAAAAATAATAGATACATATTATATATCCAATAAAATATTTATCTCAACATATATACTTGATCCCTGGCTATTGTACACATATAGAGGACGTACCTCTAAATATTGTTGAACAAGTTCTTGTCTAGAAGGTAATACGCCAGCTGATTCAAGGCACGATATCGGTTGACTGGGTTGAAATGTAACCCCACTTTTTCGAGTTATTGCTTTGTCGTACGCTTTATTCGACTCAGTTGGTGAATATTTTCGACATTTACTAAAACATATAGATTAAAAAGTGGTTAGAACGTCCGGGTAGCAATCAGGAAATTGTAAGTTTGATCCCTGCTCAGGCCTAAGGATTTTTCCTGAGTTGTTTATAGCTTGTACAATATTAACAAAATTAACTACAAAATAAACCAAAAAAACACTTTTACAAACAAGAAATTAAAAATTTAAATCAACTTGAACTACTATTAGTACTATGACACCATTAATGTTGCATTCAGGCCGGGGGTTGATTGTGGGGGGTGCGACATCCCCCCAAAATCTTTTTACGAGTTTCAGTCGGCAGAAGTTATATTTTAGTAGGCAGAAGTTATATTTTAGTAGGCAGAAGTTATATTTTAGTAGGCAGAAGTTATATTTTAAACGTGTTCGATTTAACACGGACAAGTAGAATCATTAACTTTTAGCACTTATAAGTTTAAAAACTACCAAATTTAAAACTCACAAATCTAATGTTGATGTCATGTTTTCATTCTGTATTGAATATTATAACCATTTCACCAGCTGACCAGTGTCATTTTAGTTGTTGTGGCTAGTGGTTACCACACATGTCTATGTGCTGGGAGACAGGTTCAAATCCTGGATCGGACCTCCACTCAGGGTCTTAAAAATAATCGAGGAGAAAGTGCTGTCGCAATAATATCAGCAAATGGTAAGACTTTCGGGTCTTCTCGGATAACGACCTTAAATCGTAGGCCCTCGGAACCCCTATCAATTGGGCTTCTAGCCTGTTGGGGGTATTCCGTTCACCAAAGAGTGATAAATCTAATAAACTAAACTAAACTATGCACCCAACGAAAAGACAATATTTTGTAAAGCTTCGAATATGCTTCGATCGATATGATGTAGTCGGTACAGGCTCGTCCGTCAGTCGGTTGAAGTGAACTTACACCCCCCCCCCTGTAAACGTTTCTGAGTACGGCCCTGGTTGCATGGTTACGGCCAAATGAATAAACACTACGGGATATGAAATCAAACTATATTTTCTACTTCTTAAAGTACCACTGCCACCAAATTTTTGGTTTCCATTTTATTTCCCCAAATGAACAGAAGTGATTTTATCAACGGTTGAAATAGCGAAATATGCAACTTCGGATGCGAAATTTTCCGATAGCTTTTTTGGGCACTGTGACGTCATAAGCTAGTATGATACCCATGGCAAACACAGAGAAAATGGCTACATCTTCAACTAGTTCGTCTCGTCGGCATGTAGGAAAATATTGTGTTGCTGGCCGTTCTAAGCAAACTAGTTGTACTAACGCCAATTTACGGAATTTTCTGTGTCAAATGTCACAAACAAAAACAAATGGCGGCGTTGAATTTCGCATGTAGCATCTAATTTCAAACAAAAAATTCAACCACTTTAATTTATCGTACGAAGCCCATAGATACATCAAATTACTCACAAAAGTTGGAATATTTCAACAAATGAAACGCAAACCAAAAATCTGGTGGCAGTGGCACTTTAAAGCAATTACGAACTAAATATGCATGTCTTTGGAACGTCTTAAAGCATCTATACTGTATATTATATCATATTATATCCAGTTATTTTAAGAACTTAGCAGCTTTCATATTTATTCTTAGTATCACCTGTCATTTACGCAGTACGTTTCCTTCAAATGTTGTCGGAGGTAAAGCAGAAGCATACAACTCTGCCATGATTTCCAGCTACTTTCAACGGAACTAAGATTTTCAGGTAACCTTGCTAAAAAATTGAAAACAAAAAGCAGGGTTAAAAAAGAAACTCTGATGAAAGGATTTTGATCCAAATGCCAGTACTTTTTCTACTTATTTGTCAGTTTCATTACTCTCTAAAAATCGCTGTTTTTTGGGGGTATTTACACATTGTCTATACGCAACCCACATCTCTAGCTGATCAATACGAGCCATAATGGCACCCAAATTAAATATTCTTTTATATTAATTTAAATTAGCCTTTCTGACCTCGTTAATCTTTGCTTTGTAACGAGGCCAGAAAGGCTAATTTTCATGCATATAAAATAAAATTGTGTCTGGTTTTATTGCTAAAGGCAGACTGTTAAAATAATAAATTTGAATAGATCAATCGAGATTAGATGTAACGTCGACGCTGGCAATAAGATCGGAACAGAGCGTTTGTTAACTGCTGCTAGTACATTAGTTTGTCATTTGGCACAGCGACAATGTGACAGGAAAATTTCGTTGAAAAGATCTTTTCGATTTAAAAGTTTTGACAAAACACGATTACATACCAAGCAGAGTCTCTGCGTTGTCTTCTATCTCGTCATTGACAGTATCATCGTCAGTTTTTACTGGAAGGAGAGACTAAAATAAAACAACGTGTTAACCATCGCACACGACAAACGTCTTTTAATTGACTTAAGTACGTACCAAAATCGAATACCGGCGGTATTCATGGAGACAGAACATTCTGGTTACCGCTACGAAACTCTGGAATTCATTACCAGAGCAAATTAAAAGTACTGACTGTTTAAATAGTTTTAAGTCGGTGTTGAGAACTGACCGAACAGACAATACATAAATTAAATAGTTAATGGGTAATGATATATGGGGAGATCATATGACACTTTATAAGGGACAGCAGGTTTAAAATAATGTATACGTGTGTGTGAGTTGAGAAGTGGCACGGAAACGTGTTCTGGTATTACAGTTTATCTTTTATAAAATGTTATATTTGTGACTTGTCGAGGACTACTGTTTCGGAGGCGAACATTTCTCGACACGTGGCACCTCCGACGGGATAGCTGAAACGCCAGTTATAAATGCGAACGTACATATTCTAGCGACACGCGGTTGTCGGCAATATCAATATGGAGAAGAAACTAGAGACAAAATTGAAGCAGTTGAAGCTTGGCGAGGAACGAACAAGCAACATTTTGGATTCAGGTAAGCCTGAAAGTGTTAAACGGCATCTCGATGCGCTACGCGAGACAGTTCGCGAAACGAACGAATGTAAACGGGCTGCCGAAGCAGCGAAAATTGAGGCTGATAAAAGTATTGAGGAAATTAACGATTGGAATAGTGATGTCGAAGCTAAAATTGAGAAGGCAGATGCGGAATTAAGCCGTTTAGAGTATTGGCTTTCCGAAAAGGATCGATCTGAAAAAAGCGTAGCGCAAGAGGAGCAGTTTCAAGTAGAGTTAAAACTGCATGAAAAACGAATGAAGATGAAAGCCGAACTTGAACTAACTCAGACAAAAACGGAAGTTCAGGAATGTTCTGGTCTTAAAACTGCAAAACTTCCTAAATTAGTAATTTCTAAGTTTGATGGCTCGTTTATGGATTGGCCAAGATTCTGGGGACAGTTCAGCGAAGCTATTGATACGAGTTCCATCGCCCCAATTACCAAGTTTACATATTTACGTGAGTTACTAAGTCCAAAGGTTAAACGTGGTGTCGAAGCCCTGCCATTTACATCAGAGGGTTATAATCGGGCCAAGTCAATTCTCCTTGATAAATATGGGAAGGATTCGGAAATTGTCAATAGCTACGTCAAGGAAATCTTACAGTTACCCAATATAACAAGCGCGAATCCACGTAAAATCGCCGAGTTTAGCGAGAAACTGTCCTACTGTGTACAAGCGCTTGAAACCATGAAAAGGCTTGACCACGTCAGGGGAAACGTTGCTATGACGCTTGAAAAATTGGCTCCGATTAGGGGGGATTTGGTCCGTACAGATCCAGATTGGGAATCTTGGGATTTTAACAAATTATGCGAAGCCGTGCACCAATGGGTTAAACGGAACCCAGTTGTTTCAAACGACAAAGAACGCGACGACCGCAAAGAACGCGACGACCGCAGGAAACTGTTTCATGCGCGCGGGGAAGAAGATAAATTACGAGGCTGTGTTTATTGCGAGGACACTGGTCATAAAGCGTCTCAGTGCGACCAAATAACTGATACGAGTGAACGTAAGAGAATTCTAACCCGAAGGGGTCTGTGTTTTAATTGCGCTACTAGAAAGCACCGCGCCTCGGAATGTGCCAGCAAAGTGTCATGTCAACATTGCAACAAACGTCATCACTCATCCATTTGCGAACAGCAGCGTCGACGCCCCGCGGGAAATGAGAAGAAATTGATGACAGACGGTGCAAGTGGAGAAGGGGTTTTCCCCGTAGTTGTGGTAAAAGTAAACGGTGTTATGTGTCGCGCACTAATTGACTCTGGCGCCGGGGGTCGTATGCGTCAGCGAAGCTGATAAAGATGATTGACGAACAACCGAGCGAGACGAAATTACAACGCATTGATATGCTCATGGGTTCGAAAATGGCACGAATGGAATTTTACGACACAGAAGTTAGCACTCTAGACGGAAGCTACAAAATGAACGTGAAGTTGGCGAAAGTGGAAAACCAGAACTCCTTCACATAAATAACCCTGGATACGATAAGATAAGACGCGACTACAACCACCTTCGCAACGTCGTTATCGAAGATTCTGATATGAGAGATCAGTTGGCCGTCCATCTAGTACTAGGAAATGGCGAATACGCACGAATCAAAACGAGCACGAAACCTCTGATCGGTGGCGACAGCGAACCCGTGGCGGAAAAAACAAAGCTTGGTTGGTTTATCATGAGCCCTGGAATGGAGTTTGATCGTACAGTAGTACGACGTTTTTGACCCAAACTGCGCAGTCGGACTTCGAAAATCTATGTAGATTGGATGTGTTTGGGCTGGCCGATACGCTGGAAAACGACCAGAGCGCAGTATATGATGAATTCAAAGAACAGCTGGTGAGAGACCCTGCAGGTTGGTACGAGACCAATCTTCCGTGGAAGGCAAACCACCCTAACCTACCGACAAACGAAGCAGGTAGTCGACGGCGACTGACATCGTTAATAAAGAAATTGGATCGTGAAGGCAATTATGTTCGCTATGACAACATAATTCGAGAGCAACTTGATCAAGGCATCATAGAACCAGGACAAACCAAGTGGCAAGGAACACTATATTCCTCGCAAGGGAGTCATAAAACAGTCGGCAGAAACCACGAAACTACGTGTAGTTTATGATGCATCCGCAAAAGAATCAAGCGACCAACCATCCTTGAATGAGTGTTTACACCCTGGCCCACCACTCCAAAATCAACTGTGGAATATCCTCGTGCGTGCACGATTCTATCCCATCTTGTCAACCAGTGATATCGAGAAAGCGTTCCTACAAGTTCGCATTAAAGAACAAGAACGAGATTCTTTGCGGTTCTTTTGGAAGAGTCCAGGAAGCGTCGAGCTGTCTGTATATCGATTTACTCGAGCCTTATTCGGTCTGACGTGTTCACCATTTCTCCTCGGCGGAGTGATCAACGAGCATTTGAAAAGCTGGGAGCCCAAGTATCCACAACTAGTCAAATAAATTCACGACGGGTTATACGTTGATGACCTGATGACAGGGGGCGAGTCAGTAGTAACCGTGGCAACGAAAAGAACGAAAGCAATCGAATTATTCGCAGACGGAACGTTCACTAAGCTACATAAATGGCACTCGAATGTCGCAAGCCTAGAGGAAGACGTACGAGCGCATACCGATGAAGAAGAACCGACCTACGCGAAGACACAGCTGGGATTAAAAAAACCAGAGATTAAGTTACTCGGTCTACCGTGGGACAAAGTAGAAGATACTCTCAGCGTGGAGACGTTTCAGAAGGCAATATCGACAAAACGGGGAGCTTTATCTGAACTAGCGAAAGTTTCTCCAACAACCTTGATCGCGAAGCAGCTTTACAGGGAGATGTGCGAAGCCAAACTTCCATGGGACGAGAAGCCAGAAACGCTGGGACGAGTGGCAAGCGGTGATATCGACGAAGTTTACAGTTCAACGCAGCTTGGCGCCTTTTCTCCAGCCCATAACATCGGTATCCCTTCACGCGTTCGGTGACGCCAGCAAACTCGGAGTGTCAGCGGTGGTGTATGCGGTCGTTGAACAAGAAAACGGTACCACGCAAGGTTTGGTTTGTTCGAAATCACGGCTGGCAAAACAAAGCTTAACAATTCCTCGTCTTGAACTTGTGGCTGGGCATATGGCGACAAATCTCGTGACTAATGTCGAACGTGCGATCGATACGGTGAAAGTTTCTTCGGTTCATTGTTGGAGTGATTCCACAGTCGCACTCTATTGGATCAATGGTCAGGGGGAGTTTCGCCAGTTTGTTTCCAATCGTGTGGCCAAGATGAAGGAGAAAAGTCAATCCAATGGCATCATGTTCCCACCGAGGAAAACCCGGCCGACTTGGGGAGTCGAGGACGTAAGTGCGTTGACAGCAAGCTATGGCGAGATGGTCCTGACTGGTTGAGTGATCCGAACAAGTGGCCTCCAAACGTTATCCTGGAACGTAAGAAAGGTCTTCACAACAACAACGACAACGAGAGTTCATGATCAGCTAGATGGATTACTCGAAGCCCATGCACTACACAAGGTTTTCAAGATAGGAGCATGGATGGGAAGATTTATCGGTAATTGTAGGCGGTCGGTCGGCGAACGCGAATGTGGTCCAATAAAGACGGCCGAGATCGAAGTACAACGACTGTGGTGGATAAAGAGAGCACAACAAGACGTCACGAACAGCAACGAGATTGGGAACGACCGAGTGAACCTAAATCTTCAACTCGATGATAATGGGATTTTGGAATGTCGCGGCAGAATCGAAGGAGAGTATCCTATATTTTTACCTCGAAACCACACATTCACCCGTAAAGTTGTGGAACAAGCCCACTTATCTACACTGCACGGCGGGGTAGGAATGACGATGGCGAAGATCAGAGATCGATACTGGGTTCCCAAACTGCGACAGCTTGTCAAGCGAGTCAGAACGGACTGTTGGGGATGCAAGAGATTCCGAGTTCGATCGTATGAAAACCCACCACCTGGAAACCTACCAGCAACTCGTACACAGGGATCTACACCGTTTGAAATTATTGGAGTAGACTTCGCGGGTCCGATACGCTACAAGACGAAAGGAAAGAAACCGAGAAAATCTTATCTTGTACTCTACAGATGTAGTCTTACGCGAGCGGTACATTTAGAAGTACTAAAATCGTTGGAAGTTGGAGAGTTCTTGTCATCTTTGAAACGGTTCATTGCGAGGCGAGGAAGACCTAAAGTCATTTATTCGGACAACGGGGCAACCTTTAAAGCGGCGTGGAAGTGGTTGAAGAAAGTCCAGAACGACGAACAGTTGAACACTTTCCTTTCAGATCGTTTAGTGAAATGGAAATTTAACTTGAGTCTAGCGCCGTGGTGGGGAGGCCATTGAGCTATCTCGAAGACGACATCGAATTGCCTGTACTCACGCCGAATTCGCTGTTAAACATCAACCCAAATCAAGTTCCTGTATTGGAAGCTCATCATTTGGAGGATGCAGACCTTCGGAAACGAGCGAAGTTCCTCGGAAAATGCAAGGAAGCTATGTGGAGACGATGGACGCGAGAGTATGTGCGAAGTCTTCGTGAACGCCACATAAACGGAGGAGGAAAGCAAGCATCAGTGCCGAGAAAGGGTTCAGTGGTGATTATTCAAGATGATAACAAAAATAGGAACACGTGGAAACTCGGTATTGTTGCAGAGATCATCAATGGAAGAGACGGGGTTGTACGGCGAGCAAAAGTCAAAACGTTGAAAGGAGTCCTGGAAAGAGCAATCCAACAGCTATACCCACTTGAGTTGTCCTGTGATGAAACACACTTTCAAAAACCTAATCCCCAGGCACCCACCTTCGTTCCACGAGCGAGAAGAGACGCAGCTGCAGCAGCAAGTTTACGAATCGAGCAACACGCAGAAGAAGACGGACATGAGACATGACTATTTTGAGAACAACTTTTTTACTATAGTTTAAATTTATAACAGTTTTTTTTTCCGTTTTTTTTTTCGGACATATATCTCCATCGAGCTATACGGGGGAGTGTGTTGAGAACTGAGCGAACAGACAATACATATAATTAAATAGTTAATGGGTAATGATATATGGGGAGATCATATGACACTTTATAAGGGACAGCAGGTTTAAAATAATGTATACGTGTGTGAGAGAGTTGAGAAGTGGCACGGAAACGTGTTCTGGTATTACAGTTTATCTTTTATTAAATGTTATATTTGTGACTTGTCGAGGACTACTGTTTCGGAGGCGAACATTTCTCGACATCGGCACTTAAGACTTTTATTTTTTAGAATTAATAGTTTTTGTAGTTATATATGTAACTATTATCATAGTTTTATGGGTTATACATGTAGTAGTTTTGATTTTATAATGAAATTCAATTAGTTTTATAAGTTTAAGTAACTTATAAGTAACTTAAGAATGTATCACCACCACCACCACCACCACCACCACCACCATCACCACCACCACCACCACCACCACCACCACCACCACCACCACCATCAATCGTGGTCTCACAATCATCATATAATTAGAGTTTGACTACACATAGATACTATACACAGACTGAAGCAAGTAAAAGAAAGCATATACAGTAGGACAAATTTACCATCAAACGGTTACGATACAACACGATACACACGCACGAAATGTTACACACAAAAATCCTGCAGGCCAAGTATGAAAAAAACCACACCTGCTGAAAGGTTTGCAGCAAATTTATACCAAAGAACGATAATTTCGTATCGATATTGTGAATAATAAACAGAGGTTCCGCTAGGGTTGAGTATGGAAAATAAGCTATGTTGTCCACCAGATACAGTATCATTTCCAAACTATTTTTCTAAAAGAAAGGGAGCATATTTCAGATTGAAATTGAATAATATCTACAAGTGTCAACATTGTTGGAACAACCCCATTTGAAACGCTTCACACCCCCCTCGCCATACAATGTTGTACTGTCCAATGTTGACATTTCTCGGGCGAACATTTGCCTTACCTTCTTAAGCTTTTAAAACAACTGGGGGAGTGGGGGTGAAATAAAAAGTTTTATGTTGATATATGCCTTATTTACATGGCAAAATGCATTAGCGTTCAAGCGTTCCAACTAATTTTGTCAATGATTGTAGATCAAAAATGTTTTTAATCAATTTTTTATGCAACCTATAAGTCTCTTAACGGCTGCTACTTCGTGTACCGGACACATAATATTACATCACTGAGATGTTGGGTTTTTGTTCTTGTAAAGCTTTTGAATCTTGAGAAAACAACCTTGATGTATCTATGACGTAATCTGTGTCCGGTACACGAAGCAGATGCCCTCTTAACGGCCTTACGATGTTGTATCATGCATGCCAGATCTTACGGCGTTAGAGTCATAGCTCATGTGAACAATTAGATATGTTTTTTTGTTTATACCTTTTCTTCATCCAACATTCTCAGTAGCGACAACAAAAAGGAACGTCTGTGTTGACGACTTGAACGAAGTATTATGTATAAATGAGTTAAAGCACTAGTACTATCATCTCGAAAACCACGAACGACAAGTTCATCCTAATAATGCGAGAAAAAACCCAAATAAACGATACAAAAACCAACATTTCGATTTCATAAAAAGCAAAACAAGAAATGCTCTATGGTACATACCCCATGACAGACAGACAGACAGACAGACAGACAGACAGGTGCGCTGCATGCACATACGGGTAAATACATTTTTTAGTCCTTCCTAAGGGAGTGTTCATTATTTATGACAGGGTAGGTACCGCAGAGAAACAAGTTGAAACCAAAAAAAAAGAGTTAAGCAAACCTTTCTGACGCTGAATTGTTCTTCTATACCCAACATGTATATGTCATATATGTATATATGCACTGTAAATAGACTTCGGTGTTTAATATTTTATACTCTACACATGAGTAACCATACAGTATAATACTTCAACAATATACATGTTACCTTTCAATCAAAAGTTGCCAGTTGTAACTGTAGACATTAAACACCGATTTATTTCATTCTATTTCTTTTGTTTGTGTTAAAATTTGTTACCGAATATTTATAATGCAAAAACATAAATTACCCAACCGTTTACTGCCGAAAATTCGGCTTAGCCAACCAAATTCTCCTCGGTACCAACCCCGGACATAAATAATGAACGCTCCCTAAACACAATCCAGCTTGCTCACAAATAAGACTATAGGAATATATACTATAGAAATAGGAAATTGATGGTAGTCGATTTTCTAATTGATGAACATTAACGACCATATTCGAGACAAAAATTGTGTTGCATAGAAAAATACCCCCACTTTTGTTAAATACCGTAGACACAGCAAAGTTGAAAGTAGTTTCTAAGCAGAATGCCGTAACCTATAGGTTACATAGCAAAATGATTCTAACTAAAAAAAATTATACGACTAGAACTGATTGAATATGAATGCTAAAATTGTTACGCGATGAATACATGGCAACACACTGTGACCAATAAAATAAAAGAGAATTAAAGAACAGTCGTTTTAACTCTTCCTGTCCGGCTGAAAAACATCCAAAATTGGACCACCTCTTTGTTCTATTGATATCTCTGGAAATAACCATAACTGTCGCGAAAGCTATACATTTTCTGAAAGCCCAATAAACCGGCTTTTACCAACGCGTTTAAAGAGTTTTTTTTATGAAATCAAATTGTAGATTTTCAATTTTTAATCTTGCTTTAGTTATGTGCCGTGTTTTTCGATTGATGACTTCATCAGTCTTATAGGACTGATTTTGACTGGCATAGAATTTCACAGATTTAAAAATCGATCAAGACAGTCTGGATGTGGTATATGTGGGGAAAACTCTTTCGTTTGGTAATGTCATATGATGACGTCATCAATGACGTCACCGAAAATTTCTATAACAAACGCCCGCTAGGCGTTAACTCGGGCTACTTTAGCCTGCGAAGGGAAATATGATGCAATTGATGCAAAAGGTATAACTGCTGAGTCAGCCATTATCGCAACATAGAAAGAAAAATAACACAGAAAGACTGCCAAAACCTGGACTCGGTGCTACAACAGGTAGCCTCAGTAATAAACCTAAAACAAAGGATTTATGCAGGGTGAGGTCCAGCCTGACATTAATCGCAGATCATTTGTTAAAGTGCCACTACGATGAAAATTCACCTCCGTCTTTTAGATTTTCTTTAGCATAGAATAGTATTTCAGGGTCGAAAGTGATCATCGATGTAAACAAAAACTAAAAAATGGTATTTTGAAGTAAGTATTTTGAGCTCTGAAATCACTATTATTTAGGCCACCATTACTAAAAACGTGTTCCAAGTGAGCCCGCGATTTCAAAAGGTAATATTGTTTGTGACGTCAGATTCTCAATGCTACGACTGAATTTCGGTCGAGGTTATTTGTTTTCTTGTTTTTTTCGAGAAGTAGATGAAATGTCCAGCTTTTCAGGCGAAGAATTTGAAAAAACGACCTTGATTTACTTGAAGAATTAACCACGTGGAGTCTTCGCATTGAGAATTTGACGTCACTTCGTTACGCTGGTCAAGAACATGAACGATTAATGGCGGACATAACAACTCCAGATTCGGAGTCAGAAAAATAATACTTGCCATCGTCGAATCGCAAAACGGTTTCGACCAAGTAATATTTAGCAGCTCTGTTTTATAAATACGTAAAAATATCGATAGGTAAAAATTTGATCGTAGTGGCACTTTAACCGCTTTGAAGTTTGTTGAGTTTCCAGACCATCGATCTCCGTTGACCATATCTTGATTGATCAACTATGATTACATTATAGTGATAGCTTTATTAGCAATCCAATCCACTTGCAATCCTTTATATAACTACAACTTCTACTAATAAAAATACTGGTAACTGAAAAAGATATCTGATGATGATGTCATAATCATTTGGTAAAACTGCACTATGGTATGCCCGAGATTACGTGGGAAAAAACAGAATTGCACTTTTAAAACTTCACACAACAATTTGATAATGGAACAAATGCACTTCATACTTTTTGCAAGTACGGTACTAGTTCTGTTTTTCATGACACCCAAAACGTCACATATTTTAAATAAAAAATTATAGTGTTTCTTTATGACATCAAAGAGATGTGATAATAATAATTGTGATAATGAAAATAATAATCAGATAATACATAGACGATCGTCAAGCTCATATCCTCAAAAAAATTATTCTGAGTCACAGACAGGAATCGAAACTGTAACCTGATTGCTGGTGAGACGCTCTAACCATTGAGCTACCGTCGGACTCAGATGGAGAGCGAAGGTTACAATGATGTACTGGTTCGATTGATTTATGTAAGTAATATATAACAAGACTGGGGAGAAATTTTCTAAACAAGTAACTAGACTCCATATAAACACCAAGTAACTTGTTTCCATATAAACAGGCCCTTCAAACAACTACAAAATATTGTCAAGCATACACCTGTGGTTGATGGTCTGCTGTTAGGGCTGGTTTACACTGTCAAAGTTTCTTTTGAATTTGAATTTATTAAATTAGTTATCAGGCTCAGCTTTACAGTGACAACAGGAGAAAGAAACAGGGCAAAGCCCCAATTGACATCAAACCCCTGATGGCTAAAAAACATGATAAAATATTGAATTAGTAAGATATTACAGTATTTAGTCTAAAATTAGTTAAGTACAGTACGTCTTTCGTCAGGAAGAATATAGGAATCAAGTTTCATCGTGTAATAATCCAAGATAACTTTTTTAAAAGTTACTAAGTTGGTTGAACTTTTGACGTCTAATGGTAGCGAGTTCCAGGTGGAAACCACACGGTGAAAATAGGAATATTTTAAATAATTTTGAGATGCTCGCTGTGTCTTGTAATTTAGGGAGGAAAAATTTCGGGTAATTATACGATTTTGGACAGAGCACTGTTGTAAGGATGGGTAATCTAGAACTATTAAGCCTAGTCTATGTTTGAATAAGAGAATTGTGTCTTTCAAATCTCTTCTATGCTCCAAAGGTAGCAGGGATAACTTAAGGAGGATAACTTAGAACATGCTCAATCTACTTTGATCAAAGTAGATTGAGCATGTTCTAATTTGATCAATGAACTTCAAAGGAACCGCAGTCTTTGAAAGATGTTTACACTATCAAACACTTTGATCAAACTATACTTTGATCAAAGAAACTTTGATAGTATAAACCAGCCTTAAACCCTGGTTTACACTGTCACTATCAAAGTTTATTGGATCAAACTATCAAACTGTATAGTTTGATCAAAGTGTGTGTCAATGTAAACACCTTTCAAAGTTATGTGATCAAATTAGAACTCAAAGAAACTTTAACAGTGTAAACACCAGCCTCAAATGAATCTAAATTGTCAACTGAGATAAAGAACATTTTGAGAGAGTCTCATTTACAAGTAAAATATCAAGTGAAACAGGGTTATTCGATGGCAACATGTTTCCTGATTTATTAGGCAAAATATGTGAATGTACTGCAAAGACTATAGTCACTTAATGATCAATGATCGTCGATATAAATATGATTACCTTAGTACATGTATTAAACGTATTTCCATTCAGCGTTCATATGTTGAGTCTCATCGACTTCGGATATTTATATCACAACATAAGCATGTTTACCTGTCACTTCAAAGTTCTCGAAGGGTCTTCATCAATGTTCTTCGTTCTTCGATTTACAGCATTTGAGCAACATTTTTCAGTACAATTCAATAACACATTTAAGCATAAGTTTGATCGATTCAATAAAACATGTAACGCCGGTTATCAAGATCGCGGACCAAGCCGTTCCGAAATCGCTCGTAATATTTTAGTATATTAAAGTTTACCACGATCAGCGAGTTGTAAGCATATAGTGAGCGTATTCACGATCAACACACTTTCAAAATCTACCAACAGAGTCAAAGAACAACTAGACGAAAAGCAAAGCTGTCGAATTTAGCTCAAATGACCCGCAACATGCCTCACGGTTCGCAAAAGTCTGGGAAATACTATTGCGCAATTTTGCAGATTTGTGGAACCCCAAAAATAAAACAACGACTAATAATGAAGCCGAAACTAAGACTCGTGCTACGGCCCAAGTAATTAATTTTTCACATGCGATTAGAATCCGGATTGTTATCGTAAAAAAACGTATGGATTTTAAGAATTTTTAAAAAGTAGCCGGGATATCGAATTTTTAAGGTCAATAAACACAATAAAATATTGATAACTTCATTTTTATTTAATTTATCACCAAATCGATACGTACTTTTTTGTAGGAGGTAATTTAGGTTTACACAACACTCGCTAATGTATCATAATGTCAAAGATGACAAAATTATAGATTTTTGGGGTTTGTCGATGACGTCAATGTGACGTCAACAAATTACGTCACCAAATTATGCGACGTCATCAAATTACGTCACCAAATTATGCGACGTCATCAAATTACGTCACCAGAAGAAAGAAGTATAAATATACCACATAAAATATCTTGGTTATACGTTGAATTTATTGTCGACGCACGAAGTATATTGGGCGCTACATTACTTGTCCCTAGCAACCTGTTGTCTGGCAACAGAATACGTCCGAACATGATAATTACGTCCGAAGGATGATAAATTAAATAATAAGCAATTTGATTAACCTGATTTTATTTTCCATCGTTTTATTCGTAAACTAGCCTTTTGCTATTGAAAGTCTAGACGTTTTTTTTTTTTGCGTTTTTTCTGGACTTACCTTGTACAAAATTTTTTGTAACTCAAATGACATTTTGACCCCAGCAAGGGCTTTCATCTAAAGAGAAATAAAAAAATGTCACAATGTAGTTTTTATACCAATACCAAAAATCCTTAACAATTATGACTACAGTAAACTCGTATAAAGTATTTCAAACTTCATATCACTATAAACTGTCCCTACGGTCGGTCTTACTTTCTTTCACATTTTCGATGTTTAGAGTGCGTAAATTCGAATTTATTACGTTGTAGCGTTTTTACTAAAATAATAAATCACTGTTGCTTTAAAGCTCTTACTATCAGAAAGTCGCGCGGGTTAAGCTTCATTTATAGGAATGGAACTGATAACAGAATATAAATCCATTTTGAAAATTGACAAATATCTCGAGACATATTGATAATGCTCCAACATAACACAGAGCATACGCTCTAAACAAAACAAATACATTTAGAACGGTGATCACTAGAAAGTATACTTTAAAATAAGGTTTCCGCGGAAAGACTAAAAACTAGTTGTTCGAGGGTTAGTAGGAAGGTTAGTACGAGGGTTGAATATTACAGCGAGGTTTAGTATAAAGGTTTGAAAAATAACCCACCCTAATATTAACCCTTACATTACACTAACCCTAGAACAACTAGTTTTCAGTCTTTGGAAACCTTATTTTAAAGATCACCCATTTAGAACTGTTTAAAAACTAGTACCAGTCCTCTTTCTCACAGTCAGATCACCTGGATACCGATGTATGTAGTGTTTGTTCAAATAATATTTTAGGATGACTTTTCGAGATTTCTCGTGTAACCAAGCCTTAAAGATGGCCGCCATCCTGACGACGACTTGTGATCGAAGCTCTGTTTGTTACACTAACCCTAATATTATACCAACCCGTACATCAACCTATTTGGTGGCTATCTCTAATAAGGCATGGTTACATAAGAAATTGTGTGAGCTTAAAATATGCGGCACGCAGGACAATTCTTGCACATGATTCGCTGGTAAATGTTGCAAAATGCACTCTACATTCTTGTCGGTAAATCACATACATTAAAAGGGAGGGAGAAATATCAGGAAATTCAAGGACAAAAGGGCTGAAAAGGAGGCTTTGGAAAGCAGTGAAAAATCACGAAAAATGAAAAACTGTTACTTAACTTATAATTGTCACTTCAATGAATTTCAAACTACCTGAGAGATGTCATCAAGCAAGTGTACTCGCGCAGATGCTGACAAAATTATCTTTCAGAAAACGTCATAGAAATTTAATTATGAAGGATTCGAGGACTTTCAAGTACTACTACACATATCATCAAGTACTTTCAAGGACATTCATGTTCTGTGCGAACCCTGCTGTAATAAAAAATTTGTAGCGTCCAAAAATACTACAAAACATCCAAGCCACGTTTACAAGCACAATCATTTTTACAAAAAAGTCAATTCACCTGCACGAATCCAGGGTATTTACTATCAATTTCTTCCAATCTTTCAGACGCTTTCGTTCGTACTCCTTGTTCATTATCCGTACCAATTGCAATGAGATATGAAACACACTATAACCAAGAAAACTAAATCAGGAAAAGGTTGATCATGGACAGTGTAAGACAACAAAGTCTGTTTACTCTTCTAGTTTCTGTTAGGGACGTGCACCCGGTAAAAATATGAAAACTAAACTGCGTCTGCTGGTCAACTTATTTATATATTATATTTACCAGCAGACGTAGCACTTGTTTAATGATTTATGACCGTACCGCAGATCTTTTTACGGGCGTTCTACTCAACTCCTTACGATTTTTATATTATCTCTGATCGGACTAATTTATTTTTGTGATTGAATAGGGTACAGTATTTTTTTTAAAAACGCCGAATTTTTGACAAAATAACATATCTTACTAAATCACAAGAATATAGCAACGTGGTGATAAATACTCTTTAAAATGCTACCAATGACTTCCTAGTTCCAATGCTAAAAGGGGCAGTAAGATCCAATTTATCAAATTTAAATTGTTTCTCCAAGAAATTTCCGTCGCCATTAATTTGGCCAATAAACATAAGGAAACTGTGACGTCCTCTACTACTACTACTCAGTGTTTATTAGATTTCGGATCATATTGCCACTTTAAATAAAGACACTAATCGTTTAGCAAAGAGAATAATTACAATTACCTGAACGGGATGGACTAGTCCTTGTCTCAAAATCATGTTTACTACAGTTAGCGCTGATAATCTAACCATTGACTGCGGGTGTAAGAACGTTTCCAACATACGTTTGAGATATAACTGCATTATTTCACTGGTTGTTCTAAAACATATTTACAAAATGTATTAATAATTTATGAAACATTAATAAAATAAATAAATTAGGCTAAAAATATATGTATGTTTCTCATCACATCAACAGGTTTAAAATTACCCGGTGACATGGGAATATTTTTTTAAGAATATTTTTTAATTAAATCGTGTGATGAAATTGGGATACTGAACTGGTCAATGATAGAAAAATATTTTGTTTATAAATTACTCTAGTTTGATAGACCACGCAACCAATGGTCAGCGGCAATACATATTCAACCATCAAGGATATATAAAAGCTGAAAAATTGCTAAATGTTTGGGGAAAATTGAATAAAAATTGACCCGTACGGTGATGAGAAACGTATATATTTTTTGACCTTATTTAGTGTCTGTAAAATATGATAAGACATCAGTTTTGTATCACATTGTTTTATTAATGAGGTTTCCTTACCCAGAATGGGTATCGCCAAGCTCTTTAAGATTTTCTTTATCACTTTTCTGTCTCCCTGTAAAAAAAAACAATTAACAAGTCTGAGTTACAATACAAATTTAAAACTCTTAAAAAGTTAGTATACTGTCGTAGTAATGTGGTCTAAAGTTTCTAGCGAAGTTCCTTCGTCAAAAAGTGAGACATAAAAACGTTACGTTTATATTTTAATAGTGCAGCACAACACATTTATACAGTCACACTCCTCTTAGCGGACTTGGGGATTTTACATATTTGTGATCTTTGGAATCTCTTGAGAAGAATTGTAAAATATCTTGTCATACAAAAATTTCATCTTCATACCTTTTCCCCTGCTAAAGTGATTTACTATTCATAGGAAATGACGTCAAAGTAGGGACACGCAAAAACATTGCACACTGATTCAGCAGTGAAATACAATGAAAGTTTGGGAATTGAGCGAATTTTGTCTAAACAGGTGTGTTCAAAGTTCAGAGGCAAACTTTCTTTGTATTTCACTGTTGAATTAGTGTGCAATGACTTCACATGTCTATGCTTTGACGTCATTTCCTGTGAATAGTAAATCAACTTTAGCACGAAAAAAGGCATGGAAGGACAAGATATATTACATATTACATTTCTTCTTGGTAGAACCCAAAGATTACGAATATGTAAAATCCCCAAAGCCCGGTACTTTAAGTGGAGAGACGAGGTCCCAAAGGTGTCCGCTTAATAGAGGTTCGACTGTATAATATTTGAGTCACAATAGTTAATACACAGTTATTGTTGAACATGCAAACACTTGTTTATACATACAGTCAGAGTCTTGAACATGTAGAGTATTCTCTTCTTCGACCAAGTGGAGCTGGACATTCTTCAAAATCTACAAGACAACAAAACATAGATTCAACATACATAGTAAAATAAAAGCGATCAAAGGTAATAATACGTAAGTAAGCTATTCTTACATATAGTCTTGATTTTCAATGGAGTTCTCTCATTTCCCTGTATGTTATATTATATCCATTTATTTTACGAACTTAGCAGCATCTTAGTTTATTATATGGCTTTGTAATATCCTGAATTCTGATTTGTCAACACACGGCCCGTAAAAATGCGTATCCGGACCACGGGCGGTCTTTTTCCGTATCAGCACCGCTGTCCACGGATGTTGATTTTGCTGGCGTGAATTTCTAATGTTTTTACACTAATTTTGATACAAGATAATTATCGACAACCTTGAATAGCATATTACAAACGATTTATTATCCTCGTTTACTCGGTCTACTGGAAAATATCGGACTTCGGTCTTTTTTGTACGAACCTCGGCTGCGGCTCGTTCCGTACTGTCAAGACCTTACCTCAGTCTGGTATTTTCCCTTACAGACCACGTTTCCCGTAAATAATCTCTTATTATTTTACATATCTTACCTGCAGTTTTAGTTTAACAGAGCTATGTCCAGGTGACAGCACATTTTGATATATTTCCCGGGCTCCGTCTTCCAGCAAATGTTTTGGATACCGGATGCATAAGAAACCTGAATAAAAAAGCATTTTCTGTCAAATAGTGAAATAATAACTGAGTGAGACTTTTATAGAATAAATAATCGTGTAAGACAAAAATAAGCCAATCAGGTGCGAGAAACAATAACAAACAAGACGCCCGCTAGGCGTTAACTCGGGCTACTTTTGAGCTTGCAGCGTGGCATACTGTATATATCTATTTTTCGCCGCCAAATTTGTCAGTTGTCAGAAGTTTCCGGTTAAACTGTTGTTCAGCTAAACTGCGCCCAGTTGTCTCTTAACTACAGTTTAACTGCTGTTTTGGTATTTAAATTGTAGTAAACTTCTGAAACTCTGATCATGATTGGCGAGAATTACTCCCCGAATAGCAAAACTAAATAAGAAGCTGTTTTGTGCGACTCCTTTTTTGCAGTTACGGCCGCGATCGCCGGCGTGTGCAATTTTGCATATCATCAATAATTCATAGTAAACACAACGGAAACCACCAACAGAGTCAGAGAACAACTCGACGAAAAGCAAAGCTGTCGAAAAGAAAGAACTATTGGCGATTGACCCGCAACATGCCTCACGGTTCGCAAAAGCCTGACGGGAAATAGTATTGCGCAATTTTGCGGAACCCCAAAAATAATACTAATAATGAAGCCGAAAGCTAGACTTGCGCTACCACAGGTGGCTCGAGTAATAATAATTAATTGTAAAAATAGGAAAGTCATTTGCTATTTTTACCGACAATCAGCAAACAGACCATAAAAATAAGTGGGAGGATGAAATAAAAAAATACTCGTGGGGATTAAGTGAGACATTCATTCATTAAGATCAAATTCAGGATCAGTGAAAAATTAGTTGTGATGATGACAGCGAAGAAAGCTGGAATTTAGAAAAGTTTTGTCTTTTCAGCATTGTTTAGAAAAGTTTTGTCTTTTAAATTTCAGCTAAATTAGTCACACAAATCAGACTGAAAAAAAATGGCGGATTAGGCGTTAGTCGTGTGTTGGTGTTAATCTGCTTTTGAACAACTATAGGCCAAGACAATTAAGTCAAGTGACTGATCTTAAACCTAGCGTACGTGACTGAACAACTTATTCAGACTACTTTTATCTAGCGATATGAGTAGTATACAGAAGGGGGGTTCTACGTCACTATTTTAAAGTCTGTGTTAATTTATTCAAGCTGGCAGTGTTTATTGCGTGTCCTAGCAACAATGGTGTATGTTGTGGGCGAGAACGAGTATGCCCAGCGAAGTCACAAATCACAATGAGCATACGCAGTATTTCTCTAATTCCACATGCAGTTTTAAGAGCGTTTATGCATATATTCCCACATTTTCAACGTACACTTTCACTCATCGATCATCAGAAGAACTCAGATTACGTTTTAAACTTTGTTACACCATTTATTACAAGGTGATCTCTTTGACAGTGGTACCATGAGAGTGATGGTACCATGAGAGTCATGGTGCCATGAGAGTCATGGTGCCATGAGAGTCATGGTACCATGAGAGTCATGGTACCATGAGAGTCATGGTACCATGAGAGTGATGGTACAATGAGAGTGATGGTACCATGACAGTCATGGTGCCATGACAGTCATGGTGCCATGAGAGTGATGGTACAGTGTTTTCAATGGAATGTTAATTTAACGCAATGTACCTACCAAGACCAACGATTGCCTTTTGCGAAATTTCTTCATCGGTATTTTTTGAAAAGTAGACGTATATTGTATACACTTGACGAGAAATGGAATCCTGCTTTACGAATAAAGAAATGAAGACAGGATAATTTATTTTAGAGGTGGAGTTAAGCATAAATGAGGGTACTATTATGTAATATAGAATGAAAGTTAAAGCAATTTTAAAAATTATGTATATATTTATCAAAAATAAGGTTTTCTCATGATCCAATCAATCAATCAATCAATCAATCAATCAATCAATCAATCAATCAATCAATCGTTCGTTCGTTCGGTCATAGTTAGTAGAGGGGGATGGTTTAGAAGCTCCATTGTCTTTCAAGATGACGCAATTGTCATGTTATTGTATTGGAGAAAGTGTTTGTTATTGGTTGGAAAAAGGAAATTCTATGGACACATGACGGCGAAGGACTCACAACACGTGACGACGAAGGAGTACACTGATTAAATCCGAACGTTGTTATTGGATGACTGTTTCGTTATACAGAAAACACAATACGTTCAGTAACCGTGAAAGTGAACAACAATATAGAACAATGACTTTTGTGGACTTCCAAACCATCCCTTCTACTAACTATGGTTCGGTTCGTCCGTCTGTCCGTTCGTTCACTTATTCTCTTTCATATTAATAAGATCAAAATATTAATAACAATAATTATTACAATTATGGTGATTAGTGGTTATTATGAAGAAAATAAAACATCGCTTACGTTATTATGAGTCTTGAGCTCATTCTCATTCTCAAAATCAAAATGTTTGCACAAAAGACCCAAAGTAAATAATGATCTCAGTAGTAAAGAACGGTTTGACTTCAGTTGCGGCGATGATGGATTCTTGATCAACTCATTTCTTATTTTCAACAGAAAACCTGGAAAAATTGTAACGATATTTTAATACATTGAAGAAAGGATATAACTATTTTATTTGATAATTAAAAATAGTGTGTAAAATTGTAAGGCATTACTTATTCTCACTAATTTTTTCGTGTACTTAATTTCGCAAGTATATCAAAACCATATTTCGCGAAGCTTTTTGGGGGGTTTAAAAGGAGAAAACGATTCAAAGACACGAAACTTTGTTAAAATAATACTATGTCAAAGTCTAAATGATCTATTTAGTATACAGCTAATTATATTAAAGACGTTTGGAGGAGTATAGATTCAAGAGGCGAATGTGTGAAATAGATACAAGATTCACAAGATACTTATTCAGAGTGCAAGCGATGAACACAGCAATTCATTTAAAAAAAACATTACCTATAAGGTCCAGTTCAAATGTCGAAATTTTCATGTGCTGTATAAAAAACTCTGGCTAGTCGTTTAATTGTTAATTAGATAGCGAGTAGCCTAGCCAATCAGATTGCAGCATTTGCATTTACTGGTACTTTCTATTAATTTGCGTTAGATTCGGAAGATGAGAACACACTTGGTAAAACAGCCTTAATTTAGACTTGACGAAAATTTAACTTAGCGAAAATTAAGACTTGCAAAAAATTAGAGAGAGTAAAGCATGAAAAACTCACCAAAATATCTTTGGAAACAATCTTTCACCAGCTTATGATTGTGAGTCACTTTGTTAATCAAAGCAGCAAGACAAGCAATACAACTTTGAACAACCTGAATGAATTATAGCGTTAAATTAAATATTATTTGTACAACAATTATGACTCTAAGATATAACGTACTACACCTTTGTCAGGTCAAATTCAGAAACTTCCAAATGAATTTCAGACACTTCCAAATGAAATTCAGATTGTCCAAATGAATTTCAGACACTTCCAAATGAAATTCAGATTTTCCAAATGAATTTCAGACATTTCCAAATGATATTCATAAATGTACATGTGAATTTCAGTTGGTTGTTTTTCATTGAGTAATGCAGGGCTAAAGCTATACTTTATGTAGCCCTCTATAAACTGCGTCGCGCTGCTGGCCGTCATTGTTTGTGACAATGCTCCTTGTCACTCTAAGTTTGAAGAATGTGGAACCAACGATCGTGGAACCAGATCGTGGAACCAACGATCTGGCTCGCGAAAATCCTGATGAAGTCGCCAAAAAAATGGAAGCACTTATTATTAAAATCAAAACCCACGCCAATGAAGTCGCCGTTTCCAGTGTAATACGTAGGTATGACAACAAAGTTAAGGCAAGCACTATTACCCATTACAATAATTTATTGCATGAATTATGCACCAAGCATAATATTACATATATAGACAACGATAGTATAGATAGATCTATGTTAAATGGATCAAACCTCCATCTAAACAAACATGGGGACAGATCTTTAGGAGGTGCATTTTGCACATTCCTGAAACCAAATCAGATCACCACTCCACCTACTAGCTATCACAAAGATAATTTTTTATGGGAACAGAGGAGAGACTGGACAATGTACTTAAAGTATGTAAAACAGGTATTGAATCATTACATTCATTAGATTGTAATGATTTGAAAACTGAAAATGTGAGCAGTAGTACTACTAAACTAACAAATAACCATGAGGCCCCCAAAAAGGACACGAGTAGCGATTTGTTCTTAACTTTAAATTCAATACCAAAAAAACGAGGTTTTAAAATGGCTTTTCTTAACATTGTTAGTTTAACTAAGAAATTAGATGAAATGAGATTTTCAATGTCAAACAAAACACATTGATTTATTAGGTCTTAGTGAAACCAGATTAAATGAAACCATAACTGATAACTTCATTGATTTTGGATGGTTATGATATTGTTAGAAACGACCGTAATAGAAATGGCGGCGGCGTTTGTATTTACCTACGTAGTTCTATTAATTACAAAATTAGATCAGATCTAATTCCTCCTGAATTAGAGGCTGTTTGTTTAGAAATTAACAAACCACATAGTCGACCATTTCTTGTTACTACGGTCTATAGACCACCAAACACACCATCTGAATTTTTTGATATATTTGAAAATTTAATCAAATCTATGGATGATGAGGACAAGGAGATTTATATTCTTGGCGATTTAAATTGTGACATGTTAAAAGCAGTTTCTGATGCGCCAACCAAAAAATTAAAATCATTACTTGAGGTATACCAGTTGTCTCAACTGATTGATGAACCTACTCGAATAACCATGACAACGTCTACTCTTATTGACCACATAATTACAAATAAACCAGAGAAAATCTCTGATTCCGGTGTTATCCATACAGGAATCAGCGACCATAGTTTGGTGTTTGGAATTCGGAAAATATATGTTACTCAAAAAAAACAGGAAAATATTGTTGAGATTAGGAACATGAAAAATTTTGATAATCAAAAATTTATTGATGATTTACTAAATCAACATTGGGAATATGTTTACTTTTTTGGCGATGATCCAGATAATATGTGGGAAATTTGGAAACAATTATTCTTTGAAATTTTAGATAAACATGCACCACTTCAACAAAAAAAAGTAAAATCAAATAAACTCCCTTGGGTTACAAGCAATGTTAAATTACTTATAAACACAAGAGATAAATTAAAAAGAAAAGCCATTATTACAAACCTTGAAATGGATTGGATAAATTATAAAAACGCCAGAAACAAAGCAAATATAGAATTAAGAAATGCCAAAAAAGAGTATTACTCCGAGCGAATTGCTGGTCAAAAGTTCAATCCTAAAGAGGCTTGGAAAACAATAAATAGTTTACTAGGCCGGAAAAATAAACCAACAATAGTAAATGAACTTACTATAAATGGTAATAAACTAACAAATACTAAAGACATTGCAGATGGCTTTAACAAATTCTTTACTGAAATAGGCCCTGATTTAGCTAGCAAAATTAATACTTCAAATCACAACTTTCAGGACTATGTTAAGAGTTCAGAGTCAGAATTCAATGTATTCAAGCCAATAACAACCGACATACTTTATCAACTACTTCATGGCCTTTGCAGTGCTAAAGCTACTGGCATTGATAAAATTTCTAATAAAATTCTTAAGATTGCGGCACCAATTATTTCGGATTCATTAACATTCATATTTAATCAGGCTATTACACTATGTTCATTTCCAAATGAATGGAAAATAGCTAGAGTAACACCACTTTATAAAAGCGGTCATCGAAATTCGCCTGGGAACTACAGGCCCATTTCAGTTCTGCCAGCTATAAGTAAAATTATGGAACGCATTCTCTATAATCAATTATATGACTACTTGACAGAAAATGAGCTACTTTCGGAACACCAGTTTGGTTTTCGTAAGTTTCATTCTACTTCAACTGCATTACTAGACTGTACAAACAGCTGGTATATTAATATGGACAAAAAACTGTTTAATTTAGTAGTATTCATAGACCTAAAAAAGGCTTTCGATACAGTCGACCACCAAATTTTACTAAAAAAATTAGAATTATATGGAATCAAAGGTAAAGCACTTTCCCTATTAAAATCTTATTTAGAAGAACGTAGCCAAAAATGTCAAATTAATGGCACTGTTTCATCCGGGCGGAAAATTAAATGTGGTGTTCCCCAAGGCTCGATCTTGGGGCCACTATTCTTTTTATTATACATAAACGATTTAGCTGAATGCCTGAATGAAACTAAACCACGATTATTTGCTGATGACACAAATCTAACAGCCTCTGGTGAGACAATAAATGATGTCGAGATTGCGATGAATTCTGACTTAGAAAATCTAAGGAAATGGTTAATAGCTAATAAACTTAGTCTGAATGTAGCAAAAACTGAATTTATGTTAATCGGTTCAAAACAAATGATAAACAATGTCGAACAACCAAATATCAGTATAGAAAATAACTCAATTAAACAAGTATTTGAAAGCAAAGCGCTAGGAGTAACTGTTGACCAGCATTTGTCATGGAAAAATAATACTGGGCATATCTGTAAGAAAATCACATCCGGGTTAGGTGCTCTCCGACATGCACGAGAATTTGTTGACAAAGAAACTCTTCTTTCCATATACAATGCCCTTGTTAAACCATACTTCACCTATTGCTGTGAAGTATGGGATGTATTTGGTGCAACTCAATCAACACGTTTGCAGAAACTCCATAACAGAGCTGCTAGAATTATAGGAAATATGAGCAATGATGTAGACCACAAAATTGCATTAAATGCACTAGGGTGGCAGCCTCTTCAAATTCAAAGAAAAAAATCAAAAGCTAAAATCATGTTCAAAGTTTTAAATAACATGGGACCAAAGGGTCTAACAAAATATTTTACTCAAAAAAAAGAAAAATCAGATTACAATCTTCGGAATATCTCAAATGCTGTTTGTTTGCCAAAACCGCGAACAAATAACATGAAAAAGAGTTTCATATATGATGGGGCATCTATATGGAACTCTTTGCCCACAGAAATTAGAGAGAGCAAGACACTGTCGCACTTCAAAAATAAAATCGCTACTCATACCTTTGAATAAGCTTTATGTAAATAATAATAACCATGTAAATATAGAAACCTTTAAATAGACTTGACATTTAGTCTTACTATATATATATATAAATTATCTGTTGTTCATTACTTAGTGTGAACTCTGCTGACCTATATATAACTGTGAATGTTTAAAACTGTTATGTGTGGGTCAGTGGAGCGTGCCCATTACTTTTTATTACACCATGTAAATGTGTTCTTTGCTTAGTGGGCACTCCACTGACCTATATAACTGTGAATGTTTAAAACTGTTATGTGTGGGTCAGTGGAGCATGCCCATTACTTACTTTTTATTGTAGCGTGTAAATGTATTAATTACTTAGTGTGAACTCCGCTGACCTATGTATAACCCGAGTCATGCGAGTGGCCGGTTATATAGCTGTTATATGTGGGTCAGTGGAACACGCCCATCGTGGAAATCAGCTTTTGTTGACGTTGTCAGCGTGTTTAAATAAAATTATCTATCTATCTATCTATCTATCTATCTATATCTATCTATCACCCGGGATTAACTGTCTGTCGTTTGGGACCGTACTCCCCCATGTTGAATCCTGTGGAGACAATCTGGAGCAAAATGAAAGCAGTGGTGAAACAACGAATGCGAGTCCCTCAAGTACAACCTAACAGATTGGGTGAGCAGCGGCTAGCGTATGTCGAAGGGTTAATTGGTGAATCCATGGGACTAATTACTGTACAAGACATTGTGAATTCATGCCAACATGCCGAAGGTTTTTTTCAGCGGCGCTTAACTTGGAGGACATGGAAGTGGGAGCATAAATTTGGGAAGTTGTATTGTTTGCTTCTCATACAGGATAGCTGGTTTTGGTGGTTTCGTTATGGCTATTTGTTTGCTTTGGTTGTATGCGGAATTTTGTCCATTGATATGTAATAAAATCAGAAATCCTAAAATTAATTTGTATTATTCTGAAATGCAGTTGGAAAGTTCTGAAATTGACTTGGAAATTTCTGAAATTCACTTGAAATATCTGAAATTCACTTGGAAAGTTCTGAAATTGATCTGAATTATCTGAAATTCATTTGGAAGTTTCTGAATTTGACCTGACAAAGGTGTAGTATATTTATGGTTTGTACGTTACGTCACAAGATGACAAAATAATCTCCTTTACTTCTTTTATTTATGGCACCATCAAGCCCGCTAAACCTTTGATCTTTGAATCTCAAGGGATTGATTGCACAAAAATACGCAAGTACTAAGAAAAGACGTAAATACTCTTACTTAAGTTGAAGTTCTTTTATTTCTCTTTTATATATTATATCCAGTTCTTTTGAGAACTTAGCAGCTGCTTTCAAATTTATTATAACTATCATCACAGTACTAATGCAATTATGGAACCGACGGTGGACGAGATAAACCATTCACTATACAGTTTATCAACAAATTAGATCAATTCAAATATCTTCTAAAATCTAACTTCACATTTTATCAGTATAAATACAATGTATAAGACTTACAGTTTGCCCTTGTTTGATAATCAGCTTCATTAAGTCTTCTTCCATACTGGCCAGGAAGGTTTCACCAGGATGTTCCATCAGGGGTATCACAAGTTCAAGAATACGAGCCACATAATGTAGAATAAGGTGATCACCTTGAGTCTAAATTTTAAATTTCCCAACAAAGTTTAGTACGACACGATAATGTTAGTTTAAGGTAATTTTGTTACCTTGGTGAATAAAGACACTGCGAATTGAAATCAACAACTAAGTAGGTATTAGTCCAACAGACTACATTACAGAGCTATACTTTACTGTACTATACTATAATGAATCAAACTATAATTTACGATATAAAAATCTACTATACTATAATGTACTATATTATAATGTACTATGTAGGTACAAGTCCAACAGACTACATTACAGAGCTATACTTTACTGTACTAGCTGTACTATACTATAATGAATCAAACTATAATTTACGATATAAAAATCTACTATACTATAATGTACTATATTATAATGTACTAAGTAGGTACTAGTGCAACAGACTACATTACAGAGCTATACTTTACTGTACTAGCTGTACTATACTATAATGAACCAAACTATAATTTACGATATAAAAATCTACTATACTATAATGAACCAAACTATAATTTACGATATAAAAATCTACTATACTATTGTTGGTGACTGACGTTTCGAGGTCATATTAATGCAGAGTCAAGTGAAGCGTGTTTGTCAGGTTTGCTTATATATACGTCTGGTTCATTACGTAATTGTTCGTTTGTGTCATAATTAGTGATGAATTGCATTTTCTTCACTTGAACTTTTACAATGCACATTCACTTACACCATGTGTACTGTATATGTACTACACTCGTACGTTTACTACACAGCACAGTACATCTGTTAATAGCCACCATCTCTACTGTATATAAATATGTTAATAGCCATCTGTACTGCACAGTATATCTGTTAATAACCATCTGTACTGTGAATCTACACTTACATTGCATTTAGTGCTGAGATAAGGTTGTAGGGTGGTTGCATGTTTGATAAGCATTGACGGTTGAACTTTACTCATCAAATACAACGTTGTTAAACAGCCTATCAAGCGATGACTATTTGAAGCTTTGCCTCCAGATTCCACTACAATGAACATAAAGAGAAAAAAGGTAAAAAACAATGAAATATTTATCATAACTAATACTTTACTCATCTCTATATCTTCTTATAAAATAACCGGAAGTAAATGAGTGACAAATCGCGCTGTGATTGGCCATTCAACTAAGGCTGTATTTCGATAAAAATTAAAAAACTGATATCCGGACTAGATTTTGTCGTTTTTGACGAATTACCTGGATGGTGGATACAAGTTAAATCTAGATACAAGGAAATGTTTTATTTGCACGTTTGAGTGTATTTTCATCGCTGAAATCGCCAATGTGGTGTTAACAAAAGCTACGTAGCAACGCCACGTTTTTTATTTCTTAAATAAGTCAGTTACTGAGGACAGCAGATGTCACTAGCGGATACTTAAAGAGAATGGTCAATCATGTAGCAGGTCGTTGATACACAAACGTTTGCGGATAACACCAATAAATAGAAATAAAGGTAAACGAACTGGCTTAGGAAATAAGTAAGCTTAACTCAAATTTAACGATTAGCAATAACTTGTTAGTATTTTGTACAAAACACAGCGTGAGAGACTGTTTTGGCAGTAAATACAGGATTGCCATGTGTTCACCTGCGTGAGATAATTTCACGACAAATATAATATCTAGGAAGTAAATAGACAAATCACAATGAATGGTAGACATCCATTTCTCACCGACAGCCTTTTCTTCCAAAGTTAACAATCGATCCACCAAACAATCGACAATTTGTGAACATGCTTCGATTACTTGTTTTGTACCAGCGGACAAATTCTCAGACTCATCGTCATTTTTAATCAACTAGAAAACAAAAATAAATCAATATAACATGGGCGGGTGCCAGTATTTTGTAATATTCACATGCAAACTCATGTGATGGAAAAAGTTATTATAAAATAACACGTATGCTACGTATGCCCTGATTGGTCAATACTGTAGTGTGTGACGTCACATAAGAGTCATGTGACACAACACCCTGTGAGTGAGAGTCTAGAGCACCTAGACATGTATTGTGTTTCATGTTCCTAAATAAAGTTGTGTTATACAAACAAGCATTTCTACATGGTGGCAGCGCAGGGATAGAGTTCCCATTCCGAAACGAAACAAACCTGGTATCATGGCAGAGAGTTTTAACAAGCCGTCAGCGTTAAACCTCGCAGGCAATGTGGCTGAGAATTGGCGACGGTTTAAACAGCAATATCAAATCTTCATCAAAGCATCAGGATTCAAATGATGCTAAAAATAAGGCTGCAACTTTCCCAATTTTCTTCTTATTACCGGTAATAAGGTAATATGCATTCTGGAGCCTTATTATAGCCTTATAATATTAATAAGCATTCTGATAAGCAAATAAGGTAATAAAATAAGCACTTTATATATAGATGTATATAGGTAGCACAATATAGTATAGCAATAGGGATGTATATATACTGTAGGTAGCATAATATAGCAATAGGGTAATGGTAATAAGGTAATAAGGTAATAAGCATTCTGGATAAAAACATACTGCATGCAGTAATAAGCACTTTATATATATATATATATATATATATATATATATATATATATATATATATGTATATAGGTAGCATAATATAGCAATAGGGTAATGGTAATAAGGTAATAAGCACTTTATATATATATATATATATATATATATATATATATATGTATATAGGTAGCATAATATAGCAATAGGGTAATGGTAATAAGGTAATAAGGTAATAAGCATTCTGGATAAAAACATACTGCATGCAGTAATAAGGTAATAAGCACTTTACATATATATAGATGTATATAGGTAGCATATTATAGCAATAGGGTAATGGTAATAAGGTAATCAGGTAATAAGCATTCTGCAGAAAAACATACTGCATGCAGTAACAAGGTAATAAGCGCTTTATATATATATATATATATATGTATATATAGGTAGCATATTATAGCAATAGGGTAATGCCTAATGGTAATAAGCGCAACAAATAATAGAGTAATGGTAATTAACATTTTGTATATACATATACCGAGTAGCGATAGATCAGCGTTTCTAAGAGTTGGATCTTTGTTGTTTTCCAGCATAGTTAATATAACCCGGTTCCAGTCGTCTCTTCACATTTCGACCTTTTGAATATACTAAAGAGACACGACCTACCCGCTACCTGCGTTTTAGCCCCGCCGACGAAATATCACACAATCCAACTGATAACGATTCGGTTTCAATGATAATTTTGCTTATAATTTGGCGTTAAAATACAACCAATATGATACTTTTTCATCGGATCTTATTTCATTGAGAGCGCAGCAAGCTCCAGGAGGTGGGATTTTACCATCGCGCAGGTGAGAGCTTTTGTAGTAATCAATATGTCGAAAAGGCGGCGAGGAAAAGATTTATTTTCAAGAGAAGCAGTTGTATCGCGATTACAAAGTAAAGATGATGTGAGAGATGCTTTAAACGTTATAGCAAACCGTAAAAGTGCTGCGCTGTTTGATCTCAGCATATTGCTTGACGCCGGAAAAGACGCTATCGGTGAAGAAGAAATTACTATTATTCTATCAATAAAACAAACGATGATGGGATTAATGACGCTAGTTGCTGCTATCAAACATGTTCCAACTGCATATCATCGGACGGGAATAGAAGGAAACCCTAGTCTACGAAATTACTTCATCGGGAAAATAATGGAAAAGTCTGGTTTTCCATCTGCCGTTAAAGACCTGGATGTTTACACTGAAATAGTTGAAGCACGCTGCCATTCCTTGTTATCTTCCGCCAACGAAGCATTATTAAATGAGACGCTCTGGAGTTTGACTGAACAGGAAAAGATGAACTTCAACGTCTTACTGGTTCCACCGACATCAGATTGTCTCTCCTGTGACAATCCTCTTGTGGTGAACAACAAACCAAGTAAAGACACGTTGTATTCTTCGCAAGGCCCTATACCAGCAACGAAGTTAAGGTTACGCTGTCGCGCATGCGATATCAAATATGGCATTAGCAGCTTCATCGACGCGAAAGGAGAGCATGTATACTCAAAATCGTTTGACGTTGATTTGGTAGACATATAATTCGGAGACATATAATGAAGTTCACCGTGACAGAATTAAACGGTTTGCGTCGGTAGTGCAAGGTATTTAATATAACTCTTCCACTTCTTGAAAACAAAATCAGATACTCCAGAAGGAGAATATTTCTTGCCAAGATGGGATAGATTTAAAAAAATTGCCGTATAACTACAAATTTAGTACGATAACTGGAACTATAAAAAAGCCACAAATTACTGGACTTGTTAAGGCAGTGTAAGCAGTAAATTATTGGATTGTTAGGTTAGGATCTTTGTCAGTAAATTATTGTGTTAGGTTAGGATCTTTGTTGTTTTGGGGTTGGTTACAACTTACAATGCCCTAACAAGTCCAGTAATTTGTGGCTTACAACGCGTGGTTATAACTAAATGTTTCGCGCACCAATATACAATACGTTATGTAATATTATTATAATGTACTATAATCATATATATTCTATAACACACTATACACTATAACACACTATACTATACACTACACTATACTAGCTATACTACACTATACTAGCTATACTACACTATACTAGCTATACTACACTATACTACACTATACTACACTAGCTATACTACACTATACTACCTATACAACACTATACTACCTATACTGGCTATACTACACTATACTAGCTATACTACACTATACTACCTATACTACACTATACTACCTATACTACACTATACTACACTATACTACACTATACTACACTATACTAGCTATACTACACTATACTGGCTATACTACACTATACTAGCTATACTACACTATACTACCTAACTGGCTATACTACACTATACTACACTATACTACCTTTTCTACACTATACTACACTATACTAGCTATACTACACTATACTACACTATACTACCTATACTGCACTATACTACCTATACTACCTATACTACACTATACTACCTATACTACACTATACTAGCTATACTACACTATACTACACTATACTAGCTATACTATACTCACTATACTAGCTATACTACACTATACTAGCTATACAACACTATACTACCTATACAACACTATACTACCTATACTACACTATACTACCTGTACAACACTATACTACCTATACTACACTATACTGGCTATACTACACTATACTACACTATACTAGCTATACTACACTATACTACACTATACTACACTACACTACACTATACTACACTATACTGGCTATACTACACTATACTAGCTATACTACACTATACAACACTCAGCCAAGTTGTTAAAATAGAGCCTATATATAATATACACAATTGATATATATATATATATATATAAAGTGCTTATTACCTTATTACCTTATTCTGCATGCAGTATGTTTTTCTGCAGAATGCTTATTACCTTATTACCTTATTACCATTACCCTATTGCTATATTATGCTATACCTATATATACATCTATATATATATAAAGCGCTTATTACCTTATTACCTTATTACTGCATGCAGTATGTTTTTCTGCAGAATGCTTATTACCTTATTATACCTTATTACCATTACCCTATTGCTATATTATGCTACCTATATACATCTATATATATATAAAGTGCTTATTACCTTATTACCTTATTACTGCATGCTTTTCTCCAGAATGCTTATTACCTTATTACCATTACCCTATTGCTATATTATGCTATACCTATATACATCTATATATATATATATAAAGCGCTTATTACCTTATTACCTTATTACTGCATGCAGTATGTTTTTCTCCAGAATGCTTATTACCTTATTACCTTATTACCATTACCCTATTGCTATATTATGCTATACCTATATACATCTATATATATATAAAGTGCTTATTACCTTATTACCTTATTACTGCATGCTGTATGTTTTTCTCCAGAATGCTTATTACCTTATTACATTATTACCATAACCCTATTGCTATATTATGCTATACCTATATACATCTATATATATATAAAGCGCTTATTACCTTATTACCTTATTACTGCATGCAGTATGTTTTTCTGCAGAATGCTTATTACCTTATTACCTTATTACCATTACCCTATTGCTATATTATGCTATACCTATATACATCTATATATATAAAGCGCTTATTACCTTATTACCTTATTACTGCATGCAGTATGTTTTTCTGCAGAATGCTTATTACCTTATTACCTTATTACCATTACCCTATTGCTAGTATATTATGCTACCTATATACATCTATAAATATATAAAGTGCTAATTATTACCTTATTACTGCATGCAATATGTTTTTCTCCAGAATGCTTATTACCTTATTACCTTATTACCATTACCCTATTGCTATATTATGCTACCTATATACATCTATATATATATAAAGCGCTTATTACCTTATTACCTTATTCTGCATGCAGTATGTTTTTCTGCAGAATGCTTATTACCTTATTACCTTATTACCATTACCCTATTGCTATATTATGCTATACCTATATACATCTATATATATATATAGTAAAAAAGTAGAGTGCTGCGTAGACAGTGTTTTGAATATATAGCAAAGTGAAAAGGTGGTAAACTGCCAAGAATTTAGTGACGAGATACTGACGTTTCGAGCGGAGCCCTTCATCAGAGTAAGACGAGATGAAAAATCATCTCGTCTTACTCTGATGAAGGGCTCCGCTCGAAACGTCAGTATCTCGTCACTAAATTCTTGGCAGTTTACCACCTTTTCACTTTGCTATATATATATATATATATATATATATATAAAGTGCTTATTACCTTATTACTGCATGCAGTATGTTTTTCTCCAGAATGCTTATTACTTTATTACCTTATTACCATTACCCTATTGCTATATTATGCTACCTATATATACATCAATATAGAAGCGTTTATATTAATATTAATGCACGCTTATGTTGTGTTATTTTGCAAACTTCTCAATTTTGTAACAAATTATAGTGTTTTTCTAACACATGAAAATTTCGGACATTTTTACATACATCACTGCAACCAATTGAAGGTGGGGGGTTAAGGTTAGGATTGGATTAGGGTGTCTATTTTAATATAACATGAGGTTTTACCAATTGGTGCGCGAGACATGATGATAGCACCATTGCATGTGCGGGACGGTGCCCGGTGGTACTACAACCTATTTTTACGCGATCCTTATTACCTTATTACCGGTAATAAGAAGAAAATTGGGAAAGTTGCAGCCTTACTTTAGGCATGGTATATCAGGATTACACAAGAAGTCGAAAAAGAACAATCCTGCATCCTACTCAACATAGCGGGATCAGATGCAGTTGAAGTATTCAACACATTTCAGTACACAGGAGACGAGAGTGATGATGATCCGAAAGTTTTACTCGAAAAATTCGAAGAGTATTGTTCTCCGCAGAAGAACGTAACCTACGAGCGCCATATTTTCAACACAAGAAATCAAGGGACAACAGAAACGATCGATGCATATGTAACAGACCTTCGACTGAAAGCAAAAAAACTGCGAATTTGGATCGCTCACCGACGACCTCATCAAAGATCGTATAGTCTGCGGAATTCGATCTGATCAAGTGCGACGATTATTGCTTCGCGAGCCAAAGCTTACTCTCCAGAAATCCCTCGATGTTTGCCGATCTAGCGAAATATCCGAGACGTACCTAAAGGAACTTAAAAGTGAAACGAAGAATGTAGATGGCCAGACATGGCATTCCTGATGAACTGGTAACCGACAACGGTCCACAGTTTGCCAGCCAAGAATTTGACTTATTCGCCAAGGAGTGGAGCTTCAAACATACAACAAGCTCACCCTACCATCCGCAATCCAACGGTATGGCAGAAAGAGCGGTCCAGACTGCAAAAGCTCTCCTCAAGAAGGCAAAGAAGGATGGAAAAGACCCCTACCTAGCTTTGTTGGAATACAGAAACACACCCAGAGATGGAATCCTTGGAAGTCCTGTTCAACGACTGATGTCCAGAAGATCGAAAGCCTTGTTACCGATCTCAGAAGAACTGCTGAAACCGAAGATCCAAGATCCAGAGAAAATGGATGCCAGACTTCAGCACTGCAAGGACCAACAGAGCAAGAATTACAACAAAGGAACTAAACCATTAAAACCATTAAAGGAAGGAGAAGTGGTTAGAATGAAAACCAAAGATGGATACCAGTCTCAAGCAGTGGTAGTTAAAGTAGCAGCAGAACCTCGATCCTATATTGTCCGATGTGGTGACACCACATACAGAAGAAACCGGAGAGATCTCCTGAAGGTTGAAGAACCGTATATTGAAGGTGAAGTAATGCCTTCTGTTCCTGATCCACCAGTCGATGCACGGACAACTGATGAAGCAGAGGATCCCAGAACTAAAACAAGATCTGGACGAGTAGTTAAAAGACCAGACTATTATGCGAGCTGAGAACTAAGTACAAACTATAATATAGAGAGAGAACTTTAAGAGCTAATTATAAGTAACAAACTTTATGAAACTTTATATTTGTTTATGTTGACTATAGAAACTGAATATTAGATGAAGACTATAGTAAGTTAAGAATACAATCTCAGCTTGTAAACAAAAGGAGATGTAGTGTGTGACGTCATATAAGAGTCATGTGACACAACACCCTGTGAGTGAGAATCTAGAGCACCTAGACATGTATTGTGTTTCATGTTCCTAAATAAAGTTGTGTTATACAAACAAGCATTTCTACAAATACCCGTGTTTGGATCAGGCCATCCAAACACGAAAATTTCCCGCCAAAATGTTACTCAAGTTTGTGTTGCTTGTTCGTTCGTATTATTAAATAAACGAAAAGCTAAAAAACGCCTAGCGGCTCGTGTTTCTTTACGCTTTTCTCAAGTCTCGCAACATCCCGCGTGTTTGGATCAGGCCATCCAAACACGGAAACCATTAGGTATTTCTTTAATGAGAGTAAAAATACTGAAAGGCGAACTGCCGAAATCATGTATAGAAGGACATTCATCAGAAAGTGAAATGTAAAGTAATGAAAAACATTCATAAGAGAGTAAAGTCGGTGTTACACTATGCAATTTTTCGTGCAACTTGTCTCACGACTTAATCTGCTATGTTGCAGTTACATGAAAGGGGATGTTACACTAGGCAACGTTTCGTGCAACTTGTCTCACGACTTAATCTGCTATGTTGCAGTTGCATGAATTAGGGGATATTACACTAGGCAACGTTTCGTGCAACTTGTCTCACAACGACTTAATCTGCTATGTTGCAGTTGCATGAATTAGGGGATATTACACTAGGCAACGTTTCGTGCAACTTGTCTCACAACGACTTAATCTGCTATGTTGCAGTTGCATGAAAGGGGATGTTACACTAGGCAACGTTTCGTGCAACTTGTCTCACAACGACTTAATCTGCTATGTTGCAGTTGCATGAATTAGGGGATATTACACTAGGCAACGTTTCGTCCAACTTGTCTCACAACGACTTAATCTGCTATGTTGCAGTTGCATGAATTAGGGGATGTTACACTAGGCAACGTTTCGTGCAACTTGTCTCACAACGACTTAATCTGCTATGTTGCAGTTGCATGAAAGGGGATGTTACACTAGGCAACGTTTCGTGCAACTTGTCTCACAACGACTTAATCTGCTATGTTGCAGTTGCATGAATTAGGGGATATTACACTAGGCAACGTTTCGTGCAACTTGTCTCACAACGACTTAATCTGCTATGTTGCAGTTGCATGAATTAGGGGATGTTACACTAGGCAACGTTTCGTGCAACTTGTCTCACAACGACTTAATCTGCTATGTTGCAGTTGCATGAAAGGGGATGTTACACTAGGCAACGTTTCGTGCAACTTGTCTCACAACGACTTAATCTGCTATGTTGCAGTTGCATGAAAGGGGATGTTACACTAGGCAGCGTTTCGTGCAACTTGTCTCACAACGACTTAATCTGCTATATTGCAGTTGCATGAATTAGGGGATGTTACACTAGGCAACGTTTCGTGCAACTTGTCTCACAACGACTTAATCTGCTATGTTGCAGTTGCATGAATTAGGGGATATTACACTAGGCAACGTTTCGTGCAACTTGTCTCACAACGACTTAATCTGCTATGTTGCAGTTGCATGAATTAGGGGATGTTACACTAGGCAACGTTTCGTGCAACTTGTCTCACAACGACTTAATCTGTTATGTTGCAGTTGCATGAAAGGGGATGTTACACTAGGCAACGTTTCGTGCAACTTGTCTCGCAACGACTTAATCTGCTATGTTGCAATTGCATGAATTAGGGGATGTTACACTAGGCAACGTTTCGTGCAACTTGTCTCACAACGACTTAATCTGCTATGTTGCAGTTGCATGAATTAGGGGATATTACACTAGGCAACGTTTCGTGCAACTTGTCTCACAACGACTTAATCTGCTATGTTGCAGTTGCATGAATTAGGGGATGTTACACTAGCCAACGTTTCGTGCAACTTGTCTCACAACGACTTAATCTGTTATGTTGCAGTTGCATGAATTAGGGGATATTACACTAGGCAACGTTTCGTGCAACTTGTTTCACAACGACTTAATCTGCTATGTTGCAGTTGCATGAATTAGGGGATGTTACACTAGGCAACGTTTCGTGCAACTTGTCTCGCAACGACTTAATCTGCTATGTTGCAGTTGCATGAATTAGGGGATGTTACACTAGGCAACGTTTCGTGCAACTTGTCTCACAACGACTTAATCTGTTATGTTGCAGTTGCATGAATTAGGGGAAGTTACACTAGGCAACGTTTCGTGCAACTTGTCTCACAACGACTTAATCTGTTATGTTGCAGTTGCATGAATTAGGGGATGTTACACTAGGCAACGTTTCGTGCAACTTGTCTCACAACGACTTAATCTGTTATGTTGCAGTTGCATGAATTAGGGGATATTACACTAGGCAACGTTTCGTGCAACTTGTTTCACAACGACTTAATCTGCTATGTTGCAGTTGCATGAATTAGGGGATGTTACACTAGGCAACGTTTCGTGCAACTTGTCTCGCAACGACTTAATCTGCTATGTTGCAGTTGCATGAATTAGGGGATGTTACACTAGGCAACGTTTCGTGCAACTTGTCTCACAACGACTTAATCTGTTATGTTGCAGTTGCATGAATTAGGGGAAGTTACACTAGGCAACGTTTCGTGCAACTTGTCTCACAACGACTTAATCTGTTATGTTGCAGTTGCATGAATTAGGGGATGTTTACACTAGGCAACGTTTCGTGCAACTTGTCTCACAACGACTTAATCTGTTATGTTGCAGTTGCATGAATTAGGGGAAGTTACACTAGGCAACGTTTCGTGCAACTTGTCTCACAACGACTTAATCTGTTATGTTGCAGTTGCATGAATTAGGGGAAGTTACACTAGGCAACGTTTCGTGCAACTTGTCTCACAACGACTTAATCTGTTATGTTGCAGTTGCATGAATTAGGGGAAGTTACACTAGGCAACGTTTCGTGCAACTTGTCTCACAACGACTTAATCTGTTATGTTGCAGTTGCATGAATTAGGGGATGTTACACTAGGCAACGTTTCGTGCAACTTGTCTCGCAACGACTTAATCTGCTATGTTGCAGTTGCATGAATTAGGGGATGTTACACTAGGCAACGTTTCGTGCAACTTGTCTCACAACGACTTAATCTGCTATGTTGCAGTTGCATGAATTAGGGGATGTTACACTAGGCAACGTTTCGTGCAACTTGTCTCACAACGACTTAATCTGCTATGTTGCAGTTGCATGAAAGGGGATGTTACACTAGGCAACGTTTCGTGCAACTTGTCTCGCAACGACTTAATCTGCTATGTTGCAGTTGCATGAATTAGGGGATGTTACACTAGGCAACGTTTCGTGCAACTTGTCTCACAACGACTTAATCTGTTATGTTGCAGTTGCATGAATTAGGGGAAGTTACACTAGGCAACGTTTCGTGCAACTTGTCTCACAACGACTTAATCTGTTATGTTACAGTTGCATGAATTAGGGGATGTTACACTAGGCAACGTTTCGTGCAACTTAACTCGCAAAGTTTCGCCATCTTTGTGTTTATCCCATGCGCATCCAGTCGCCAAAGAGGAAAATTGCGAGACAAGTTGCAGATGGAGGTGTTACACTGTGCAACGCTGAAAATAGTTACTGCAATCATTGCAGAAAGTAGAGCTAGATTCTACTTTCTGCAACGATTGCAACAACTTGTGTCACAACAATTTTCGCCGTTGCAAGGCATGTTACACTTTGCAATGGTTCGAGCAACTTGTCTCGCAACGGCATTGCGAGACAAATTGCACGAAAAATTGCATAGTGTAACAGCGCCTTAAAATGTAAAGTAATGAAAAACCTTCGCTGGAAACATTTTACTCGTATTTTAACACTCTACTTTTATATCATCATTTGGAAAATAATAAAATCATTTATATGTAAGACATACGTTTTCCAACAGTTGTTGTAACCATTCACAGCCTGATTCACCAAAAGCAGTAACCTGAATTGAAAAAAAAAATACAGTATACTAAAAATCTTACGTTTTGTCAAAAAAGAACAAGTTAGTGGAGCTAACTGCAAAAGTAATTTGAACTATATAAAAACCTACCAGATCTCAAATTGCACCAGCTATTCATTATAAAGATATCGAAATAAAGTTAATGTAACGTTATGTTATCCAGTCACTATTTGTGGTAGCTACTATCTCAAATGTTAAAGGGACACTCCGGCCCAAATACAAATGCAGTTCATATGAAAGATCTTACTGACTTTAGTTTATTTCCAAAGTTTCAGCATTCCTATCAATTTAGTTGAGAAGATATTGCTAGTTGAAGTTGAAAATTTGTGGATTTTGACGCCATATTGGTTTTGAAAATATGACGTCATTGAGTGATTCTTTATCGTCAGTGGAGTTGTTTTGATAGCGATCACATAGTGATAGTTATTGTGAATGGTCTTTGGACGAAAATTAGTCGAAATAAACTATTTAGTTCATCATGCAGGAAAGTAGAGGAGCTTCTTAGGCATAATACGAGATCACGTCACTCAGTAACGTCATATTTGAGAAACAAAATGGCGTCGAAATTGGACAAACTCTCCAACTTCAACTAGCCACATCTTCTTAACTAAATTGATAGGAATGCTGAAACTTTGGAAATAATCTAAAGTCAGTAAGATCTTTCATATGAACTACATTTGTATTTGGGCCGGAGTGTCCCTTTAAGCAATAGGAATAAAAAAACACAATCGATCTGCCAAACACAATTAGTCATTAATTTTTTTTAACAGACATTAATAATTCATGAAGAAAATTCCAAAGAAATTAATATTTAATCAATATTTGTAAATACGGATAAAACATTGATTAATAAAACATCAATGTTTTATCAAATTTAACTTGCTCAGATTAAGCTTTTTCGGAGTTAAAATAATTTGTCTGTATCGTTTCTACAATTTCCAAACAAAGTAGCCATCATATATTCTATTCATTTTACAAGTTGTAATCGCCTTTCAAAAACTCATTAATAATTCATGAGGAAAACACGGTGATAAAGATTCGTCCTGATTTATATAAACTTTCCCTTGGATTTTCTACGCCTCGTGCTTTATACACCCGATCTCATAAAATCATGACCACGTATCGTGTCTTTATACGGTGATAAAGATTCGCCCTGATTTTCCTTCGATTTTCTCGGCGAAAATGGTTTGAATCAGTGAAATAGTTGGTAAACATGGTTATTTAGATGCAGTCGTTTTTGAGGCCATTCAAAACACGCACAGCAGTGTTTTATCGAGTCTAAAGCACTCGACTATCGTCTCGTGTTTTATACACCCGATAAAACACTGCTGCTCGTGTTTTAAACTATACGGTACTTCAAAAAGCATTAATAATTCATGAGGAAAATACAAAGGAAAATCATGACCGTAACGTGTCTTTATACGGTGATAAAGATTCGTCCTGATTTACATAACAAAATGATAAAACAAAACAAAACAAAACAAGATAAATTAAATTATTTTTAAAACAGTAGCCACTTGGCCTTATTTGATTTTTTTACTTTACTCATGGGGTGATATTTGTACAGAATTTAAGGCAAAACCATAGAACATACCACATCAGCAATATTGGTGACACGTTTTAGTAGAATATCCTCTTGCTCCGATTTGCTTTTCTCTACTGGAACAAACCACATTTGTTGGAAAACTTTTGTAATCAGTTCCTTTGGATAGAATAAATGAGAGGATTATTATAAGTGAAAAATACTTAATATGTAATTGCACATGTTCATTAATACACGTATTTCTAATGACAACGTGGTCCGACCCGTCCCAAAAAAGATGGCGATTTCCGGAACCACAATTCGCCGAGTAAACATTATATCTTGCAAAAATATGAGAAGATAGGATTTTTCAAAGATTAAATTTGGCAAGAAGGAAGCTTTTGCCTGTTTAATTCATGTCAGGAAGTTAAACAATGTTTAGCTGTTATTACAGCTATATTAAGGTCGCAAAGGATTGTGGTAGAATGTACAGCCGCCATTTTTTTTCGGTGCGTCAATTAAAATACGTCAGTGGGACCATAGAGATCATAAATAAAACTAGAGGGGCACTTTGAGGAAAATCGGGTAGCCAATTGGGCGCCGCCATTGCTCAGTTGGCGGCAAAATAGCCCACCCGGATGTACAATTACCAGCTCCCAGACCTCTGCCTAGACCACAAGTAGGAGGAGAATTTTAATGTTTCTAACATTACGTCTGACGTCTATAACTGAACAGACAACGGCAAAATGGAATTAATTTGTTTTATATAATAAAAATTGGAAACAAACCATTCAAAAGGCTTATTAGCTCTTTGGCGATTTCTGGGGCATGAAAAAAAAAGAAAAGCAGTCGGCTGACGTGATCTGGCGTGAGCTGACGTGAGCCGTTTGAGCAGTCTACAAACGAGCATGAATTTACCATGGCTGGTTTGATTTCCGAAAAAAGGTGTATTAGCACATGAGCAGTTTCAACACAACTTGCAAAAAACAACACGGTTTTCGTTTTCTACACTGTTAAAAGACATGAAAAGCGACCGACCTTTGACCTCACGACAATCACCGTATTTTTACATCCGGGTGTGCTATCTTGCCGCCAATTTATCCAAGATGGAGGCGTTCAATTGGTTACCCGGGATTTACTGAAATGAAGATTGGATGCCCCCTCTAGTTTTATTTATGATCTCTATGAGTGGGACCAGGTCACTAACCTCAAAAATAGAACTAGATCTAGCAATCATTGTACAGAAAATAAAGCCGGAAGTAGCTCGTAGCGGCCATCTTCAAGGGACCATGTTATCCCCTCGCCCGGCGCGAAGCGCCGGCCGAAGGCCTGAGGGTGCTAATATCGACCGGCGTTTAGTCCCTTATCACGCGAGATCCAAGCGGATCCTGATCTCGGATCGGCTTTATAGGTATATATATATATATATATATATATATATATATATATATATATGATCAACCGTCCTCATGCGCGGCATCGGAAAATGTGGCACTGGTAACTAGATACTCAGATTAAATTGAACCGTCACAAGAGACATAGTTTTTTGAGGAAATAGAAATCCGAGTCCGAGTATGTATTTTGACTCGCTAATTCCAAATCTGTTTTCAGAATTGAAAACGGTTATATATTGATCGAGATTATCATAGCCGACCAAGCCCGGACTAATTTCTAAGTACATAAACCATTTTTACGAAGGGTATTCACGTTCTCGTAATATAGTAGACACATATGTTATGTATTTTGACTCGCTAATTCCAAATCTGTTTTCAGAATTGAAAACGGTTATATATTGATCGAGATATTCAACATAATATTCGACGAAGTGACCGGCTAATCATTATTTAGGCGACAAAGCCGACTAACTTTCTAAGTACATAAACCATTTTTACGAAGGATATTCACGTTCTCGTAATATAGTAGACACATATGTGATGTATTTTGACTCGCTAATTCCAAATCTGTTTTCAGAATTGAAAACGGTTATATATTGATCGAGATATTCAACATAATATTCGACGAAGTGACCGGCTAATCATTATTTAGGCGACAAAGCCGACTAACTTTCTAAGTACATAAACCATTTTTACGAAGGATATTAACGTTCTCGTAATATAGTAGACACATATGTGATGTATTTTGACTCGCTAATTCCAAATCTGTTTTCAGAATTGAAAACGGTTAAATATTGATCGAGATAACGTTCAAAATAATATACGATGAAGTACCAGTTTATAATCGACTAATTTCTAAGTACATAAACCGTTTTTACGAAGGGTACTCACGTTCTCGTAATATAGTAAACGCGTATGTTATGTATGTTTACTCGCTAATTCCAAATGTGTTTTCCGAGTTTAAATCGGTTAAATATTGGCCGAGATAACGTTCAAACATTTCTTCGACGAAACGGGCTTTTGGAAATTGTGAATTTTTGCAAAACAGAAATAATACACGGCCACGGCGTGCGAGGTCTGGGCACCATGGATGGAGAAATTCACGTAGGGGGGGGGGGGGGGGGGGGGTAGAAAAGGCGGGCGAGGGGATTATTGCGAATTCGTATTTCTAGTACTGTTTTACTATAGGCGACATCGATCTTTTAAAATGCTAAAATGAATCAGTTGTCCAAGGTTTTCCCATAATATGTGGAACACAAACTATGAAGCCGGAATTAGCGCGTGACGGCCATATCGGAGTGACCACTGTGGTCACAATAGTTGCTCGATCCAGTCTTTATTTTGAGATCGTAGGGGTCTGGAAGCGAATCTTGCGAAAAGTGACTTCCAACGCAACGTTGCGCGAGATAAGTTGCAGGGGATTTGTTGCTCGGATTACTTCACCTTAATGACACATGCTGACCCACGTACGGTACTATGGTTCAAGGGCCTAAAGCTAAAGCGCGGATACCATGTTGTTAACCTTGGCTATTGGATAACCTCACTCACCACAGTAATTTCATACAAGTATGTCTTTGTTAAAATGCAGTAAAACATATCTTACCTTAATGCCGTCAGCGTCATTAATTCGACGAATCATTTTTACACAGATCTCGGTAACTTTTGGAAAATCCGGCTGAGCAATGCAAATATCTTTCAAAATTTTAATAACTCTCTTTCGAACACTCACACCAGTATCCTAAAAGGTAACAAAAAACGAACAGAAATGAGCACTAGATTAGTGGATTTCACTTTAAAATGCCTATCAGATACATACCAATATTCTTTCCATAATCATCTCATAATATTGGTGTGTCAACTCAGGTTTGTTTAAGATAAAACGACCAACTAATTCTACAGCTGCTTCTCGCACGCTAATAGATTGATCCATGAATCTACCATGAACGCCTTTCTGCATATCGTCCTGAATCGAAAATAAAAATAAAAATGTGTCAACATGTATATGAGAGCGACAAATTGTATAAACAACAAATACTTTGTCGGATGTTATTTTCTGTTGGCTGAGGCACGAAAGAAGCAGAAAATGTTTTTTTCTCACACGCTGGAGGAGGACTAGGGAGAGTGGGAAGCAGTCAAGGCCACTTTTTGTTGTTGCCTCGCAATGGCCTGACCTGTTTTCCCACCAACCCACCCTACAAGATCCTAAAGATAGGGTTCAGTGATTATAATGACATTGTTGTCAGAGGATTATCTAGATTAGTTTTATTTGTAAGCTCAGTTGCTTGTAAAAAATATGTTTGTGTTGATTAAAGGTCTGGCTTGCGTGTTCGGCATCCTCTCAGCAGTGTGTGAGAACAGATAATAAACAGCCATCCGAAAATTTAACGAAATATAACCAAACAAACAAACAAACAAACAAACAAACAAACACATGCATACATACATACATACATACAAATTGAAAATGGTTTTACAAAGTTGTAAAATCTTAGTTGTTCTTGACTTCTTTCGTACTCACCCTTGCTAATATACTTGGATCAACAGCCACTATTGCTGATAAAGCTTTCATTGCCTTGGTCCTTACAGCTACGGTTGTTTCGTTCAGAACTCGTAAAATCTATCACGAAATTCAAAATAATATATTTATTATTACTTTACTTTATTTATTTATTATTGCTGTTATTTTTTGTCATGACTGCTATTGATTTATTATGGTTGAAAATCAGATATTACCGAACAAAAGAGCATGACTATGAAATCGTGATGATATCCTAACATGAAAAAAGCTAATACATAATTTAAATAAAGTGAGTTATAAAATAGAGATGTGTGGCAACACTAAAGGAAAAATACCTGCTGAAGGTAAACGTCGAAGCTCTTAAGGAATGACCGTTTGGAAGATAGGTATTTGGCCACCAAGTTGGCTTTCTCATAATCCAGACTACTACTGGGAATCCTGTTAATAAAAAACAGTTAATATTCTTGAAACAATAATTACCATTATTATGCATTTTTTACTCTATCTCGATTTTGATTTGTTAATAGACCTTATTCAAAAATGGCCGCAGAATTGATATTCTGGCCGTTATGAACTCGTTTTCATGTACGAAATTGAAAAGGATTCTTACTTTAAAACGAGGTCATAAGGGCCAATTTAAATGCATATAAAATATTTTAAATTGTCGGCCATTTATGAATAAGGTCTATAGCCTACAAAACACGTAAAAATGGTTGTTTTAACCAATCTGTTTTTACAGTGCAATACTGAATTGTTAAAAGTTATCTGGTACAATTGACGGTGCCGAAAAAGATGGCAGAGGTGAATTTAACCACAATACTTTGCGAACTTAAATTATTTCTAATTACAGCTAAATATTGTTTAACATTATGAATATGGTAATGACTATAAAAAGGTATGGACGAGAGGTAGTTTTCAAGATGGCGGCCAATATGAAGATTTATGTCAGGATAAGGGTTAGGATTAGGGTTATGGTTACGTTATGGTTAGGGTTAGTATTGGGGTTAGTATTACCTTCGCTCTAGCACCTGTGTGGCTCAATAGTTAGAGAGTCTCACTGGCAATCAGGAGGTTATGTGTTCGATTCCCGTCAGCTTATCACCAAGCTACATATTACCAAGATAGTACAACAATCGCCAATATACAAATCATTATTTAACATGTTAACATGAATTAAGAAGGTGAGAGCTTTCTTATCAAATTATACAATGTTTACTGCGCGCAAAGAATTATGGTTAATCGTAAAAGTCGCCATCTTTTTGGTAGGGTCAATTCTCTATTAGAATACATACCTCAGTTGTGTTGTATCTTCATCAATGAGCGAGAAGAGAAAACTCTTTTTGATTTCCAGTGACTGCACGGAGGTATTTTCTGCTATAAAATTACCTGAAGGCAAGTCATTTTCATTTCCATTTGGAACAGTTGCTTTGTAAGCTTTCTCTAACTCGGTTTGATTATCTCTTATCCATTGACACAAGTAAAACTGACGAGCCAACTACAGCACATATTAAAACGAACATGTTAGTGACGCGGCCGTTTTAAAAGGTTCATACAACTTAAGGTGGCTATGAAACGGAAATTTTTATTTGATATTTTCGCTGGCAAAGGATTTAAAAATAGGTTTCTGCTGTTAAAATTTAATATCGTGTCCTTAATTACATCCCAAAACCTCATTAAAATATATGCATAACTAAAGGCCTATGACGTAAATACATAATTTTCAATAGCAAGATTTCTGTGGTCGAGCTGTAAACAATAGCGTTTGCAAAGGTATTTACGTCACTACTTGTCTCAGACCCCTTATAATTTGTCGCATAAATCAGAGTAGAAAGAGTTAATGGAAAAGGGATTTTTCCAATGGATTATTTTTACTCAAACAATATTTTAATACAGAATCTTAGTTTTGAATATTTTCCACTCAAAAATATCAAATATAAATTTTCGTTTCATAGGCATTTTAAGGTGGCTCGATAGGACAACATTTTTTTTAAATCTCCACAGAAAGTTTAACTATTTTCCTATTATTTTGAGCACTAATTTGAACAGAACATTTAGTGTAACATTGTGGTTAAACGTTGCGCTTGATTTCTAGAATTTGTCAATTTTGGTGGCCGTTATATAGCATATTTTGGACTGAAATTTCAGTGTGCAAGGAACTAGAACAATTGGTTTGGCCTTTGCAAATAAGATTTTCTGTGGACTTTCCCCTCACTTTTGAAATTCACAAAATTTACAAAAAATTGTCATTAATACTACAATCAGTGACATTATTATTGGGACACTTCACTGAAAATATTCATTACTCCCCCTTGCCCCCTATTCAATGTTGGATAAAGAAAAACACATTTCTATTTCATCGTACCATTGCTGTTTGTTTCTCAACCGATTAGTACAACATTGAAAAGGGGGGAGCGGGGTTCAACGGGTAAAGTTAACACATTTTGGTAAAAAAATCCATTCATTTGATGTGTCCCAGGGTTTTTTGTCACTGATTGTCTGATTAAAAAACTTCATCTATTGCATACAAATACCGTATTATTACATTACAATTGCCAATAAAAAATAAAGTTTTTCGGTTTGGGACATTAACTAGATGTGCTAACATTATTTTAAAGCAGATTGTTTGTTGTTTTTAAAGGAACTTTGTTTCTTCAATGCAATTAAGCAGAAATATGAAACCTTCATGATGACATGTTAGTTAAACCACGTGCGCCTGAAAAATGCGACCCAAATACAAAGTTATTCGTTTCATATTAGAATGCCACATGGGCATTCGAAATGATACAATCTATTTTCTATGACAAACTGCTACAAAAAGCTATTAATAATATGGAATGTGGTTGAATTTCAGTCACGTAATATTCCTCGGGTGAACGATATGCCGTTTATGTCAATCCTTTCACAAACAGCTTGCGCATGTTATACTATCCCTTGCGTTATATTTCCTGTTGAATTTTTGATATTACAATACTAGTGGTAATGAACAACCAGTATGAACATTCTTCATTGCGCACAGAATCAGTAGAACTGCGTTTGAGAGAAACGTTCAAGGTTTATATGGCCATTTAAAGTCATTGAAATCGTTTATATAGAAAGTTCTCAATTTCTAAACTAAACGCTCCCATGCACAATAACAGGAAATGCCCTCTGAGCGGCATATTTCTCTCGCTAGGAAAGTTCATCCCAAATTAAAGGGCAGTAAAAAAGACCAAGTAGCAAAGTAAACAATGTATGATACTGATATTGTTCTTTGGAAACGATTTTACTCAAGTAACCATATCGAAAGTTCTATATTTTAGAAGTTAGCACAAGTAACCACAAGTAACCACAAGTAACCATGGCAAATTAAAATAAATTAGATTATCATTCTTTATTTTAGAATGTTCGTGGTTACTTGTGGTTACTTGTGGTTACTTGTGGTTACTTGTGCAAATTTTATCATAAATAGCTGGTTACTTGTGTGAATTAAGTATTATTTGAATTCCAGTAATCGTAAGGTATATAATTCGCAAGGAAAAAGTAACTTGCGAATGCAATGGCCATGTAGCGTGAAACTTTATGCCCTGCAGGAAGCCTTAGTAACTTTGCAAATGCTTGTCAAAAGTGGTAGTTCGTGAGTGTAGTGATCTTTAATTTGTGCTACTATGCGAAGTAAGAATAGTGTTGATCAGTTTTTCGTGTACTGCAGTTACGCACGGACGTGCGCAAGCGATAACAGGCTTGTTTACTATTTCATTCCCAGAACAATACGAGAGGTTTTAAAGCCAAATTTTCGCTGTCAACTTACAGTATATGTATATCGGCAATTTTTGTAGTCAAAATTCCCAGTGTGTTTGCTCCTATAGATGTCCTAACGCCATTTTTGCCATTTGAAAACTATTTCCAAAACAAATTATAAAATGCTTAACGTGTATTTTTCAGACAATCAGTGACATTATTATTGGGACACTTCACTGAAAATATTCATTACTCCCCCTTGCCCCCTATTCAATGTTGGATAAAGAAAAACACATTTCTATTTCATCGTACCATTGCTGTTTGTTTCTCAACCGATTAGTACAACATTGAAAAGGGGGGAGCGGGGTTCAACGGGTAAAGTTAACACATTTTGGTAAAAAAATCCATTCATTTGATGTGTCCCAGGGTTTTTTGTCACTGATTGTCTGATTAAAAAACTTCATCTATTGCATACAAATACCGTATTATTACATTACAATTGCCAATAAAAAATAAAGTTTTTCGGTTTGGGACATTAACTAGATGTGCTAACATTATTTTAAAGCAGATTGTTTGTTGTTTTTAAAGGAACTTTGTTTCTTCAATGCAATTAAGCAGAAATATGAAACCTTCATGATGACATGTTAGTTAAACCACGTGCGCCTGAAAAATGCGACCCAAATACAAAGTTATTCGTTTCATATTAGAATGCCACATGGGCATTCGAAATGATACAATCTATTTTCTATGACAAACTGCTACAAAAAGCTATTAATAATATGGAATGTGGTTGAATTTCAGTCACGTAATATTCCTCGGGTGAACGATATGCCGTTTATGTCAATCCTTTCACAAACAGCTTGCGCATGTTATACTATCCCTTGCGTTATATTTCCTGTTGAATTTTTGATATTACAATACTAGTGGTAATGAACAACCAGTATGAACATTCTTCATTGCGCACAGAATCAGTAGAACTGCGTTTGAGAGAAACGTTCAAGGTTTATATGGCCATTTAAAGTCATTGAAATCGTTTATATAGAAAGTTCTCAATTTCTAAACTAAACGCTCCCATGCACAATAACAGGAAATGCCCTCTGAGCGGCATATTTCTCTCGCTAGGAAAGTTCATCCCAAATTAAAGGGCAGTAAAAAAGACCAAGTAGCAAAGTAAACAATGTATGATACTGATATTGTTCTTTGGAAACGATTTTACTCAAGTAACCATATCGAAAGTTCTATATTTTAGAAGTTAGCACAAGTAACCACAAGTAACCACAAGTAACCATGGCAAATTAAAATAAATTAGATTATCATTCTTTATTTTAGAATGTTCGTGGTTACTTGTGGTTACTTGTGGTTACTTGTGGTTACTTGTGCAAATTTTATCATAAATAGCTGGTTACTTGTGTGAATTAAGTATTATTTGAATTCCAGTAATCGTAAGGTATATAATTCGCAAGGAAAAAGTAACTTGCGAATGCAATGGCCATGTAGCGTGAAACTTTATGCCCTGCAGGAAGCCTTAGTAACTTTGCAAATGCTTGTCAAAAGTGGTAGTTCGTGAGTGTAGTGATCTTTAATTTGTGCTACTATGCGAAGTAAGAATAGTGTTGATCAGTTTTTCGTGTACTGCAGTTACGCACGGACGTGCGCAAGCGATAACAGGCTTGTTTACTATTTCATTCCCAGAACAATACGAGAGGTTTTAAAGCCAAATTTTCGCTGTCAACTTACAGTATATGTATATCGGCAATTTTTGTAGTCAAAATTCCCAGTGTGTTTGCTCCTATAGATGTCCTAACGCCATTTTTGCCATTTGAAAACTATTTCCAAAACAAATTATAAAATGCTTAACGTGTATTTTTCAGACAATCAGTGACATTATTATTGGGACACTTCACTGAAAATATTCATTACTCCCCCTTGCCCCCTATTCAATGTTGGATAAAGAAAAACACATTTCTATTTCATCGTACCATTGCTGTTTGTTTCTCAACCGATTAGTACAACATTGAAAAGGGGGGAGCGGGGTTCAACGGGTAAAGTTAACACATTTTGGTAAAAAAATCCATTCATTTGATGTGTCCCAGGGTTTTTTGTCACTGATTGTCTGATTAAAAAACTTCATCTATTGCATACAAATACCGTATTATTACATTACAATTGCCAATAAAAAATAAAGTTTTTCGGTTTGGGACATTAACTAGATGTGCTAACATTATTTTAAAGCAGATTGTTTGTTGTTTTTAAAGGAACTTTGTTTCTTCAATGCAATTAAGCAGAAATATGAAACCTTCATGATGACATGTTAGTTAAACCACGTGCGCCTGAAAAATGCGACCCAAATACAAAGTTATTCGTTTCATATTAGAATGCCACATGGGCATTCGAAATGATACAATCTATTTTCTATGACAAACTGCTACAAAAAGCTATTAATAATATGGAATGTGGTTGAATTTCAGTCACGTAATATTCCTCGGGTGAACGATATGCCGTTTATGTCAATCCTTTCACAAACAGCTTGCGCATGTTATACTATCCCTTGCGTTATATTTCCTGTTGAATTTTTGATATTACAATACTAGTGGTAATGAACAACCAGTATGAACATTCTTCATTGCGCACAGAATCAGTAGAACTGCGTTTGAGAGAAACGTTCAAGGTTTATATGGCCATTTAAAGTCATTGAAATCGTTTATATAGAAAGTTCTCAATTTCTAAACTAAACGCTCCCATGCACAATAACAGGAAATGCCCTCTGAGCGGCATATTTCTCTCGCTAGGAAAGTTCATCCCAAATTAAAGGGCAGTAAAAAAGACCAAGTAGCAAAGTAAACAATGTATGATACTGATATTGTTCTTTGGAAACGATTTTACTCAAGTAACCATATCGAAAGTTCTATATTTTAGAAGTTAGCACAAGTAACCACAAGTAACCACAAGTAACCATGGCAAATTAAAATAAATTAGATTATCATTCTTTATTTTAGAATGTTCGTGGTTACTTGTGGTTACTTGTGGTTACTTGTGGTTACTTGTGCAAATTTTATCATAAATAGCTGGTTACTTGTGTGAATTAAGTATTATTTGAATTCCAGTAATCGTAAGGTATATAATTCGCAAGGAAAAAGTAACTTGCGAATGCAATGGCCATGTAGCGTGAAACTTTATGCCCTGCAGGAAGCCTTAGTAACTTTGCAAATGCTTGTCAAAAGTGGTAGTTCGTGAGTGTAGTGATCTTTAATTTGTGCTACTATGCGAAGTAAGAATAGTGTTGATCAGTTTTTCGTGTACTGCAGTTACGCACGGACGTGCGCAAGCGATAACAGGCTTGTTTACTATTTCATTCCCAGAACAATACGAGAGGTTTTAAAGCCAAATTTTCGCTGTCAACTTACAGTATATGTATATCGGCAATTTTTGTAGTCAAAATTCCCAGTGTGTTTGCTCCTATAGATGTCCTAACGCCATTTTTGCCATTTGAAAACTATTTCCAAAACAAATTATAAAATGCTTAACGTGTATTTTTCAGACAATCAGTGACATTATTATTGGGACACTTCACTGAAAATATTCATTACTCCCCCTTGCCCCCTATTCAATGTTGGATAAAGAAAAACACATTTCTATTTCATCGTACCATTGCTGTTTGTTTCTCAACCGATTAGTACAACATTGAAAAGGGGGGAGCGGGGTTCAACGGGTAAAGTTAACACATTTTGGTAAAAAAATCCATTCATTTGATGTGTCCCAGGGTTTTTTGTCACTGATTGTCTGATTAAAAAACTTCATCTATTGCATACAAATACCGTATTATTACATTACAATTGCCAATAAAAAATAAAGTTTTTCGGTTTGGGACATTAACTAGATGTGCTAACATTATTTTAAAGCAGATTGTTTGTTGTTTTTAAAGGAACTTTGTTTCTTCAATGCAATTAAGCAGAAATATGAAACCTTCATGATGACATGTTAGTTAAACCACGTGCGCCTGAAAAATGCGACCCAAATACAAAGTTATTCGTTTCATATTAGAATGCCACATGGGCATTCGAAATGATACAATCTATTTTCTATGACAAACTGCTACAAAAAGCTATTAATAATATGGAATGTGGTTGAATTTCAGTCACGTAATATTCCTCGGGTGAACGATATGCCGTTTATGTCAATCCTTTCACAAACAGCTTGCGCATGTTATACTATCCCTTGCGTTATATTTCCTGTTGAATTTTTGATATTACAATACTAGTGGTAATGAACAACCAGTATGAACATTCTTCATTGCGCACAGAATCAGTAGAACTGCGTTTGAGAGAAACGTTCAAGGTTTATATGGCCATTTAAAGTCATTGAAATCGTTTATATAGAAAGTTCTCAATTTCTAAACTAAACGCTCCCATGCACAATAACAGGAAATGCCCTCTGAGCGGCATATTTCTCTCGCTAGGAAAGTTCATCCCAAATTAAAGGGCAGTAAAAAAGACCAAGTAGCAAAGTAAACAATGTATGATACTGATATTGTTCTTTGGAAACGATTTTACTCAAGTAACCATATCGAAAGTTCTATATTTTAGAAGTTAGCACAAGTAACCACAAGTAACCACAAGTAACCATGGCAAATTAAAATAAATTAGATTATCATTCTTTATTTTAGAATGTTCGTGGTTACTTGTGGTTACTTGTGGTTACTTGTGGTTACTTGTGCAAATTTTATCATAAATAGCTGGTTACTTGTGTGAATTAAGTATTATTTGAATTCCAGTAATCGTAAGGTATATAATTCGCAAGGAAAAAGTAACTTGCGAATGCAATGGCCATGTAGCGTGAAACTTTATGCCCTGCAGGAAGCCTTAGTAACTTTGCAAATGCTTGTCAAAAGTGGTAGTTCGTGAGTGTAGTGATCTTTAATTTGTGCTACTATGCGAAGTAAGAATAGTGTTGATCAGTTTTTCGTGTACTGCAGTTACGCACGGACGTGCGCAAGCGATAACAGGCTTGTTTACTATTTCATTCCCAGAACAATACGAGAGGTTTTAAAGCCAAATTTTCGCTGTCAACTTACAGTATATGTATATCGGCAATTTTTGTAGTCAAAATTCCCAGTGTGTTTGCTCCTATAGATGTCCTAACGCCATTTTTGCCATTTGAAAACTATTTCCAAAACAAATTATAAAATGCTTAACGTGTATTTTTCAGACAATCAGTGACATTATTATTGGGACACTTCACTGAAAATATTCATTACTCCCCCTTGCCCCCTATTCAATGTTGGATAAAGAAAAACACATTTCTATTTCATCGTACCATTGCTGTTTGTTTCTCAACCGATTAGTACAACATTGAAAAGGGGGGAGCGGGGTTCAACGGGTAAAGTTAACACATTTTGGTAAAAAAATCCATTCATTTGATGTGTCCCAGGGTTTTTTGTCACTGATTGTAGTTTTTAGTTCCTTGTACAGCCCTAGCGTTGTTTTTGGTGTCCAATAATTTTTAGTCTCCCATTTTTGCTTGGAGATACTAAATTTACCGCGATGTACATATTTTGTTGTCTAAAAAAGGTGTGGTATTTATCTAATGGCCGCAATGTTTTTGTGACAACTCTGTTAAGAACCTTCTAGCCATGTAAATAAAACTACTAGAATTAAGTGTCTAATATATTTTAAGCATCAATGAATATGACCATTTTCTCTAATCGAGCCACGTTAATTCAGTATGGCATAACAAACGAAAAACCTACCAACAATGCTGGGTCATTTTTACCACGAATATAAAAGTATTTTAATAAATATCTCTGTAATGATTGCTCGTTTTCACAACTTGCTTCATCCTATGAAAGCAAATAAATAATTAGACGGGTATTTAACAAGCAAGTATGCTGCAGTGGCTATAAACCATGGCCACTGGAATCAGATTTTTAGAAAGATTATATTAAATTTGGTATCTAATGGAAGAGAGGCAACTTTGGAGTGTAAATATTATTCAAATGATCTTTTATAAGACCAACTGGGACCTGTTGGGCAGACGCAGCACTAACGCCTTCCCGCTGCTAATCTATTTCAATGCACTACTGACTGAGTTACCTGGGCTATTCCCTGACGTTTTACCACGAGTTCTATTTAAATAATAGAATACGTTTCCCGGGTCTCTAATATAACGTGATCGAAACTCGAGTGACGTAATAAAAGCACTATTGAGAAGTGTAGGGAGAACCACGAGCCACCGAAGCGAGTTCCAACTTCTCTAGTGTTTTTATTACTTCATGAGGTGGATTCCCAGGAAAACGTTTTCTATTATTTTTATAAAATAATTCACAAACAATTGTTTATATTTGAATAATTACGCAAAACGTTTTTTATTTACTGCAAATTCTCATTAGTTACCGGTCTCCGTAGCCTGACGGTGACCAATCACAGCTTGCGTTTATTATTTTATAAATATATATAGTTGATGTTCCACCAAAACAATAGGAAATAAGCGCGCAGAAAGTAATACATAAACTAACTTACTAATGTGATGGTCTCTTCTTGTTCAGTGTCTTTTGTCACCTAAACGTATACATTATTTATAATATAGCTCATGATGTTTAACTAATACTAGTATAACCTTCATAATTGAAAAGACCTCACCAATCAACTGAAAGTTACATAACATATATTACATGATTTGATTGCCTTTAATGAGCGTCTAAGCTGGTAGAATTAGAAATAACGCACAGGTTAAGTATGGAACGACACAACACGTTTGGAGGCATTTTCTTTGTCGATAACGATTCATGATGACAATTGTTAGCTACCTCAGATATGATTGCTACAAGGTCTTCTCGGTCTTGCTCCTGACTCAAAATCGTATTTCGACGAAGATGGGCTGCGACGCCGCCTAGATAATCCATCGATGCTACACGGAGACCCATATCATTCGAACGATTGCTGAAAGTCATCACCTATATTTCCAACGAAATGGCAAATAACATTACAATAACTACTTCTCTCGTTTTTTGGTAATAGTTATTTACCATTTTATTTAATGTATTTATAAGTGAAAGAGCATAATAAAGATTGTATTGTATTGTATTGTATTGTATTGTATTGTATTGTATTGTGTTGTGTTGTGTTGTGTTGTGTTGTGTTGTGTTGTGTTGTGTTGTGTTGTGTTGTGTTGTGTTGTGTTGTGTTGTGTTGTATAAAACATGTAGGCTTGAAAAAAACGAAGGACATATTTTCCATATCTCACATATCGGTGTTTAAATATTATGTACAGTATATATTTAATTTTATACTCACAAGAAGTCTTCCAAGTAAAGTTAGTAATACTTCAGCAGCTGGCCAGTCATTTTTATTTAAGGTAACCAACAAATCTTGCAAAAAATTCTCAAAAAGAGGACGGTAATCTTCTTCGTCTTTCCCCGCAGTGTTACACCTTTTAATCAAGAAAAAAGGAACATGTGAACTTACATCTACGTAACCAGCCAGCCAGCCATCCATCCATCCCCATCCATCCACACCCTGCATTAACACTCACCGGCCATCCACATTCATCCATCAATCCACACCCATCCAGGTAACGAAGAAATGCTTATAACATATAATATATCATTTAACATTGATGTTGTGCCATCTGCTTTTTATACCAAAGGAAACCATTTTTCCTTGATGTCTATTATTCACAATTTATAAAATATTTTGCCCTGGAAGGGGATATCTACTTACTTATTCAGGAACATGGATAAGAAATTCTGTGCTGTGCGTAACGCATTTTCATACGATCCAACAATCTCTAATTCCCTATTCATCTGAAAACCACAAAACAAAGTCATTCATAAAGCGCCTAAATTTAATCAGTATATTTAAAATTAAAAAACAAACATTGTATACTCCTACTTTCAACATCTCAGGGGAAACTTCCTCGTCGAGGGCTATATCAGAATTATCTTCAATTTTCACAGAGCACTGAATAAGTTGTAGAACCAAAGCAGTTACCATCTGGATGCATTCATCTCCTTGAACCCTGAAGAACACATTGTATTAAATACGAATTAAAAAGGTCTCAATATTCACACGTCATTTTCAGTTACATCATAACTTCAATTTTAAGGGTGTCTTATACTAGTCGATCATTGGGGAAGGACATTGCATGGTGGGTAGGAATGAGGGAAACAGGAGAATAAGATCCAACAGGAATGTCTTACTTCTTCGCTAAGTGGATATAAAGCCAATCAACCTCTAGGGCAACCTCCTAGTATCGGTAATTCATTACGATAATTCAAACCAAACCGATAACAGACCATATTAAATATTAACAAACTATATCTGCATTTGCAAATGATGTGTTGTGAATGCGCATGCTCCTCAAGCTTTTAATAAATACTTGACATGTTGAGACTCCCAGACACATTGTTATCAGTATCTTCACTCTGCCATCTGATCCTGTATAGCTCAATGGTTAGAGTATCTCACCGGCAATCAAGTCACAAATTGGAATCCAATCAGGGACTCAAAACATTTTCTGAAGAGCTTAAAGACGCATTCATAACAAACTATATAATCGTAAAAGTTTGTTAACATCATTGAAAAGTTAGGGTCTCTCACCGGTAGCTCCTTAAGTTTCGTTTACTCGACGGGAGCCTTGCCAGAGAAGCAAAAATATCTTCTAGAATAAGATCTCTGTGTTTCAGATATTTCCTGAACGTCTAAATGTGGTAGAATGACACGGAATTAATTAAACATACGTACTACCATGTATAATTGCTTCCTATAAGACATTGCATAAGTAGAGGAAGTTTTTACCAAGAATAGTTCGAACGTGTCTTACCAAAAAATACAGCAAGGTTAAGGCCCATCTACACGTGCGATTTTTGCTGCAATTTTTCTGACCCTGACGTATGTGATATAGTGGATGACTCACTAAAGTATTGAACGTCATAGATCTGCACAAATGGTCCAATACATTCGTAAGACAATCCATTTGATCGCATATGTTAAAAAGAGAAAAATCGCAGCAAAAATCGCCTGTGTAAAGGTACGAACACATGATGCAAATCATGCAATATTACATGAAATGACTGACTTTCACTGCATGTATTTAGGCCCAAACTTGTTGTGTGTAAACACTGTTTACAACACTACAAAAGTAGAGTAAAATTTTACTCCAACAATATTGCAAGTAACAGTTTCACGGAATTTTAATGCAATGTCATAATGCTGCCAATCTTTAACCAATGACGTTTCATCTGTTATTAGCCGATGATAAAAACTAGTTACAATAAAAAGCATTGCACTGCAATGTTATATTCATGTTATTTCGTGTAATGTTGTAGAAAATATTTCATAGTGTTTGTCAAATGTTTCACCATCGTCAACTACCGGTTCTTAACGGAGACGTTCTAAGACGGAAAACCTCGTTAAGACGGATACCAGGACAAGGTCAGTTCAGGCGTGTGCTAATTCTTCTATTAATTCGATATTATTATGTGACTGTGACGTTATCCCCTTGTCCGGACGTCGTAACGCCGTCGGCCCAGGGGCGAAATAGTGTAGGAGATCTAACGTTTCAATCGAAGGCTTACGTCAGAGAGTGAAACGTAAAATGATTTTTTTTCACTGAACGTTTCACTCTCTGACGAAGGGCCTAAGAGTACAGTGAAATGTGAGAGCGCAATACACACAAAATTCCGTATTTCACTGTTCTATACCGGAGATAAAATCTCCTTCATGTGGCTAAAACTCAAAGCTAAAATGGCCGATGGAAACTGTCCGTTAATAATGGTGGGCACTAGCGGAACCACTGAGACCATGTAACCGTGAGGGAACTGGGACTAAAAAGTATATTATTTCAAACTAGAAAGTAAATTATTTCAAACTAGAAAATAAATTATTTTAAATAATCAAGATGGTCAAGACACTTAATGGTTAAGAGTGATGTAAACATGCAGAAAACGTTAATCACTAAATATCCATCCCTTTGTGCAATTTCCTTTAAAGGACATTGGCAACAAAAAATAACTAATTTTTATATCGAAGTATATGACCTAGCTAGTCGGAATATTTAAGAAATAGAAAACATTTTCCATGTTTCCATAGAGTTATAGAAACACGAGTGGAAGTTTGGGAGAACGAGAAATGGCAGTGGGAACACGAGCTCGCAGGGTGAGTGTTTCCACGCTATTTCGAGTTCTCCCAAACTTCCACTCGTGTTACTATAACGTATGGGAACATGGAAAGATGTTTTCTATTTTTTTATAAAATAACACTGAGGAAATAAGTAATAAGACTCTTTTGTTAAAATGATGAAAATATCCATTCTCCTTACTCACGCTAGACAGCGTCGTCTGCTGCTCAAATGAACATAAACACTCTTAACTGAGAAGAAAAGCATCCAATCTTCTCGCTTTTCCTCTTGTTGGCTGTCACAGAAGATATTTATCGACATTTTAGCTGTTTGTGAGCAAAAGTTCGTTTTACAGACCATTTTATAAAAATGGCGGGAAAAATCCATGTTTTCCATCGAGTTATAAAAACACGGCTTTCAGCCAATCAGCGCGTGCGTTTTTAATTTGTTATTTAGAAAACAGTTTGGAGCTATGAAAATGCTCAGACTCTTGGGCCGCCATCTTGAATTATGACAGTGACGTCGTGTGCTGGTATAGTGGAGCCATGTATTCTAGTTGTAGTTCTAATAGCGATTACAAAAAAACGCTGCAAAATTGCGCAATAATATTTCCCGTCAGGCTTTTGCGAACCGTGAGGCATGTTGCGGGTTAATGGCCGAGTTCTTTCTTTTCGACAGGCTTTGTTTTTGGTCGAGTTGTTCTCTGACTCTATGTTGCAGGTACTGACTAAATCAGCAATGTGGCTGACAACTGTGTTGATCGTGAATACACTCACCGCGATCAGCGTGCGCAGTTGTAAGCAAAGTAGACCTACACCAAAAGATGACGAGCGATTTCGAAACGGGTTGGTCCGCGATCTTAAATTCAGGTAAACATGCTGTGTTGATATTACCTGAAGACACGACTGTATGTCATGTATTTGGACTCGGTAATTCCAAATCTGTTTTCAGAATTGAAATCGGTTAAATATTGACCGAGATAACGTTGAAATATATGATTAAACATGCATCTTTCCGATTTGTGATCAACAATTATATTTACATGGCGTGCGAGGTCTGGGTCAATGGACGGGGGAAATCCCGCAGGGGGGTTAGGATGAAACTCTAGGGGTGCTAGGGTTATGATTGGGGTTTGATCTTGTACAACAAGAGCGTTTCGTCACATATTCGACCTGGTACTGATTTCTTGTGTTTACGCATGAATTATTAATGATTGAGATAATAAATATGCCAAATTGCACACGCCGGTGATCGCGGGGGTAACTGCAAAAAAGCAGTCGCACAAAGCAGCTTTTGCTTTTTGGGGGGTAATTCTCGCCAATCATGATCCGTGTTTCAGAAGTTTACTACAATTTAAATACCCTAACAGCAGTTAAACTGTAGTTAAGAGACAACTAGGCCCAGTTTAGATGAATAATTTTAACCATGCAGAAACTTCTGACAAATTTGGCGAAAGAGATATATACAGTGTGCTACGCTGCCAGCCCAAAAGTAGCCCGAGTTAACGCCTAGCGGGCGTCTTGTTTCTTTGTATTTCCGCCAACACTGAAGGTTTTGACAACCTCAAACTACGATATTCCGGCTATTTAAGTCACATACTTCGATATAAACGGTACTTAATTTTTGTTGCCAATGTCCTTTAAGTGCAATTCCATCATCAAATACTAAGAAGATCGCACGCACAATAATACTTGATATTGGTTTTCGTGTATACTTACCGTCCTTACAAGTTTAAGCGCACTGTGCTGAAGTTCACTGACATTTTCAACAAAGAATGGTGATGTACCAAGACTAGAAATCTAAGAGGAACGAGATTAGTATACAGTATACAATATAACAAAATATTATATGGAGAAGGGTATTTTACCAGGATCTAAACTCGTAGAATATTTCTCGTATGTCACTCTCGGGAGAGGCAAATGGACAAGTCACACACTTTTCCATGCTTTTGTTAGTTTTGAATAAAATACTTTCAATTTTTCATGTTAAATCACCTAGTTGACTGAATTTTCTGAAAGGTTTAGATCAGGAAGTTGTAACGTCCATGGGATATAATTAAATTGTCCATATAGAACATATCTCCGAACGTATCTCAGTGTGAAACGCAAATACAGGAATTATAGTAAAGGTGATAAACAGCCATGAAAAACAAATAATGAACTATCTCGAGAGTTCAGTTATTCTATACTTGTTTGGCAGTTTACCAACTGTAGCAGACAGAACATCAGACCTTCTTCTCCTAAAATTGTATTCGTTAACGAATTTGTATTTTGTAGACCTCTATATTACATCTAACATTCTTATTTTATCATCTAAAATCAGGCACCTACTTATATATATATTTTGAATATTTTACTACTACAAATTAACACTAAAACTTTCTTAATTTTATATTTAGTATCTATAATATACACGATCAGTTCCATCATCCATCTTATCTGTATATTAGGTACAATATTTTAATATGTCAAAGCCTGCCAATCACACTCTATCATTTATATACTATTTTTCAAGTTTAGAAATTCTGTCTAATGTGGTTTCTAAAAAAATGATAAGGAGCAATTTATGTGGCGCATTGGCCGAGTTTCACGATTTTCACCGAAATTATGCCAGCTCGGCTTTAATGTACTGTACTACACATGCCATTGGATTTTTTTCAAGTTTTCCTCTGTCTATTGCTTAGTCAATCAATAATATCTCAGAACGTATTGCTTAAAAAACCCAGTCTCTCCCTTCACTGTACAACAAACTCTTCACAATGTGGCAATTAACTCAAATAGCAACAAAAAGATATATATATATATTTGAAAGAATGCAGTACAAATTACCTGCAGTACAATTGTATCAGTGAGTCTTTCAATGTCCATCAGATCTCCCAAAAGAGATACACCTTCGCAAATTTTATTGTATAATTCCACAAATATCTTTCCTTTGTTAATGGATCTTATTCGTTTGGTTTTCGTTGCTATTAATGCACCTTCTATTGGAAGAAAAGGTTTTGAAATCCTCCTATTAACAGCAATCTAATTGGATAATATCTAAAAATCTAAACAGATCATTCTTCACATATTGTATACAACCGAAGATTCTATTCTATAGATCTACAAGTATACAAATGATATAACTATAAAACAATATGGATTTAAATTTTTAGAATATTGTTTCATATTGTTTCTATTACATTGTACAAGTACAAGTTATGATACTAGTGGATTGTACAAGTGGTTTGTAACAAAGGCTTTGCTAAAACAACTGGGGAAAAACAATAAAACAAGATGAATATCATACCTTTTGTGTCTGATTCTACTTTATATATTGGATCATATTCTGGAAATATATTTTGTTGAAGATGATATCTAATCAAGGAGACCATAAGTTCAATCACTTCCTCCATGTAAACTTTCTTTGGCATATGATATGCTGTCATAATATGAAGTATGAGCAAAGTAGCGTCGAAAGATCGTAAAATACGACCCATATACAATCCTTTCCATAATTTCTGTTCTTCATCGTCATCCTACGTAATGAAAATATCACATTATTATATCACCGAATTAATATTCTTTTATATGCATATAAATTGGCCGTTATGAACTCGTTTTCATGTACGAAATTGAAAAGTATTCTTACTTTAAAACTAGGTCATCAGGGTCAATTTATATGCATATAAAAGGATTTTAAATTGTCGGCCATTTATGAATAAGGTCTACAGTACAAATTTTAATCATGATTTTCTTGCGCTTATTAAGTCAACGAAAAGTTATTGACTCGAGCAGTGTATTTGAACTCGCACCTTCGCTGCTCTACCAGTTGACGGCTACCGCGCGAACACGTGGGAACAGTGTGCTCATTTAAAGTGCCTATCTCACGTTTGGGGATTTTACATATTCGTATAATATTTGGGTCTTCCTAAGCAAAATCATAATATATCTTGTCAGCCGAAATTTCATCTTCATGGACTTTTTTGCTGTTAAAGTTATTGGATGTGATGTCACAAGAGGCATTTTTGTGGCAAGTAACAAAAGAAAACTGGTTTGGAATGCCTCTTGTGACATCACATCCGGTAACTATGAGAGCGAAAAACTCCATGAAGATGAAATTTTTGGTTGACAATATATATTATGATTTTGCTCAGCAAGACCCATATATTACGGATATGAAAAATCCCCAAACGTGAGATAGGCATTTTAAAGAGCATTTTAAGAGCACGAGATATTCTCGCGACAATTTGACGCTTATCCAAAGACGTTTCGATTCTATTTCAGAATCATTGTATTACAGAATCATGTTTCTATAATAGAATCGAAATACTGCACATCCTTGGATAAGCGTTAAAGTGGTTCTCGGATGAAAAAAATGCCTTCTTTTTATCAAATAAACTTAAAGTTCTTACCACAATAAGTAATCAAGCGACATTTCATCTCAAAATTCGTTGAAAAACGAGGTTACAAGCTACGTGAAAACTTCAATTTTGTACGCCGCCATTAAAATGAAAAACGTAGAAAGGGGATAAAATGGAGGTTAGCCAAGCTCGTCGAGGCCACTGATGTCAGAAATAGGACTGGATTGAGCATTCTATTGTATCTCATGAGATGATTTAGAGCCAACGGCGGCCATTACTAAGGACCAGTCTCAGTAAATGTAAGGACCAAAGTCTCTACCAAGTCATTACCTACTTACAAAGTAAATATGTAAGTAGGTAATGAATAGTTTTACCTAGTAATTTGAAAAATGTCTTCTGGTCCGTCCACTTTATAGTAAAATTATTTATTTTGTCGATGGTAAGAGCTCATAATCCAACAAAAAACTCATAGGATCCTCAGTGGTCCCTTAGTAATGGCGGACTTCCGGCTTCATTTTCTAAACAATAGTTGCTCGATCCAGTCTTCTTTCGAGATCAGTGGTTGAGGCTAGGACGTCAAAAACAGTCTCAAATCATTCCTCCCAAAGGTTACGACACACGAGGCGACAAATCGAGGGGGGATATTGCGGGGACATTTCCCCTGTTGAGGACACACGAGGGGACATGTCAAATAACGTTCTTTGACTGGTTTATAAAATTACGTTCTTTGATTTTGTCACAGGGACTAGTCGCTGTCTATACGATGAGACATGTTGCGGCGACAAAATGTTGTCCCCGCGACAAGATTTCGCATGGTGCATACGACGGGATTTGTCCCTACATGTCCACGTGACACGTCCCCGGTAATTTGTCATCTCGCGTGTCCCAACCTTAAAATGCAAACTTTACGCATAAGATACAACCAATATTTCAACGAATTTCGAAATCAAATTTTTCTAACTAATTGGCATGATATCTTTAACATTATTTAAACAAATCGAGAGCTTATTTTTCATCAGCGAACCATTTAAAGGCTTTAATATTCCGTATTTATTTTTTATTCATCGTGAGCGGGCGGAATCCAAGGTATTCCTGCAATTTGATTGACTGCCTGTTTTTTGCGATATCTGACCACGGTCACGGAAATTCTAAATGCTAAAAACTTTTATCGTGATTTTTGCTTGATTGTTAACTGGAAAATGGAAAACTAATACAGAATTTCATTCAAATAAACTGGAAATAACTATATGATATAAAAACTAAAGTATGTTTGTTTTTCTTTTCTTAATGCAGGTTTACTGAACTAAAGTAACTCAAGTCTTTTACCTTGTATAATAAATAACCTGTGAAATTATTTCTACCAGTGAACAAATTTTCTTTTACCTCATAAACGTTGTTTATATCATTAATTTATGCATTAAAGTCAGTAAATGGCTTTTACAGGTGGCGCCTTAAAAAGGTTTTAAAACTCCGCTTAGTTTTATTGGTTAGATTACAAGGAAATATTAAAAACTATATCTCATTTGAGAGGGGGCGGGGGGGGGGCTTCAACTTTAAACCACAGGATGGAAGTTGTTGTCCAAATGGCGGCAGTAGACTAGTAGAGGTGATAGCCTTGTGTACTGATACAAAGTTCTAGTTTAGAAGGAAAGATTTTTACAAATTAAAGAAAATAATAGTTGACCATCCAAATTTTAGATCTGACCGCCTGAATTCACATCTGATAAGTCATGCTGACCGCCGACTTTGCGAGCACTGATATCTTTACATTACTACGCATGAATGGCATACATGACAATGACAATGTTAAAAGGAAAAACCTTAGTATGCATTTGGGGCTTTAATGAAACATGGCCGCATATGAGAAACCAGATAATTAAAAAGTAGTCTTATTCTAAGAAATCAATTTTTACCTGACACGCTGTCAGTTGCAAGTTCATCCCATCTTTCACATGTCTCTTCATAATTAAAATAAGCCTGGATAAGTCATCTTCCTTAACCTAAAGAAATTAAACATGTAGGAGGATAAGGATTCTCAGTGGAGTCTTCAACAGTACCTTCAGAGTTTTTATTAAGAAATCTAACGAAATATCTAGTGGAAGAAAGTGAAGGTAGCAAGTGATCTTCACAACATCTAACAGAAAATATACCCTGCAATGACATAGCACACAGTTAACCACAAACATGAGCCATTTTCTTGCATGGTAAACACTTTCTGTCTCAATTTATCACAGCGTAAAGAACCTGATCTAAACAATATGATTCTCCTGACGATTATCATTCACGTGTATGTTATTGTTTGTACGTGGTACAATTCTCGTTTATATTTTGCAGGTAAAGGTTGTAAAAGCTCCCTTGTACTCCTGTTGATGGGCCCCAACGAAACGCAATACACATGGACCGTGGAGGCGCTGGGGGCTTCACCCCCCACGTTTTTTGCCCAGTTAAAAAATATTAAAAATATAGAGATCTTTAAATTAAAAAGTTAAAGAATCTGACTTTCATACTTCGTGAAAGCTAGCCTTTAATAGGCTTAGTTATTTTTAACAGTCATCCACAGCCTACATATGCACGCACTGTTTATAAAAGCATTGTTAAGTTAGAATATGTTTAGAAAAACCGATTCTTATGTTTAGCTATTGAATTGTTTACGTTGGGTTGTCGATTTACGCTATTGAACCATGCCGTAGAATCGCGAATTGCTGTGCATACAATTGAAGTTATAGTAATTAATTTCAAAGGTTTGGTTAATATTGAATTCAATAGATGTGTGAAGTTGATTGTCCAGGTTATTGTAGTCTTGAGAAAGACTATTGTTGGTGACTAACGTTTCGATGGCCTCAGCGGCGGTCATCTTCAGAGTCAAGTAAAGCGTGTTTGTCACGTTTGCCTATAGCTATATACGTCTGGTTCATTACGTCATAGTTTGTTTGTGGGAAATGAGATACGTGTAAACTAAATACGATTGTCATTGTTTATGATCTTAATTTTTCTGTTAAAATGTTCTTGAAAATGCAGGAAATAGACGTTTCGGAGGGGGCATACCCCCCTGAAAATGTTTGAATTCTAAGCCGGACCCCCGTAGAGGTAAGTTCTCCTTTTAGACCCCCCCCCCCCACACACACACACACACACACACATTAAAACTCGCTGATACAATATATTCTTTGTAGATACCTTGCAAATAATTTTCATTGACTTAAGCTTGGCTGTTTCCGTACACATCTCCGAAATCTCTGCTCGGGTTACAAGAAACTCACTCTGATCTTCTTGCGAATCTTGAAATGAAATAAGAACGTAGTTATATAGTTCAATAATTTACTTAACATCATTTGTAGGTATATCAGTGAAACAAAAAAGTTGACGAAATAACGTACCATTCTCCATTGAACTAGTAATCTCACATTTGTCATCAAAATCAAACACATTGTCCATGGCTTCTGAGAATCGCTTAAAGGATGTAGTTTGGCGAAAATCTAAACAAGAGAAAACATTTAATGGCTGAAACATCGAAATATTAGAAAATTATGTTTGTTAAAAATATAACGTGTATAGCTAGCTTCTACTAGTTTACTCGATCTTGGTTCCCAATAATGCTGCAAAACAATTTACTAATTTAAGACCTATACACCATGATGGTGTAATTGGTAAAAGATAGATAAGTAGTTCAGATAATTAAATCGTGATACTGCATTCTCTTCCATTGAAAAGTATCTTACCAATAGTTGGATAGGAATAAAAACTGTATAAAATTTAAATTTATTTGGCGTACTGATTTTTTATTCATCAAACAATTTCAAATGGAGAAGCTATGTAACCAAGCAATTTTAGGATTGGTACCCAGCGCCCCAAATACGGATTTACTTCCGCCGTGCCTGTATTGCCTTGTACTTATCGTAATACGTGAATCATTGAATCATATGATGTTGAACAAGGTACAGTGGTGCTATAGCATTGTTAAATTGGTATATGTATAGTACAGGTACAAGTACACGACAAAACCACAGCAATTCTTGTCCGTTGCATGCATGTTTTCTGCCCTTAAACAAAGGAAAACTTTTCACGTAAGCAAACTGGAAAATGTACCCAACTGTAAAACATATTTTATCGGCAAAAATTCCTGTAAAGTTTGAATCAGACCCAAAGACTTTCTAAAGACTTATTGACCAAGCGTGAGGTCTTTACGGTAAAATTATCTTGCACACGGTCTTTCAGTACAGACCGAGCGACGAAGGATCGAGGTCTGTGCAAAAACACCAAAAGCAACTAGATAATTTTGCCGTAAAGACTGACCACACGAAGTTAATAAGGTTTCTATTAAATGACTCTTTTAAATTTCTCAAATTTCCTAAATATTTTCGCAATTTTTTAAAACTTTTCAGTTGTTTTGTTATGAAAGGTCTTTACCGGTTTGTCAAGACCGCTCAAGAACCAAAAACTACGTTGAGACCGCTCCGGAACCAAGTCATATCCCAGCGGGCACACGACGTTGTTTCGACGTCGATTTTCGGTCGAAATCGGGTCGCGACGTCGATCAACCACATATCGACGTCGATACAACGTCGCTTTGTCGACGTGTTATCGACGTCGGAAACAGACGTTGTTTCGACGTTGTATCGACGTCTATATCGAGTCGTTGAATTTCACGTCGGCTCACGACCAAACATCGACGTTGTTTCGACGTCTGCTTTTCGACGTGTTATCGACGTCGGAAACAGACGTTGTTTCGACGTTGAATCGACGTCGATATCGAGTCATTAAATCACGTCGCTTCACGACCAAACATCGACGTTGTTTCGACGTCTGCTTTTCGACGTTTTATCGACGTCGGAAACAGACGTTGTTTCAACGTTGAATTGACGTTGATATCGAGTCGTTAAATCACGTCGGTTCACGACCAAACATCGACGTTGTTTCGACGTCTGCTTTTCGACGTTTTATCGACGTCGGAAAGACCCTGGGTACGAGGTTGAAACAGACGTTGTTTCAACGTTGAATTGACGTCGATATCGAGTCGTTATATCACGTCGGCTCACGACCAAACATCGACGTTGTTTCGACGTCTGCTTTTCGACGTGTTATCGACGTCGGAAACAGACGTTGTTTCGACGTTGAATCGACGTCGATATCGAGTCATTAAATCACGTCGCTTCACGACCAAACATCGACGTTGTTTCGACGTCTGCTTTTCGACGTTTTATCGACGTCGGAAACAGACGTTTTATCGACGTCGAATTGACGTTGATATTGAGTCTCAAATCACGTCGGTTCACGACCAAACATCGACGTTGTTTCGACGTCTGCTTTTCGACGTTTTATCGACGTCGGAAACAGACGTTGTTTCAACGTTGAATTGACGTCGATATCGAGTCGTTATATCACGTCGGTTCACGACCAAACATAGACGTTGTTTCGACGTCTGCTTTTGGACGTGTTATCGACGTCAGAAACAGACGTTGTTTCGACGTTGAATTGACGTCTATATTGTATCGTCGAATCTCTCCTCACTTAACGACCAAGCATTGGCCAAGCAAGTTGCTTATATAATTGGTGATAAAATACTTTTTTTTTCGACATCATATATTGTCCATCAAAAAAATAGTCCCGGACGTGTCAAAATGCTATAGTTTCTTACTTTATTTTGTATGTATAAAAGCAACCTATACTTTATATCAACTCGGACATGCGATGCAGCGATAGGAAAAAAGTCAGTAATGACAGAACAATATTCAGGGTACCCAGACTATACTGTAACTGTATAGTTGGATTTGAAGTGTCCTTCGGTTCGAAGACTTTGTCGGCGATCAGGGACAAGGATTCACAAGGACTATGCTTCAAGAACCCATTTGTTTTTGAAGAAACCTGTCTTCCTGTCAACAATAATTTTTGGCCTAAGGTTTACGTTCATGCTGCTGTCGACTATAGCCGCCGCTTTTAAGTCTGAATGCCGTACTTATTGGCTTTTTTACCTTCTTGGTAAATCGTATTATTGCCTTTTTTACTTTCTTTGTGAATCGTCGAGTACTGTCCAAGTTATTAAACATATATTTTATGTCTAGTTGAGAAAAGTTTTGTTCTGTTCTTACCTTGTAATACTGCAGTCTGCATGCTCAACAAATTTGTAAATCTTCGAAATCAGATTGTTTAAAATTGATTACAAGTAATATACAATATTATATAATATTAAAACTTAGCCGGTTAAAAATTTGAAAACGAAAATAATAGCCATCACAGTTCGTAAGTGCCTTTGCTAATTCATTATATACGATAAATATTACTACATATTTAAGATGGGCGGGTTAGAGCAGCGGGTTAGCACCATACTAATTTAGGCTGCAGATGGCGGCTAGTCATGAAAATTCGAGCTCTGAAAATTATCAAAATTCACAAATAATAAACGATTCTTCAGGTTCCAAAAAGTCAAAATCTTCTTTCCTATACCTCTTGGAAGACAATTTGTTTTGGAAGGGTGACTTAATGTCACTTAAGGAGTTTATCGAAGCTGATTTACAAATGAGTGGAAGATGGTCATCGCCACGCGGTGAAACGACTCAATTTAGCAACCCCAATTTTTGTATAAAATGGCTTGGTCCGACTGATGAAAAGTTAACGATAGTAAAAGACAACGATGAAAACCACCTCTACATCACTCTGAACAGCTACGCAACTCTACCGAAGTCAATAAACGAAATTCAGAGTTCAAATATCGAACACATGGCATGTGTTGTTGTTGTAGACGAAGCCGTCAAAACCGAAGACGAAAACAAAGACGATCAATGTAGACAATACAGAGAGGAAATAGAAAAAATTCTCATTCTGGTCAAAGAAATCCAAAAGAAACAAGACGAAAATCAGCGAAACAACGAGTCCAGAGCAGCGAAAACCGACGCAGAGATGAAATCCCTTGTTGAACAAAATAACAAAATGGCGGCAGAAATTCAATCGTTGAAGGCAAATAATGAAGAAATGACAAATGAAAATGCAATTATCAGATCTGCTCTTGATATCAAGCAAGGCGAATGGACCAAAGTCGAGCACACAAAATCAGGAAATAGAAAAGGAACTGAGCCTGCTTTTAACGAGAAAGCACCAAGAAACCAAAACAGATTTCAAGCACTTCCTGACGAAAATATAGATGTTGACGACAGTGGTGTTATAAACGCACAAATAACTGACTATCGTGCAAACCAACAAACAAAATTTAAAAATACAAAAGCCAGTAGAAGCAATCCCGGACAACCAAAAGCGACCAAGGAAAAGATCAACTCAAAAGCCAATGAAAACCCAAAAATATCCTCCACCAAGCCATCCAGAGTAAACATTGATCTGGTCATAGGCGACTCGATGGTCAAGAATATTGACAGCCAAAAGCTGGAAAGAGCCGCAAAACGAAAAACTGTTTGCCAATCTTACAGTGGAGCAACTGTCGAACAGATCCACCAGAAAATCGATGAGTGTATTTCGAACAAAGACAACAACACCTATCAAAGAATTGTAACTCATGTTGGAACCAACGATCTGGCTCGCGAAAATCCTGATGAAGTCGCCAAAAAAATGGAAGCACTTATTATTAAAATCAAAACCCACGCCAATGAAGTCGCCGTTTCCAGTGTAATACGTAGGTATGACAACAAAGTTAAGGCAAGCACTATTACCCATTACAATAATTTATTGCATGAATTATGCACCAAGCATAATATTACATATATAGACAACGATAGTATAGATAGATCTATGTTAAATGGATCAAACCTCCATCTAAACAAACATGGGGACAGATCTTTAGGAGGTGCATTTTGCACATTCCTGAAACCAAATCAGATCACCACTCCACCTACTAGCTATCACAAAGATAATTTTTTATGGGAACAGAGGAGAGACTGGACAATGTACTTAAAGTATGTAAAACAGGTATTGAATCATTACATTCATTAGATTGTAATGATTTGAAAACTGAAAATGTGAGCAGTAGTACTACTAAACTAACAAATAACCATGAGGCCCCCAAAAAGGACACGAGTAGCGATTTGTTCTTAACTTTAAATTCAATACCAAAAAAACGAGGTTTTAAAATGGCTTTTCTTAACATTGTTAGTTTAACTAAGAAATTAGATGAAATGAGATTTTCAATGTCAAACAAACACATTGATTTATTAGGTCTTAGTGAAACCAGATTAAATGAAACCATAACTGATAACTTCATTGATTTGGATGGTTATGATATTGTTAGAAACGACCGTAATAGAAATGGCGGCGGCGTTTGTATTTACCTACGTAGTTCTATTAATTACAAAATTAGATCAGATCTAATTCCTCCTGAATTAGAGGCTGTTTGTTTAGAAATTAACAAACCACATAGTCGACCATTTCTTGTTACTACGGTCTACAGACCACCAAACACACCATCTGAATTTTTTGATATATTTGAAAATTTAATCAAATCTATGGATGATGAGGACAAGGAGATTTATATTCTTGGCGATTTAAATTGTGACATGTTAAAAGCAGTTTCTGATGCGCCAACCAAAAAATTAAAATCATTACTTGAGGTATACCAGTTGTCTCAACTGATTGATGAACCTACTCGAATAACCATGACAACGTCTACTCTTATTGACCACATAATTACAAATAAACCAGAGAAAATCTCTGATTCCGGTGTTATCCATACAGGAATCAGCGACCATAGTTTGGTGTTTGGAATTCGGAAAATATATGTTACTCAAAAAAAACAGGAAAATATTGTTGAGATTAGGAACATGAAAAATTTTGATAATCAAAAATTTATTGATGATTTACTAAATCAACATTGGGAATATGTTTACTTTTTTGGCGATGATCCAGATAATATGTGGGAAATTTGGAAACAATTATTCTTTGAAATTTTAGATAAACATGCACCACTTCAACAAAAAAAAGTAAAATCAAATAAACTCCCTTGGGTTACAAGCAATGTTAAATTACTTATAAACACAAGAGATAAATTAAAAAGAAAAGCCATTATTACAAACCTTGAAATGGATTGGATAAATTATAAAAACGCCAGAAACAAAGCAAATATAGAATTAAGAAATGCCAAAAAAGAGTATTACTCCGAGCGAATTGCTGGTCAAAAGTTCAATCCTAAAGAGGCTTGGAAAACAATAAATAGTTTACTAGGCCGGAAAAATAAACCAACAATAGTAAATGAACTTACTATAAATGGTAATAAACTAACAAATACTAAAGACATTGCAGATGGCTTTAACAAATTCTTTACTGAAATAGGCCCTGATTTAGCTAGCAAAATTAATACTTCAAATCACAACTTTCAGGACTATGTTAAGAGTTCAGAGTCAGAATTCAATGTATTCAAGCCAATAACAACCGACATACTTTATCAACTACTTCATGGCCTTTGCAGTGCTAAAGCTACTGGCATTGATAAAATTTCTAATAAAATTCTTAAGATTGCGGCACCAATTATTTCGGATTCATTAACATTCATATTTAATCAGGCTATTACACTATGTTCATTTCCAAATGAATGGAAAATAGCTAGAGTAACACCACTTTATAAAAGCGGTCATCGAAATTCGCCTGGGAACTACAGGCCCATTTCAGTTCTGCCAGCTATAAGTAAAATTATGGAACGCATTCTCTATAATCAATTATATGACTACTTGACAGAAAATGAGCTACTTTCGGAACACCAGTTTGGTTTTCGTAAGTTTCATTCTACTTCAACTGCATTACTAGACTGTACAAACAGCTGGTATATTAATATGGACAAAAAACTGTTTAATTTAGTAGTATTCATAGACCTAAAAAAGGCTTTCGATACAGTCGACCACCAAATTTTACTAAAAAAATTAGAATTATATGGAATCAAAGGTAAAGCACTTTCCCTATTAAAATCTTATTTAGAAGAACGTAGCCAAAAATGTCAAATTAATGGCACTGTTTCATCCGGGCGGAAAATTAAATGTGGTGTTCCCCAAGGCTCGATCTTGGGGCCACTATTCTTTTTATTATACATAAACGATTTAGCTGAATGCCTGAATGAAACTAAACCACGATTATTTGCTGATGACACAAATCTAACAGCCTCTGGTGAGACAATAAATGATGTCGAGATTGCGATGAATTCTGACTTAGAAAATCTAAGGAAATGGTTAATAGCTAATAAACTTAGTCTGAATGTAGCAAAAACTGAATTTATGTTAATCGGTTCAAAACAAATGATAAACAATGTCGAACAACCAAATATCAGTATAGAAAATAACTCAATTAAACAAGTATTTGAAAGCAAAGCGCTAGGAGTAACTGTTGACCAGCATTTGTCATGGAAAAATAATACTGGGCATATCTGTAAGAAAATCACATCCGGGTTAGGTGCTCTCCGACATGCACGAGAATTTGTTGACAAAGAAACTCTTCTTTCCATATACAATGCCCTTGTTAAACCATACTTCACCTATTGTTGTGAAGTATGGGATGTATTTGGTGCAACTCAATCAACACGTTTGCAGAAACTCCATAACAGAGCTGCTAGAATTATAGGAAATATGAGCAATGATGTAGACCACAAAATTGCATTAAATGCACTAGGGTGGCAGCCTCTTCAAATTCAAAGAAAAAAATCAAAAGCTAAAATCATGTTCAAAGTTTTAAATAACATGGGACCAAAGGGTCTAACAAAATATTTTACTCAAAAAAAAGAAAAATCAGATTACAATCTTCGGAATATCTCAAATGCTGTTTGTTTGCCAAAACCGCGAACAAATAACATGAAAAAGAGTTTCATATATGATGGGGCATCTATATGGAACTCTTTGCCCACAGAAATTAGAGAGAGCAAGACACTGTCGCACTTCAAAAATAAAATCGCTACTCATACCTTTGAATAAGCTTTATGTAAATAATAATAACCATGTAAATATAGAAACCTTTAAATAGACTTGACATTTAGTCTTACTATATATATATATAAATTATCTGTTGTTCATTACTTAGTGTGAACTCTGCTGACCTATATATAACTGTGAATGTTTAAAACTGTTATGTGTGGGTCAGTGGAGCGTGCCCATTACTTTTTATTACACCATGTAAATGTGTTCTTTGCTTAGTGGGCACTCCACTGACCTATATAACTGTGAATGTTTAAAACTGTTATGTGTGGGTCAGTGGAGCATGCCCATTACTTACTTTTTATTGTAGCGTGTAAATGTATTAATTACTTAGTGTGAACTCCGCTGACCTATGTATAACCCGAGTCATGCGAGTGGCCGGTTATATAGCTGTTATATGTGGGTCAGTGGAACACGCCCATCGTGGAAATCAGCTTTTGTTGACGTTGTCAGCGTGTTTAAATAAAATTATCTATCTATCTATCTATCTAGTCGCGGAACCTTAGGTTAAGTTAAGTTAAGTTAAGTTAAGTTAAGCAAGCGCGGGTGGTAGGTACAGGTCACCGGTTGGTCTTCCGAAAGTGGGAATCTCACTCCTAAACACCTAAGGATGGTAGTTAGTCATGGGTTAGTTTTTCTCAAAAAAACGGACAGGGGTAATTTTTACTCCGAAAAACGGACGGTTTTGAACCTTTTTGTGACTCCAATAACTGAAATTGACGTTGAATAGACGTCGATTTCACGTCGTTCAACGACGTTGTTTCAACGTCGTGAAAACAACGTCGATCCAATTTGCGTTTTCAACCTTTTTTCAACGTCAAATCGACGTCGAAGAGCGACGTCGTTTCAACGTCGCGAAATTGACGTTGAATCGACGTCGAATTGACGTTGAATCGACGTCGATTTCACGTCGTTCAACGACGTTGTTTCGACGTCGTGAAAACAACGTCGATCCAATTTGCGTTTTCAACCTTTTTTCAACGTCGAATCGACGTCGAAGAGCAACATCGTTTCAACGTCGAATCGACGTATTTTTGCCCGCTGGGATAATAATTTCCCGTACAGATCTCGCACTATAGATTAATAAGTAACTAGTAAATGGTATATTACTTTATATAACGATGACTTAAAGTGTATATAGCCAATTGTATAAAAAATTAAAGAGCCCTCATGAGACGAGCCGATTTAGTCACATGGAAAATGATCTCCGAATCCCTAACCAAGTGGAAATCTTAATACCAACCCTAATCCTAAATCTAACCCTAAATCTACGTGGAATCTAGGGGTAGCGCACTTTGACATCCGCCAAAAGTAGGTCACGTGTGAAACCGTCTCCGAAAAACTTGTTGCCGATAACCGATCTTAACTTCGGTTATCGGCAACAAGTTTTTCGGAGACGATTTCACACGTGACCTACTTTTGACGAATATCAAAGTGCGCTACCCGTATATTTCACACAACAAGGAAAACAATTACATTTTGACATCAACATGTAAAAAGCTCCAAAACTCCAAAATATTTTTTAATTTTATTTTTTCCTGTGATTATGTGACAGAGATCTTGGAATTGGCGCAGGGTCCCAATGTTTCGTGCGTCCCTGACGTCAAGGGGAAATGCACTTTAATAGGAATTTACGAATATATTTGTTGAATTACTCTGGAAGTATATATATAAAGCTTACCGAATATACGTACTGTTGGTATTCTATGACAATTCTAAAATATATCATATTTAGAAACACTAGAAGATTGGTAAACTAGCGAAATCGCGTGTATATAGAGGTCCACAAGTTTTTCAGCCTTTGGCTGTCTGTGCTTTTTCGTTGCAAAACTATATTGACAATATTTTTCGAATACTCACCATCTTCTAGACGGATTGACAAACGTCTTCCAGGCACTTTACTGAACTCTTGTTCGATTTTCATTCGTTTACCATCACCAATACTGGAATCATCAGAGGACCTTCTACGCTTTAAGGTTTTCTCTCGTCCATGTTCATTTTCTTTCAAACTTTCTTTTACTGTAAAGTTATTTGATTCTGATGAACCATTTTGATGCTTAGTTCTGGAAATAATAAGCTTGGGAATCATTGGTGTGCTCTTTTCATTCAATTCTGTTGTTGAATCTGTGGTCACCATATCGTGTTGACGTAAGTCTAGTTGTGGCTCCAAATTATCTCCATGAATTACAAGATCGTCTTTTAATTTATGATGCTTCTTAGATTTTTTGTTCTTAGAACTGTGAGTAGATTTCTCAGAACAATGAGTAGATATCTCAGAACTATGAGTAGATTTCTCAGAACTATGAGTAGATTTCTCAAAACTATGAGTACATTTCTCATTTTCTGTAGTAAAATTGCTGTTATCAGTTTCATGTTGTTCCATTTCAGGTTCTAAGACGTGAACTTCAGGTCCATTTTCTTTAATATATCCATTTTTAGAAGCTTCAGGGTATTTACTTGAATTATTTTCAATGCTGTCGTTATGTAACAAGGTAGCTTCTGGTACCATTTGGACAGCTTTGGTTGGTAAAGGATGTTCATTAAATTCTTTTAAATTATTTAAATTCTGTTTAACATTTATATCATCTGTACATTCATTAACATATAAATTAATTGACTGGGAATTGGGAGGTGAACCTAAAAAACAGAGACATAGTGAATTTAATCAACTAATTCCATCTCATAAAATGTATATAATTCAACACTCGAAATCTTTCTTCACCACAACTCCTTCGAACATGTAGTTTAATTTGAGTGAAATGCCAAATATTACCATTACCACAAATTAACGACACAATGGCCGTCGCTTGAAGGTTAATTTACATTATATGGTCTTTAGAAAATGGCGTCCCATTTTACAGTGAGTTACACAGAGCGAAAATATTAAAGTGAAAATTGTGCTTATCGAGTAGATCGTTGTTATCATAACTTTGTATCAGTACCCAAGGCCATGAACGTTCAATGATCACTTCTGCTGCCATTTTGACAGCAACTTCCATCCCAGGGCTTTTGTTTAAAGTTTAAGTCAACCTCCGCTGAGACAACTTGAGACAATTTTTAAAACTAAAAGTAAAACTAAGCGGCCTTTTAAAACCTGTGGCGCCACCTGCAAATGCCATTTACTGACTTTAGTGTATAAATGATATAGTTAACAAATAGATTCCATTTTGCCGTTGTCTGTTCAGTTATAGATGCACAGATGACGTCAGAACGTGGTAAGAACAAAAAGGTGGCCCACGAGACGATAGTCGAGTTGGTCAGTGATGTTCTTACCACGTTCTGACGTCCTCTGTGCATCTATAACTGAACAGACAACGGCAAAATAGAATGTATTTGTTTTATACAATAAAAATTGAAGACAAACCGTTCAAAATGTGTATTGAAGCTCTTTGGGATTTCTGGGGCATGGAAAAAGACAAAAGCAGTCGGCTGACGCGAGCCTGTCCTCTAATAGATCATGGCTAACAACCAATGAGAATGCACATAGTTAACAATGTTTAAAGAGTGAGTGTCAGGGTAATGCATTGCGCGCTTGTGCTTTTCTCGCCGGCCATTTTGTGGGCGCCTAATTCAAATCGTGATCCGAATCCGTCGATATCTTTGCAATCCTTTCATTAAACGTATTAGTTTGTCGATTTCCAAAGTGAAAATATACTAGACTGAATATCTTTATTGCTATTTGTTGTAAACTTCCGTATTGATCTATATGAAAACAATAACAAACACCCGCAATGTCAAATGACAAGCCTGACACAATCAGTTCACTGGTAGAAATAATTTTACCAAAATATTTGACCGGTCATGCTGACTGATTTCTGGAGATCAAATCATGAAAATCAGCGGTCAGTGACCGCAGACCCCCGGTTATTTCGCGCTGTTTGTCACAGAATAAAACGTAAAGTGACGTAAAGGTGATGTTTCTAGAAACGTTTGACCACATATTAAGTAGTACGCCAACCTTTTAGGGTTTTTGATTCGTAATTCCATATCAATCAATTTTACTTATTCCTCATTGGCTAAAAGGACATACTAGGGTAGATGTATTTAGGAAAAAATACTTTTTTTAAACTGTGATAGTAGTTTAATTACTGTACCTTGATGTGGTTCTTTCAATTGGTTATTCTTGTTAGTTGTTATTGGTTGTTTACCAGTAGAGCGCATAGCTCGCGTTTTTAGTGGAGAATACTCTTTTGCAGGTGAATTCATCTGATTATTGTATGTTTCATTATGGGAGTGTATGCTACCAGAGTTGACACCTTGAATAAATTACGAAACAAATCATAAAGTTACAATTATAATGGTTAAAACACATCTTGGGATGTCTTAAATATGCCTTGGGATGTCTTAAAAATAATTGCTGCTGTAAAAGTTAGGTAGTGTGCATGCATTTATATTTTCAAGCAATGAAAAGTCTCTTCTCTACAGTTTCCTAGGGCCCTAATAGTAAATTTGTGTCCGTTGGCCCAGTAGTTCAAACATATTTCAACTAATACAACATTTTAAATGTTTCTACTGGATCTTCAACTGGACTGGTTAATATATTTGGTATTTGGTGTAAAGTCAAGGAACTCATCATTTTACTATGCACATATTGTAATAAAATTAAAATTTTCTGACCTCACCATTATCTACTGTAGTTGTAACATTAAAGCAGTTAAAGGGACAGTAAGACCAAAAATCATTTATCCGAATTTGGGCTTTATCGTTCGAAATATGCAAAAATAGCGGTCTTACTTTGTCAATGTCTTAGAGATATTTAAGTTTTTAAAAGCTGCAAATGATATACCCGATGATATCATCTACTCACTCAAATTCTAAAAATGAGGAATATCTTTGGAGATAGCGGCTATATTGTGCTGAAACGTTCCAGATGTGTGCTACTAACAGATGTGTGCAGAATGGTACACAGCATTGTGCATCGTTAATGCTTTATGCATGTTTCATTTTAGGGATTTCCTTTAGTTTATATTAAGTAGATCATAAGTTCATTTGCATCTTTCAAAAACTTGACGAAGTAAGAACGCTTTTCTTCCTCATTTTTGAGTACTAATAGATAAAATAAAAATTGGATAGACGATTTTCGGTCTTACTACCCTTTAAGCTGGACAAGAAGACAACAGATGGAAATTAACAAATGATCAGTCTGAACAAATTTGCATTCTTTGAGTATGACATTATAAAGAATCTCACTTTGCTTAATTTGCATCACTTTGAACAGCAATTTCTGTTTTTCTTTTGTTTACCTAATGATACATGTTTCATTTCACACAATTTACCTCTTTGTCAGTCAGTCCTTAATCTTACACAATATTGCTTCAATATTGCTTCACTAAATTTGCATCACAACGAGTGACAAATACTTTTCTTATGCAAAAAAGTCATGTTGGATGCGCGTCATCATGAGGACAAATCCATGCTAAAGCTGTTTATATGCAAAAATCGAGTAGGCAAAAACTACAGTATTTGCATATATATATATATATATATATATATATATATATATATATATATATATTATATATATATATATATAATATATATATATATATATATAAGCAGTGACAACTCTAATACCAACAATCACAACCAGCAACTTAACTATACCATACAATTACACCATAGATATTATCATCACAACTATAACTATAGTCAGTGCCATAGGTTTCGTTGTCATTTCAGCTAAGCAACCCAATGACAATTATTAAGTTTGGAATATTACAAATCATCACCATAGACTCATCCGTTTCTGCTTTAGCTATTAAATAAAATAGCTACTGTATCTTACAGTACTGCCATTACCGTGGCAACCAATTTCCATGACTAAAGTTTCTTTGTTTTGTATCTCAACAATCAATGTAGTAAAATAAAAATAATAATAACAAGAAAATAAACTAGAGAAATCAAAGTAAATTGTTTGCTACTCAACCTTTAACACAAAATTAGTTTGCATTAAAGCTTGAATAGGAAACAATTAACTATATTGAAATGACCAAGCTGCAACTCACATTTAATATAAACTAGAGAAAGCTTATTGGTGCTTGGATATGCTTTTTAGACAAAATTAAATTAAAATCATCCAGTTTACGCAATTAATATTAGTAATGTTTTATTTGCAAATGTATTAATGCTAATTTGTGTCTGAAAAAATATGTTAAATTGGTAACCTGGATTCAATGGAGCCACTTGAGGAGAATAAGGCGCTCTATCAACTCCATTCTGATGTGACAATTCAGCTGCTACATCAACTGCAGACCGTTGTAGGTTTCCAGTATTCGCAGAAGTAAAACAGGATTGTTGTGAGACAATGCCTTAAAATTTAACCAAAATTGAGCTACTACTATAAATTGACATTTATTTCACTAAAATAGTTTCTTATTAACACTACCAGTATGTATAAACTAAGGCTCTATGGAAATTATTTTTAGTAAGCTCAGGTAATTCCTTCTCAAATATAGGAAAAGACATATTTATAATGTTGCATGGATTATAATAATATAAAATACATGTATAACAATAGTAATAATAAAAATAATTATGGTACGTAATAATAATAATAATAATAATAATAATAATAATAATAATAATGCAGTAAGAAAATTTTCGTTGACCACGCCCACAATTTTCATCCAAACCGGACGTGCGTCATATTTTTGGAAAGCCCGCGAAGCGCTCTCTCAGATGCAAAATAAATTTTCAATTTTGGATAAGAGCAAGTATGAAAATTTTGACCACGCCCATAAAAATATAATAATCGTTGACCACGCCCACAATTTTCATCCAAACCGGACGTGCGTCATATTTTTGGAAAGCCCGCGAAGCGCTCTCTCAGATCCAAAAGAAATTGTCAAATTTGGATAAGAGCAAGTATGAAAATTTTGATCAAACCTCGAAATAAATTAATAAATAAAAATAATCGAATAAATTTAAAAAAGAAGAAAAAAACGAAAAAATAAATAAATAATTTAAAAATTTTATAAAAAACAACTAATTTTTCAGTAATTTTTTTTTTTAATATTTGTCTATTTCTAAGTTAGAACAAGTTTGCTTATTATATTAGTCATAAAAAATGGTTTAAAATCATTCAAAATGGATATATTAATATAATCGAGATATTAATAGTAATTATTAGAAGTAGATTGACTTTGTTTTCAAAAAACGTTATAAATCATGGAGGTATTCGAGTTTCTTATTCTATCTAGTTTTCTAGTAGGAATCGGAAATGAGTAAAAAGTTTGAACAGTGGATAGAAAAGATTGGAATCAAGGTGAAGATTGAGCAAATCCAGAAAACGACGCTACTTGGAACAGCAAGGATTCTAAGAAAAACATTAGAAAACTAAACAACCCAGTGTCACCAAAGTCTACTGGGTATAGACAGCTGGCACTGATAAACACCAACCGAACATCAAGTTGTGCGAAGACAAATAATGCTCAAACGACTGTAGTTAACAGCATTCAAAGTTCTGAACCAGATTTGCATATTACATCACGCAATTTAGTCCCAGAGGAACAAGAGATGCAATTAAATACCGAGGTAAACGAGTTACTTCATTTAGCAACCCCGATTCTCGCTTCAGTGACGCAATCCCCGGGAGATTTCACTAACCGTTGCTACGACACAAGAACAAAACAGCGACCAACGAAAGAGGATATAAAAAATGTCAACACAGCCGTGAACGAGTCGATGAAAAGCAATGTTTCCATTGACCCAACAGAAAATCCTTTTGTTTTTTTTGTGGATGGTAAACTGCATACTCTACTCTGTAGTGATCGCCTTTCTTATCTATAAAGGTTGGAAGAGACAAGGAGGTCAAATAGAGAAGCCGAACTTTGATACGAAAATGAAAGAACAGTTTGTTGCCCAGCAAGCGCAAGTGATCAGGGGGAAATTGTCAAAATCCAAAGCTGAGATGGAGAGAATAAAATCAAACAGGAAAATAACCAAAGAAGGAAGGAAAAACCGAACGAACGGAGAAAAATCACAACGAGTGGCTTAAAGACATTAGAGAAACGATTGATGAAAGATCCTGGAGGAGGATTTCAACTTGAGCACAGATCAAAGGTGATCTCCAAAAAGCGAAATTGGAGTGCGCCCGGACCAGATCGTGTCGCTAATTACTGGTGGGAAAAGGTGGAGGTCCTTCAAACAAGAGTTACTAAATCCTCTCAAGCAATAGCACAGTACGATCACGAGATACCCAGATGGTTTACAGGAGGGAAAACTTCGCTTATCCCTAAACCGGGTGAATTCAACCGTGGAAACTGTTACAATAGGTTAATCAGTTAATTACTGTTTAAATAGTCTTTATTTATCGAGTAAGATCACAGAGTAAAGTAAATATGTCTTAGTTTAGAGGGCCATTGCATTGCATGCCTGAATACAGTGTATAAATGGTAGATCGTCACTTAGACAGATATGGCCTGATGCAGGGCGAGCAAAGGGGAAGCCAAAGAGAATTGCAGTGGAACGTTGATAGATCGCATGGTATGTCAACTAGTCAGAGAGGCAAGAGGAATGTTAGCATGGAATGGATAGATGTGCGTAAAGCATACGACTCAGCAGACCACCAGTGGCTAAAGGAGATGTTTCCCTGCATCGTTTTACGAGATGGATTTGTAACGTGGAAGCAAGGCTTAGTGCCAAATGGAACACTAGAATAACAGTAAGAACGAAGAAAGGCATTGAGACATAGTGAGATCATCAGTTTCAACGAGGGATTTTCCCAGGGAGACACCTTGTGTCCCAGATTATTCACGTTATGTTTAAATCCTGTTGCATGGAGCCTGAAAGCTACTGAGGGCTACCGTCTGTCCAAGCCAATTGGAATGAAGATCACCGACCTTATATATATTGATGACATGAAAATTTACGCGTCAACAGAAAGGAAACTAGAGATGGTGATGAAAAACGTGAAAAGCGGGATGGAAGACATTGGACTCCAATGGAATGAGAAGTGTGCCGTGGCGCACGTCAAGAAAGGCAACCTCGAAGGTCGGAAGGGATGAAGATAGATCCATCTGAAGTAATAGAAAGTTTGAAAGAAGGCTCTCACTACAAATTCGTAGGAGTATTAGAGAACATTCGCCAGGAAGACAACTTAGTATTGGAGAGCGCGGCAAAGGTGTATCAACAAAGACTCTCCGTGATATGGTCAAGCCCGCTGTCGGACCTAGCGACAAACCAGTTCGCGCTTCCAGTACTCACATATTTAATGTGGACACAGATATGGCCGATCGCAGAATTACAAAAACTTGACAGAGCTTCAAGGAAAGTAATGGTAGAGAATGGAGCCAAGCATCCATTGGGCTCCATAAAATTGATACATCTCCCCCAGACGAATTGGAGGAAGGGGTCTGAAATCGATCGAGCAAGAGTATAAGCTGATCAAGCTCAAGCCAGCGGTCAACCTTTACAGAAACCAAGACCCGACAGTGGGCTTGGTGAGAGAGTTTGAAGAGAAAGCAGCCAAACAAGGAAGGTGATCAATAATCAAGGATATGCTGAGAAGTACTCCGAGGAAATAGGTCTGAACTTAGAGCTGCGTCACCCAGACCCAATCGGCCATACGGGAGATAACGAAGATGTTGGTACCAAGAAGATTGGAGTGTGGACACGAAAAGCGATGGAAAACAAATCCTATGAAGAACTCAAGCAAGAGAAATGGCAGAGAAAATTCCTGAAACAGAGATGGGAAGATGAAGATCTAGAAAATAATTGTTTTCAATCAACCACCGATTGGAAAACTGCGCCAACAAACACAATCGTGAGCCTGCAAGAGCTATACCAACAACTCCTTCCAACTAAGGTCTACTGTATCACCAGAGGAAGACTGGAATTAACACCACCACAGATGTTACCTGTAGGATGTGTGGGAAGGTTGGCAGAGACAGTCGAACATGTGATGGCAGGCTGCAGTGCTCTTGCTCAAACTAAATATTTGGCAAGACACAACGCGGTACTCAAAATCTTGTATTTCGAGCTACTAAGGGATTATGACCTAATTGAATCCATTCCACCATGGTATTCGCCCAAAGAGCCTAACCCCATCAACGAGAATAACACCACCATAGCGTATTGGGATGCCCCTGTTTTCGCGGAAAATACCGAAGTGAGGGCCAACAGAATTGATGCGCGTATTGTGGACAAAGCAAGAAAGAAGATTTTCTTGTTGGAGATGAGCTGCCCATGGATAACAAACCGAAGGATAAAGGAAGAAGAAAAGGCAAGGAAATATGCACCGCTTCGGTGGGAATTGAAACAACAATATCCAGGTTATGAAATAGAGCAACTGAACATCATAATAGATGTCCTCGGAGTGCACTTGAAGGAAGTCAGTAATGGTATAAGAAGCCTATTAGGAAAAGAACGAACAAAGGAAGTCCTGAAGAAGATGCAAAAAGCGATCTTGACCAGTAGTCTTAACATTACAAGAACATTTATGATCATGTGCTAGCAACTATCTTTTTGTGATCTGAACATTTTTAGATTTTAAACATTGACTTATAGATCTCTAGTTCTGAATTTAGAATGAAAGAGTCCTTTTTTATCTATAATTTTTTTATATTCATTATAAGTTTTAAGGATTTGGAAGATTAATAGTATAATAACCCAGAAGTCGGTAATGGTTGTCCGCCTAACTTAAAGAAAATAGGTTTTTATACTACCAAATAATAATTAAAGTGCCTATAACGTCTGTGGGAATTTAACATAGTTGTAATCTATTGATTCTCCTGAGATAAATTGTAGTATATCTTGTCAGCTGAAAATGTCATCTTCATAGACTTTTTTGCTGTTAAAGTTGACGGAAATTACGTCAAATCGGGCAACACGTCATTTCCGTCAACTTTAACAGCAAAAAAGTCTATGAAGATGAAATTTTCAGCTGACAAGATATATTACAATTTATCTCAGGAGAATCCATAGATTACAAATATGTTAAATCCCCACAGACGTTATAGGCACTTTAAGGTCTGTTCTTAATTGTTGAATACTGATAAGCTGCATATTTGACCGGAAGGAGAAATAAGAGAACTTCGATGTGTCGAAAAATACTTAGTAAACTAGTGACTAGTGCTTACATATATTCATTGTGAAGTTTTCGACGAAGGACACATTGTCTGAAACATCGTCCATGTGTCTTCTTACTTAAGTATTTTTCAACACATTGAAGTTTTCTTATTTCTCCTTTCATATTATATCAAGTTCTTTCGAGAACTTTAGCAGCATTCATATTTATTCTTATTATTACTGATAAGAATGAACTTGTCTACTGTATTGTCACTGACATAAACTCATGATCATATGAGCCTATGAGGTATATAATAATTTGTAGTTTTGGCAATTCTTTAAAATGGGGTAAATTATATTATAGAAAATAGAAAAACTTATCAAGTTATAATACTGTACCTTGTGGCTGGAACAGATGTGGAACATGTTGTGATAGCAATGACATAAGTTTTGGGTCATTACCATTAACACCAATATGGACATCATCTGGTATACCTTCTTTGAATTGGCTAAATGAATTATGAATTACAGAATAATAAACTTTTTAATGACCTTAGATAAATTAAAATGATTTTTTTCTTTCTTGTTTAACAGGCACAGAGCTACTGTATGCTCACAGGCTGGAGTCCTGGGGCTGGCTTGGTGTTACTTTTACAAACCAAAAGCCCCTGGATTCTTTCAGATGCCTTCTGAACCTTTTTGCAACACTTTGTAGGCTCTACAGTACCAGCCTTATAATACTGTAACTGTGACCAAAATTATTGATTTTATATTACATATGCTTGAATAAATATCATGGATGGAAATTTGTCAACGAATTTATGACAATTAAACCAATGATTTCAAAATAACACTGAATATATTAACAATTAGATTATAAGCTCAAAAGTTCTATGAAGTGTTAGTTTTCAAAATAAATTTATTACTCTTACTATACTGCGAAAGCTGTTGTGGTGTCCCAGCCTTTCTGTCTATTGTTAGCTCGTTTTTGTATGTTTCAAATTGTATTATATTCTCTGGCAAAGCTTAATAAACTATAAACTAAACTACTAAATTCAATCTTTGTCTATCTGTTACTGGTCTACTAATAACACTTACGTTTTGCTAACGTTTCGCCCCAAATTCAAGTGTTAAGAATTCCTGGTGACCAATATCAGCAACAACCGATATATTGGCCGATAAGCCCATATATCAATAATCATATTGGAATTTATTGTATTGGTAAATTGGATTTTCTCTATCGGCTCACCCCACCATATTGTTTTCTAATTACAGTTGAATTTTCAATTTTCTAACCAACCAATATACAGGCATAACAGTTATATTGTAGGACTTACATGTGATCTGTGTTGACTTGGCTAAGAACCTGGGCTAACTGTGTTGCAAGTTTGATGTCATGATTTTGAATAAGTTTCCATGCATCCTGACTGGTCTTACTATTGGGAAACAAGTTGATCACATCCCTCTTTACTTTCTTAGGTAAAGGAAGTTCAGACAAAACTAGAAGAAATAAATAATTATTAAACAAATCCAAATGAGTTATATAAACATGTTGTGCTGCATAGGCAGCATAGAAATACAAATCGAAAACTCTGATAGGTTGGTTGGCAGTACACCAACCTTTCACTTAAGTATTCGATAACTGGGCGATCGTCAAGCTCGTATCGTCAGAAAAATGATTCTGAGTCCCGGACAGGAATCAAACCTGTAACCTGTTCTGATTGCCGGTGAGACGCTCTAGCCATTGAGCCACCGAGACTCAGATGGAGAGCGAAGGTTACAATGTGCTGGTTCGATTATAAGTTTATAAGTCATTATAAATCATTGTAACCTTCGCTCTCCATCTGAATCTGTGGTTAAATGGTTAGAGCGTCTCACCGGCAATCAGAACGTTACAGGTTCGATTCCTGTCCGGGACTCGGGATACGGGACTGAGGATACGAGCTTGACGATTGCCCATGTATCGTCTGTCTACTGCGAGCTCTCCCACATTCACTACAACCAGGGGTGGAAAAAATAGTTGAACACGCGAGCGCCGCCACAATTTTCCCTTTCGTAAACGGTCGTTACCATCGCGAAGGGTCGTTACCATCCCAGCTCTCATAGAATGTTGGGTAAGCGAAGTGAAATTCCTCGTGGTCCCAAAGTTCCCGCACACTTAATAAAGTGTGTTATTATTTCACTTTACGTTTCACTCTCTGACGAAGGGCCGCTCGAAACGTTGGACAACTTACACACTATTTCATAGAGTTCCGCGATATTTCGCCGCTCCTCGCGTTCTTTCATAATATTGCTATCTAAAAAGCGAACAAGCATCTATATGGCGAGTTCTTTGAAAAAATACAAATTCAAACAAACCCGAAACAATCAAGAGGCAGATTTGGAGCAAGTCTATGAAATAGTGTGTAAGTTGTCTAACGTTTCGAGCGGCCCTTCGTCAGAGAGTGAAACGTAAAGTGAAATAGTAAGTGACTTTACGCGAATTAACTAATTCCGTGATGGCAAATGCAGAAATGCTTAACTACATTTATGGTTATATTACGGTGGTCCATATATGCAATGCGCATATAATAGTTTCGGTCGACAAATATATTTTGTCAGTCAAATGTATTTTGCCACCTCGCAGCATACGTTGTTGTTGCGATTGATATTTCGAAATCCCGAATAACGTCGTTTGCTTTTTGGGAAGTATCTACATATACGTTGTATATGACTATCGTATGTTGACCATCGTATGTTGACTATCGATCACAAAATCGAATTTACTGGTCCAGGATTGAGAGTTTGCCATGTATAATTTCTTCTGCATGAACACTATACTAAATATTTACATATTTTGAATTTCACGACAAACATGTCACCGCACCAAACAAAGTATGCGGGAACCTTGGGACCACGAGGAATTTCACTCTGCTTACCCAACATTCTATGAGAGCTGGGATGGTAACGACCCTTCGGGATGGTAACGACCGTTTACGAAAGGGAAAATTGCAGCGCCGCTCGCAGGAAATTTTAAACAGCCACAGGAAATTATTTAGGTTGAAAATTCGGAACTTTGGGAGTCTTCTAGTGTAGAACTTACACATGATTAAAGTCTATAACACAACATGGTGGCAGCGATTTATGAACCCTATATATTAGCCTGTTACTAAAAAATAAAAAAATAAAAAATAAATGCTAAACGAGCAAGCATGCACCTCAGTCACAAGTCCAGTTATCTGGAATCTCTCCACCGAAGCCGCTTCGAATGGTCGGTGATAACCTTGGTTAAGTATGGAGGTTGTGGAAACAACAGTGGGAAAACTACGTTATTGTGGCACAACTTGACGGACGACATGAGAAATTTCGAGTTGCTATGTTCCTACACGCTGTTGGTCCCGACGAGCTGAAAGCGTATAACACAATGACTTTAGGGCATTCTTGAAAGCTTTGACCAACTAGCAATTGGTAAACTATAAATGAGACATATGAACGATACAACTTTAACCAGAGAGATCAAGAGTCCGGAGAAACCGTTGCCCAATACGTTACAACACTCAGAGCACTTGCTCTGTAACTTCGGAGATTTACAAGATAGTCTGTTAAGAGACAGGATTGTTCTTGGCGTGAATGACTCAAATACGCGAAAGAAACTGCTTCAAGAAAGAGACTTGACGCTGGAACGTTGTATAGATATACTGTAAAGGGTCGGAAGCAACTAAACTCCAGATAAAAGCAATGGATGCTGGCGCTGATGAAGTTATCAATAAACTCATGGAAAGAAGAAGAAAACGAAAGAAACAACAACCCGCCTTGGCACGAATTTGTGTAAAAAACGTAATCACTTTGTCGCTAAATGCGAAAGAAAAGATAAAGATATAAGATAAATAATGTCGACGATACCGATTCCTCGAGTGAGTTGTCGTCGGACATTGACTATATATATGCAAATATTGATAAATAACCGGTGTGTTAAATTCCAAGTTGATTGCATGTGGTGCTTCTGCTAATACAATTCCCAAATGTTTAGTACCAGCTACAAAGATAAGCCATGGGCCATTAGTCTAAAAATGTGGAACTCCTCAAAGGTCCAAGCCATAGGTTCGTGTCGTATGAACGTAACAAACCCGAGCAACAATAAGAAGTATTCAGTAGAATTTGTCGTGTGTTCCAAAGCGCCGCAACATATGGGACTAATAACTGTTAACTCGAACAGATTTGTTTGTATGAATGTTAGCCCTACCTCGCAGCAAACACCTGAGAAATCTATCCAGGAAGAATTTGGTGACGTATTTGATGGTTCCCTTGGAAAATTGCCTGGGACAGTTCACTTAGAGACTGATCCATCAATAAAACCAACTGTCCTCCCTCCTAGACGCATACCACCGCATGCTATAAAATCTCAGTTAAAATCAGAGTTAGGTGATATGGTTACGAAGGGAATTTTGAGCCCGGTCGACCAACCAACAGAGTGGGTAAGCCAATTCGTAGTTTGCCGAAAGAAATCTGGCCAATTGAGAATATGTATCGACCCAAAACCCTTGAATAAAGCCCTGAAGCAAGAATATTATCATTTACAAGTTTTGGACGATGTTCTCCCCTGTCTCAACAAAGCGAAAGTATTTTCGAAGCTTGATCTAGCATCTGCTTTCTGGCATATCCAACTTGATAAAGAATCAAGTCTCTTAACCACTTTCAACACACCTTTCGGAAGGTATAGATGGTTGCGATTACCGTTTGGTATCAAGGTGTCATCGGAAATGTTTCAAAAGCATCTGAACCAGGTCCTGGAAGGGTTAACCGGTGTAATTTGCATTGCAGATGACATCATAGCATATGGGTGTGGCGAACAACGCGATCATGATATCAACCTAGCCAACTTGCAGAAGAGATGCAGAGAGAAGAATATCAAAGTCGGGCGTGACAAGTCGGTGTTCAACTGTTCGGAGATACCATTTATGAAACACTTGATCACAAAAGAAGAGTTAAAATCAGATCCTGCAAAAGTCGAAGCCATTGCCAAGATGACAAAGCCAACCGATGTAAAGAGTTTGCAAAGATTTATCGGGTTCGTCACCTACCTAAGTCGATTCCTAACTGACCTCTCAGACATCCTAGAGCCACTACGACAGCTGACAAGATCCGATAGAGCATGGTCGTGGAACCAAACACATGACAAGATATTCGACGATATGAAACGCCTAGTGACGGCAAGTCCTGTTCTGGCCTACTACAACCCTGAAGAAGACCTCGCAATCCAGTGCGATAGTAGCGGCACTGGAGTTGGAGTAGCCTTGCTTCAACGAGATCAACCCTTAGCATATGCAAGCCGAGCCTTAGCAGATGTGGAAACTCGTTACGCGCCTATTGAGAAAGAAATGTTAGCAGTCGTCTACTCCCTTGAGCGATGCCATCAGTATACGTATGAGAGACATACCACCTGCATCTACAACGATCACAAACCTCTGGAGATGATATTGAAGAAAGTTCTCATTAAAGCACCGAAGAGACTCCAGAACATGATCCTAAGAGTACAGAAATATGATTTCACACTAATCTATAAGCCTGGGAAAACCATGTACCTTGCCGACACCTTATCAAGAGCTCATATTACTGGGGACAAAGATCCAATCCTTGAGCAAGCAGACATCAATGTGGTAACCTACCTCCACATGAGTGACGAGCGCATCATTCGAGGATGGCCCGAGGAACGTTCGAAGTTAGCTGAAGAAATGTTACCCTACTGGAGCTACTAAATGAATTGTCCATTCATGATTCGCTGGTGTTCAAAGGCCAACAAGTCGTTATAATTACCGTTGAATCTTCGAAAAGAAATGATGGTAAGAATTCACTCAGCACATCTAGGCGTTGACGGTAGTTTAAGAAGAGCAAGAGTATCCTGTTTTTGGCCAAGAAGTCAAGTGATCGGAAAGAATACATCCTATCATGCGAAACATGTTGTACCTATAGTAGTTCTCAGCAGAAAGAAGAACTACGTCTATGCAGAAGTAACTCGGCCCTGGGAAAAGGTTGGATCAGACCTGTTAAGTTTGGAAGGACGAAATTATGTAATAACTGTTGATTATTTCAGTAACTTTTGGGAGATTGATTATCTACCTACGACAACCGCCGCTGCAGTAATTAACAAGACCAAAGCCCATTTTGCCAGATATGGAAGTCCAAATGTGTTGATACGCGACAACGGTCCACGATATACCTCAGAGTCTTTTGAAAGATTTGCGAAAGCATGGGACTTTGAGCATCGTACTATATCCCCCAGATATAGTAAGTCCAATGGGAAGGTAGAGTCCGCCGTCAAAACCGCTAAACAGCCATTGAGAAAGAGCATAGAGTCAAAGACTGACCAATACGTATAGCCTTGTTGGATCACAGAAACACCCCAACACAAGGTTTGATAACCAGCCCGGCACAAAGATTAATGAGTCGAAGGACAAGAACATTAATACCGACAACTGCTGAATTACTTGAACCAAGAGTGGTACAAGAAACCGAACAACAAAGGCTTAGAGTTAGGAAACAAGTGAAATATCACGACCTAAATGCAAAGTCCCTACCCCACTGGATATAGGAGATACTGTAAGAATGAAGCCGTTTGAGCCTGGTGATAAGAAGTGGAAGAAAGCATTAGTGACCAAACGATTAGAGGATAGATCTTATGTCGTTGAAACTCATGGTCGATCCTACAGACGAAATCGAGTGGACTTACGAAAAACTATGGAATCTCCACCAGAAGTACGAGACATTCCTTGGCCATGTTCCTCAACCAATACCAAGAAAAAGATAATAGAAACAGGTAGTTCAGAAAATACAAAGCCTAATTTATCGAAAGTCGAGGAAGAAAATCCAGATAGTGAATCTGCAACAAAGGAAGAAAACCGTACAGTAACGAGACATACGCCTACGTCTGATAAACTGCCAAATAGTCAATCTACAACAAAGGAAGAGAACCGTACAGCAACGAGACATCCGCGGGGGGACACTATCCGCTGTGACACCGGTTGTAAGAACATGTTTCGGAACGCGCAAGATGCCACATATGCCGGAAAGAGATGCGCATATGACTCTACCGAAGTCAAAAGATAACAATGCCGTTAGCGTTGACGAGGGAGAAAAGGAAACTGCCAAACGGAAACGTGATGACTTGATACAGTACATTTACCTCGACCATCCAGTTGTAAAGAAACACACTGGAAGGGACGTTGCCGAATCAATCACGAATGTTCTTCAAGGTTATATTACTGCCAGACAGTTTGAAGGTTTCCTGAATATGTCAACGCGCATTATGAGCTTCACTCAGCAGATGCGTATACTATGACTGGAACGTTCTTCATTGCTGTGACACTCGTCTTCGAATGCTCGAGGAGTTCCATGAGTGGCTTTCCAACATCACCAACACTGTGTCCTCTATTTTCAAATTGTTCAACTGGGGGAAAGGCTACAAGGAGCTGGTTGAAGCAAGTGATCGGTTGAAAGCATTAAGCAGCAATACGGAATCCACATGAGTTATTTTGTGAAACAAGGTTTGCCAATTCAACGAAGACGTATGGATCTTTCAGCCATCATTTCCTGCCTGGAGAAGACGAAGTTAGACATACATGACGGTGATGCCAAAGAAAGAGAAAAGGCCCAGCAAGCGGAGCAGTATCCAGTCAAAATTCAGAACAATAGCTTTTGTCTCCCATCTGGATTGACAGATATCTATGAAGAATATGGTGTCTTGGTCTTTTTATTATTTTTTTACTAAACTTTACCTTATACATGATTACAATATGTCAATACATTCAGACATACAAATACAAGTTAGAAGGCTGGGAAAACCGCAACAGCTGAAGGCCAATTACTGCAGATCCATTATTACAATAACCAGTCTCAGAAGTTCAAAAAGTGAACCTCCTCCCATTTCAGCGCTTTGACAAGTTTATTCATTTGGTCACGTGGAGAGAGTGGAGAAAATGATGAACTGCCTCTCAGATCACAAGAAATGCGAGAAAGACCGATGCTACTGGCCCCATTATCACAAGAATAAGCCTGTCATTCGTAGTGGTCAGTTTGTTGGCACTCAGATGGTACGAGGAGGGCCCGACGACAAGAAGCAGATAATATCACCAGAAACCCGTCACAGCAATCGAAAGAAAACTCGCTGATCTGACATTTCAACAGACTTGTGAAAGGTTTCAGAGAAGACGTTTACAGCAAAGATGCCTTGGAAATGGTTGAACGCACGAAGTTTCTGACTGATCTGCAATCCTTAATAACACTGCAGATTCACGAGAAAGGGCACAATTTTGTTAGCTACTGTAGGTGTTCTAACGGTGGACACATTTGTTTGAATTGCCAAGAAAATCGCGCGAAACCTTCGCGTTGTTGATAAACAAGAGATAGACAATAATATTTTCTTCGAAAACTAGCTTCAACAACAGAAGGAATCCCAGAAAATAAGTTGAAAATGATGGATAGCAGAAATTCCTGGCCAGTTGCGACGAACTACACGTTGGTTGTGAGATGGCAGTTGAAGCAATACAGGGTAGTTTTCGGAGCAATCAAGATGACCGTTAGGTCCATTGCAGAATCGGTTATCTCACGCTACAATCAGCACAACAGTAAAGATAGAGATATATCCGAAGAAGCAGTGAACAATGAGTTGTGCCTTGTGGATTGCATGCAACGGCGCAGAGCTTGGTGATGCAGATCCAGTTATATCTTCAGCTTTGTTAGTAAAAAAAGTTTACAAAAAAAGGAGAACAGAGTAAACTTTTCAAGAGCAAAGTTGTCAACAGAATCTTGTCACAATTGCCCTTCGTTACAAAATGAGCTGATCTGAAGGACTACCACACTACCAGCTCTGCTTATTAACTGTATTACATAATTACGCTATGTTAACTGTAAAGTTGTAATGTGGTTTAAGCTTGCTTCACTTATTGTAAGTAAGTTATTAGTTGTAAGTACAACTTTGTAAATAGATTTCATATCCATATGCAATAACTGCAAAAAGTATTCCTCTATTTTAATTAGTAGCGTTTTCTGGATAAGTGATAACTTGAGAAAACAATAAATCAATAATGTTTTTATAAATAAAAACAATTGTGGGATATGACCTGTGCCACGCTGGCAAGGCATCATTCCTTTAGTTTTAAAGCATACTCAATACGGGCACTATGACTAAATTTAACACAAATACTGTATACTCTGCAAATTTGCAGGAAATTTTGTATCTTTAGGCTGTGCTCGCAGAAAGAAAATTAATTTTTCCACCAGACTACAACATTGTGTATATTAACGCATACAAGCATTACCGATATATAGTGACTGCCGCATTGGCAGTACATATATCAATCGAACCAGTACATCATTGTAACCTTCGCTCTCCATCTGAGTCTTGTTAGCTCAATGGTTAGAGTGTCTCACTGGCAATCAGAAGGTTACAGGTTCGATTCCTGTACGGGACTCAGAATAATTTTTCTGAGGATACGAGCTTGACGATCGTCCATGTATCGTCTGTCTACTCCAAGCTCTCCCACATTCACTACAGCAGTGTATATATTAACACAATACACCATTATCCGTTTTGACGTTCGGGGGTAACTTGAATTTAAAGATCTCCTTACTCCTAACTTCCAATGGTATGCTGTTATTTTGAAACTTATTGCAAATCAAAGTGACGTGTTTCATCTGTAAAATTGCTCACCAAAATGCAGAGAGAAGAGGACTGGGGAGAGATGTGTTGGATGTTTTCCGTTGGTTTGGATGCATCCGATTGATCCGATGGGCAAGGGTTTTTAATATTTGTCAGATGGAACGGATGGACAAGAATTTTTTCCGATTGGAAAATATTTGTCGGATGGAAGGGATGGACATGTATTTTTCCAGTAGGAAAATACGAGTCAGTTGAATGGAGAGAAGAGGACTGGCGGCGAGATGTGTGGGACATTTTCCGTTGGTTCGGATGCATGCGATGGACAAGGGTTTTTAATATTTGTCGGATGGACATGTATTTTTCCAATAGCAAAATAAGTAAAGTTGTAAAGGTTTTGCTGTACAAGCTGTGTTAAGTTATCAATACTAAGAAAAACTCTGAGCACCAGACAGGACTCGAACCTGTAACCTTCTGAATGCTAGACAGATGCTCTAACCATTGAGCCACTGGAACTCAGATGGCAGAGCAAGGTTAAATATATACAGTATTTAAACCTGGGACGAGTCTTGCCATTACCACAAAGTCGTGTCGTGACAGTCAATCTCTAGTCAAATGTTGTTAGTTAAGTTAGGTAGCAAAACCTTTACAACTTTACAAACATCAAGCTGCAACTACCTAACTTAAGGAAAATATGTGTCAGATGGGATAGTTGATGCGAGAGAAGAGGACTGGGGAGAGATGAGTTGGACGTTTTCCGTTGGTTCGATTGCATCCGATTGATCCGATGGACAAGTTGTCTCTCGCATCAACTACTGTATCTCATCCAACATGTATTTTCATATTGGAAATCCGTTCCATCCGACAAATATTAAAAACCCTTGTCAAGGGCTTCATTCAACAAAGTTCGCAAAAGAAAGTGATGCGTGCAATGTGGTACTTGTATTATTTTTATCTAGATATTATTTTCGAACTTGCTATGGTAGAACAGCACTTGAAAGCATGTTTTATGCAAGGTCACCTTCAGACCAATTTATACCGTATTAGGACCTGCGGGTTATCTAACAGTGTGGATAATATAGGGCTCAAATTTCATCGAGGCCATGGCCTCCGATAAACAAAAAATGGCCTTGGACAATAAAATTTTCTACCTAAAATCCAAGGCCACTTTTGGCCTGCGATGTGTATTTCAGGAAAGTACAGACATGTCTTGCTAAATGGCTGAATTGAATATCTGTTTGAACTCCCTTCATTTATGAATTAAATTTCCTTTATTACTTATTAGTATCAACTTTTTCCGTTCTCGTTCGCTAAAAATAGTGCGGCCATGCACAGCAGGCTACTCCTAGTACTCAGGTTACTCGGGTCGGGTGACACGTGTTCGCAAATTCCGCGCGAAGTCTTCGCCTTGCAAGTAGTTTATATACAGCGATGTGTGGCCTTGGTAAAAAAAAATGGCCTTGGATTGCTGCTAATAGATGAAATTACCAAGGCCATTTGATAGAAAAAATAAATTTTGAGCCCTGGGATAATACGCTGATTTATTAATTTCAAAAAGTTACATAACATTAACGTCACTGTGTGGGTTATACACCATTTGGGTAATCACCCAGAAAATATGGTACTAGCATGAGTATTATGGTTATGTTTAAGGTTAATACTACAGTAGAACCCGAGTTTTACGACCACCCCTATTGCCAAGAAAAAGTGATCATAAACGTTAGTGATGTGACGTCATGCAAGCCATATTGGAAGATGCTATTATGTTTCAGCAATTATAACTGGAATTCAATGAATGATATAATTTCTTGGGTTGTGTCAATGTTCTCTTCCTTGTCCTTGAGCTTTCTAATAATTTCATTAATACTATATTTCCCTTGTAGCAATACAATTCTTTCATTTGCGTAGACTGTCAATAACTTTGGAATACAAATTACCGTAATCAAAATAATGACAAACACGTTCATAAACATGTCAGGAGAGTTGCGTATTAAAATGTTTCCTCTACGATTCCCTGACCGTATACTATTAATTTTCGAGGTGAGTATAACGTGCATTGTTATCACAGTTTCGCAGTGTTTGGTTATCATTTCTGCTTTCAAATTGATCTCAATATTATAAAGACTAATGTATCGTGGAAAATCTTCTCGATACTCGAGAATATAAACGCGATCACTTGATAAAGCAGTGAAAACCTCACTCGATACTCGAAGATTTCCTCGATACTCGCGTATTTTGACCAATCGCGCTCGCTCGATACTCGCTCGAACTCAAAACGCGCTCGTTACTCGAGGTTAAGTTTCATGTGAGCGGTACTGTACGTAAACCATGTTAAGCTTTATGTTGTATTAGCAAAGTTATTTACGAACTCGCACTACAGAGTTTAACCCTGACAAGATGGCAGTAACAAACAAATATTAGTCCGAGCTTTTTGTCAATTTAGAAACGTTTCCCTTAAAAATGTTAATGGTTTAAGGGCTTGGGATTGTCTCTCCAACAGGTTACAGGATATTTATTATGTACTCTCAAAATGTGGTTGCTTATGATGAAAGTAAGCAAAACAATACTAAAAAGCAACAAGTGTGTCTTCTTGTTTCCTGTATTCGCATGTGGTTAAAATTCTTGCTTGTTGATTGTAACATATTTTGTTTACATAGTGGCAGTTTTAAGTTGAAAACGTCGCTCATAACAGGTTAAATTTTGCGTTTGGGAAAAGTGGTCCCTGATGAGACTTCCTGTTTCCTGTATTTGCACGCTGTCAAAATTCTTTCACTGAAAAGACAAACGCTTATCTGGTAAAAAAGTCGTTCATGACAAGTTAAATTTCATGTTTGGGATGCTAAAAAGTGGTCGCTAGTTGCGTTTGACAGGTGCAGGTCACCTATTGCAGGTACATTTTAACTACAAACGTCCGTTGCAGAAAAAGTGGTCGTAAACAGTAGGTGGTCGTAAAACATGGGGTCGTAAAACTCAGGTTCTACTGTATTAGGGTTAGCATGTATTAGGGTTAGCATCTATTAGGGTTAGTACTAATTATACCAATCGAATACTCTAGAAGATTGGTGTGCTGGCGAAATAGTGTGTAGGAGGTCACTTATGTTTCACTCTCTTATAACAAAGGGCCTTCATTTGATATCTAAGACCTCAACCTACTGCTATTTTGGTAGTACTACAATAATATCTTAGAGTATTCAATTTGTATTAGTATTATTATAAGGATTCTTATAAGGGTTCATATAAGGATTAACTTCTTTTATTTATCACCATTCTTGTTTAATAATAATACTTATGGCCTATATGACTATAACTCCTGACATTGATAGCAGGATAGTGGTCACAGGTCACTGAATGCCTGGGATAAATTATAAGGGATCCAGACTGGAAAGTTCGTATTTCCTCTGCCGAAGATTTACACCAACAATATCCCCCAAAATCTTTTACGCCAAACCAAATATAGATGCACTGCGTGCATAAAGCTATTTAGTTCATGAAATTTAATTGTATTTAATTTGTTATTTATGAGTTTGTTCAGTGTTGGCATATAAACAGATTGCCACCTTTTCGACGTCCTTTGACCTTTGAAACGCAAGTTTCCACTCTTCGATCTCTGATTCTTATTGAATATTGTCCGATTGAATCAGAGTCAGACCTAACGTGTTTGAGCTTCAACAAGGGAGAGTCTCACAGAGAATGGTGAAAGTCTATGAATGTGAGTTGACTTGAGACGAGCCAGTTGAGCGAGTTGACCTGTCTCCCGCATAAATCAGCCGGAAAGCGTGCCCGTGTGCATATAGTCAACGTTGACAATAGGATTTAGGATATTTGTTTAGTCCCTCTGACTCCCTCATTGTCCTCACTGCTCAGTATTTCTATCAAATCGTGACATTTATATGATATGATATCATGATACTAAGTATGTTAGTATGCCACACTGATTTGCTAAAGTCAAGTGGCATAATTTACGCCACGCCAAGTCATTTTCACCTAAAACTTGATTAGTTTTACGCCAACCTTGGCGTAATCGATGGAAATTCTACGCCGAATATCTTCGGCATAACATACAAACTTTCCAGTCTGGTAAGGGATGATATATGCTGGATAAACTTGATAATTTACTGGTCATCTGGTTAAACTGGATAATTTACAGGTTAGTTGACCAGAACTTATTTTGAGACCTGCCCACGAGCAGCACTGTGGCTGTATTTAATTCAGCTTGTGTGTTGTTGTTATTAGATAGAAAAAATACACAAATTGAAATAGATAAAGATACTTAGCAGCAAAACATTAGTGAATTTTAGATTATTGTAGCCTAATATAGTTAAAACTTACAGTCAGTAATGTTCGCAATGCCAGCTAAAGTAGCTATGGGGACATTCTGTGCCTCCCTGCTCATTTTTTTCAGATTGTTCACTTCCTACTTAGCACAGTTATCACCCTGAGCAAAAGTCATCGTAACTTTCTTCCTACAACAATAAACAACGATATTAAATAGGTAAAATCTAAACAAGTCGCTTTACAACATCGGCTGGCTACAGATTCTAGTCACTTACTCACTTCACGTTGTAAGTTATATATATATCTCGAGTCTGTCTAATGAAAATAAACCGTCAAAATAAAGAGTTTTCAGTCACTCTATAACATTTTGAGAAGTCAATAAAAATCTTCAATGAAATACTTACATTATATAGCAGGAAAGTTTCCGAAATAAACAACTTTATAGCCACTTAGTACGTAAATACAGCGTGACAATGTTTTGTTTTGTCCGCCATTATGAATCATTACAAATGCGCGCGAAATCTTTTTGCAACCAAATTCATATCCGGGACTCCAAAAGAACGAAGGATCTGGGTACGAGTTGGTCTCATGCCTCTGGATTGTCTATATTATGGTGAGTTTGCTATAAATTCTTGCATTCAAAACAATAGAAAAAGAGTCGTTAGTATGAGGTGTGATATCCGCCAAAATTAATCATTGTATTTTGTCATTAAACATGCATTTATGAAGTTCGTAATTAAACTTTAACATCCTGTAAGAGTATAAGTAGACTGGCCAGCGGCAATTGACTCGGGACATGCGCAGTACGTGAGACTGCGGGGAGGGAGATTTGTGTTATGTTTTGGAGACGAAGGGATACCGAATATTTATAGAGTGTTTATAGACAATAAAAGAGAACATATAATATTGAATTTACAATCCTATGGCCAGTGGAATCGTGACATTATGACATCTGTATTTGCAATTCGGCTATTTGATATTTGACATTTGATTGTGCACTTGTGCATTTAGTTATGAACTTGTGCATTTAGTTATGCACTTGTGCATTTAGTTATGCAATTATGATATGCTGATTGCTGAATTTCGTTCAGCATGACACTCAGAAACGAAATTAAGGATTTGACGGCGGAGGAGGCCTGCCTGGTCACCAGTAAAATGGCGGAAGAAAGCGAGACAAGTAATATCAATATTCACGAGGAAATGCTATCTTGAGGCAACTAGAATCCGAAAGTGTTGACGACAATATAATACTATAGATGGTTTGCAATATCGTCTCGAATGGCTCCACGACACAGTAATAAGATACGTCGATTTCCAAATTGTTGATGAGAGGGTCGTGAACTGTATAAGAGAAGCAATGTCTTCTGCACAGGACTTCTGATAGCAACCCTTGTAGCGTTACTATGGCAAAAAAGTGTTTTAAACTGGAGAAAAAGGTAGACCACAGTTTCAAATACCTTTTGAACAACTGGAATTTCCATATGGAAAGGAAATTTAAAATAACTGAAATCGCTTCCTAAGCTTTATAGGATGTTACGAATCGATGAATCTAGTTCGGAATTTGACAAAGACGTGTATAATATTGCTCTTGCAGATAGTCCAAATTCGTGTAAGCGCCTTTCAACTGTACGCTTGCTTGTAGCGAAAAGTTGAGCAATTTCAGTTATTTTAAATTTCCTTTCCAATAGAAATTCCAGTTGTTCAAAAGGTATTTGAAAGTGTGGTCTACCTTTTTCTCCAGTAAACACTTTTTTTGCCATAGTAACGCTACAAGGGTTGCTATCAGAAGTCCTGTGCAGAAGACATTCTCTTGCTTCTCTTATACAGTTCAAGTTCACGACCCTCTCACCAACAATTTGGAAATCGACGTATCTTATTACTGTGTCGAGACGATATTGCAAACCATCTATTATATTGTCGTCAACACTTTCGGATTCTAGATGCCTCAAGATAGCATTCAACACATTCGTTAGTTGGATTCGTATTTCCTCGTGGTGAATATTGATATTACTTGTCTCGCTTTCTTCCGCTATTTTACTGGTGACCAGGCCTCCTCCGCAGTCAAATCCTTAATTTCGTTTCTGAGTGTCATGCCGAACGAAATTCAGCTATCATAATTGCATAACTATAAATGCACAAGTGCATAACTTAATGCACAAGTGCATAACAATGCACAAGTGAATAATCAAATGTCAAATAGCCAAATTGCAAATACGGATGTCATAATGTCACGATTCCACTGGCCATAGGATGTTAAAGTTAAATTACGAACTTCATGAATGCATGTTTAATGACAAAATACAATGATTAATTTTGGCGGATATCACACCTCATAGTTAGGAACCCTTGAGAGTCAATTTAGGTTTGTTTGTTTTATGGAAATATGCTGCCTTATGTGGTTAATTTTCTTTATATGCTGTGGTTTTTTTTATATGCGGTGCTTTCCTCTTTATATGCAGTGGTTTCCTCTTTATATGCGGTGCTTTTTTCTTTATATGAACTTACTTATCTCTCACTTCAGTTATCTGTAACTCAAATGTCAGCAGACCTTTTGCCCCCCCCCCCCCCACTTTTTCTCTAATTAATGCCATTGAATATCTGCAATAATTCCTCAAACTAAATGTGAATATATAGGTGTGATTCCTGCAACTAGTGCAACTGGAGATCATTTTCTGCCGCCAGAAGACTAAAAACATGGCTTCGTGCAAATATGTCACAGAAGCGATTTTCAAATCTTACAGTACTGCATGTCCACAAGCAAAGAACTGAAAATCTTGATCTAGTCTCGGTGGCAAATGAATTTGTGGCACAAAACGAAAATCGGAAAAGAAATTTCGGCGTATTCTCTAAGTTAAAAACACCAATACTACAGTACTTTACTAAGAAGTTATAACTTACTATTATTTCAAATTAATGTTTTTGTAATGTACGACCAGATCACCTAAATGTTTAATCCCGGCCTCAAAATGCAGGAAGTAGCGTTTCAATTATATATTATTTATTATAACATTTATATAAACATAAAGTCCACTCTTCCATATTAAAGTATAAATTACTGTAAAACCCTACCAATGTTTAAGCAAACTGTAAATTTAAACATATATTTATCGTTTTCTGACCTTTCAGAGATCTGTAAAATCTTCCCCCAAAGTGCAGGAAATGGCATTTCAGAGGCTCTAGATTCAAAAATTTTCCGGGGGCATGCCCCTGAACCCCCTAGCTAACTCGTGCCGTTGGTCACAAAATCTCTAGATCTACCCCTGGGGGTAGAGGCAAAAGTTGGTCCTTTGATCGCACAGTCAGCTATGCAAGATTCGTGTTTAATTGTTAATTATTACTTACACCCCTCCCATTTCATAACCAATACACCATTGGCGATACATGGACGATCGTCAAGCTCGTATCCTCAGAAAAATTATTCTGAGTCCCGGACAGGAATCGAACCTGTAATCATAAGGTTGCAGGTTCGATTCCTGTCCGGGACTCAGAATCATTTTTCTGAGGATACGAGCTTGACGATCGTCCATGTATCGTCTGTAAGCCGTGTATATATTAACACATACAAACATTACCGATATATAGTGACTGCCGCATAGGCAATACATATATCAATCGAACCAGTACATCATTGTAACCTTCGCTCTCCATCTGAGTCTCGGTGGCTCAATGGTTAGAGCATCTCACCGGCAATCAGAAGGTTACGGTTCGATTCCTGTCCGGGAATTTTTCTGAGGATGCGAGCTTGACGATCGTCCATGTATCGGTTATCGTCTGTCTACTCCAAGCTCTCCCACATTCACTACAGTAGTGTATAATATACTAGAAATACGAATTCGCAATAATCCCCTCGCCCGCCTTTTCTACCACTAACCACACCCCACCCCTAGAGTTTCTTTTCCCCATACATGGTCCCCAGTGCCCTGACCGCGTCTGTCGATAACAAATCCTTAAAAATCCCTAAAAACTAGTGGACTTAGTGAGAACTGAGTTCACAGTGTAGTGTAGACCTGATGGTCGAGTATAAAGTGAGAACTGAGTTCACAGTGTACATGTAGTGTAGACCTGATGGTCGAGTATAAAGTAAAATAATACAAAAAAGAGTAAAGTTCACAGATATACAACATGGTCCTTCGAGCCGGATAGTTGGTTCAAACTTTGATAGTTAAAGATGTCTTTAGACAAAACAAAGAGAGTAAGAAGAGGTCATTGAGCCTTCGTGAAAAAATAATCCAAGGAGTAAATGAGCTTTGTGGAGGATACAGTGGCTCATTGTTACAACAGGAGAAATTATAAAGTTTAAAAATTACTTTAAGTGGAAAGAAAGATGTTTTGCAGAAGCAAGATGAAGCAATAATCGAACTACTAGAAAAGGACGAGGAAATCAACAATGAAATATTTGAAAGCAGTGAAATTGGTGAGTCGATTAGTTGAGCACTCGTTAAAATTGATCTAGTGTTAAGTAATATTACGCTTACCAGTAAAGAAAGTGATGCACACGGCAGTAATGCGAGTGCACAAGTCTCAGTGGCCAAAGCAAAAGCGAAATTACCAAAACCTACCCTAAAACGATTTGCTGGTGATCCAACTCAATGGCATTCCTTTTGGGACAGTTTTTCAGCAGCAGTTCACGATAATAATGATGTATCAAAGGTCGATAAATTCAACTATTTAAGAAGTCTACTAGAAGGTCCAGCAGCGGCTGCGATTGAAGGGTTTTCACTGACGAAGGAAAACTATGAGGCTACAATCAAATTATTAGAGGACAGATTTGTCAACCCTCAAATTATTGTGTCAAGTCACATGGATGCCTTATTGAAGTTAAAAGTCATAGAAGATATTAATGATCTACAAAAGATTCGTTGGTTGTTCGATCAAATTGAAACCCACGCTGGGAGTTTGTAGAATTTGGGATTTTAGAAATCTAAATCTTATGGCAGCCTTTTAATACCTGTTATTGTGAGCAAATTGCCAGAGGAAATGCAACTAATTATCAGCAGGAAGCTGGAAAAAGGAAACTGAGATGTAGATAAATTGTTGGATGAATTCAAAACAGAGTTAGAAGCTAGAGAGCGTTGCAATATGATGAATACTTCATCCTCGACATCCAAGAAGGACGGTGCAGCTCTGGTAAGATGCCACCTTACTCCCTTTAATCACTCCCTTTTGCAGTTTTTGTCATAAACAGCACCCATCCATTAAATGCACTGTGGTCACTGAAGTTTCTGCTCGCCGTGCCATTCTACGAAGGAAAGGAAAATGTTTTTCATGCCTGAAGTCAGGTCATCTTGCAAGAAATTGTCCATCAAAGTTCAACTGCCAGAAGTGTAGCAAGCGTCATCACACCTCACTTTGTGAAGAGGAAAAAGTTAATCAGAAGGGAGCTGAAGAGAAAAATGTAACACCTGAACACAAGAACACTGCATCCTCTACAATGTGTATCAGAAGCAACACAGCAGAGTCGTATTCGACTCCTGCAGTCAGCGTTCATACGTCACTCAACGTTTACAGAAAAATCTGAAGCTGCCTTCAACTGGAAGTGATACTCTACACATTACAGCATTCGGTGACGAGACACCAAGTCAAGGGGAATACAACAAGGTACAACTCTCAGTAACAACAATTGATGGAATGGAACTTTATGTCAAGGCATATATTGTACCAACCATATGTAGCCCGATAAGCAATCAAACCATTGAAGCAGCTGTTGAAAGATACTGTATCCTTACCTTCAAGGATTACAATTGGCTGAAGCATCTATTTCACTTGATGAAATCGAAGTCGACATCTTAATTGGAGCCGATTATTACTGGAATTTCTTCACAAGCATCACCAGAAGAGGAGCTAATCCAGGACCTGTGGCCATATGGATAAACTTGGCTGGATACTTTCAGGACCAGTGGTCACCAATTGTCACAAGAGCCCGAGATGCACTGTGAACCTGAGTTCCGCTCATGTTTTACGGATCGAAGCCTCAGTGATTCAGACTGGAAAAGAACCTGACATCACAAAAGAACTGTGCAAGTTTTGGGATCTGGAAACGCTTGGAATTAGAAAGGAGGAGCCTTCTGTGTGTGACAAGTTCAAACAAGAATTGAAATTCAACGGAGAAACTACAGTGCTTGCGTGAAGAGACTGGGATAGTGGGATCGCTGATAAATCGTCTTCGAACAACCCCTGACCTTCTACAAGAATATAGCAAGGTCATCCAAGATCAGATAAGCTGTGGAGTTGTTGAAACGTTTGGGGAAGAGGATGTGAAGGCACCAGGAAACATTCATTACCTTCCACACAAAGAAGTCGTGAGAGTGGACAAGAACACCACTAAAGTACGAATTGTGTATGACGCGTCTGCCAGGAAGTATGCTCCAAGTTTAAATGATTGCCTCTCTCCGGTCCTCCTCTCACACCGTTGATAATCTCGGTTCCGCGTACATCCCTTAGCTGTGACAGCCGACATAGATAAGGCTTTTCTCAAAACCGGAACATCGCGATTACCTGAGATTTCTCTGGACCCATCGAGTGAATTTCCACAAGTTCAAGTACTGCGATTCAAGAGAGTCGTTTTTGAACTTACATCTAGCCCATTCATTTTAAACGCAACGTTCAATCATCATTTTAGCCATTATGTTTCGACAGATCCAGAGTTTGTAAATGACATTTTACGATCTCTTTACGTCAACGACTTTGCATCCAGTTCCTGCAGTGTTTCCTCATCTTTGCAGCTCTCAGAAAAGGTGAAGAATCGATTTTTGGAAAGAGATTTTAATATGAGAAAATGGCTAAGTAACTCCCAAGAGTTGACAGACGCGTATCGGAAGAATCCTGAGTTCTCAGAAGTGAACGTCGGTCAACAAAACCCTCTCATGCATAAAGATGAAGTTCGTATCCATAGCCAATCCTTACTAATGGCGGAGTGTGATACTCGGACAGATATGGCATACATCTACTGACCAATTGATGATTGAATTTACCAACGTTTTGAACGATGTAGATTCAGAAGTCGTAACGAAACGAATCGTCCTTGAATGATCCATTGGGACTTATCTCTCCGATTGTGCTGATGTTCAAGTTGTTATTTCAAGAATTATGCAAGTCAAATCTAAATTGGGACGATCAACTGGTCATTGCTCGAAGGTGGCAAGAAATAATCAGCAATCTGGAAGACGTCGACGACATCTTTCTGAACAGATGTTATTGTAAAGAGTTGTGCAAAGATGTCAAGTCATTCCAACTCCATGCGTTTGGGGACGCATCTGAATCGGCCTATGGAACGTGTGTCTATTTGCGCTGTGAACACGAATACAACGTACACTGCAACCTCATCGCGTCGAAAACACGAGTAGCACCCATGACCAGCCAAACTATTCCGCGTCTTGAGTTATTATCCTGTTTATTATCGGCACGAATAATGGACAGCGTAAAGAAAGCAATTGGAGGAATGGTGAACGCTGTGGAGTGATTCGACTACCGCTCTATATTGGATTAGGAACATTGAGAAAGAATACAAGCCATTCGTACAGAATAGAGTCATGGAAATCAGGAAGTTGGTGCCGCCTAAACGATGGAGATACTGCCCTACGAAAGAGAATCCCGCAGATATCGCATCGCGTGGAGCTTTAGCTACAGAACTGCTCCATGATCAGAAATGGTGGTACGGACCGACGTTTCTGAGTGGATCCGAAGAAGAATATGGGCTACCAAGTTAACTGGAAATTCAGCCTATGAAAAAAATTTCGGATTTAGAAAACGTTTTGCGGATTTGAAATATATTTTCGGATTTGAAATATATTTTCGGATTTGAAAAAAGATTTGTGAATTTGAAAAAGTTTTACGAATTTCAAAAAGATATTTTCGGATTTAATACTTTTATTGAAATTTAAAATATATTTCTGACTGTCCAGATAACGATCAAAACCTACTATTAAACCAAGGGAGCACAGCAGAATGATTTGTAGAATCTTACCTAGTAAAATAAAATCTTTATATTCCGTAGAATTCAATTCAAGTTATAAACTCCCATTTATAAAAGTTTGTAGAATGTAGATACGATAGTTTGTTTTTAAAAAAGTCTGTTGTTATATGACTAACCGCTGGCTATGCATAGTGCGGGCGAAATATTCCGAGCATGTGGCGAGGATTGCAGCGGCCGCGATCGTGGACGGAATTCTCCGAGCATGCGGCGAGGCTTGCACGAGGGGGCCCGTCTCCACGTTCACGCCCGCACTATGCATAGCCAGCGGTTAGTCATATAACAACAGACTTTTTTAAAAACAAACTATCGTATCTACATTCTACAAACTTTTATAAATGGGAGTTTATAACTTGAATTGAATTCTACGGAATATAAAGATTTTATTTTACTAGGTAAGATTCTACAAATCATTCTGCTGTGCTCCCTTGAGTCAATTATGTGACTGGGAAGTGTCTTGTTTTCCTTTCATGTCGCGATAATAGCTGACTCAGCAGTTATATTCTATTGCATCATCTCAAGCTAAAGTAGCCTGAGTTAACGCCCAGCGGGCGTCTTGTTTACATATTGTTTTACGTTGATATTTAATGAGGTTAGTATATAACCAAGGTTAAAGGTGCCGTCAAGTCCGTTCTGCGCATGTCCACGTTTCTGTTTACATCGTTTGTTTACATTGCATTATATAAACATTGAACATGAAGTATTGCGGATTTTATTCACACGCTTGAGCTTTTCCGCTTAAAAAGCGTGTTATAAGAAGCTGTTTGGTTCCTAAATGTTGTTAATATATCAAACTACCACTCGTGACTTCGCCAACTTTAACGAATACTCACTTTGGAACTGTCGCAAATCTATTCCGTTAAGTAGCTCGCGCAAGTTTACCGTTATGATTCGTTTGAATTTGAATTGATCGTTCCGATTCGTTCGCTCGCAGTCAACATTAATATACATTCCAAAGGTCGGGACCCCACTTTTGATATGTGATACATACGCAGAACGGGCTTGACGGCACCTTTAACAACTAATGAACTGCGCAGGGCTTGGGGCGAGCAAGCGACTGGCTATACGCCCACTGACGGCACATAGCAGAGCGAGCAGATTGCGAAAATGGGTTGATGCGAGTGGTTATATGAGAGGCACACCATGCTTGGCTGAGCATTGCGCCTGCTGACGGCACAACGAAGACATAGCGGAGTATCAGTAGCAGATGAGAAGTAAAGAAAATGGCAAAAATAGAAATGGAGACAGGGAACGACGGAGGGAGTAGCAGTGGTACGATACACGCACGAACAAGTATCAATTGGTCACTTGCCATTCCGAACTAGCTTGGTCGAAGTGGTAACGCAAGCTATAGCGCAAGCGAATGGACAACAGTCAGGACAACACGGACGAATCCAGGCTCTGGAGCAACTTGGCGGCACCACTCCGGGAAACAGTGCGGAGAAAAGGTATGGAGTCGCAATGGCCCGTTCGGCTCAGGTATGACCAGCGATTCATAGCCGTCACTCACAGCAAGGTGCAAGTCCCCGGGCAGGGAACTCTACATTCAGGCAAACGCAGGCGAAACTGGACGCTCGAACTTCTTGACAAATGCTCAGAATTACCAAGCGTTTTTCCTTCGGGCCCGGTCGCTCGCCAATCCCACCGAAAGTCGTCTCGACAACACTAGAAAATTAGTTTCTCGAGATGGCCAAAAATTTAGAGGCCCCAACGACCGAATCGCCTTCATTTATCATCAAAAGGGGCTCGATCGTGCCTGTAACTATAATCACCGCGCGAAAGAAACAAGAGGTGTTAGATATGTTGACATGCATGGTTTCAGCTGCCTTTACACGCAATCTCGTACTTACACGTAGATCGCGCGATCTGCTGGCTTACATGGCGCTCATTATACGCATGGCCCGCCAAGCGTTACAGCGGCGTGTGTTGGTATAATTACGATCGCGCATTTCGCCTCAAAGCCGCAGCGTCGAACCTTTTTTACGAACTTTGCCAAAAGTGCACGTGGCCTCACAAATAAACTTAACGAACTAGCTTACAGATGCAATTAATTATAAATCCGGATCGCCGGAAAGTAAAGGGTATAAACATCTGTTAATAATAGACGAGTGTCTCTTCCCTTCGGCTTATGCTCGAACCCTGAGGCGGGTGGTAGGCCCTTCGCACTTCTCCGGCGATTGATGGCTTTAAACAGAGTTGCGCAAATACCCATATGATACCTGCGGGGCTCATGGTAAAATAGTCGTCTAAATAATGTAAAAGTTCGCGAACGTCGTAACCATTCAAAGAGGTCAGCTAAACTATTAAAAACACCTGGTCAGCGTCACAACGGCCTTTGGCAATCGCTTATAACGAACTGTACCCCATTGTGCTCACATGCCATATTTGGGATAGGGAGTGGTCTCGTAAATGCGTTCAGTTCCTGTGCGACAAAGAGAGCGCAGTTTCTGTCATCACGTCCCGCAAAAGATGACAAGATAATGCACCGCCTTCGCGCAATTTTTCTCGTGTCTGCGCGACACAACTTCAAACCGATGGCTACATATGTGCCGTAAAACTAATGTGGTGGAGTCACAAGTTGACCTGGTAACACTATCATCGCGGTTGATGCTTCGTCTCGTTTTAACATGCAGGCTTCCCGACTAGCACAGCAAGCCAACCCGACACCCGTATTGGCTAGCGCGGCTGACATTGCAGCTATGACAAATAGAACAAGGGAGTTGATGTGCCAAGGTCTGGCTGGGTCAACTCGGCGAATATATTCGACTGCTCAACGCAGATTCTTAGAGTTTTGTCACTGGAGCCAGCAAGCGAGTGGACATTAATGACTTTTGCATCGCACCTTTCGCGCGTATTAAAAGCTGAGTCAATTAAAGTATCTTTAGCAGGCGTGCGGTCTTTGCACTTCGAACATGGTTTGGCCAATCCTGTGAGCAATTGTCTACGACGACAAGGCGTCTTAAGGGGATAAAGCCCAAGGTGGGGCTACCCGGCAGCGTCTCCCGGTCACATTTGAGATTTTAGAAAGATTTTATCCGCCTCTAGACCTGAACAAATATATAGATACTCTATTTTGGGTAGCGTTCTGCACAGCATTGTACGGTTGTTTTTCTTTGCGTTCTGGGGAAATTACTACAAGCTCCAATAAATTCGACTCACCAATGCATCTTGCGCTAAGTGACATTAAGGTCGACAGCAAGTATAACCCCAGACGGGCATCCTAGCAAACTAAGCGCAAGTCCCAGACTGGCATTTCTAGTAAACTGGGTGCATTCCCAAAATGGCATTTCTAGCAAACTGGGTGCAGTCCCAGACTGGCATTCTAGCAAACTGGGTGCATTCCCAAAATGGCATTCTAGCAAACTGGGTGCAGTCCCAAAATGGCATTCTAGCAAACTGGGTGCAGTCCCAGACTGGCATTTCTAGCAAACTGGGTGCAGTCCTAGACTGGCATTTCTAGCAAACTGGGTGCAGTCCCAGACTGGCATTCTAGCAAACTGGGTGCATTCCCAAAATGGCATTCTAGCAAACTGGGTGCAGTCCCAAAATGGCATTCTAGCAAACTGGGTGCAGTCCCAGACTGGCATTTCTAGCAAACTGGGTGCATTCCCAAAATGGCATTCTAGCAAACTGGGTGCAGTCCCAGACTGGCATTTCTAGCAAACTGGGTGCAGACCCAAAATGGCATTCTAGCAAACTGGGTGCAGTCCCAGTATGGCATTTCTAGCGAACTGGGTGCTTTCCCAAAATGGCATTCTAGCAAACTGGGTGCAGTCCCAGACTGGCATTTCTAGCAAACTGGGTGCAGTCCCAGACTGGCATTCTAGCAAACTGGGTGCATTCCCAAAATGGCATTCTAGCAAACTGGGTGCAGTCCCAAAATGGCATTCTAGCAAACTGGGTGCAGTCCCAGACTGGCATTTCTAGCAAACTGGGTGCAGTCCTAGACTGGCATTTCTAGCAAACTGGGTTCAGTCCCAGACTGGCATTCTAGCAAACTGGGTGCATTCCCAAAATGGCATTCTAGCAAACTGGGTGCAGTCCCAAAATGGCATTCTAGCAAACTGGGTGCAGTCCCAGACTGGCATTTCTAGCAAACTGGGTGCAGTCCTAGACTGGCATTTCTAGCAAACTGGGCGCAGTCTCAGACTGGCATTTCTAGCAAACTGGGTGCATTCCCAAAATGGCATTCTAGCAAACTGGGTGCAGTCCCAGACTGGCATTTCTAGCAAACTGGGTGTAGACCCAAAATGGCATTCTAGCAAACTGGGTGCAGTCCCAGTATGGCATTTCTAGCGAACTGGGTGCTTTCCCAAAATGGCATTCTAGCAAACTGGGTGCAGTCCCAGACTGGCATTTCTAGCAAACTGGGTGCAGTCCCAAAATGGCATTCTAGCAAACTGGGTGCAGTCCCAGACTGGCATTTCTAGCAAACTGGGTGCATTCCCAAAATGGCATTCTAGCAAACTGGGTGCAGTCCCAGACTGGCATTTCTAGCAAACTGGGTGCAGTCCCAAAATGGCATTCTACCAAACTGGGTGCAGTCCCAAAATGGCATTCTAGCAAACTGGGTGCAGTCCCAGACTGGCATTTCTAGCAAACTGGGTGCAGTCCCAAAATGGCATTCTACCAAACTGGGTGCAGTCCCAGACTGGCATTCTAGCAAACTGGGTGCAGTCCCAGACTGGCATTTCTAGCAAACTGGGTGCATTCCCAAAATGGCATTCTAGCATACTGGGTGCAGTCCCAGACTGGCATTTCTAGCAAACTGGGTGCATTCCCAAAATGGCATTCTAGCAAACTGGGTGCAGTCCCAAAATGGCATTCTAGCAAACTGGGTGCAGTCCTAGCAAACTGGGTGCAGTCCTAGACTGGCATTTCTAGCAAACTGGGCGCAGTCCCAGACTGGCATTTCTAGCAAACTGGGTGCATTCCCAAAATGGCATTCTAGCATACTGGGTGCAGTCCCAGACTGGCATTCTAGCAAACTGGGTGCAGTCCCAGACTGGCATTCTAGCAAACTGGGTAGCAAACTGGGTGCATTCCCAAAATGGCATTCTAGCAAACTGGGGGGTGCATTCCCAAAATGGCATTCTAGCAAACTGGGTGCAGTCCCAGACTGGCATTTCTAGCATACTGGGTGCAGTCCCAGACTGGCAGTTCTAGCATACTTTTCTAGCGTACTAGGTGAATGACATTCTAGCAAACTGGGTGCAGCCCCAGAATGGCATTTCTAGCATACTGGGTGCCAGCCCCAGATTGGCATTCACTGGGTGCAGTCCCAGATCGACATTCACTGGGTGCAGTCCCAGATCGACATTCACTGGGTGCAGTCCCAGATCGACATTCACTGGGTGCAGTCCCAGATCGACATTCACTGGGTGCAGTCCCAGATCGACATTCACTGGGTGCAGTCCCAGATCGACATTCACTGGGTGCAGTCCCAGACTGGCATTCACTGGGTGCAGTCCCAGATCGACATTCACTGGGTGCAGTCCCAGATCGAAATTCACTGGGTGCAGTCCCAGATCGACATTCACTGGGTGCAGTCCCAGATTGGCAATATTCACTGGGTGCAGTCCCAGATTGGCAATATTCACTGGGTGCAGTCCCAGATCGGCAATACGCACTAACGCACTGGGTGCAGTCCCAGATTGGCAACATTCACTGGGTGCAGTCCCAGATTGGCAATATTCACTGGGTGCAGTCCCAGATCGGCAATACGCACTTGGTGCAGTCCCAGATTGGCAACATTCACTGGGTGCAGTCCCAGATTGGCAATATTCACTGGGTGCAGTGATGCAGTCCCAGATTGGCAATACTCACTTGGTGCAGTCCCAGATTGGCAATATTCACTGGGTGCAGTCCCAGATTGGCAATATTCACTGGGTGCAGTCCCAGATTGGCAATACTCACTGGGTGCAGTCCCAGATCGGCAATATTCACTTGGTGCAGTCCCAGATTGGCAATATTCACTGGGTGCAGTCCCAGATTGGCAATATTCACTGGGTGCAGTCCCAGATTGGCAATACTCACTGGGTGCAGTCCCAGATCGGCAATATTCACTGGGTGCAGTCCCAGATTGGCAATATTCACTGGGTGCAGTCCCAGATTAGCAATATTCACTGGGTGCAGTCCCAGATTGGCAATATTCACGGGGTGCAGTCCCAGATTGGCAATATTCACTGGGTGCAGTCCCAGATTGGCAAGTTTCACTGGGTGCAGTCCCAGATTGACAATATTCACCTGCAGTAACAGTGGGATCAGTGGTTTGGTGCAGTTGAGGGGATCACTGGGAATATATTACTTGGATGGGTGATATATATATAGGATATATCACCTTTGGTGGTCAGGTCAAGATTGGAGATCACAACAGGGCATCCCGACCTGAATCCAAGTAATAACAAGAGCCTGGTAAGTCGGTGTACCCCCCGTCTGCACCTAACCAACCATACGGGTAAGTAAAGTGAATGCAGGTGTTAAATGAGGTTAGTATATAACCAAGGTTAACAACTAATGAACTGCGCAGGGCTTGGGGCGAGCAAGCGACTGGCTATATGATAGGCACACCACGCGTGGCTGATCATTACGCCCACTGACGGCACAGCGAAGACTTCACATAGCAGAGCATCAGTAGCACGACAAGCGAGCAGATTGCGAAAATGCCCACCATCCCTCCCTGTAATCAAAAGCCATTTCCACCGATAAAAATCGGTGTGATAGGTGTAGACGGTGGTGGTCAGGTCAAGATTGGAGATCACAACAGGGCATCCCGACCTGAATCCAAGTAATAACAAGAGCCTGGTAAGTCGGTGTACCCCCCCGTCTGCACCTAACCAACCATACGGGTAAGTAAAGTGAATGCAGGTGTTAATAGAGATTTTAGAAGCAGGGTGTCTAATAGAGTGTTCCTATTGGTCAAGTTTTCAATTATATATCAACACGACACTGAAGGGCCCGTCTCCACGTTCACGCCCGCACTATGCATAGCCAGCGGTTAGTCATATAACAACAGACTTTTTTAAAAACAAACTATCGTATCTACATTCTACAAACTTTTATAAATGGGAGTTTATAACTTGAATTGAATTCTACGGAATATAAAGATTTTATTTTACTAGGTAAGATTCTACAAATCATTCTGCTGTGCTCCCTTGAGTCAATTATGTGGCTGGGAAGTGTCTTGTTTTCCTTTCATGTCGCGATAATAGCTGACTCAGCAGTTATATTCTATTGCATCATCCCAAGCTAAAGTAGCCTGAGTTACGCCCAGCGGGCGTCTTGTTTACATATTGTTTATATTTATAGAGATTTTAGAAGCAGGGTGTCTAATACAAGGATCAAGAGTTCCATACTTCCGCTACGCGCGCAGTGTAATCTGGGATAGGTCCAAAGGTTAAGTGAGCACCACTGAATATTCATAAGAAGGTCGAAGTTTTTGCTTGTTTTATCAATTTTATCAACCCACTGCCGTCGGTTCAATCGGGATACCCATCTCCGAGGCAGCAAAAACACGAGCCACTAGTTCGGCTTTCTTTCCAGACACTTTCAGATTTCGTTTCCGACAGAAATCTTTCAAAGCATCTACATGCCACTTCTGAATTTCGTCAAATGAAAGTCCTGCGGAACTCATTTTCAATAGACTAGAATTTGCGAATAAACAAGCAGCAAATAGCCCAGTTCACAGTTGAATCAACAAGTGTATTGACAGCAACCTATCGTTAAACACTTCAGAAATAGTCTGCGTTAACTCCCTCTTGACTCGGAAAACCTCGCTGCATAAACGAATTGATAAAACAAGCAAAAACTTCGACCTTATGAATATTCAGTAAACAACAATGGCGCTTCTTGAATTGGTGCTCACTTAACCTTTGGACCTATCCCAGATTACACTGCGCGCGTAGCGGAAGTATGGAACTCTTGATCCTTGTATAGAGTGTTCCTATTGGTCAAGTTTGCAATTATATATCAACACGACACTGAAAAATATCACTTTCGTTTCACAACATTGACGAAGCAGGTTCTGAGTTCCAACTAGCCAAGAGGTTTCACATTGGAGATTTGAGGTTAGTGTTAAACTATGTGAAATGTTTAATGATTAATTAAGTTGAGTGTACAACGGAGACTATTCTATTTCGCCTTCCGTCCACACGTAAACGCCGAGTAAGTGTTTTCGACAAAGTCTTTAAAAACATGGTGACGTTTGATGTTATATCCTTTATATTATTTGTCTGTTGCTTTCAACTGGATGAACGGTATCTTTGCAATTGCATTTAACGCTTTTACGTCTTCAAGAAGAATATTTTCGAAGAACGCTGAACTTTAGAAAGAAGTCAGACTCAGAGAATAATCCTATAGAGACTTGAGTTATACAAAAGGCTGAGACGGCCTGATTTCCGGTTTTACCATGGAATCAATGAGTTATGAAATTTAGGAATTAAACGAGCAGAGGTTTACAGAAAGCCTGTCGTATTATGCTTTACCAGTTGAAGAAAACTGACGTTGTGGCTATAACAAAAGATGATGAAGAAATCTCCCGCCAACACAAGGCTCCGCGATATTTACTACAATTAAGTCAAGGTCATCAGTAACTTGAATCAAGCAGTCGAAGAAAAAAGTTAATACTGGAAAAACGACGAAGACGTCTTCAGCGGAGTCTGTTGATATGAGCCGTTTAGAGCTTATAAAAGATTAAAAATATACTTGAGTTGTTTGGTTGTTCCTGCAAACAAACTGAACCATGGAATTATAATTTTTAAATTCATTTTGGGTGTCTTGATGCGTCATGGCAAGATTTTATAATAAAAAGATAATCATCGGTTTTACGTAAACAGGCGTCCCAGTATGGCCGAAATAGTGTGTAGGAGGTCTAAGGTTTTGAGAGAAGGTCGTTCGTCACTTTACGTTTCACTTTCTGACGAAGGATCTTCGTTCAAAACGCTAGACCCCACAACACTTTTATATCACTCATGAATAAATTATATGGTGGATAGGACAGAGTCTGCTTTCGCAGACTAAGACTAGTACTAGGCCTTCTATTTTGATTTTCGTTTTTTTCCGGAGAATTCGGAAAGCAGGAGCCTGGGGACTAAAATGGGTAGTAGATTTCCGATAGGGGTATCTAGTACGTATTCCTTATAAGGAAGCGCAAATAGAAGGCATTGACGAGCAAATAGAGTGAATTAACGAGCAAATAGCTGACACGTTCAACCCTCGTACCAGCCTCCTTGTTAATTGGATTGTAACCGACCCCAAAACAACAAAGGTCCTAACCCTTTGGCAAACGTTTTCTTGAGAAATAAACCACCCCCAAAGCTATAGAATATATCAAAGGAAAGTTAAATTATCTATTTACAACATACGTACAGCTTTATCCCGGTAGCTAACTTAGTTCTCTTTAAAAGCGCGCCAAAATATAATTTTCCTAATACGAATACCATCTTGTAAACAAAAACACGGCTGTCTTCGACGAACGTTTTCTTGAGAAATAATCAACTCCCAAAGCTACAATATATATTAAAACAAAGATAAATTATCTGTTTACAATATGCGTACAGCTTATCCTGCTGGCGAACGTAGTTTTCTTAAAAAGAGCGGATAATCGAACATATCGTAACGTGTTAATAATCCCACATCCAGTGGGCTGGTACGTCGGTCACTTGAAGTGTATATATAAGGAAGTGACTCACTTCCTTATATGGAATACGTACTAGAAGTACATATGAGATTTCCTAGTAGATTTTCCCACAGGCTTCCAGCGGTTTGCGCACTAGGCCGGGTGGAATGGATGTGAGACGGCCGCTGTAATTGGTTGGAAGAAAGGGCTTGGGAACTATACTGACAGATCTGAAACAAATACCTGAAGAAGAAAAATACGAAAGACAACAAGCTCACGTCAAGAACGTGTAAGTGGGTAAGCGGGCTGGTCCGTTTTGGTAGCTTCATCCCGCCAATCGTAATGAAAAGGCCGCTGAGCTTCTCAGATCTCAGAAGTAGATTTCGAGTGGTTAAAATATTTCCTGTCTGGCCCAGTCAAAATGGATCGTATAATAATAACAAGTTTATATTTACCCAAACCAAATACTAATGCCCTTAAATGGACATTTGGGTATAGAGGTGCCATAATGTGGAATACCCTACCAGTGGCGGCGCCAGGCCTCAAACTTTGGGGGGGGGGGGGATTGAGGGGCAAACCGGGGGCAAAACCTTTTTCACATAAATGTTATAAATGTACGTGTAAGACAAGTTACATTAGATTACGAGTTAAAGGTCAACTATACCTTTTGAGGTTCTAATTTCCTGCGAAAGAGATATCATTTAACTTTGTAAAAGTGAAGAAAAAAATGAATTTCATGATATAGCGCAGGATTTATTGACGAGTATTTCTTCGGATCTGTTGTTGCACGACCGCGTTTTGAGAAGAATGGCACTATTACCGGTATGACGTCATAGTGTCATACCAGTAGTAGGTTTATTGAGCAAAATAATATTCCAGTGCTTGAAATTTGGTTTGTCACTTATCACTCACCCAAGAGTAAACAGTATTCCAAACTTCACTAAAATAAAACCAAAATATACAGTATTTTCTTGCCGTATGACATCATTATGACATCACATACCGGTAGTACCAGGCTTTCTTCCGACGCGGTCGTTGTTCAACTAAGTTTAGCAAAAGGACTGAAAACTCGATCTTTAACAGATCATAAAAGCAGAACCGAGAAACCAATTTCAATTATTTCTTCGGTTTTGAATTGAACTTTTCGATTTCTAACGAAAAATAGAATAACCTCAAAAGGTATAGTTGACCTTTAACAACAGTTGACAAGTCACGCCCGTTCCCTTAGCAAAGGCCAGAACACGTTACTTTTTAGAATTATCCCCCAACGTGCAAAGTTCAAACGTTAACAACCAGAGCTTCTAAGCGCTTTCGATTTCTTCAATTCAATACTTAGTTTGCTTCATTTGCGCTAGGTTTCCACCAGTTATTTTTACTTTATTTTTTAGTTATCTGTGTTATAACGTATTAAAATTAAATAATAAATGTCTACACATTCCAGCGGGTGTGGGGGCAAAATGGGGTGGGGGGAGGACAAATGCTCCCCCTACTTACACATATTGAAACGTTTAGCCATGTACATGTATATATTTTTTATCATATCTAATATTTTTATCATATAATATTAATTAAAATTACATGTAATTAATTGTTAACACGGCCCCATGAAAAACAATCCTTTTCGGATTGGTTACCGTGTATAAAGATTTTTTAATAAATAAATAAAATCCATTGGTGCATTTTTTTATTAGTTTTGCCCATATACAACTTTTGTTTATTATTTAAAAAGATTTATGATTACTGTAGGGCTAGGTATCTACTAGAAACCTTTACAGGCTTTGTTTATTGACCGAGGTAGAGATCATCGAAGAGTAGAAAATGTGTTCAGTTCTATGTTTGGTGGCGTAAAATAGTTATTTATAATTAGAGTGGAGTTCTGTTCAACTCATTTCAAACCAAATTGTTGTTTGGTTTTGACACAGGAGCGACGTTAATTTAATATTGCAGCTATTATTTGTTTGCATGTGTGCACATAAAAATGATAAGAAACGCCGTAAGATTTTGCAAACTAGTGCAAGAAAATAATGTTTTAACGTATGTCCTTAACTTTACGTAATAGTTCAAATACGAGATGGAGGACTTTACCGGGATTTCAAAGTCCGAGTGCCTATTGAAAATGCGAGCCGATCGAAGGCGAGCATTTTTAATGCACGAAGGTTTTGAAATCCCGGTAAAGTCTGACGTCGAGTGTTTGAACTGACTTCTCAAACATAGTAATTTACATATTTTCAAAGTCCTAGGACATTGAAATATTTCAAAACAGCAAGATGGATCAGCTAGATAGATCTTCCTCCTGTTTCAAAACACTAATTAAACATTAATTTCTTTTGTTTTTGGTTAATGAATTATGAATTAGTTTGAGAAGAAATGATTCAGTGAGATGAAGTACTATGAAATCAGGTTTTTACTGAAGTCGATGTGCAGTGAATATAAAAAAAAACTGAACCGGCATAAAATTAATTAGTATTGGCTCAGAGGTGTCTCGGGCTTTCAAACTACAACAATACTGTAGGTTGTTTGAAAGGAATGTTAATTAATTTTATGCCGGTTCAGTTTTTTTATACACACTGTATGTAATTGTAGTTAACAGGAAATTAAGTTAATTGTTTGATAATTTATTTGCACAAGTGTAAGACAACAAAATACTTGTGATAACAGAGACAAAGACTACGTTATATATCGTTTTTATTGTGAAGAAAATGAATTGTTACTTCATAAATTGTTTTAGTGAGATGAACCATTTTTGCATGTCTGTCAGGCATTTTGTTCATTACGATGTAATATGTGACAGAGACAACAACATAAAATAGACCAATACTTATCAAGTGTTTACTTTGATCCGAAACGCGATCTGGAGGTTTTGATTTTGGGCCAATTAAGATCGTGCATTTTGTGTGTCAAATTTTAAAGAGAGAATATGTTATTTTAAAGAGAGAATATGTTATTTTATGATTGCGGAATGCTATATTTAACGAGCTTTTATGTGTGAAATAGTTTATTAGTATATAATCGGATTTCCCCTGCCCTATATGTGAAACCGGTTAAAACATTTGGGTAAAACATCATAGGTTAAACTAAAGATCTGTTGATAAAATACTTTTAGATATCTACTTTGTGAGGTAGTGAAAACCTGTGTGGACCGAGAAAATTCTCAGTTTACAACATTAATAAATATATTATTTTATCGCTCCCTTGATATTTTCCAGTCATGTTTATAGTCTTGATATGCTTCTCATGTTCACGAATCTCACTTTAGTTTTTCCAATGTAGGCACGTACTTCACAAGATGACAACCAGTTGAGAGGTCAACCTCCATCCCTGTAGAAAGCCGTACCCTTATGGCTTCTGGTCTCGATAACGTCATTTCCGATAACTGCGTCTGAAGATTTATCGTTTTAACTTTGTCATCATCCTAACGAGGAGAGTTTACAGGTACTGCGCCTTGACAAATGGTGACCTAGAACTATACGGGCAGACTAGTCTCTCTCTCTCTTTCTTATCCTTTCTCACTCAATCACTAACTTTCACTTGTGGGATGAGGAATGGGTCGATCCAATTCCAAAGGTCCCACACGTTCACAAAATTTCACACTCACAGCTGTAGTTTTATGGTTTTAATCACGAATCACGTTGTCACTACACTTATCAATACAAGCTCCGTATACCTTTGCAGTCTCGCTCTCTCTCTTTCTCATCCTTTCTCACTCTTTCTCATTCTCTTTCTTACTCGCTCAATCTCTCACACTCATTGGAGGTTCCAATATATATATCAAGCTTACAATGGAATATGAGGATAGCAGACGTTGTCAATGGAATATGAGGATAAAGACCGTGATGTTCCATTTTCGCAACAAAATATAAGACACGCCATGCCTGTATAATTTGAAAACGGAACAAATTCGTGCGGTTTAGGCCTTGCGTTTACACGATACCGGCACAAAAATGACATGAAAACGGCACAAAATGAAGACGGGTTCCTTGACGGAATGAAATGAAAACACAACACTAACCGGTATCATGTAAACGCCCGTGTTGGTACGGTTTGATGACGATAACCAAAAATATATACTGTTGAAAATAAATTTCATCAAAATAGGTTGTATTTGTGCCGCAATTTTTATGAATATCGCGCTTATCCAGCAGACAGTCGGTCAGTATACAACAAAAAGAAATAAGCTATGCGATTTACTTTATGCACTCTGGCATATGAACAAAAATAAAGTAATCAAAAGAAGACGGAGACGGCTTTGGATCAGGTCAGGAAGAACATCATTGTGGTGGGAAAATTTCCAAATAATTCTCGTTCACTTTGATCTACAGACTTCTTAGCCTTTTCAGTTCGGCGGCGCCATATTTGTCAGAAAATTGACCACAGTATTCGGGTCAGCAGTATTCACAAAATGTTCTCAATTCTCATTGGAAGAGAATAGTCACATGCTCATCCGTCATTAAATTATACGGGCATCATGCCATCATGTAAACGCAAGACGTTTTGGTCTGTATTTGCACATGACCGCATGATTTTGTTCCGTTTTTAAATTGTACCGGCATCGTGTAAACGGGGTCTAAGTTTTAGAACTCCAAATTTTACTACTCAACTTCTCTTTATCCACATGCAAAATACGGTATAAATTTATGCCAAGTATTGTCTTTCAATATACCCTCGTTCAATGAAATACAATACTGCATGTAATCTATATAAAAGTGTGAATATTTTAAACTGCAAGTTTTAATTAGTCTTTATTTATGTTTATCTGACAGAAAACATTGCATTGAACATTGAAGACGATACAAAATGGCATCAGCTCAAGAACGTTTTGATTCTCAGAAAATACGAGATGAAGTAAGTAAAATAATATAACTATGAGAATCAAAATGTCCAGAATTTCCACTGTCGTTTTTGCCACATTTAGGTTTTTAATAAATAATTAAAATAATTAATATTAGAGAGGATTTAATATAGTCATAAAGTGACTGCCCCAACCGGGAATCAAACCCTGGTCTCCGAATCAACGTTTCGGCGCTCTAACCTTTGAGCTATTGAGACACAGTCAGAAAAGGATTCGTGGGTTTCACTAAAGAGCATGAGCACGGACTATGTGTCATAGCATTTAGACCCCTTCTAGGGAATATCCATGGGTCCCTCCAAGAACACTCTGAACCAGTGCTCGACCGGGGCCCCGGCCCCGGCCCCGGCCAAAATTGGCACCCCCGGCCCGGCCCCGGCCAAAATTCTGGAAATTTGGCCGGGGATTTCAAGCTCAAATTTGTCAAATTCTTTCTATTATTTTAATATAAATCTTAAATCTTACAAAAATCTTATACTTTAAATCAAGTAAAAGTTAAAACAGTTTCAAAAAAATCGACAAAATTATATCGAAAGCAACAAACAGAAAAGGTACGTACCATTTATTCTCGTAAAATGTTTCCAATATGGTTGACGATAGCAATAAACCGCTGTCCAGTAAATTCCACTGGCCTATCCAAATCCCGCTTAAATAACATCGCTCAACATCACATAATATCAATGCTCGACCAGTCCCCGGCCCCGGCCCCGGCCAAAATCATGCACCCCCGGCCCGGCCCCGGCCAAAATCATGCCCCCGGTCGACCACTGCTCTGAACAGATTGCATTAAGGTTGCTCGATAGGAAAAATGGACATTTTCGATAGCTTTTTTATTCATAACAGACACTTTGTATTGAAAACATATTCTGTGGGCATAAGTAACATACTGACCACACCTTTTTCTGAGATCGAATTAAGGGTCGCCTGAAAGTTAATATCTCAAAATATAAACACGGTATTAAACTTTTGGGATACTATCAGCATTGCTAGTGCTATGCAAGGAACTAGGATCATGTAGATATGACCATGCCTTCATAAATTTTTAGCATCCTCAATAAAGATGGAGAAAAACGCTCCACGTCCACCGACTAGAAAGTCAATAACTTATGTTTTCCTAGTCCAAACTAAAATTTCCTACTTCCTTGCATAACTAAAGGCAGAGGAATACACAGTAAACATTTTGTGTCAATATCTTTTATAGTTTTGAAGATATCACAAAAATAAATTCCGACAACCGCTAAAAATGACAAAATGAGGAAATCAGTTATAAAGTTTGGTGTGACATTCAGTTCAAGTTAGAGGCTCAAAATGCCCAGCTTCATATTAAGCACATTCCCTTTCCTCCATAATGTCAATGCAGCCTTTTTTCTCTGTCCTTTTTCTCCTCCAGAGTATCAATGTAGCCTTTTTTCTCCATCTTTTTTCTGATGATTCCACTTCATCAGCAACAGCACTTGAATATTTACTCGCACTCGTTCAAGCTGGTTCATCCTCCTCAGAAACTTCAGAGAGATCTAATATTTGGGCCTTGACATGGAGGTTTCCATGAAACTTTCGTTTCCTGCGTTTTGACCGTTAAATTTCCTTTTAGGAGGCATTTCCAAACAAAAATAAAAGCTCTACGAACACTTGTTTTGCTCGAATAATGCATTCAGTGAAAAACAAATGAGGTTGTCATGGTAACCAGAACAAAATGTGACAGTGCACATTATAAAATGCCTTAAATTGTAGGAAATAACTCATATTTATTTAACTCTTTCATGTCCGGCTGAAAAACATCCAAAATTGAACCATCTCTTTGTTCTATTGATATCTCTGGAAATAACCATAACTGTTGCTAAAGATATACATAGTCACCGTGTGCCGTGTTTTTCGATTGACGACTTCATGGGTCTTCTATGAACCATTTTGACTGGGCCGGATAGGAAAGAGTTAAAAAACAAAAAAACAAATATATTGTTTTCAAAAATTTCATTTTTTTAAATTTCACTTTTTTTTAAATTAATATTTATCAATTAATTAATTGATTTGCTTACAAACTTCACTTTCCGCCTGCAGGTATCTCAATCACTATGGGTTTAATAATGTTTTGTTTCATGACACAGATATTTCAAACAAGAAATATTGACATTTGGATGGCAATTATGTTTATTGTTGAGACGATAAAAATACTCATAGAAAAAGAAAGAAAAAGTGACTTTGTGTTCATAGCAGATGGATCAATTGAAATTCTTCAAGGTAATTTAATACTAAAAAAGCAACTACTGTTCTCCATTATTGATATTAACATGGAACCTCTTGAATTGTTAAAGTACTATCTTGCATTTGAGAAATTGTTAAATGATTCTATAAATGAAAAAGAGATAAGAATGGGCATCCTTGTTAAAATAGGAAATGCATATAATTTTTCTTCAGATTACAAAAAAGCAATAGAATACACACTAATAGCGGAAAACATTGCACATGAACTTAAAAACAATTCGCGCAAAGCTTCGTGCTGCACAACCTTAGGAAATGCCTATTTTAGTTTAGGAGAGCATCAAAAAGCCATCGACTATCACAAGAAAGGTTTACAAATTAGCACTGAAATTGGAGATCGGTCAGGAATAGCAAGAAACAATGGAAATTTAGGAAATGCCTATCTTAGTTTAGGCGAGTATCAAAAAGCCATCGAATATTACAAGAGAGGTTTACAAACTAGCACTGAAATTGGAGATCGGTCAGGAATAGCAAATAACAATGGAAATTTAGGAAATGCCTATCATAGTTTAGGCGAGTATCAAAAAGCCATCGAATATTACAAGAAAGGTTTACAAATTAGCACTGAAATTGGAGATCGGTCAGGAATAGCAAATAACAATGGAAATTTAGGAAATGCCTATCATAGTTTAGGAGAGTATAAAAAAGCCATCGACTATTACAAGAAAGGTTTACAAATTAGCACTGAAATTGGAGATCGGTCAGGAATAGCAACTAACAATGGAAATTTAGGAAATACCTATTTTAGTTTAGGAGAGTATCAAAAAGCCATCGACTATCACAAGAGAGGTTTACAAATTAGCACTGAAATTGGAGATCGGTCAGGAATAGCAAATAACAATAGAAATTTAGGAAATGCCTATGATAGTTTAGGAGAGTATAAAAAAGCCATCGACTATTACAAGAAAGGTTTACAAATTAGCACTGAAATTGGAGATCGGTCAGGAATAGCAACTAACAATGGAAATTTAGGAAATACCTATTTTAGTTTAGGAGAGTATCAAAAAGCCATCGACTATCACAAGAGAGGTTTACAAATTAGCACTGAAATTGGAGATCGGTCAGGAATAGCAACTAACAATGGAAATTTAGGAAATGCCTATCGTAGTTTAGGAGAGTATCAAAAAGCCATCGACTATCACAAGAGAGGTTTACAAATTAGCACTGAAATTGGAGATCGGTCAGGAATAGCAAATAATAATGGAAATTTAGGAAATGCCTATCATAGTTTAGGAGAGTATAAAAAAGCCATCGACTATCACAAGAAAGGTTTACAAATTAGCACTGAAATTGGAGATCGGTCAGGAATAGCAAGTAACAATGGAAATTTAGGAAATGCCTATTTTAGATTAGGAGAGTATAAAAAAGCCATCGACTATCACAAGAAAGGTTTACAAATTAGCACTGAAATTGGATATCGGTCAGGAATAGCAAGTGACAATGGAAATTTAGGAAATGCCTATTTTAGATTAGGAGACTATAAAAAAGCCATCGACTATTACAAGAAAGGTTTACAAATTAGCACTGAAATTGGAGTTCGGTCAGGAATAGCAAGTAACAATGTAAATTTAGGAAATGCCTATCTTAGTTTAGGAGAGTATAAAAAAGCCATCGACTATTACAAGAAAGGTTTACAAATTAGCACTGAAATTGGAGATCGGTCAGGAATAGCAAGTAACAATGGAAATTTAGGAAATGCCTATTTTAGTTTAGGAGAGTATCAAAAAGCCATCGACTATCACAAGAGAGGTTTACAAATTAGCACTGAAATTGGAGATCGGTCAGGAATAGCAAATAAAAATGTAAATTTAGGAAATGTCTATACTAATTTAGGAGAGTATCATAAAGCCATCGACCATTACAAGAGAGGTTTACAAATTAGCACTGAAATTGGGGATCGGTCAGAAATAGGAAATATCAATGGAAATTTAGGTTCTTGTTACTTCGTACAAGGTTACTTAAATGTTGACAACGAGGAAGCTGTCAGCATATTTCAACAAGCTGCAGGTTATTTACAGGAATCTGTTAGGTATAATGATAAGATTTTTTCAGGTTTGACTGTTGATGAAAATAAGATATCGTTCACAAAAGTATGCTATAAAGCGCATAAATTATTAATGTGTTGTTTTATTTCTCTGAAGCGTATTGATGCCGCGTTGTTAGTTATTGATCTCGGAAAGGCCAAGGCACTGCATGCCTTTTTGGAGAAACAAAATAAATCAGAGAATGATATCATGTCAGATTATACACACAAGACATGGGAAAGAATTGATGACAACGAAGAAAAGATGCAAACAAAAGAAATCGAGAATATTCTAGATCTAAAAACAAATAATTCGACTGTTTTACTTTTCTCTTTTAACATTTGTGAGTATTTGAATATTTGGGTTGTAAATGGTGAAGATGACATCAAACTCGACATTAGTTCAGAAATTAAAGATATGAATTCAACTGAAGAATACATTTATGATAACTTAAAGAAGTTACTTCAGTTCTTTTTTGTAGATTTAAAGCGAGATTCCTCCTTTAACAAACTAGATTCAGATTCCATTTCTAATGAGCAAATGATCATGCCTACACAATTGGTGAGAAAGTTAGTAAATGTCGAAACTAACAGCAAATTCCAAAGGACGCCTTGCCCAAAACATCAGTCAGGCGATAACATACATGTACCTGAAACTCCTGAGAATATTTTACGGAATTTATATAGAGTATTAATAGAACCAGTTAAAGATTTGATTAAAGGAACCAAACTGGTTATTGTTCCTGATAAATTTTTATTTTTCTTGCCATTTTGTGCATTACTTGATGAAAATGGCTGCCAGTTATCAGAAAATTACGGTATTGAAATTACGCCTTCGTTGCACACTCTAGTGTCCAGCATCACACGATCACGTGACTCTAGTCTTGGTTTTGCTTTGTTCGTTGGTAATCCTACCGTAGGAAAAATTAGTTTTGGTGGAAAGAATATTGAGCCGAGTGTGTTACCTAACGCCGCAGAAGAAGTTAAATGTCTTGCACCATTGTTTGAAGCTCAACCCTTAGTGGAGGGTGAAGCAACAAAAGAGAGAGTGTTGAGATATATCAATGGAGCTAGCATAATCCATATTGCTGCTCATGGAGAATCAGAGCGAGGACAAATCTTTCTTTCCCCCAGCCGTAATGTTACAGAACAAAGCTCGCCTCTCCCAAAAGAAGATTCCTATCTTCTGAAACAGCAAGATATTATGAAAATTGGCATAAATGCTCGCTTAGTTGTTTTAAGTTGTTGTCATACTGGAAAAGGGAAAATTTCTTGCGAAGGTGTCGTTGGTTTAACTCGTGCGTTTCTTGCTGCTGGCGCTCGTTCAGTCCTTGCAACACTCTGGCGCATTCACGATGAAGCAACAAACGAATTCATGAAGATTTTCTATGATAAAATATGCAATGAAATTTCGGTTTGTGAGGCTTTACGGACCACAATGAAGATGTTTCACAGACACAAAAATGAAGAGTTTCGCTCGTTTGAGACTTGGGCTCCATTTACCATCTACGGAGAAGACGTGAGGTTTACAAAAGATGATATCGAAGAAATAAAAGGAAAATCGCGTGAATTTAACGATACAATAAAATCAATTTAACTTTGAAATCAATCAAGTGGATGATGGTATTGCGAAATGATGTTGCTGTTACTGTGATTGGACGTATTTTTAGAAAGTTAGTTCGACCTCAATAATGATTAGTGTTTGATAATAGCTTAACTTGATGGCATCTAAGTTTTGGAACATTTTTCTACGTAGTTATGTTAACTCATTAAGATTTAAATACTTATTACTATTGTAGATTTGTTAGTACTTTTCATTGTATTTTAACACTGCCCAAGGAGCACTCTATCATTATTTGGACTTTTCGCAGTTGACAAATGCAGAGTATGAAGGTGATTTAGACAACAAAATTAGTGACAATTTCATCTTGCACTATCTGTGTAAAAAGGTTCATTTGATTCTGACACATATTAACTGAGCTATACATGTAGTTAATTTAAACATTCACTACCAAACTAACATGAAAACATCAACGCAATGCAACGTTATCTTGTGTTGTTAGAATAACGAATATGAGACAACAAACTCAAGTGGAGATTAAGAATAATTGTTATATAGCTCTATTTTTCGTTGCATGAGACACGCTTTCGTTGGTCACATGACATGTTAACATTGTTCCCCTCGTGCGCACGTGATGAGCTCGTGACATGGTGACGCAATGTTTGTTTACTTTAAAATTCCCAATCCCGCGTGTAACATCTTTCGCTTCCCAATCCGCTGCGTTGACAAATGTTTATTTTTTCTGCTGTTCTTTTACAATACCTTTTTTGCTATATAACATATTACTTAATATATGACTAAGTGATTAAGTGTTCAGTCATTAAGTCTCTCGATATTGAAGAAACTAGACTTCAGTATCGAAATATTACATATAGAGTAAGTAGAGCGTTGGACTTAATAAGCCGAAGGTCATTATATATATAATGCAAAGCTCACTATCATTGTGGCTGTTTGAGCACTCTGGCCCCATATCACTTCATGCTCTCTGGATGCGCAAGTCACTATATTACTGTCCCACATGCAGTTGTCACAATGACGATTGCGTGGGTTGTATAAGTACGGATTGTTCCATAACTGCACTGATGAGCTGTAGTACAGCGAAACACAGATGGAATATTAACATGTTATTGAATAATAGTTGATTTTAGCTAGCTAGTTATGTTGTAGATGATGATAAGAAATATATCAGATTTTCCTTTTCTCAGTTCAGCTTTGATGGCGAGGAAAACGTTATGTTGGTGGTTGGACACATTTTATAGGAAAGTAAATAATAGTGAAATAGATTCCTTAATTCGACCTCAATAATGAACAGAGTTTGAAAATAGCTTAGCTTGATGGCTTCCTAAGATTTTGCAGCATTTTTAATCATATAAAGGTATGTTAACTCATTAAGACTAAATTGAAACTGAGACACTCGTGATTTGAATCTGTTTTACAGTCGGGCAAAAACATCGTATACTACTATTTAAAATTAGCCCAGTTGAGAAATTAAGAGCTCTCAATAATGTATCACACAAGCCAGAGACTTAATATAGTCACCATTTTAATCAAGGTATATATCACGCATGGTTCGTTGTAAATGGTATCGTTCATAAATCTTATGTTCGTTGATAAATTTTATGATGAATCTTACGTCTTTTTAAAAACTAACATTTTAGGGCAACTTACATTTGCACATACTGAAAGTTGTGTTAACTAAGGAATCAATATACTACTTAAACTATGTTAAAACCAAGTTTAATTCCAATCCTTAAAAGTACCACTTATATGAGATCGATAAAAACTACAAGATTTCTGAATAGATAAACCTTATCAATCGATAGTCACAGCTTATTGAGACATACATGTACGTTTACATGCATAAATCTTAATACGTCGGTCAGGTTATTCAAAAGCTAATTAGCACTTACCTTCGATTAATATCTAATATATTGTTTCAGTATTATATATGTTGACTTGTTTTAAAAAGAAACTTGTTTTTATAGAAACTTGTTTTAATAGAGACTTGTTTTAAAAAGAAACTTATTTTTATAGAAACTTGTTTTAATAGAAACGTGTTTTAATAGAAACTTGTTTTAATAGAAAATTGTTTTAAAAAGAAATTTGTTTTTATAGAAACTTGTTTTTATAGAAACTTTTTCTATTTTTTCTATGAGAAAATTCCAGAATTTTATTCAGTTGTCCGGGGTTAAGCTAATCACCTTTTGAATATCCGAGACCATTGTCTATAATAGACACTTAATTCCCATCTATTTCTTAGTTCTCTGGTCCTTCTTTTATTTTTTAAACAGCACAACGATTATGATTTCTGTGTTTTTTAAAATCAACAACATGTTTTACGAAAATACTTTTTTCAGCTATTTCAATGACTATTTTAAAGTGCCCATGTGATCAAATTTTTGGTATCCCAAATTTTTACATATTTGTAAAGAACATGGTGTTCTTACTTAATTTGCCAAATTTCAAGTAATTGCGAGCATGCGAAGTCGCCTATTCAGACTGTTTTTATTCGAGATTATACGGCCGCCATTACTCGAACATGTTCCGAACGATTAGGTTGCAATTAGAAGAAGTGAAGACTCAACATGTGGCTAGCTGTGTATGAATATAAAGCTACTTGGGGAAAACTTTCTATTGTAACTTGTCGTATAATTTCCATAAAGCTTGTCACGTGTTGAGATTTTGATGTCATACTCACATACTCTGATATGGAATCGTGGGCTCGTCTGGAACAACTTTTGAGCAATGGCAGACAAAATTTGGGCGATTTTGGAGGTTAAATTTCTTGTGATAGAATGTTTGTTATTCATTTTTTGGCAAATGCGAACATTTATTAACCTAAAATGATTTTAAATGTTAGGAAACGTAAATGTGATATTTCGTCGCAGAGGCACTTTAAAATATAATTAAAAGTACGAATAAAAAATTGCCTGATGCTAAAATAGTGGATATAAGATCTAATGTTTCGAGCGAAAACCATTCGGCATCAGAGAGTGAAACGAAGGTTATTGATTAGTGAGTGAAACGCGTGGCCTTCGTTCGAGAGTGAAAGGCCTTTGTCAAAGAGTGAAAGAAGGGCCTTCGTCAGAGAGAGAAAGGCCTTCACTCGAAGTGTTTACTTTTTTAATTACCATTTCGGCAGTACACCAACCTTTTAGCCTTTTTCAATAGTGTTTTAACACTGCCTATGCAGCACAAAGGTGTTTGATAAGTCAATGTTTTTACTATCGCATCGAACAGAAACTATTCAATGATAAGCTAGTACCAGAGTCAAAACCATTGTGCTCTTTATTTTAATGAAAGGACGTTTAAACTTCACGTTGGAACAGCGAATGGCAAACAGCATGAAAATGTAAAATTGTTGTTATAAGAATAGAAGAAGATAAGGAACTTTTTACGTAAAAACAAAACATGAAATAACCCTCACAGGTGGCTGTAAAAACTCTACTAACAAAATCAACTCTGCCGTTTCCCATTTGCTCTCCAACATGAAGATTAAACTCTCCAATATTATACCTTTTAGTAAAAATTACGTACGTAGTAAGCTAATGCAAATGCTGCAATCTGATTGGCTACGCTACTCGTTATCTAACTGTCGTTATAATATAGACATCCACTAGATTTGAGCTTTTTGTAAATATTAATATGTACTTTATCAATGTCATTTAAAGTGCATATGCAATGAAAAATTCAGTTGTAAAAATTCAGTTTTGTTTGAAAGAACTTTTAAACTATAAAGACTAAACCATTTATAACTTTTTCATATTAACACTTCACTCTTGAGATATTAAGATTTGTCTAATATGTAAATGATCATACTTATGACATCAGAATTGCATAATGCTATTGCAAAATTCTGCATATTTTTGCCATTATCACATGGAATCGTTTGATGATTTGCATATTTGATGTCATTGGATACATCCACGCACGTACACCTGCATTTCAAGTTATTCATTACATAATCTGAATGATATATAAGCGTTTTCAATAAGTTATTATGCAGTGTGATGTCATAAGTATGATCATAAGTGAGATATGAAAAAGTTGTAAATGGTTAGTCTTTATAGTTTCAAGAGTTCTTTCAAATATAACTGAATTATAGTTATATGATTGAGAGTTATATAACTGAGAGTTATATAACTGAATTTTTCATTGCATAGGCACTTTAAAGACATAACATATTGTATTAGTAATGTCAAACAAAATGGCCGAATGTTTTACTAAAGTGAATGAGCAAGAAATCAGGTATTTGCTTTGTAACATAGACCCATAGTTTATAATTGTTCTTTAGACATAATATAATGTAGACACAATATCTTTTAAATTTGCGGTAATACACATTGAAAAATTGTGTAGTTATTGAATAATACAAAATCATATCTAGCTGTTAGGTTTGATATTATTATCGACAGGCATAAGTACACTCAGTTTGGGTACAATTTGCAAAGAATATTCATTTGGTTGTTGTAATTTAGACAAACGAATATAATAATTTTTCAAAATATTTCAAAGGATAAACGCTGCTCTCTTCGATTATTCCTAATTTCAGATATCTGTATCTAAGGTTTGAAACAATATGCATGACTGTGCCGTGTTTCTTATTGTTGTGATTCATCCCAGCTGTTTCGTCAGTCATACCAGGTGTTTTAACCTTTGGATAACGATACTCTACAACGAGAAAGGCCCGTACTTCGCTGGTGATTAAAAGTTAAGAACAGCTTATTCGCCGGCGTTTTTCATTACCATTAATACATCTGGCTGAAGTGATAGTTCAAGATACGGCAGTTAATGAAACGCGAGGAGGGAGTTTTCAATTGGGAAAAAACGTCAAAAAATCTGGCCGAAACAAACAATGGATAATTTTTGAGAGTGAAGCTCATCGTGTTTAAAAAAGATTCTAACCAAAGATTCATTTTAATCATGCTTTTGGTATTTGAAATTTTGGATTTCTCTGTACGTGGTTCATCATTCTTGCATCAGTTGCTGACAGCATTATCACACGAAAGAAGAGATGTTGACCAACTAAAATGAACAGAAAGTGTCCCAAATGAACAATAAGAAAGATAAAAAGCAATTGCAGGACAAGCTGGAAATAAAAACTAATAACTTAACTACTCCTTTATGGTTGATGAAATGATAAACGCGAAAAGTTATGGAGTTACCTGAAGTTCATCAAGAACAATACTTCGCGGTGATTTATTAATACTCAAAAATCTATTTTCTAATGAAAGAAGTTCACCATGGAACGTACTTCCCTCGACATTATTCTCGTCTGGACCTGAAACAAGAAAGTTATTATATTGTATTGCGATATTATTTCTGGAACTATATACTTGCTGTCATATCAACAGAATTTTCTTCATCGCTTGGTTCAAGCTGGAACTCTTCCTTGGTTTAATTAACCTTCATGGAAAGAAAAATGAAAAATGAACACGACTAGCTTAATGACATTCAAATACTCGCCAAAACAACTTCATTCCAATAAAGGAAGAGACTTCATTTTAATTCATTTGTTGTCATAGGATATTTCAGACTATGCATGGATATTGATGGTGAAGCATCACTTCAATTCAACTGTTGTCTTGAGTTAATTCATCTGGTTACTGATGGCGAAATATTCTTCAGTTCCTTTAGAATCTAAACGACTTTCGTACGGTGTTATATTGTTTCAACACTTTGATGCAAATATCCTAATTCCAAATACTAATATTTTAGATTGTATATTTTAATAGGCGTTTCAATTCTTTTTAATAAATCGTACTTTCTATTTTTTTTGAATGATAAAGTATCTAATAAAATGGTGAAAGTATGAATTTGAATTTCTCTCATTTACAATTTAATCACAATAATATTTTCTGCAAGTACCCATTAGTGTTACCGCAATTTCTGAACAATTATGGATTATTATGCACAATATTGGTAATTATGTATAACAGAAACTTGTGGCCATACTTCTTTAAGTTTTATGATATCTCAGGTGTGGTGTAATGTTATAATATGCCATCGTTGAAGGTATATCTCAAACAAACTTTTTAAACATTATATATATATATATATATACCTCTGAACTTTATTAGTAATAGTTTATCATTTGTATTCTTCAATCTTCAGATGGTGTATTTTCTTTTCTTTTATTATTGTGTACAAAACGTATAAAAATGCATTTAAAACTGTTGTGTCTACTGTCTTGATATGAATTAGCCTTGTTCTACCCCCCCCCCCCCCCCCCCCCCCGCCCTAGAGTTTCATCCTACCCCTGCGGAATTTTACCATCACTGGTCCCCAGACTTCACACGCCATGTATTTGTTGATCACAAATCGGAAAACGTTTCAGGTAGATTTTTAATGTTATCTCGGTCAATATTTAAAAGTTTTCAATTCTGAAAACAGATTTGGAATTATCAGATGCATACGTGCATACCCATCGCCAAAAAAAACCTGTTTATGTACTTAGAAATTGTCGGTAATCAGGCGGCCACTTCGTCGTATATTATTTTGAACGTTTTCTCGGTCAATATTTAACCATTTTCAATTCTGAAAACAGTTTTTGGAATTACCGAGTCTAAATACATAACATACGCGTCCATTATATCATGAGAACGTGGATACCCTTCATAAAAACCTGTTTATGCCATTCGTCAGATCAAAAATCGCCAATGGCCGCTTCGCGTTGCTGCCCAAACGACTTTTTACTTCCTTATAAGGAGTTGATATTTACCAATTCACCATCATGGTTTCGACGTATTTTAAAGCTTTGTTCAAATTTATTGCCACGACCAAATTGTTGTTCTGTTTGTGGAACAGAGAAACACGTGTCTGTAAATTGTACTATTACGCTACTTCACTTCGGTGTTGTTGAGCACTCTGTGAAGTTGGTGTGGGTGTTAGCGATAATGCAACGCTTACTACCCTTGTGGTAGTTTGAGCACTATGGCGCTATACCGCTTCACGCTCTCTGGATGTGCGCATGACTGCTATTGTGCCACAAGCGGTTGTCACCGGCAATCGCTTGTGTATAATTAGTTCTCATTTTACCGATCAGCTACATTGATGAGCTGTGGAAACGAAACACCGTGTCTGTAAGATTGTACTATATATATATATATATATATATATACATATATATATATACATATATATATATATACATATATATATATATATATATATATATATATATATATATATATATATATATATATATATATATATATATATATATATATATATATATATATATATATATATATATATATATATATATATATATATATATATATATATATACATTTTAAGACCAAACCGGGACCAGTTGCGAAAAATGCAACTTAGCGGCCTTCCGGTAGGAATTGAACCCGCGACCCTGCGATTGCTAGTGCAGTGCTCTGACCACTGAGCTACGGAAGCCGTTGCCGAGAGCCTAGTCACGAGTTCTGTATATATGGTGGTAATGCCGGGATAAGATTCTGGGTATATTATAGGTAATATTTGGCATTTCACTCGATCAAACTACATGTTGAAAGGATTTGTGGTGAAGGAAAATTTCGAGTGTTGGAATACATACATTTTAAGACCAAACCGGGACCAGTTGCGAAAAATGCAACTTAGCGGCCTTCCGGTAGGAATTGAACCCGCGACCCTGCGATTTGCTAGTGCAGTGCTCTGACCACTGAGCTACGGAAGCCGTTGCCGAGAGCCTAGTCACGAGTTCTGTATATATGGTGGTAATGCCGGGATAAGATTCTGGGTATATTATAGGTAATATTTGGCATTTCACTCGATCAAACTACATGTTGAAAGGATTTGTGGTGAAGGAAAATTTCGAGTGTTGGAATACATACATTTTAAGACCAAACCGGGACCAGTTGCGAAAAATGCAACTTAGCGGCCTTCCGGTAGGAATTGAACGCGCGACCCTGCGATTGCTAGTGCAGTGCTCTGACCACTGAGCTACGGAAGCCGTTGCCGAGAGCCTAGTCACGAGTTCTGTATATATGGTGGTAATGCCAGGATAAGATTCTGGGTATATTATAGGTAATGTTTGGCATTTCACTCGATCAAACTACATGTTGAAAGGATTTGTGGTGAAGGAAAATTTCGAGTGTTGGAATACATACATTTTAAGACCAAACCGGGACCAGTTGCGAAAAATGCAACTTAGCGGCCTTCCGGTAGGAATTGAACCCGCGACCCAGCGATTGCTAGTGCAGTGCTCTGACCACTGAGCTACGGAAGCCGTTGCCGAGAGCCTAGTCACGAGTTCTGTATATATGGTGGTAATGCCGGGATAAGATTCTGGGTATATTATAGGTAATATTTGGCATTTCACTCGATCAAACTACATGTTGAAAGGATTTGTGGTGAAGGAAAATTTCGAGTGTTGGAATACATACATTTTAAGACCAAACCGGGACCAGTTGCGAAAAATGCAACTTAGCGGCCTTCCGGTAGGAATTGAACCCGCGACCCTGCGATTGCTAGTGCAGTGCTCTGACCACTGCAGCTACGGAAGCCGTTGCCGAGAGCCTAGTCACGAGTTCTGTATATATGGTGGTAATGCCGGGATAAGATTCTGGGTATATTATAGGTAATATTTGGCATTTCACTCGATCAAACTACATGTTGAAAGGATTTGTGGTGAAGGAAAATTTCGAGTGTTGGAATACATACATTTTAAGACCAAACCGGGACCAGTTGCGAAAAATGCAACTTAGCGGCCTTCCGGTAGGAATTGAACCCGCGACCCTGCGATTGCTAGTGCAGTGCTCTGACCACTGAGCTACGGAAGCCGTTGCCGAGAGCCTAGTCACGAGTTCTGTATATATGGTGGTAATGCCGGGATAAGATTCTGGGTATATTATAGGTAATATTTGGCATTTCACTCGATCAAACTACATGTTGAAAGGATTTGTGGTGAAGGAAAATTTCGAGTGTTGGAATACATACATTTTAAGACCAAACCGGGACCAGTTGCGAAAAAATGCAACTTAGCGGCCTTCCGGTAGGAATTGAACGCGCGACCCTGCGATTGCTAGTGCAGTGCTCTGACCACTGAGCTACGGAAGCCGTTGCCGAGAGCCTAGTCACGAGTTCTGTATATATGGTGGTAATGCCAGGATAAGATTCTGGGTATATTATAGGTAATGTTTGGCATTTCACTCGATCAAACTACATGTTGAAAGGATTTGTGGTGAAGGAAAATTTCGAGTGTTGGAATACATACATTTTAAGACCAAACCGGGACCAGTTGCGAAAAATGCAACTTAGCGGCCTTCCGGTAGGAATTGAACCCGCGACCCAGCGATTGCTAGTGCAGTGCTCTGACCACTGAGCTACGGAAGCCGTTGCCGAGAGCCTAGTCACGAGTTCTGTATATATGGTGGTAATGCCGGGATAAGATTCTGGGTATATTATAGGTAATATTTGGCATTTCACTCGATCAAACTACATGTTGAAAGGATTTGTGGTGAAGGAAAATTTCGAGTGTTGGAATACATACATTTTAAGACCAAACCGGGACCAGTTGCGAAAAATGCAACTTAGCGGCCTTCCGGTAGGAATTGAACCCGCGACCCTGCGATTGCTAGTGCAGTGCTCTGACCACTGCAGCTACGGAAGCCGTTGCCGAGAGCCTAGTCACGAGTTCTGTATATATGGTGGTAATGCCGGGATAAGATTCTGGGTATATTATAGGTAATATTTGGCATTTCACTCGATCAAACTACATGTTGAAAGGATTTGTGGTGAAGGAAAATTTCGAGTGTTGGAATACATACATTTTAAGACCAAACCGGGACCAGTTGCGAAAAATGCAACTTAGCGGCCTTCCGGTAGGAATTGAACCCGCGACCCTGCGATTGCTAGTGCAGTGCTCTGACCACTGCAGCTACGGAAGCCGTTGCCGAGAGCCTAGTCACGAGTTCTGTATATATGGTGGTAATGCCGGGATAAGATTCTGGGTATATTATAGGTAATATTTGGCATTTCACTCGATCAAACTACATGTTGAAAGGATTTGTGGTGAAGGAAAATTTCGAGTGTTGGAATACATACATTTTAAGACCAAACCGGGACCAGTTGCGAAAAATGCAACTTAGCGGCCTTCCGGTAGGAATTGAACCCGCGACCCTGCGATTGCTAGTGCAGTGCTCTGACCACTGCAGCTACGGAAGCCGTTGCCGAGAGCCTAGTCACGAGTTCTGTATATATGGTGGTAATGCCGGGATAAGATTCTGGGTATATTATAGGTAATATTTGGCATTTCACTCGATCAAACTACATGTTGAAAGGATTTGTGGTGAAGGAAAATTTCGAGTGTTGGAATACATACATTTTAAGACCAAACCGGGACCAGTTGCGAAAAATGCAACTTAGCGGCCTTCCGGTAGGAATTGAACCCGCGACCCTGCGATTGCTAGTGCAGTGCTCTGACCACTGAGCTACGGAAGCCGTTGCCGAGAGCCTAGTCACGAGTTCTGTATATATGGTGGTAATGCCGGGATAAGATTCTGGGTATATTATAGGTAATATTTGGCATTTCACTCGATCAAACTACATGTTGAAAGGATTTGTGGTGAAGGAAAATTTCGAGTGTTGGAATACATACATTTTAAGACCAAACCGGGACCAGTTGCGAAAAATGCAACTTAGCGGCCTTCCGGTAGGAATTGAACCCGCGACCCTGCGATTGCTAGTGCAGTGCTCTGACCACTGAGCTACGGAAGCCGTTGCCGAGAGCCTAGTCACGAGTTCTGTATATATGGTGGTAATGCCGGGATAAGATTCTGGGTATATTATAGGTAATATTTGGCATTTCACTCGATCAAACTACATGTTGAAAGGATTTGTGGTGAAGGAAAATTTCGAGTCTTGGAATACATACATTTTAAGACCAAACCGGGACCAGTTGCGAAAAATGCAACTTAGCGGCCTTCCGGTAGGAATTGAACCCGCGACCTTTGGTCTTAAAATGTATGTATTCCAACACTCGAAATTTTCCTTCACCACAAATCCTTTCAACATGTAGTTTGATCGAGTGAAATGCCAAATATTACCTATAATATACCCAGAATCTTATCCCGGCATTACCACCATATATACAGAACTCGTGACTAGGCTCTCGGCAACGGCTTCCGTATAGCTGCAGTGGTCAGAGCACTGCACTAGCAATCGCAGGGTCGCGGGTTCAATTCCTACCGGAAGGCCGCTAAGTTGCATTTTTCGCAACTGGTCCCGGTTTGGTCTTAAAATGTATGTATTCCAACACTCGAAATTTTCCTTCACCACAAATCCTTTCAACATGTAGTTTGATCGAGTGAAATGCCAAATATTACCTATAATATACCCAGAATCTTATCCCGGCATTACCACCATATATACAGAACTCGTGACTAGGCTCTCGGCAACGGCTTCCGTAGCTCAGTGGTCAGAGCACTGCACTAGCAATCGCAGGGTCGCGGGTTCAATTCCTATCGGAAGGCCGCTAAGTTGCATTTTTCGCAACTGGTCCCGGTTTGGTCTTAAAATGTATGTATTCCAACACTCGAAATTTTCCTTCACCACAAATCCTTTCAACATGTAGTTTGATCGAGTGAAATGCCAAATATTACCTATAATATACCCAGAATCTTATCCCGGCATTACCACCATATATACAGAACTCGTGACTAGGCTCTCGGCAACGGCTTCCGTAGCTCAGTGGTCAGAGCACTGCACTAGCAATCGCAGGGTCGCGGGTTCAATTCCTACCGGAAGGCCGCTAAGTTGCATTTTTCGCAACTGGTCCCGGTTTGGTCTTAAAATGTATGTATTCCAACACTCGAAATTTTCCTTCACCACAAATCCTTTCAACATGTAGTTTGATCGAGTGAAATGCCAAATATTACCTATAATATACCCAGAATCTTATCCCGGCATTACCACCATATATACAGAACTCGTGACTAGGCTCTCGGCAACGGCTTCCGTAGCTCAGCGGTCAGAGCACTGCACTAGCAATCGCAGGGTCGCGGGTTCAATTCCTACCGGAAGGCCGCTAAGTTGCATTTTTCGCAACTGGTCCCGGTTTGGTCTTAAAATGTATGTATTCCAACACTCGAAATTTTCCTTCACCACAAACCTTTCAACATGTAGTTTGATCGAGTGAAATGCCAAATATTACCTATAATATACCCAGAATCTTATCCCGGCATTACCACCATATATACAGAACTCGTGACCAGGCTCTCGGCAACGGCTTCCGTAGCTCAGTGGTCAGAGCACTGCACTAGCAATCGCAGGGTCGCGAGTTCAATTCCTACCGAAAGGCCGCTAAGTTGCATTTTTCGCAACTGGTCCCGGTTTGGTCTTAAAATGTATGTATTCCAACACTCGAAATTTTCCTTCACCACAAATCCTTTCAACATATATATATATATATATATATATATATATATATATATATATATATATATATATATATATATATATATATATATATATATTATATATATATATATATACTATCTATATCTATATCTATATCTATATCTATATATATAGATATATAGATATAGATATAGATATAGATATAGATATAGATATAGATATATATATATATATATATATATAGATATATATAGATATATATAGATATATAGATATATATATATATAATATATATATATATATATATATATATATATATATATATATACAAACTTTTCGTGAGAAATAGATCCCTGCCGCGGCGAGATTATTACCCCCACTTCGCTCGCATTCGCGACCTCGCCCGCGGCGAGATTATTACCCCCACTTCGCTCGCATTCGCGACCTCGCGTGCGAGGGGATAAGCGGAGCATGGAAGGACCAACTCCTTATAGGGAAGTAAAAAGTCGTTTTGGGTAATCCATTTGAATTGGACAATATTTGGGCAGATAACGCGATCTGTGATCTGCCATTGGCGATCTGTGATCTGACGAATTACATAAACAGGTTTTTTCGAATGGTATACACGTTTGCGTAATATTATAGGCACGTGTGTTATGTATTTACACTCGCTAATTCCAAATCTGTATTCAGATTTGAAAACGGTTAAATATTGGCTGAGATAACGTTCAAAATCTAAGGCCATTTTGTCGTACCTATCTCACAAATACACAAGGAATAATACGGGGAATAATAATTTTTTTAACAGAAAAATCTTGATGAGTATTAAATCGCATCCTCTAGGAGGTTGTCGTGTAAATATTAACTACAAGTAATATTTTTATTGTTATAGGGATTTATGGTGAAGGAAAATTTCGAGTGTTAGACTATATATATTTTAAGACCAAACTGGGATCAGCTGGAATTGATCCTGAGACCCTGTAACACGGAGTCTAATACTAAGCCTAATACTAAGCCTAATACTAATCCTAATACTAAGCCTAATACTAATCCTAATCCTAATACTAATCCTAAACCTAATCCTAATACTAAGCCTAATACTAATCCTAATACTAAGCCCAATACTAATCATAATAAACCCGCCCAATACTAAACCTAACTCTAACCCTAATATCAACCTTTATAAAATTACAATATTCGGAAAATTCACAAGTCTATTTAAGACTATTTTTGACGAGAATAAGTTAATTTATTCTATTTTATTTTATGTAAACAAACATTTCACTTCTGGTGGGGTGATTTGACGTTGTTCGGCGTTGCTATGACAATTTTATATTGTCGAAGTTTATTATTCGTTCGAAGAGTTTGAGAGCTGTGACTTTTTTGAGAGCTGTGAAAATAAACCTTTACATTTTGCGATTATTTGTGTGGTCTTGGACGTTCCGCACATTTTAAGAGATTATGTCAAAATATACTGTTTAAATGTACATTAAATGTACTGGTAACAGCAATTCAGCAAACTTGTCAACCGACGAGTAATATCGTAGCCAGGTGCGCCGCACCGGGACCGTATCAGCCCATCCGGCAAACTGCCTCTTTTTATTAATGGTGCTATAATATTTTCTTAAAAATAATGGATACACTACAGAAAAAGTGATTCGTGGTCTTTAGATTTTAATCAAAAGTGCTGTCAAAATGCAAGAAATGCCATTTCAGAAACCTAAATTCAAACATTTTCTTGCGGTAAATCCCCCCGGACCCCCTATATGTCGTCACTTTGTGGGAGGGGCCCGAACTTTTTTTCTCGCACTCGCGCGAAGTATTTATATTTTAAGTTAAAGTGGCCCTAACCTCAAAATTTTTCATTGTCTATATTAAAATGATAAAGTAACTTCTTTTGAAGATTCTCGTTTCTTCGCTTTCTTTTTTAGATATATCAGTTTGTTTGATATGCAAATGTCCGGAATTTACGTCACACATGCACAATGAGTTATCTTATATATCTTTGCGTTCATCAAATAAAAACACTAAAGTGTGAATAACACTTCTCCCACAACACCAAACCTCTCGATTTTAAAGGATTTCGTTCGAGAATGAAGTGATATACACATTTCTCCAATAAGTCATTATGCATGTGTGACGTAAATTTCGGACATTTGCATATCAAACAAACTGATATATCTCAAAAAGAAAGTGAAGAAACGAAAATCTTCAAGTGAAGTTACAAAATTTTGAGGTTAGGGGCACTTTAACATGCAGAAATGTAGTACATCAAAATAGTATTGTGATACTTGTGGCCTCACGAAGATTGATGACGATTTTGCCAGAAAACAAATTACTGAAATCAATCCTGATATAAATGACTGTAGAGAAATCGCACAGGTGGTGATATGAAATTTTTTTTCTTGATACATATTTTTCTAAATATACTCTACTGCATTCTACTTCACTCTACTCTCCTACACCCTAATAATACACTCTACTGTACTCCACTACACTCTACTACACTTACTACGTCACCCTGATGTTGGGACACAGGTGACAAATCGCGGGGACGTGTCGCAGGGACATGTTGCAGGGACACACGAGGCGACAAATCGCGGGGCATGTTGTGGGGACATTTCCCCTGATGAGGACACACGAGGTGACATGTCAGAGAAGGAAAAGGAAAATAAAATAACGTTCTTTGATTGGTTTATTTTAATTTTGTCAAAGTGGTTTATTAAAATTTTGTCCCCGCGACAGGATTTCGCATGAACCTTAATTTACTAAACTACACCCTAATGTACTAGACTAATGAGAATTTGCATTAAATCAAAAGCGTTATATATCGTAATTAATCAAAGTATAAGCAATTGTTTCTGAATTATTTTATAAAAATAATAGAATACGTTTGCTTGGGTCTCTATAACGTGATCGAAACCCTCGAGAAGTAATAAAAACATTCGAGAAGTTGGGAAAGCACTCTCCTCGGCGGCTCGTGCTTCTCCCTACACTTCTCTTGTGTTTTTATTACGTCACTCAGGTTTCGATAACGTTATAGAGACCCAGGCAAACGTATTCTATTATTTAAACAGAGACCCGGCAAACGTATTCTATTATATATTCACTCAACTTCACTCTACACTCTCTAATGTACTAGACCTTACTCTACTAAATTCTACTACTATTCATCACATATAACCCTAAAATCCCTTTTAATTTTACAAACGAAAGATTTGAGAACTATAACTCTCTTGATGAAAAAATAAAATATTTTCTGTTGCCCAAATTAATTCGAGAAATTTATTTTGTCAATAAAAATTGATAATTATTGAATCTAACAAGAATTCCCTATTTATTTTATTTCATCTTGTCTCGATGTACTTATTTCGTTCCGTCACCTGAGTTAATAACTTATATACATGATTTTACTTCAAAATATATTGGTGTCTGTGCTGTTTTAGCCCTATCATTATTATAAGGAGCTTGTACCTGCAGACATTTCATGGTATATGTATTTCTCTATTTGTAAGTTATTGTAACTTGATTTGTTGGCAGGGGCCGGATTTAGGAATGGCAAGCTGGGTAGTTGCCCCGCAGGGGCCTCCACATCTAAAAAATGTATTTGTGCAAATGCCTGAGTGGTAGTTAGTGTTACAGATATAGACCTCTTTCATAATGATAATGGCTACCATTTTAAATATTCTTTTATGTGCATATAAATCAGCCTTTACAACCTCGTTAGGAAGGAAAGATTCTTTTGAATTGCTGACACGCAATCGAGGCCATAAAGGCTAATTTAGATGCACATAAAGGAATATTTAAATTGGTCGCCATTATGAAAGAGGTCTAAGATATTCATCTTATCTCATTCTCTACTTTATATAGCTTATTCAGATTCTTTACTTGAAACATAGGATCTAGATTCTTATATAGATTGATCATGATGTTTATAGATGTACATTTTTATTCAGATTCTTTGTACTTAAAAAATATACTTTATGGATGACTGAAAATATGTGTCTTCCTTTTTAGCAGGTGGGGCCTGTTTGTTGGGTACAAATGAATTAATTTTCTACTACATTCTACAGGATTCGAATGCATGTTAATACGTATTAAGGTCCCCTATTATACCAAGACAACAATAGACATGCATGAAGTGGTTACCCCATTTTGAAACGAAACTTTATGATACCATTCCGAAACGAAATACAGACCCTTTTGAAACGAAATGAATCTTTACATCCTGAAATTAAAAATTAGTTCCCAGATAATTCCCTACACTGCTTATTTTTTACTGTATCGAAGGTTTATTCGACATAGAAGTGTTTGAAATCGAGTTTGAAATCGTGTTTCTTCGACTGTTTAAAGTATGCGCAACCTTATTAAGGGTGCTGTATATATAGATAATGTTTGAGTTCATATATGTTTGTTTAGATTATATGGCGAGACCGTTAAATTCAAGTAATTAACGTTAACGTCGTAATACATAATTAATACCAAACGTTCAAACGCAAATATTTTAGTTCCTGTCGCTCCAACTGCTTAGATTCCACGGAGCATCATTGTGTGTGCTTAGCTTCAACCTCGTTCTTTTGCATCCCACTCAGTTTTTTTACTCATTTTGTTCTTTCAGTGGAGTTCGGGAAAGTGGGGTTGGGGCTGTGCGTGTGTGTTGGTACATCGTGAATTCCGACCAGTTGGTCTATGACTTTATGTATTGACTTTTTGGTTGTTCTTATACATCTATTTTTAATTTCAACGGGAAGGCGCCTCGCATGGGTCCTCCAGTCCCGTTCGCGCTCCTTCCGTTTCGGTATTTTTTGTAATTACATTAATATCTTACAGTATAAAATCGATCAAATAGACAAATGCTAAAAGCATTGATATACGGCAATTACTTCGATGAAAATTCGAAGAGGTTTGTGACCGCATGCCAAGGTTCATTGAATTTTAAAATGTTGTATTTCGTTTAGGATGATCTAGAAATGTGCATTTCATTTTAAAATAAAATGTTTTGTTTACGAAATGCTTTGCTTTCTGTTTCATTTCAAAATGAAATATCTCATTTCAAAATGAAACGTTTTGTTTCAAATATATTAATTTGACACCACCAAGGCTGACCCTAGTTTTAGCGAACAGAAACGTGGAGATGTCGGGCCAGACAGGGATATTTACTAACCCTAACTCTGAGTTTTATACTTTAGCAGCAGAAAACGAAAGATGATATACAAATTAAGTCAAGTTTAACGTACAATATTTGGGCTACAAACAAACGTTCGCGGTCCTTTGAACCCTGATAGAAATAATTTAATCAACTTTATTAAACAAGTATTGACATAAAAACTAAAAGGAAATCAAGCTATTGACAATTCTGTTTTTCTTAAACTTAAAATCTCAATAACAAAAGTAGTATAGTACAGTAAATATATATTTCAGCTCTGGTTAATAAATACACTTTATAAATATCTCAATCAAATTCACTTTGTTTTCCAACAACATGAGAATTACTTTGTGAAAAACTTGTTTGCAACTGGTATACTGCAACATTTGAGGCCATGTATTGCAAAAGGCAACGAAGCAACGACTGTCCACTCGTGCTTTTCACAATAAAAACACTCCGTTTCTGAAGTGCACAATGCATTACGGTCACATCCTCCAACGATATAAACTTTGTTATCATCAACAGCTATCCCAGCATCCCAACGAGCAGTATTGGCATTTGGTATGACAGACCATTCATCGATATCTGGAGAGTAAACTTCACCAGAATTTAAATGACATGTACCATCCCATCCACCTACAACATCCAAAGCAGTTTAAAAGATTAGTATAGGTAATCGCATGGGTGTTTTAAAGTTTCACGATTTATGAAACTTTGAAAACACAAGTGAAATTAATCCTTAATTTCACGAGGAACCATGTGATTACCTGATTAGAGGGCAAAATATATTCATAAATAAGTTAGCTACACACGTGAACAACATGAGCAAGCCAGCTAAATGTAAAAGCCAAGCGTGAAAAACAACTATATATATAACCCACTGAAAGTAAACGGTACATTACAACGAACTTTACTGAGTCAAACATCAACTTAAGAGAACAGAAGAGCTTGGATTTACGAGTAAAACAACATTATAACTTAAGTGTTTCCCGCTGGCGTCTCCACCAATCAGGTACAAGTAATTTTATCCTGAATTTAGGAAAAATGTCCTCATTAACCAATCACATTCGACTAATTTTTCCCTCTATATGATTTATCATTTATAGACCCGGAGCGAGGGGAATTCGACGAAATATTACCCCGAGGGATGACATATCCCGAGGGGTAATATTTCGACGAATTCCCCGAGCGGAAGGTCTATAAATTCACAGGATAAATTATATATTATACCGAAACAATCTTGAATGCTGTCTTGAAACGTCTAGAAACGTCTTGTTGTACCTCCATTAGTATTCGTGATCAGCTGGTGATTCGAGGTCAAATATCATGCCCCCGAGAAATCGAGGGGAATTCGAGTTTAAATTGACTGGTCACGTGGTACGGATCTAGCTCTTTGATTGGACAATTTGTAGTTGAGGTATAATATTACTACTTTACTAACTCCAGAAATATCGATTAATCATGTGCATTAATTTTCATGTTACCCTGAGGATGATTCTGGAATTAGTTATTCTAGTTTTAGATAGTGGTAATTTTGATAAATCTGCTAAATTATACTGTATAATGACTTACCAATGACATATATTTTACCATTGCAGAAGGCCCCACAAGCACTGGCACGCTTGCAGGACATGGGGGACATTTCACACCAAGTATCACTGGTTGGATCATACTTCTCGACTGAATTTAAGGACATACCATAATAATTTACGCCCCCAATCACAAACAAGTTCTGACAACCAACAACACATGCACTACTTCTTGTCGACGCCATTGGGCATATCATAGTCCATGTATCAGTTCCAGGACTGTACTTTTCGACAGAGTTTTGACGCACATTATTCTCATCACAACCTCCAACAGCGTACATTGTACCTAGAAAAATATTTTCATAGAGATGCCTCAAATAAGATCCTAAGATACTATTTTAAAGGTCCTTAGATACTATTTGATCCACATGGTCCTGGAAAGTGCCGGTCTGCTCAGTGAGATCTCACATCACAACTATTTCCCTTATTAAAATTTCATTGCGTTGAGCAGGCCCGAAATGAGCAGGCCCGCCTGCACCAATTGGTAGTTTATTGCATTCTAAGTTATTCATGTTAAATACCCAAGCAGGTCCAAAAGTTATTTCTCATGTGAAACAATATCTCGCTGAGTGGGCCATCTAACTTACCCTGGATTATGTGAACGTGTGTAACGGATATAAGGTCTGCAAATCGAAATACGTCCGAACACCCTTAAGGTAATTCGGAAGAGAATGATGGAAGACGGTAGCACAGTATTCAAGGACAGGTCTAATGCAAATACAATAACTCATGTACAGGTATAAATTCTGTTTGTGCCAGAAAAAGCAGTCGTAAATCGCAGGTGGTCATAAAACATGGGGTCGTAAATATTACCATTCTCTATGTACATTATTGGCATTTTGTAAGTTTCTAAGTTTCTTTTTGTTTAGGTACCTCCATTTGCATTCAAGTGCAAACCTCAAACATTTTTTTGAGTTGTTTGATGTTTGAAATGTGTTGTTTTAAAGGCATTTGTCTCATTAGGAGTTTGTCCCAATCAGATTTAAACAGCTCAAAATTTTTTTGCAGTTTGCATTTGAACATATTAAATGGCTGTAATGGACTAAACCAACTTAAGATATATAATTATTATGGTAATGTTCATTGTATAAGTTTATTGTAAGACAGCAGATATACAGTAATAAGAACAGTTTTGAATAATTTTAAAACCACCAGACAAAACATGATAGACACTTCCTCAATTTTCTTCAATGTTGATGAGGTACAGGCTCCAAGTTGAGTTTGGCAATAACAATTTGTCAATGTATTCACAGATTCACTGTTACTGTGTTTTCATACCCAACTTCAATTCCAAGCCATTGTTTGTGGCTACTGTACTATCATGACATACAAGTCGACCTCCTAATTTTTGGGTAAAAAATTGTGATTTTTAGGATACCCTGTGTATAAGTCGAGTCCCCAAATTAAATAGTTACTGGTAGCAGACACAGAATAATATTCACGGAAATTTTAATAGCGTAATACAACGAATCTTTAAAAACGAGAACGGAAGTATTTTACAGAAACAAATAAATACGCTTTTAATCGAACCTACAGTATTTACAACTTACTCAATTTAATAGTATGCTGGTCTTATAAAGAAAAGGAAATTACAAACAATGTTTCAGCCAGTGGCAATTCGATCCACAATCAGCACATTTTGTCCTCGGTATTCTTCTGAATTTTCTCTTGTTGTGCCAGTCTCGAACGAGCTTTTCGTTAACGCCATACTTATGTCCAGCAGCACGTTGTACTTTCTTCGTTTTAACGGATCTCCTCCGCAGGCGTTTTTTGGGTGAGAAATTAAGGGTACTATACACTGGAGTTAGCATGAAATGCATGCTATTTACATGTATTGATTGACACAAATACTAGCGATAAACTGATTGGCCCATTTCCTGATGCATCGAGAGGACTGGGTACTAGTTTATCATTCTATGATTTTGTGACCCTTCGTGTATAAGTCGAGGTCGGGTTTTTTATATCAATTTTTGGTCCTAGGAAATCGACTTATACACCGTGATATATGGTAGTGAAGCAAATTTGTGTCTATCTGGGATGCACAGCATCTACAGTAGTCTTTTGTAGACATGCTATGTAGAAGATGTGTGTATTGACTTTCCAAATCTTACTTTAAAAGATGAGCCGATAATCGTAAATTAATCGGTAGAAGCCGATAATCAGCAACTTTTAGGCTGACCGGTTATTGGCTGATCACATCTACATACATGTACTGTATATTGGCTGTCTGATAAATACTATTCAGGGTTTTATACTTGTGAATTTCATTTTCTTTTTTACAAAATATGCTAAGTTGTAGTGATTCCACAAAGAAACTGTCAAATTTAATTAATTTTGATAAGGTGCATCATATTTCTTGTTTGGTGAAATATTTTTTCAGGGTTCGAAATAACGAATAGTCTCTGCAGTCTCAGTATTGAACACAAACAAATAGTTCTAACAAACTATAAATTGTAATAATTGTATTAAAATTGTAAAGAAAAGCCATCATCGATGCCATCATCAAAAGCCATCATCGATCCTCATCAATGCCATTTTTTGCGTGTCTGCTATAAAGTGCCCTGGGAACGAATCACTTTCTCGCACAGGCCCGCGTAATTTCCAGTAGCTACCCACACAAAATGGCAGCCAAAATTTGATCTCTGTCATGCATTTTTGTGATTTTATTATGCCTAGCCTAGAATTCCTTTAGGCATTCAATTTCTTGCACACCATTATTTTGCTTATAATTGAGAGGGCCCTGACCTGGACGTCATGTTTCCAGTGAAAAAATGCACATCATTTTTACTCATCTAATTCAAACCCTGTTTTTTGTTACCGATTTTCATTAATTGTATTTCATTTTTCATATTTCAACTTAAATTCTGTCTTGCTGATAACTGATAGTTAATGATCACATCGGCAAATTCAAGTGTTGGGAATTCCTATTGACAAATATCAGTAACCACCGAAAAATCAGCTGATCAGGTTGTAAATCCTATCAGAATTTATTGGATTGGTAAATTTGATTTTTCTTGATCTGCTCATCCCTCTAACTTTTCTTTATGGGTTACTTACCATCTAAGACTGCAACGTTCAACAGACTTCGTTTTTTCATCATAGATGCAACTGGTGCCCAGGTATTAGTGCGTGGATCATACCTTTCAACATCATTCAATGAACTTTGAGCTGAACCTAAATTATAAAGCACTTGAGTAGAACCTGAGTTTTACAACCACAAATATTGCCAAGTGGTAGATGATTGGGCAGACAATTAGAAAATTGTTTACCGTATTTCATCCAAAGTACAGTATGTGTAATTGCCATAATAGCTATATATCAATGCTTTTAGTATTAAAAGAAACCATATAATAATAAGTGTACATGTATTCATTAAGGTCTTAAGGATACTAAACGTCTTGTATTAATGATGTACCGGTATTATAATGTCAACATTAAACTCCAATATTTGGTGTTCTTGTAATATTTTAATCAGCAAATAAACCATGTACATGAACTCAAACAAGATCTACACCTTTAGTAATGTTACACAAAATTATATTCAAAGCAACAAAATTTCAGACATTTCTAGGAAATACAAGTAGTGTGGGAACTCATTATTAATTTCAGGACACAGAGGCAGTCCTATTTCAACTCATAATGGTTTTGGAATGGCATTCATTTCAAAATGGTATGCATTTTGTTTCAAAATAAAATGTTTTGATTTCTGTTTCATTTCAAAAGGTTTTGTGCAAAATGGTGCAGCTTTCATTTCAAAATGAAATGTCTCATTTCAAAATGAAAAGTTTTGTTTCACAATGAAATATTTTGTTTCACAATGATTATAATTATTTAATTTTGACACCACTAACGTGTCATACATGTAGTTGTTTTGCAGGTGAACCTGACTGAGAAGATGGCAATTACTTACTTATGAGTTAGGCATGATCAGCAAAGACACACAAATTTGTAGCTTTCACTATGTACTGAATCTGCCTCATAAACAAAATTAATGCTTCTGTTCTCTTCACAAACGAAGTGAAAATTAAGAAAGTGAAAACACTAGAGGTTAATTTGTAAATCCTGACTGATAAATATGTCAACTTGATTGGCTGACAACTGATCACAACAAAAAAAGTGACAATACAATACAATACAATAATGGGTTGAAATTTAGATTTTTCCACTAAACAGCAGGAATAGTAGTAGCAACAGTAGTAATAATAATTTGAAATCTAATATTTCATCTGAAGATCCATTATTCCTTATGTGTCCGACATTTTCTACCCACAAGAGTAAACAAACATAAAACATTTCTCTGGTTAATGAGTGCTTTATTTATATTTTATGTGACAGTAAGAATTGCTGTGCTCTTTTATTGTGGTCATACCTTGCCTCTCCTTCCATAACTATGCAGGTGGTTCTTTTACAGCCAGTATGCACTGCCACATTTTGAATTTTGTGAACTTTAAAGTTGTTTGCAATGACAGGTGGTGCCATTCAATATAGCAAAGTTAATTAAATTAAGGAGGAAAATATGCAAACTATATCCAGTACAAAATCCGTTCCCATGGTAAACTAATTAACATATTCATTGAAAAAACAGTTTATTTCATGCCAGAGAAAAGTCTTGCACTTCCGATATTCTGATTTTTCTACTACACATACAAAATACCACGATCAAGAAATTTGCTGGTCCGCTTAGCATAAATTTTGACCCGGAATACAATACAATTATACAATACATTATTTACCCACGTCTGGCACATCACTGAACAGCTTACAAGAAACTTGTTACGATTATCAATAATCGGCTCCGTAACCCCAACTACCATTTACTATTGAAATAAAGCTTTTTTACCTTCTCTTGACTGACCACCAACAGCATAAACAAATTCTCCCATAACAGCCAGACCATGTCTACATCGAGCTATCGACATTGGTGCAAGATAAAACCATGTATTCCTTTCAGGAAGAAAGCAAAATGTTGAGTGTTTCACCTGACCTTTCTCAATTCCACCAGCACCAATGATAACATTTACCAGCCCTAACGACTTTCTCAATCTTGTGCGATAATTATCCAACAAGTGTCGTCGATCTGGCAGCAAATGATAATTCTTCGCCTCCAGTAGCAATAAATTGCAGCAAGAAGATGATATGACCAGCTCTTCTTTTTCTACATGATCTGCAATGTAGTAGGGTGACATCAATGGAAAACGTACCATATACAGCAAATTTTCCAACTCTTTCACCCTTTCAACTTGTTCTTTGTCGCTCTTAATCCATATCATCAACGCTTCATAAATTTGCTCTTCTTTTTCCACATTTGTGTCGTCGCTAGAGAGAAACTCTAACAGACGGTCGCTGCATAGTGATAGGAATTCTTTGCAGTGGGAAACCTCAACAAAATTATCCAAAATGTACTTATTCGTCGACTCTTTCAGTTCCTCGCATCCAAACTGCTCCGCGATTGATTCTATACCAAGACAGTTTGATGGTTTTAGATTCTTCTCCAGGTATTGACAACAAGTTTCCTTCAAATTATCCATGAGAAAATAATTAGCAGCGCCCACTAAGTCTTTCACGTTTTCAGCTGTTAAGAGTACTCTCCCAGTGTACAAAAAATCTAAAATTTGTTCCATAATCGGAAGACTTATATCACTAAGTATGACAGGTTTGCTCTCCATATTCTCTCGCATGTTCGTGGAAAACATCCCTCGAAAATAAGGACTACCAGCCGCTAAAACATTTCGATGGGAATACAGTTCCTTTTGTTGAACCAATAAAACTATATCGCAGAGAAATTGATCTTGTCTGAACTCGTTTAAAATAGTTAAAATTGACAACGCGTGGTTCTCTTCCAAGCAAAGTTGATCCTCCATCATTGGCTGTGATCATGGTTAGCTTCTAAAGGCTTTGTGAAGTTGCTGCACGCGTGAGACGCTCGCGTAGGCCGCGACATGCGCGATTTTAACAGCCTCGTACCCAGGCGCTTGTTTTGCTTTGCGCGTCTTATTTACAATATGGCGGACGCGAATCATGAAATGGCTTTAACAACAGATACTTGTTCTGATAGTCCCTGTGTTCTTGTCTGGGAAACCACTACCTGGATGCAAATCAGGGCTTACAAACATGGAATTTGTTCAAGGAAATGTCTATGCTCACTAACACAAAATTATGTTTTGGCAGCCCAACCAAATAAACCTCTTATACACGTGTGGGATTTTGCGAAGGTATGAAAATTGAAAAGTAAATAGATATATATAATTCAAAAGTAAATATATTTGAAATAAATCGTCTGCTTGTGTTAGGTATTGTCTAATATTATGCTTTTAAGTTTTGAGGGGCAAGATGAACAAAACCTCTTAAAAATAGTAAAGATATCGCGCCAAGATTACGCAATATAAATAATCTGGTGAGAGTGATATAAGTCATGCTGACATTTTAGGCATTTGAAAACTGAGGAAATAACATGCCTTCTTGCAGCTTAATTTCAAAACACACAAGACCCTGAGGGTGACATTGAAAGCAATATTGATATGCAGTAACAACACAAAGCAGAAATCACTTTTCGGCACACGCGCCACTACGCCAAGCACTTATACTGTAGTTTGATGATCTTATGCCGACACACCAACCAATGCCAGAGATCTCCATGGAATGTATGTGGAATACACACTGGTATACATCTGGTGTTCTTTTTCTCTTTAGGAACAGATGCATAGCAAGATCATTTGCCCTGGAAATATATCAGCTTTAGCAGTATCACCTGATGGCACATTTTGTGCTGCAGCCTGTTCTGAAAAAATATATATGTGGCAGGTATAAATTTGGATAAATTACGCTGTAATTATTAACATTATAAGCATTAACAACCTCACACGCATAGTGTGGCTATGTGGGTGAAGTTTCGTATAAATCCCGAAATGACATCACATACTGTAGACTATTGGTAGTTATATTCAAAATTAAAATCAGCTGTTATTTCTAAAACAAAGCATTATAATAAGAGTTCGGTTTAGGATTAAGGTAAGGTTTGGGGTTAGGACTATGTTTTGAATCTAGGATACTTATATGAAACGTCAGCCAAAAGTGTTCATGAACTCTGCATAATGTACATTAATATACCAATGCATGCAAATATACCCTATTCTATCTGAAACACTGCACTTAACTAAAAAAACAAAAAAAAAGAAAAAGAAAAAGAATGCTATGAACAATGTACATACTTATCCAGGTGAACCTAATAGATGAGTAACTAATGGATGAGCACCCTGAAAAGAAGGGGGCATGAAGGGAAGGCAGCCCTGCCGAGAGGGGGATAGCCGGGGCAACTTCCCCAGGGCCTGGGCCAAATTCCCCAGGGCCTGGGCCAAATAAGGGGATATCATGATAACCATCATGTAAATCCTACACATAGAATGAAGCTTCAAAGGCATTTAGGGGGCTGTGAAAGACCATAACCCACCTTCCCCTGCCTATCTTGGCTCGGCAGCCCTGAGGGGAGGACTAAAATATGAACACTAACTAGTCCAAATATGCCTTGAGCAAACCCTTAAGTACACATGGTAAGCAGGGGCATTGTTAACCCACTTTGATTATTGGATGAGTCCAGTAAAATTTGCTTGAATATTCTATTTTTATTAACACTCATGTAAATTCTAGCAAGGGGAATTACCCCATTACGACCCTAGCATTCACAGTATGTGCCAATGGTGAATCTCTTGTAATTAACTACCATAATACATTGGAGGGTGTACTGTAGCTATGTCAGAGAGGGGTTTGCGCTCAGGCAAAATGCCAAGGGTACAAGGTTGGTTTGCGCAGGGTCTTGTTGGTAGAGTAGCCCCCAGACAAGCGTAAACTCGCGCACAGTTGCCGAGAATTACCCACTCCTACAAGAACTACTGTCACACATAAAGTGGAAGTAACTTACCATCATGGAGGTCCTTGGAGGACCAATCCCCAAACTAACATACTGACCTGGAGCCACGGCAGTCGCGAGATAAGGAGTTAGGAAAATGAGGTGGACAACCGCAGGGCCGACGTTAGCAACATGACGACCAAAAAGAAATGTGCAAGTGACCAAGCACGGGACAGAAGCAAGAGGACACCTGCAGAGGACAACAACTGCAGAGGACAACAACTGCAGTGATAAGGGCACAATTAACAAGGACAGCAACTGGAGCAGCCGGGCACGCTGGCATAATGCAACACAAGACCTGGAGTAGCCAGTGACACACATACACACCCTATGTACATTGTTGCACAGATTAGCTGGGGAACAGACCAGATGTACTGACATGAAACACACAAGCGTGCAGGCAGGGTGGGGGAAACCCGTCCAACATGCCCCACCCGACGGAACCAAGCGCCGGAACTCCTGTAAATGAAAGCGATACAAGGCGTTAGCGGCACGGTTGTCGCGACCAGGAGAGTGACACGCTGAAAAGGTAAAATGGCGGAGACAAACGACGCTGGTAAGACAACGAAGGAAATGCGTGAGAGTGGCCACCCCAGATGTGCCGTATTATCGGAAACAAACTGCACACCTAAGCGATACCAGGCCGGGCCCCAAATATGGGTCGCAACAATAATGTGAACCAATTCCATGAAGGCGATGGACGCTGGGCGAGGAAGGAAGGTCCAGGACTGACAAAACCATTGCTGCTGCCAGGGGCTGAGACGAAGCCTTCGAACCTTCGAACCTTCGAAGGTTTTTCAACCTTCGAAGGTTTTTCTAGCCCTTCGAACCTTCGGCCACACCCATTAAGAAAAAGTTAAGCACCAAACTTTAATAATACATGGACGGAAAGCGAAATTCCGCGTTTGTTTTCATCTTTACGCCGTTCCCCGCTGCCGGGTGTGAAATGCATCTCGATTCGTCTCGACAGGAAGTAGCAACAGAAAGTAGGAACCAATCGCGTTTCTGACATTTGAGTGACATTTGACCAATTTTACGGGTCTTATTTCAAAATAAGAAGTAAGAACACAGTTCAGACAGGCATGGCCGAAGGACGAACATGTTCAAACGTTTGGGATTCTTTTGTAAAGCTTCCCGAGAAAAACAAAGCAAAGTGCAAACTTTGCTCGAAAGAGCTTGCCTTCTGCGGTGGGACAACAAACCTTCGTGAGCACCTTATAGCCAAACATGCGTTGGCGCTTCAGAATGAAAACAAGCCTGCATCCCAAAATATTCGTTCATTCCTCAAACCAACTCGATGCAATGAAGCTAAGGCTGAAGGAATTTCTGAAAGGATTGCCGAGATGATTGCAATGGATATGAGACCAATCCAGATGGTAGAAGGCACGGGATTTCGAAAACTGATGAGTTACCTTGAACCAGGGTATACAGTACCGAGTCGGAAGAGCTTTACAATGCGCATAAACCGCAAACATACTCTAGGAAAAGCCAAGTTGGAGTCCATGCTGAACGAGGTCTTGAGTGTAGCGCAACCGATATATGGACCAGTATCGCTGTTGAGGCATATATGACTGTTACTGTTCATTACTTGGATTCCGATTGGGAGATGCAAAGTTTTGTCCTTGAAACCATTCATTTCCCCGAGAGGCACACTGGAGTAAACATCGCTGCAAAGTTACAGGAAATAGGCGAGAGATGGGAAATCACTGACCAGGTTGTAGCTGTTGTTCATGACCAGGCCTCAAATATGGAAGTGTCGATGGAGATTTTACGAGAAAACGAAGGTTGGAACAGTGTATTTTGCTCTGCGCATTGCCTTCAACTATGCTTAAAGTCTGGTTTAGATATTAATATTATCAACAGACTCCTTGGTGCTTCACGGAAGATCGTAACTCATTTTCACCACAGTGTAGTGGCAAGCGAGGCCCTGAAACAGAAGCAAGAACAGATGAATGTGAAAGGAAAGAAGCTAGTAACCAGTTCTGCCACGCGCTGGAACTCATCCCTTGCAATGCTGGATCGTTTGCTGAAACTTCGATGGCCTGTGACAGCAGTTTTGTCTGACGAAGAGGTGACAAAAAGAAGCGATCGTTATCTGGATCTAACAAACGAACAGTGGGAGCTTGCGGGTGATTTAGTGAAGGTACTTGAGCCTTTTAATGTAGCTACAGCCGTTCTTAGCTATGAAGAAAACGTCTCAATCTCATCCGTTTTCCCCATCCTACACGGACTGCTTGACCAGCTCAAACCATCACCAAATTCAGCAGATTCTGCAGCAATTAGCCAGTTCAAAGAAATAGTTTCGAAAGAAATTAGGAGGAGATGGGAGCTTGATTCTGTGGACGTATCTTGTCCTATTGTCGTTACTTCGGTGCTTGACCCGCGATTTAAGCAGTTGACCACGGCAAAATTAGACGACGGTCAGAAAGAGGAATTAACAGAGAAGATCGTAGAATTGGCAGATACTTTAAAACTAAGAGTTGATGGCGTCGAGCAGGAAGACTCCATAGAGGTTACTCAATGCCAGTCAAAGAAAGCGAAGACCGCGCTTGATGTACTATTGGGTCCTGAGCAGCCACCGCCTTCTGCAACACCTGTTAACATTGAACTACAACAGTTCCTATCCGAAATAGCATCTCCTCGTAGCCAGTCCCCACTTCTATGGTGGAAAGCAAATTCCACGCGGTTTCCTAATCTTGCTCGTCTAGCAAAAATGCTTCTAGCTATTCCAGCAACGTCTACGCCTTCCGAACGGGTATTTTCTACAGCAGGAAATACCGTCACAAAGCTTCGAAACAGTCTTAAGCCAAAAAACATTGACGCTTTAATTTTTTTACATAACAACTTGGGCAAGCTCCTGTAAATCATCTACATAGTGGAGCACAGATGTTTAATTTTCCTCTTGTTTTTCTTGAATTTACTGTTTACATACATTGTATATTTTTATTAAAAACAACAATATATCTATGCGCGCGCGCGTAGATACTAGATACAAAAATCGCGGCGCATGTAATAAGTAAACTGTTTCCTGTTCGTTCAGAGTGCGTATATAAATGGAAATACAGTAAAGTTATATTTGTAAAGCTTTCAACGTTTTCTGAGACATGAAAAGTACCCCAAACTCATTCGTGGTTTGCTTAGCGTTTGGGCCGGTTTCGGTTTATACGCGTCGTATAAATAAGAAGAATTTAACTCCCAGACGAATTCAATTCGTTTTAAACGTCGCACAACAGTCGCATTTAATTGTTTGAATTCAATTCGTCTGAATTACTGTAAATGCGACGATCGTGCAACGTGTAAACCGGACCTTACTGCAAATTTGAATTTCGGAACTGTGGTGGGAGGGGCTAAGAACCGAAGGTTCGAAGGTTCGCGAAGGTTTTGAACGAAGGTTCGAAGGTTTATATTTAACCTTCGTCTCACCCTTAGCCTGCCACACGGTCCCGAAACCGAGGGCACCAGACGCGTCGGAGGAAACCACCAAGTCCGGAAGAAGAACCACCGCGGGAGACAGAAAAAAGGACATGCCGTTCAACCGAATGGGGTGAGACGGGTTGCGGAAGCAGCATAACAGGTCGATCATGCGCGGAAGGCATGGTGGATCGGAGATGACTGATCAACAACTCAAGCTCCCGACAAGTACAAGTTGACTTATGCGCCCAACGGAGGAGGAGCTGTAAGATACGGGAAACCTTCTCTTGTGGTTCGATCCCGAGGAATACCAGCGACGTCGATGGACCCTCGCACTTATCGAAATGCAAAGGGCCAACGGCGAAACACGGCGAACGCCGTATCCACGTGAACTTGACAGGTGGGCGACAGGGCCAAGGGCGAGGAAATCATCGAGTTAATGAAACTGGGGAGAAATCGCATTAATTATGAACGAGGATCCATTCAACAGCCAAAGCCACCGAATCAAAGATGAAGGGAGCCGACCGCAAACCAAAGGGGAGAACAAGGTCGACGTAGAAACCATCACGCCACTTCATGCCCAGCAACGATCATCTGGGTGGATAGGCACGTTGCGATAAGCCGCCCGGACGTCAAATCTGGTCATCAACGCGACCAGAGCCCGAATGGCTTCATCCACGGACACATAGTGCAGCGAAAAGGAGTCTTTAGGAATACCGTCGTTGACCCTACCCTCCTGCGGCGAGGACAGGTTCAAGATGAGGCGCCATTTTCCCGGCTGGTGGTTCTTGGGAATTACTCCAAACGTACTAACGTGAAAGCAGCGCCAGGGGGAAGAGGCGAAAGGGCCAGCGAGACGGCGGGTGGCGAGCTCGGTAGCGAGGTACGCGTCAACCACTTCTAGGTGCTCAGACGCAGAGCGCATGTTGGAGGGGCGGGAACGCAAACGTACCCTCTCAGGCGAGGACAGTCCCGCTTGGTCCCAGGGAAACCAACCGTCAACTCCTGGGTGAATTCCGCCAAGACCAGAGGCGAGATCGCGGAAATGGGCCGGGCGAGCGAGGCCGGAGCTGCAAGAGAAAGAGGGCGGGCCAAGCTAAGTGGACAGCAACGAGCTTATGCAACGCCGTGCCCGCACACCCCGGGAGTAACCCCCAACACATTTCCCATCCCCAACAACCCCTCCCGTCTCCAACAACACCCCCTCCCCCCCGAAGAACAGCAACAACAATAGCAGAGCAAGCAAGAACTTTAAGTAGTAGTTAGAACACGCAAATACCCGCAACAGCATGAAACCCTCAAGCCAGTACTGTACTAAACGCAACCGTGGTCCAGCGGGAGGGGAGACGAGTCCGCATGCGTCTGGGAACACCAATGTCTAAGCAACTGAGGCCCAGAGACCGTCACAACAGCTTGGAGGCCGAAGAAGCAACACCACGAGAAGATACCGGCAGAATGGACGCGAACTAAACGACACGTATGAAAGTTTGTACTCAAGGCTAATCAAACAGGCCACATGCTAGAGGTTACTGAAACCAACACAAACATACTTTGCCTGGTGTTAATAAAGCCATTAAAATTGACTGAGTAGAAGTATTAAGATGTCACAACTATACTATCAAATCTCACAATGTATTCATTTTTTCTAAATGCCTTTTAGCATTCATAATAACTTGCAGTTACAATGTACTGTACTTTTATTTCAGTCTTGCTTCCCCAGACTAGATATTGTCCAAAATGAATACTTCCACTGTCGATTTTTACCCGAATGATATGAGTTTGATGGTAAGATCCCACTACCAAGCAACACTGCTTTGTTAAAGAATCTAACAAAACAAGGCAATCACATGGTGTTCAACTCAATACCACAATAAGTATACCAACATTAACATTCATGCAAGAGTCTGCGATAGCACCCCCAATATCCCTGCGATTCCTGACCATACGCTGTGTGGAACCGCACCTAATTGGGCACAGTGTCCTGAACCAATTCAATCTTTGGAGGGTGTAGCTCTGTCGGAGAGGGTTTTACGCTAATAGCTGAGGAACAGTTTACAACCCAGAGATCCACAAAGACGGGAGCGGTCTCATAGGTAGAGCAGCCCAACTAACTTGTTACAATGTTGCCGAGAATTACCCTCTCCAACGCCACCCTCCAGCTAAGCTGGAGAAGGGATTCGAGGCACGAAACCTGCCCAAAGGCGTTTTCCCACCCAAGTGATCACTCACGGCTCTTCTTGAAGACATGAAAGACTGCCCCATTCGAGGTTGTATAGTACTTGCAGGTCTGTCTAGCCAGCCTATCTGCTTGGTCGCCACCCTTTTGCCTTATTGTCATCTCCGATGCTCATCACCAGATCCTTTTCGCGTGATCTTCACCTCCAGGGCTGCTCACCGCTGTCTCTTTTCATCGTCATTAGCTGGCCCCGGTCCATTCTATCCCAGAGGGGTGTTACACTGTAGGTAACTTTCTCGTCTTGGCTGGCTTCCCGCATCACCTCATGAACACACTTGGTCGTTGGTCCAGCGATTCTTCCCTTCGATATTCGTACTCCTCCACCCGTAGTCCACGACGCGTTTCCTGGTCTAATCTTGCAGGTGTTGATGTACCAGATGCGACGAAGTTGTCCGAACAAGCGAACTCACTGACCCGAAGTTTTTGTTTTAGATTTATCACTCGTTTAGGTGAACGGACAACCCCCAACAGGCTAGAAGCCCAATGATAGGGGTTTTGAGGGCCTACGATTTAAGGTCGTTATCCGAAGGTAACCAGAAAGCTGTATAGCAAAGCGTCCGGAACCTGTCGTGGTCGAGCAGCGGTATTCCAGCATCCGAAAGTGAAATAAAGCGTCAGCAGCGCTGGTTACTCTACCGGGCGTGCGAAGCGCGGTGATAATAACATGGTGAAGACCGGCCATGCGGGTAAGACGGTAAGACAGAAAGTGCATGAACTCAGACGTCCGGAACGTACAGCTGATGAGATTGTTGACCAAACACCATGTTGCTACCGAGCGACAGGACGCGTAAAAGAACCTCAAACTACGTGAGACACATCAGGGCCGCAACCTTTTGTAACTTGAGACAGACCAGGCGCCATGGCAATTGTAATCTGAAACAACTGAGGTGTCGCCGCAACTGTATCTGAGTCACAGGAACTGTATCTGAGTCACAGGAGGTGCATTGGCAATTATAATCCGACACACAGCAGCAGCGAGTGCAACCTGAGATACACATACGAAGCAGCAGCAGCTAAAAACCCCTAGGGGCGGCGGCAAATGTAACTTGGGACACATCAGGTGTGGCATGGCAATTGGTCAGGTGTCGTAGCACTTGGAACCTCGAGACGCATCAGGTGTGGTGGAAAATTTAACCTAAGGCAGGACAGGCGCAGCAGCAATTTGAACCTGAAACACGCGAAGTGCAGCAGCAGCAGCAGTTAGAGCCCGGGACACATCCGGCGTAGCAGCAATTGTAACTCGAGACACACCAGGTGTGGCATGGCAATTGGCACGGCGTCAAATGTAACTTGAGACACATCAGGTGTGGCATGGCAATTGGCACCCCGAGACACATCAGGTGAGGGGGAAGGGTAGACCATGGGTAGCGGAGGTAAGACCCTGGGCAGCGGAGGTAAGACCCTGGGCAGCGGAGGTAAGACCCTGGGTAGCGGAGGTAATTGAACGTAAGGCAGGACAGGCACAGCAGCAATTGGAGCCATAAAACACGTGAAGTGCAGCAGCAATTAGACACCGGGACACATCTAGCGTAGCAGCAAGTGTAACCAGAGACACATCAGGGGCATAGGCAATGGCAAGCTGAGACACATCAAGTGCCGCGGCACATGAAAAACTGACAATTAAAATAACACAAATTATGTTGAAGCATGTAGCAGGGATCAGCGCACAAAAAATGGACGGCACCTGATAATGGACAGCACCTGATTATTGTGGGAAAATCGGATACTTGCATGAATGGCGGACAACGAAGGTGTGTTCGTAAAGTACACCGGGGGTAAGACAATACCAGTACAAACAGAGAGCACTCGTGGGGCTGTGGCCAGCTTAGAACAAGAACCGCCCGCGAAGGGTGAGTCGTTGACACCATGGTCAGCGTAAACAATAATACATTGCAGAACGAAGTAATAGCACAAAGCGAAACTCCTGGGAGGGAAGATCCCCAAGACGGTCTATACGAACTCGCACACAAGGCATAACCGGGGGAAAACTAGGATATCAGGGGGGCTATCAGGGGGGCGGGGCCCACGAGCCGATGAGACAATAACCAATCATACGAGGTAAGGAAAAACAAGCGATCTACAACAGGAAAATATTTAACAGTTCGAAGTTATAGTAAGGAGTGCGGACATCCTACGCAAAACAACAACAACTGCCAGTGCCAGGTGGGATGAATGGCGCGGGCACTTATAGATAAGCGGTAAAATGGCAGTGAGCACCAAACAGTCAACTATCCTGCAGAGAGCAACGGACATGCAATGCAATCAATCAATTTAACCATATATAAGTAAACAAGCGGGCTGCTTAGTATAGAGACGGCAATAAAGCAGCGTAAACGGCGCTTCGCAACAAACTGATAAGATGAATGTCGAGGGCACTTATGATAAGCGGTAAATTGACAGCGAGCACAAAGCAATGTACGAACAAACCAAGTTCTCCGTGAAATAACTATCCTGCAGAAAGCAACGGATAAGCAAAGCAAGCAAGAAATTTAACCTGATATAGGTAAACAAACTGGCTTGGAACAGACGGCAATAAAGCATCGTAAACAGCACATCGCAACCAAACTGAAAAGATGAATAGCGAAGGCACTTATAGCAAGGTTGTAAACTATTTCTAGGAGATAAGCGGTAAATTGGCAGCGAGCACCAAGCAATTGTACGAACAAACCAAGTGCTCCGTGAAATAACAATCCTGCAGAGCAACGGATAAGCAATGCAAGAAATTTAACCAGATATATATAGGTAAACAAGCTGGCTTAGAACAGACGGCAATAAAGCAGCGTAAACAGCACTTCGCAACTGAAAGATGAATGGCGGAGGCTGCCGAGATAAGCGGTAAATTGACAGCGAGCACCAAGCAATTGTACGAACAAACCAAGTTCTCCGTGAAATAACTATCCTGCAGAGAGCAACGGATAAGCAAACCAAGCAATGCAAGCAATAAATTTAACCAGATATACTAGTACAAGCTGGCTTGATTAGTACAGATGGCAATAAAGCAGCGTAAACAGCGCTTCGCAATAAAACTGATAGGAGGAATCGATATAAGCGGAAAATTAACAGCGAGCACCAAGCAATGTACGAACAAACCAAATTGTCCGTGAAAACAACTATCCTACAGAGAGCAACGGACATTAAGCAATTAAGCAATAAATTTAACCAGATATAGGTACAAGCTGGCTTGATTAGTACAGACGGCAATAAAGCAGCGTAAATGGCGCTTCGCAACATAACTGATAAGAGCACACGGTTTACAACATAATAAACCCTGATTGATAAGGTACAAACCACAAGACCGGCTGATGCGGGTCTAAATTGAAGAGGTTAAGTTTGAAAACCATTTGGGCTAAGAACGTTGCAAGCATTTCGGCCAAGTGAACCACGACCAACGAACGAACGGGAATTTTCTCGACTCAAGGCAGGATTTCGCAATATATCTGCACCGAATAAGTTGTAAAAGGCTTTGCAGCAGCATCTAACGCTTGTTATAGGCTTGGACAGAAACCGTTTTAACACAGGAAACGGTGTATATCTTCGAGCAGCGAAGTCAACGAAGTATCGTGTACGACGAACAGCGTACGAATAAGCCCTGAAGTGGAGGACCGTCAGATGCCACGAGTTTTGCATTGACGTAAGCCGTAAGGCATTCAGTGTACACATCCTCAATATCTATAGGGCCCCAAGGGACCACAAGACCGGCAGCACACTTATTTTTATTGCATAAATCCATCAATATCCTAATGTATCCGCAACAGCACATGTCACTAATTATGGCAGAATGCATATCAAAGGGATGGCGTTAGGAGCAGCAGCAAATGCAGAAGCTATGGCTCAATTAGTTCCCAGGAATATGGTGTGGGTTAGGAGGTCCCTGAGGAATCGACCTATGATGTGACCTATACCAGCATCAAAGGGGAACTATACTGCCATATTACAATGGTCACAGAGTGATGTGTTGCCAAGCACCTGGACCTGTCATACACAAAGTAGGCTAGTAGCCAATGCCCCAAGGGTCAGTTTTCAACACTTTATTCCTGAGCCAGATATATCGGGAGTGGTAGGGAGCTGGAGTGGATGTGGATTGAGATGTGGTAAGGAGGTTGGCAATCAAACACAGTCGAAAGTGGTGGGAGTAGTTTGTTGTAATGTTGATTGCCCGTTGTCTATCAACCACAGTGATTTCATTGTCTACCGTGTGTCAAACTTGCTTCTTGGCATGAGTTTTTTTGTTCCTTCACCCATATCAGGGCTAACATCTTCTTTGTGGACCTTTAATTTTTCCTTTATTTCTTTAATGAAGTTATTGGGTTTTTTCTAGCATGGTAGACAAAAACAGTTCTCACTTTATTCCCTTGGTTTTGTCTAATTTGTTTCACCTTCTACTTATAAGTATTCACTTGATCCACCCCAACTTGTTTCACTGATTGACAGTAAAAATAACAAATGACTTTCCTGCTTTTGTCAAGATTTTTCTGGTTGTACCATCATGTATGAAATTTAAATTGTGAATGAATTTTAAAATTGAAATGGAAAGTGAATTGGAAAGTGGGAGATGATTTCAGGGTGAATGTTGGGATACATCAGGGCTCCGTGCTGACTCTTTACAATGGTTTTGTAAACTATTTCACATGAGTTCAGATCTGGTCTTCCTAATTGGGAGTTACTTTATGCTGATCATCTATTGCGGAAAGTATGGAAGATCTTGTTGACAAGTTAAAATATTGGAAGGATAAAATGAAAATGAAAGGTTTGAGAGTGAACATACACAAGACAAATATATAGTAATGATAAGTGGTATAGGAGAAGGACCAGTAGTGAAATCTGTGGCCACGTGGTGTGTCCAAGAAGGGAGTTGGTGTGAATTCAATTGTGCACTAAGTGAAGCTGTTGGATCCACAAAAAATGTAGTGGTGGTAGTGGCAGATTGGCAGGAATTGTGAATGTGTTAGTTGAAGGTGGAGACCAACACTGCCTGACAGTTTAGAGAATGTTAGTATTGGTGCAGACTCGTTTAAGTGTGTGAACAAGTTTTGCTATCTTGGCGCTACAGTATGATATAAAGTGCAGGTGGTGGTGCAGAGAACAGCTCGATTTGTAGAGTTGTAGAGTTAATAGTGCTTGAAAGAAGATTAGAGAGTCGCTTCCAATGTTTACCTCCAGAGGAATATCACTGAAATTGAAATGAATGTTGTACACTGCATGTGTTAGAAGTGCAATGATATGCAGTAGTGAAACATGCGCAGTCAAGGAAGATGAATTTAGAAGACTTGAACGCTGATTTAAGGATGATTAGATGGATGTGCAATGCAACATTGAGAGACAGGAAGATGTCAGAAGAGCTAAAGAGGTCGTTTGGGAATGGTTAACATCAGGGATGTTATATATAGACGTGCAGGGGATGGATAAAAATAATGCATAAAAATAATGGGTGCGGAAGATCATTGATTTAAACGAAGAAGGGGGACATCAACTGAGACCTAGGAAGACATGGGAGCAGGTTGTGAAGAGAGATTTAGGGAAGAAAGGTTTGTGTAAGGAACTGGCAGTCTGGTATAATATTATGCTGCATGGAAAGTTAATTGCTATTTTGTACTGTAAGTCCCGGCTAACCCATGGAAGCATAGAAAATGGCCGTTAAAACTCAATAATAATGGTACAATATAAATAATTTTGTGAAACATAAAGTGAATTAAACGTAAAGTTACGGTTGACTTTACGTTTCATTCTTTAGAGAAACGTTACAACCTTTTATATACACGTCAGTTCACCAACCTTTTCATTCGTATTTTATTACACGTATTTTAAACCAGTCCTGCTTTCTCAGACCAGATTTTTCCCAAAATTGATACTTGATGCACTGTCCATTTTAATTCATATGTTATATTCAACAATTATTCACCGAAGTGGAGGTGAATAGTGGTGGATATTTATATAATATCCACAATATATAATATCCACACTATTCACCGACACTGAGGTGAATAATTGTTTTAGTATAAATACACAGGTGATCTTTTTGGAATAGCATTTTCTTTAAAATTGGTTATTAATTTCCTCATCTGTCACACTGACAAAGCGGCTGGCAGCCATTTTGCCTAAACGCTGTAGGTGATCACCTGTGTATTTATACTAAATATATATATTTTCTTTAAACACGTCTGAAAAGTGTTATTTTGCTTATGAAAAGGTATTGGAAGGTTACAGGCATGAGATGGCTGAACAGGCATGACAAATCAAATGATGGACCGACAAAGGAGAAAATATGACTGAAATGTAATTTTGTATTGTCTTTAGATCGCTACAGGAAATCTTTTATGTATATTATCAAGACATTTCCAAGCAGTTACATGTCTTAAGTTCACAGATGATAGCTCGCATCTTCTTTCAGGAGCAGATGATAACTTGATATTAGTATGGCCGTTATTAAGGTAACACAAAGACATGATTTTGAAAAAGCATATATTATATGAATAGTTTATTGCTTAGTTTTTCCTGTGGTGAAAGCCTGAGTTAATGGGCGATTGCTGCACGTTCCACTTCGCGCTTAGCTACTGCAAACAGAATGGCACGAACAAAAAGTCCACGGCACGAACAACAAGTTCACCCACGAACAACAAGTGCCACGGCACGAACAAAACGTTCACGGCACGAACAACAAGTTCACGGCACAAAAGCAAAATTCGATCGCTGCAGAGGACTGGGAACTAAACCCGACGAGTGGGAAATCCGGAAGAGGTTAGATGGGTTGACTCTGTGGGACCTTTAACGAAGATGGCGCCTAGTACGTCACTGTCAGCTTAGTGTCAGCTTCTGAAGCCAACAGTGCAACCCACTACGCTACCCTAATCCTAACCTCGGGCGCGAGGGAGGGTGGGCACGCGATTTATCCCGGTCAGCGGCCAGCAATCGTCTTCTTGACGATCCTTTTAGTAATAGGATTTTTATTTGGCTTTGCTGTATCACGAGGGGTTACGGTTAAAAAAAACCATTGGGCGGGGGGGTAGTGTTAAGGTTGCACTGTTGGCTTCCGAAGACAACACTAAGCCGACAGTGACGTACTGGGTATCTCTTCCGGCTCTCCCACTCGTCGGCCATGTTTTAGTTCCCAGTCCTCTGCAGCGATGGAATTTTGCTCTTGTGTCGTGACTTGTTGTTCGTGCCGTGGACTTTTTGTTCGTGCCGTAAACTTTTTGTTCGTGCCGTAAAGTTTTTGTTCGTGCCGTGAACTTTTTGTTCGTGCCGTGAACTGGATATAATATGAAAAGAACTGGATATAATATGAAAAGGAGAAATAAGAGAACTTCAATGTGTCGAAAAATACTTAAGTAAGAGTATAAGAGTAGTTATGGATATTAATGGACGACGTTTATAATGATGTGTGCTTCTTCACGTCGGAAACGTCGTCCATAATATATACGTAAGTTCTCCTATTTCTCCTTTTCATATTATATCCAGTTCTTTTAGAACTTAGCAGCTTTCATATTTATTATCCCCTCTCGAAGTGACCGAGCGAAGCGAGGGTGATAATCTCGCCGCGGCAGGGATCCATTTATTATTAAAGATATATATATATATATACTATAGACGATGTAGTAAAAACCGTTGGAAGAGTGCTCAATGGAAATCCAGAGCATATTATAGTAAAAATTCAAAGACTCAACAGTTGTGACTAGACATTTTATTACTAGTTAGTTTCGTGCCACACACAAATGGTGTAGTACTCTTCAGATAAAATGGTCTAATGGTCTAAATGGTCTAATGGTCTATTTTATCTGAAGAGTACTACACCATTTGTGTGTGGCACGAAACTAACTAGTAATAAAATGTCTAGTCACAACTGTTGAGTCTTTGAATTTTTACTATACATGTATATATATATATATATGTTATACCTCAACTATAAATTGTCCAATCAAAGAGCTAGATTTGTACCACGTGACCAGTCAATTTAAACTCGAATTCCCCGCTTTAACCTCGAATTCCCCGCTGATGACGTATTCAGCGGGGAATTCGAGTTCGAATTACCCGCTGATGACGTATTCAGCGGGGAATTCGAGTTCGAATACCCCGCTCGTACCCAGTACTCGCGCGTAAACCAAGACGAGCCTGTAAACAATGGAGGAACAACAAGACGTTTCAAGACGTTTCTAGACGTTTCTAGACATTTCAAGACAGCATTCAAGATTGTTTCGGTATAATATATCATTTATAGACCCTCTGCTCGGGGAATTCGACGAAATATTACCCCTCGGGATGATATATCATCCCTCGGGGTAATATTTCGTCGAATTCCCCTCGCTCCGAGACTCGCCAATATGTATTTAGCCTCGCCAATTCCAAATCTGTTTTCACACTTGAAAACGGTTAAATATTGATCGAGATAATGTTCAGGGGTAGTGGTAAAAAAGGCGAGCAAGGGGATTATTGAGGATTCGTATTTCTAGTATAGATATAGACATAACATGCATCTGCACGAGTCCATGTGTAGCGAAATGATTTGAGCATCCTATAGGCGAGTAGAAGATGGTTTCGGGTATGAATCTTGACATGATATTGACATGATATGTACTATAGATGTCTTATTATTTTTTCAAGGGTCCTGACATTCTCTAGTACTTATCAAGTACAGAGCGTATCACCTCTCCATACATGGTCTAACCACTCTCTACCAATTACATCGATACATGTTGGTTATGGAGGGAAATTTTGTAGAGTGGCCACCTCATCATTGGATCATACTTGTAAGGTAATGGCCGCGTTTTAAGTAATGTTTAATTTTTGCAGCTTGATGCTTGTAAAGTTGTAAAGGTTTTGCTGTGCAAGCTGTGTTAAGTTGTCAATACTCACAAAAACTCTGAGATCCTGACAGGACTCGAACCCGCAACCTTCTGAATGCTAGACAGACGCTCTAACCATTGAGCCACTGGAACTCAGATGGCAGAGCAAGGTTAAATACGGTATTTAAACCTGGGACGAGTCTTGCCGTTATCACAAATACTTGTTGGACTACAAGTCGTGTTGTGACAGTCAATTTCCAGTCAAATGTTGTTAGTCGTGTTGTGAGAGTCAATTTCCAGTCAAATGTTGTTAGTCTTGTTGTGAGAGTCAATTTCCAGTCAAATGTTGTCTAACAAGTAAGTATATTTGTGATAACGGGAAGGCTCGTCCCAGGTTTTAATACCGTATTTAACCTTGCTCTGACATCTGAGTTCTAGTTGCTCAATGGTTAGAGCGTCTGTCTAGCATTCAGAAGCTTGCGGGTTCGAGTCCTGTCTGGAGCTCAGAGTTTTTCTGAGTATTGACAACTTAACACAGCTTGCACAGCAAAATCTTTACAACTTAATGTTTAATTTATCAGGTTTAAAACAGGAGGTGATAGCCGAGTTTTTATAGATTCAATAAAACATCTGCTGCCAGTTTATTAGACTACTTAAAAGACAAACCATTTTCAGTACGTTCATTGACGTAATAATTTTGAAAATCAACGTTGTCTAAGCCGTAAAAACCAGCGAGAAATTCATCGACAACAGCATGCGTGTCTTTATCTCGTATAAAGACACTCGTTAAACATGGATTTCGTTTGTTTTTTCTTCATGAATCAGTCTCGTAATGTACGTTGAAACACTGTTATTAATTGCGAGTCGATTGAAATAGTTGCCGGCGATACCCGGCAGTTTTAGAACCTTGCCGGCGATTTCTAATTTCAAAATATAACTCAACTTTGGGTTATCTGCGAAATTGCTCTTGCCAAGATCAAAATTATTCCGTTTCTGAATGGTAATATGATAATTTGTTTTGATTTCTCTGTATATGTCATCATAACTTTGTCCTGTGATCTTCCTTTGCACAAATGCAGTGATCAAGCTGCAGTTCAGTGCCGAAAAGTAACGATCCGAATCGCTGTCCAGTTTTCTTATCCTGCCATCTTTGTTATTGTCGCCATCTTTGTTTTTAAGTTGTAGTGGTGCCCGCGTTTCGCTTTATACAGCGGCTTCATTACAACGCGCATGAGCGAGCACGAGACCACAGTACCGTGGAAATGGCAAACAGCCGGCAAAAATTTTGGCCAACAAAAAACAGCCTACAAAATTAGGCATATTTTCTGAACGTAATTTCGAACAGTTATGCTGGTGCATGTTATGTAGTGGATTTACCTGAGAGAATATTGAGACATTTGCTCGCGAATGCTCCTTTTAACTCACATGATTGTATAACATGTACTAGGAAAATAAATCGGGCAAATCAATCGCGTAGTGTGTAAACGTAGCCATTAATCATAATATTTTATCCCAAAATAGAGTATATATTGAACCAGACAGGTGCCCTGTGGCGTACGTACGAACGAACGAACGAACGAACGAACGAACGAACGAACGAACGAACGAACGAACGAACGAACGAACGAACGAACGAACGAACGAACGAACGAACGAACGCACGCACGAACGAACGAACGAACGAACGAACGAACGAACGAACGAACGAACGAGCACGGAATATAAAGCGTTGCTAAAGGCACCGCAATTAGGCGATTAAAAAAGGAAATAGTCAATCTTATTGGGAATGTTTTCATATTTTAGCTGTGGGATCTTACTTCAGGACATCTTTTACGTTCTTTTGTTTTTAATGTCGCTATTCTGGCTGTTGCCATGGATCCTGCGGAATACAGGTTATTTGCAGGTGGATTTGATGGGAAAATATTTATGATAAATCTCTTCTCTAAGGTAAGTTCTCTGTTTCAATGTGTATATCTCGTAATTTGTTTTATCAGCACTGTCTGAAATGATTGCACCTACACCTATAAGGCCAAATCGGGTATGCCCCATCACTGGACATAATCATGAAATAAATCAAAAGTAAAACGGCGGGCGCGCATCCAACGTATGTTCTAGACTCTAGTGCGCCAATATATGCTAATGAGATGACTGTCCCACAATAATTCTTTACCTTCCTCAGAAACAAATAGTTTTCCTGAGAGATGCTCAGTGTCTTAGCGCAGTGGCATTATCGTAGTCTATGAGGTTCAACCGAGACGCGATTATTGCTGATTGAAAACTTATACCAATACCCCGCCAGACGACATGAAATAAGGTCGGCTGTGCAATTTTTGATGGTCCTTAACTGGACCCTATTTACATTAAAAAGAATAATGACAAAAATTAGTATTGTAAATTAGTTTTGTATCAGGCCATGTTTACACTTCTCTAGTATGCGTATCATACAAGTGTCATATGCATAGGAGGTCATGTAACTTTGAGTTTGATTGCAACCCACTAATCTCGTATAATATCGTACAACCCGCTAATCTCGTAAACTCATTGACTTCCCATTGCTTTGTTCACTCGTACTAAAGTGTAAGTGTAAGTTTTTAGAGTTTATCCTCTCACTCTCTTACTAGGAATGTGCAAAAGAAACCGTAGAAGGAGATTCAGAAAAGCAAAGTTTCATAGGCCACAGGTAAACAATGAACCCCAGCGCAACTCATTTCACCAGAGCGAACAGTAGTAAAATTTATAACTTTTTTTGTAGAACAGAACGTTTTAAATGTAGTCCTTTAGTTTATTCAATTAATAGATACAATGAAAGTATTGATTCGTAATTTTGGAAAAAATTTTAGTATAACTTTTTTTAGAATTAGTGTTTTTAGACCTTATTTATATTATTTATAAACATGTAAACACATAATAATTTAGCTGTAATTTTTGCTATTGAAATGTGACTAATAAACCATTACCACCACTACAAGTACTGAAGGGATTAGCCTTGGCAGAAATAAATAAAGGTGTTTAATGATAGATATAGTTTTATTGAAAACATACACCGTATGAAAACGTACATGGTATGAGATATACGGTATGAGATACGCGGTATGAGATACACGGTATGAGGTACACGGTATGAGATAAACGTACACGGTATGAGAAAATATATATATATATATATACGACACAAGTCGCGAATATTAAGGAACAGCCAAGAACCCAATTTTTTGTGCTGATGGGACAAGACGCACCTGAGACCCAACTCGGACTTATCATTCTTACATATGTTTACTTTGTTTTAAAATGAAACCAGAATATTTATGGGGACCCGAGATATCGCAGCTACCCGGCCGCGGTAATCCTGTCAAATGGGATGTGAAATAGCCAAGTGAACGAATTATATATAGTGGGCTGCATAGGTCATGTTAAAATACGCATAAAAAATGTTGGCGTACTACGAAAACAGAAAGTAAGAGGTTTTAAGCGAAAGCCCTTATGTCATCACGCATAATGTAGAGTACATTTTTCTTTGTGTTTCAGTAAACAAATCACAAGTCTTTCATTGTCAATGGATGGTTCACTTTTGTTGTCAGGATCTAAAGATTGTACTGCAAGAGTTTGGGATGTCCCCAGTTGGCAGTGTTTGCGAGTGTTACAACACAAAGGTAAAATAGCAGTTCCATTTTAGTGATAGTTACAACGCACTTCATCTTTACTCTACAGTTTTTTAAAACAGTAGTCACAAGTTATATAGTTACAGTGCCTATTATCATGATGTAATTTGGTCAAGAACTCTGAATACAGTCAACGTCATAAGACGGGCACTACGACCTGTCTTAGAGAGGAAACGATCTCAGTTGCGGTCCGTCTTAGAGAGTTGTCTGAGGTGTCGAAAACCATGCTGTGAAGGCTGGAGTAATCTGTGAGAAAGGAATAGGCTTGACGATGAACTTCCTTTTCTAGGATTTTGGCGACAATAGGAAGAATAGAAATGGGTCTATAATTTCCAATATTGCTTCTTTCACCAGATTTGAATAAAGGAACGCGTTTTGCAGTTTTCCATTCATTAGGAAATGTACCAGTAGAACGCGATAAATTATAAATATATGTTAAGGATGGTGCTATAGTGTCAGCTACAGCTTTCAATAGACGACACCGGATGTTATCAACTCCTGCTGCCTTATTGAGCTTAAGTTGTTTAAGCTGGTTCACTATTGACGTTATTTGGATTTTTTAAACACAAAGGATGGGCCTGTTTGAGAATTAGTTATCAATCTATCAGTAGAAAAATATTGATTAAAATGTTCAACAATGGTGATAGGCGACGAAACCGATTGTCCATTAATTTGCATAGAACTGGACGGTGATTCATTCCTTTTTGGGATTAGTTTCTTAATGATTTTCCAGATACCGATTGGGTTTGATTTGTTTTCCTTTCTCAGATTTAAAGTAGTTTTCCTTAGCGTGATAGATTTGCTTATTTATTTTGTTCCTTGCTACTCTATAGACCTGCCAATCCTGTATGCAGCTTTCATTTCAAGGCCTTCTTATCTATAATCTCTGTTGCGCATCATTTCTTTAAGATTGTCACTTAGCCAAGGGCACGAATTTCCTCGAAGCTTTCGCGTTACCATGCATTGGCGCATAATTATCACAGATTTCAGTAAACATTGTTCTCCACAGACCCCAACAGGTGTCTGGGTCGTCACAGGATTTCGTAAAATTGGCGAAATCGTACAGGTAATGAGGGCTATTAAAGTCTTCTCTCCGTCGGGTATAAGCCCTGGGTAAAAGGTTGGAGTTTGCGAATCGTTCGACTCGTACGGCCCGTATCCGTTCGACAGTATTGGACATATGTGCCTAAATTTGAGATCGCGGACCAACCCGTTTCGAAATCGCTATTTATCTTTTATTATAGGTCTACCGCGATCGGCGTGTGTAATTGTAATCATTGTGAGTATATAAAATCACGATACTTGCCAGCGACATTACTGTCTGTAAATGTAGTATAACTTGTCCATGAAAGAACATTTGACTTCGAACAGCTTGATCACATGATCAGGGAAACGAAGAAAGCACACGTGAAGATTAGCATATTTATAACGCCCAGTTTCGCAAAGCCTGATGGGATGATGCAATAATTGCCATTTCGCTACGACGACAAAAAATAAACAGAGCCGAAATTTAGACTGGTGCTACTACAGGTAGCCCGAGTAAAAAAATTACCCATTGGATGATAACGCATAATGCTAACCATCATAGTTACTATATAGACAGACGATATATACTCCAAGCTCTCCCACATTCACTACAGCAGTGTATATATTAACACATAGTTACTATATCTTATGCAATACTTCAGGTTGTGTAGATAACGTCCAAATTCTTCCTCGTTCTCCTTATCTTGATGGTCAACGATGTAAATCTTCGTTGCCAGTTCTTGGAACATTCAAGAGAAGTGTTCGTTCTGTTGACGAAACATCAGATTCTCATCACCAAGGAGCAGAATGTGTTCCCATTCGGATTTTTCACGACAATTTAAACGTAAGTTACTTCACGAGTTTACTTCACGAGTGTTGTTATTACGAAGTACTGTACATTCATCTTATATATACAGAGGGAAAATTCAATTGAATTATTATTATTATTATGATCATATTATTATTATATTGAGCTCCTCTGAAAAATACTCGTATGGAGTTGACGATGGTGCAAACCACTATGTGCAAACCGAGTCATGCAGTCATGGAAATGCCCTATTTGACATACGGAAAAAGAAGCTTAAAGGGCAGTAAGACGCAAAAATCATTGATCCCAATTTGGGCTTTATCTAGAAGTGCATTCGAAATAAGTAAGAATACCGGTCTTACTTTGTCAATGTCTTATCTTATTCCAGAGATATTTACGTTTTTAAAAGCTGTAAATGAGGTACCTGATGACGTCATCTACTCACTCAAATTCTAAAAATGAGGAATATTATTGGAGATAGCGGCTATATTGTGCTGAAACATTCCAGATGTATGCTACTAATAATGGTACACTGCACTGTGTATGTTAATGCTTTATATATTTTTCATTTTAGGGATTTCCTTCAGTTTAAATTAAGGAGTAGATGACGTCATAAGTTCATTTGCATCTTTCAAAAACTTGAATATCTCTAGAACAACATAAGATATTGACTAAGTAAGAACGCTATTCTTCCTCATCCTACATCCAGTATACGTTAAACGAAAATAAACCCGCAATTTTGGAAATTATAAAAGTAAGTCTGGCAGACTCCTTCAGGGCTGTCGTCAAGATCTTGATGCAGGACTCGGTGTTCATTGCTTCTGGCAGTCAGATGGTGATCAACCTTGGAGCTCAACAATTGTTAAAAACAAGTCGAAATATAATAAACCTAGTGACCAATTTTCCGGCAAAGTTTCAACGACTGGCCCTATTCCCCCCCCCCCCCCCCCCCCCAAACAAGTATTCAATTCTGAAAGATCAACATAATCAAACGATAAATGATGACGATCAATCCTCGGATCAAGGCATGTTGTAAAACATGGACTGATAAAACATGGACTGGACTGGACTGGACTGGACTGATAAAACATGGACTGATAAAACATGGACTGATAAAACATGGACTGGCAAAACATGGACTGATAAAACATGGACTGATAAAACATGGAGGGTTAGGATCTTTGTTGTTTTGGGGTTAGCGATTATTTGTTAATGTAGACATCTCATATATGATGTTTATACATTAACAAATAATCGCTAACCCCAAAACAACAAAGATCCTAACCCTCCATGTTTTACCAGTTCATGTTTTATCAGTCCATGTTTTATCAGTCCATGTTTTATCAGTCCATGTTTTACCAGTCCATGTTTTATCAGTCCATGTTTTATCAGTCCATGTTTTATCAGTCCATGTTTTATCTGAGTCCAGTCCAGTCCAGGTTTTATCAGTCCATGTTTTACAACATGCCTCGGATCAACCTATTCATATTACAAAGAATTCAAATGGTAATACGGTAATGTATGCCCACTCAAGCATCAAAAAATGGTAAACCTTATCCAAATAACAACGAAAAAAACAACCTTGCTCTTCCGCGTGGTCCCTATTGTATAGTGTTGTCCAGCCATGACTTGTAACAATGTTGTTCAGCCATGATAGCCCGCATTGTAACAGTGTGAATCAGTTTTGCATGAATCAGTTTTGCATGAAGTTATATAGTGGTGATAAAAGTTTCTTTTTCTATTTTCCCAGAATTCATACGAAGAAACGAAGTTCAGGGAGAGTGAACTTTTGGAGGCCGTATTGCGAGAGGTTGGAAACAATTTCCTTGTTTGCATTAATTTCTAAGAATTTCGAAAAAGTTTTTACTTGTGTATTTGTGTTTAAACCTTTATAGAACTGTGAAGAAGAGCGCCATAGTGGGGGACAATTGAAGCTTACTAAAGCTTATCTGGAGGACCAACTTGAGAAATCGAAACAACTAAATCAAACTCTTTATCAGTTTGCGGTTGAGGAAATACTAACTGAGGTTCATGGAGAATTACGTAATGAGAACACATGACTTTGCCACACTGTCTGTAACAACTTTATGTTGAGGGATGATCGTCCCCTGGAATGTTAGCTGTCTTCTCTTAGGCCTCGCTGACACGGGTACACAATCGTACAGTTCCGCATCAAGATGTGGCCACGAAGAGGGAGGGTTTTGCGTTTACTAGGGAATACTTCGTAACGTTATCGTTCCAAATATAGCGAAGTGATCCGGAAATAATAGTGCGGCGGTTAAGCCCGAAATTTTGCCTCAATTGTGCCTTTTGTGATACAAGCATGAAATTTGGCAAGTAGATAGTTATACTAGTGCTGATGATTTTCTGATATAGAGGCAACGCAGATTTCTTCCTGGTTCCACAAAAATCGAGTTTTTCTTCCAATTTACCTAAAGTACTATATTATAAAAAAGTGAAAATTCAAAGTTCACTTTTAGCGAATATCGCCTATATGATTAGAAAGTTCGCAAAAAACTATGTTCAAACGGGTGGGACGATTTTCTAAGCCTATTTTGAGTTATTGACGCTCAAAAATGTGGAAAATGCCGCAAAATGCTACAAAATAGTTTAGCCTTCTGCAACTCAAAACGAGCTTGGAAAATCGTACAGTTCTTGGTTTAGTTGTGGACAGCGTAGAAATAATGACGGGATTGGATCGGTTGCCGGTTGTCATGGCAAATGTTGTAATGTTTGTGTAAAAATTTATAATAAACGAGATCAGAGATTGCTCTAACTATTATTAATGGGGGATATCTTAGAGCCCAGTAAAGAGAATAAGATAGACCGCAGTAGAGTGAGGGGAAAAACAGACGGTATTAGCATATGCAAAATCCGGGTGCTGTTGCCAAAAGTTGAAGTGATCACATCTGGTCGCTGAAAGCCTGAATCTGTTGAGGTAATGCATAAACAACCATCGTAGAATGGGTCCATGGTAATAACCAAGTTGTTGATGGTTTAACATAATTGAATTAATAATATATGAAGAATATTGATATACGTAGAAATTAACACCAAAATCTTTGAAGCCTTAAAATGTCCACTAGACAATGGAACGCGGTCTATTGTTGTGGTATATAATGTTGATTACTTTGATGGTTAAACATCATTAATTGAGTGAAGAATTCTGGAATATTGATAGAAATGTTCACTTTGAACTTGAAATTAATGTTCCGCTTGGACTTGGAAACAATTGTATATCTTTAAATCAATATCAAAATCTCTGAAACTACTACAAACTTCATTTTCAGATTCGTCAACGTGTGACGTCATAGGTCATATTACACAAGAACGAGATAAGATATGAAAGAACTACAAATGCAATTCTTTTTCATTTTAGGAGTTATTTCAAATAAATCTCAATTTTGGTTTCATAGGCACTTTAAAATAAATGATAATGAAACTAAGTACAAATGTATAAAGCACAAAAGTAAAAGAGATTTTGTTTTGAATATACAGAACAGAAAACAGCTTGTTTCACTTTCACTTTAGTCACATGATTACTAGGAAATGTTTGTTCGTTTTGCTACATTTTCAATGTCTAGGAAATATAATATAAGTTGTTCTCTGAATCAATTAAGAAGAGCAGAGGTTAAATGCGAATAGACATGAAATGGAATGAACATTATTATGGACATGGAGGAGGATAGACAACAATTTAGAGTGTTTATCCATGAAACTGGTGGAAGTCTTTTTGGTCTGTGGATTGATGAACACACAGCTGTGGTACAGTTTGTTCTTGGACCTGACAAAGGTTGCAGAAGAACAGTTGTTTCATTTATTTATATTTCATTTCCGTTATTTTACCTCGGACACGGAAAGGTGCCAGAAACGAGCACACGAAAGTGAAAGTAGAAATGGAAGTACATGGAGCAAGGCAGGTACCCCAAAATAAAATGGTGACTAAATCGTGCAAGGAAACACCAACGATAAAAGAAAGCTGACAAGAGAGAAAGTTTCAAGTGTTTTCCATGAAGGTGAAATGGACCAGATTCTGAAACTGGTGTAAACACACAGTTGTGGAGTTTGTTCATGGACCTGGTGAGAGTTGCAGAGAATAGGAGCTTCGTCTTATCAAGACGCGAACTATCTTGAAAAAGCCGGCAAGTACATCACTAAACATCACGGAATGCATGTAACCAAGTGCTCGAGATGAAAATACTGTATGGCGAAATATGTCAGACGTACGGGAAAAAATTTGTAAGGGGGACTGAGCGTAACTTGCCCAAATAAATGATGACGTTATCTTGCAATATCAATCCATTTAATGTATAACCCCTGAAGAACACGAATCGCCATTGTTATGCCTAAGCGATATTATATATCTGTTAAATACATGCACATTTTTCGTTAAAATATTAGTATAATTTAAGACAGGACCATTTTTTCCGAAGAGATATTTTTTCGGACAACTGGGGGGCTGCAGCCCCCTCCCTGCACGTACGCCTTGTTTGCCAAATTTTGGTTTCAATCGATACATCGTCTTCATCGTGACAATTCAGGGGAAAGGCAAGATCCAAAAGCGCAAGTCAACTTCTCTCTGTTTGAGATCAACAATAGCAGACTACTTGCAGTCTTACATGTTAATAATTACAGTCTTCTTCCTGGGAAATCTCCGTTTCGATTGGATATATCAATTGGAAGGAAAAGGTATTGAAACACCAATAATGGAGAAAGCATCGGTGAACTGAAGAGCCAAATACCACTCGTGGAACAACTCTCAAGAGAACGAGCATGGATATCACTCTGAAAGAGAAACCGAAAGCAGATGTCCAAATGAAAGTGCACTTTTACAGAAAACGGGATCTTTTTGTATGCCTGAAGAAATACAGTCAAGGACTGAAGAAATACAGTCAGGGAAAACGCTGGAAGAAAGGATCAGTTGGTTCTTTATGTTCATGCTGATCTTCATCTTTCGAAGCATTTGATTCCTATTCCTTCGATTCTTCCTCCTCTTTCTGCTCTCTCTCAGCTACTTCCTCTTGTTCATTTGGTATGTCTACACTCGTGGCGTCTGCACAGTTTCCTGTCCGATGAAAAGCATTACAGTCCACAGCTCTTGATCTTGTCAGTATTTGTTGGAAAACACTGATTAACTGATTCAGAGAGAATCGGGAAACACATGTGTTGGGCAAGTGGAAGGGCAAGCGGAACAAAAAATTGCGAAGTGAAACAAGTGGTAATTAATGAAGGAGACCTGAAGGAAAAAGAACACAAATCCATGGAATGCTCAGATAAACAAGAGAAAAGTGAGAGTGGAGAGATGATTAATGAAGGATAGGCAAATTCTGTTGACAAGCTTGTCTTCCACTAAGAGAAATCAAGATGGAGACGCACAAAAACAGCGAAGGGGAGGAACGGCAATGAAGGGAACAGCAATAGCGATATATTACAAAAGGAGCCTACAGGTATTTCAGAAGACAATCATCTGAATCACAACACAGATGATGACAACAATAAAATATCAAGGGAAGATCTACAGAGAATTTCTGACCATGGAAACTATGAACATGTATTTGTCCAGGCCCCAGAAAACTCGGCCAGCGTGATTACGAGGGCAGATCACAACCAATCCCGGCAACAGTCGAAACAGGTATAGCAGACGAAGCACCGTTAAAGATGTATTAGTTTGACGATAGACTATTGGGATTAAAGTTAGTATTGTGGTTGTTTTCGAGATTTCCTGTACTTAGCTAATACTAACGCTAACATTAACCCCCAACATCAAGGGCGCAACGAGGGGGGGTGTCGGTCGCCCCCCCTTTTGGAGGCACAAGGGAAAATTTTGGAGGTCAAAAGTTACTTTTACAGCATTATTTTGATTTTTTTCTAACTTGAATTATATGAAGCTCCAAATTTATAAAATTTGCAATAGGGTTTGTCACGATCTTGTTTCAATTTCATGCAAATGTTCCTCGATGTGGCCGACGGCTCGGGTCTGGGAACGAGATTGGTGCACGGCCATCTTGTTTTATACGAATTTTTTCAAAGTTTGTGACCACGAGAACTTCCCGAACCTCTTTGTGCTGCTGAAATTAGTCGCCACCTTCCCGGTTACCTCGTGTGAGTGCGAACGGAGCTTTTCAACGCTCCGCAGGCTGCGCAACTACCGGCGAGCAAGCATGAGCACTACAAGGCTCACCCCTCTTGCCCTGATGAACGTCAACTATGGATTCAAGATTGACTACAAGAAGGTTGTGCATCTATTCATGACACTCTATCCAAGGAGGATTAATGTGCCTAATTTAATATATGAATAAGTGGAATTTAACTTTAAAGTTATAGTTCATATTTCCATTAAACATAGTTGTGTCGTGCCCAGTCCTTTTACCGAACTATGTATAGCTGACCAGATCTCGATTTGTTAAATTTTGCGTTTGTTTGTTTGTTTATTTGTCGCATGTTCCGCCACCACGCTGCCTGTTTGTTTATAGCTTCTCGAAGTTCTCGACAATTCCTTCACAGGAAATTCACGTTGTTTATGTCTTTATTTTGTCTTTACTTTTTCGTGGAAGTATTCATCAAGGCCATGAAGGTTTCAGTGGCCAGTCTTGAGAAAAGCAGTGCTCTTTCATGAGTTTATCAGCGCTGTTAACAGCACAAGCTATTGCGCTTCCAGTTACGAAGTGGAACTCGACAACCATCGACAATATCTTTATAGTACAAGGAGACAACATGTACTTGAATGCTTTTAACCATGATCTCATTCCTCGTCAGGGATTTCTGTCGTTGAACAACTTACCAACCGTTGTTTGTTGCTGTTGGTTAGAAGACAACTTGTCCTGTCGATCAGTGATCGACACAAATATATCGCCCGTTGAGGCACAAAAATATATTGATCATCTACCCTTGTGGTGGAGCCCGTTGAGGAACAAAACAATATTGATCTGCCCAACTGTATATGTAATAAACTGTACATGGAACTGTCTTCAAGAAATTATTTACCTCGACTTTGTGAAAATTCAGTGGATTTGTCCATTTTGTGAAAATTCAGTGCACAATGGAAATTATTTGTGTGCCATGGATAACCATATTTGGTATGCAGTAAATACAATATTACAAGTTCTTTGGGAAAATAAAATACAGTGGTTGCAGTTGACTGTGGTGTATTCCCAAACGACAATTACAGTATAATATGTGGAGTCGTGGACATGTGCAATGAACTAATACATCAAAGATCTTGAAAGTATCGCATTCTCAACAATAAAATTTAGACGATATAAATAATGCTGCAACATTATTGTAAACATCTGTTACATACCATTTCTGGTATTTATTTAGTCAGCGCCTATTTGTTTAGCGCTTGCTTTGTCATAACATACATGTATCAGACACTTGCGATTCCGCTGACAGATTTGCCACAGTAAGAAGCATGATTTATAGTGGCAGTGATTTATCAGAAATTTGTTTGCCAATCACCAACTACATACTGTAGTCATAATGTATACTGTGTATCTAGTCAAAAGCCTTGCCAATTATATTCAGATAAGTGATAGTCATTTGTAATTTAAGTCTGCTGTACGGTATTTAAAATAATTGATAGAAATGTGTATATACTACAGTGGGTTCATGTTTGAAATTTTATCAAATTAGGCTTCCCATGACTTTTGAGGCAGCACTTCCCCTTGCGATAGTAACTTCTAGTTTACTACATATATGAGTGATGTGTATTACTGTATTGTTACTGTTAATTGTTGGGAGGGTTTGGACCACAACTCCACTTGCCAGTGGGGTTTGGGAACCAGTTCGAACCAAGACAACACCAAGTCAACACTCCAACACGAGCACAATTAAACGTTTAAAACCTGAAAGAAAACTGTGCCCACCTAATTTACACTTCCAAATTACCAAACGTTTTCTCAAACAATATTAAAATGCAAGTCTAATCTCATTTGGACCAAATGTTTCTTAAAAATAAGACTTTCGTTTTTGCTCAAAAGTGTCCTCAAAATGCAGGAAATGCCGTTTTAGAGACCCAAATTTCAAAAAATTTCCAGGGGTGCATCTTCCCGTACCCCCCTAGAGCATCGTCGTTACTGTGGTTGCCCAACATTAATCTTAATATTGGCCTCTCGCGGATACTAAAAAAGATAGTCCAGAAGACGACTCGGACATAGTACTTCACGGTCGCCTCAGTAGCCACACGGGTTTGCCAAACCCAAAGCTATTTGAAAGCTGCTTCCACGGGCGGCATAGTGTCCAGTGGGCCAAAGTATCGCATGGGGGGGCACTCACAGTGTGTCCTGGTTGCTGCCGCTCGCTGGCACTAATCCCACCGCTGCTTCGCGGCTTTTCTACGAACCACTGCTGCTCTTCGCGGGCTTCCACTGCCAGTCACGGACGATTAATCGCTCACTCACGATTTTTTATTTTGGTAATTCACAAGAAACAAAATGTATCCAAAGTAAAAGTTAGTAACAAAAAATACTGTTAACATTAACATTCCTGCCAATGGTCATGCGCATAATACTATGAATAGAGATTGTGTAAATGAATTAGATTATCTTATTCCTCAAACGGATCAGGTAAATTAATTATTCACGCGAATCCAGGGCTGTGCACAGGCTAGAATCCAGGGTATCTGAAGCAATTTTATGTCAAGAATCGAAAATAAAAACATTCATTTTCACCGCCTTTTTTCGAGGGGTGGTTGTCGCGACAGGAAATATTTGTTTGGACATGTGAAATGCATTTCTAGCGAATCTTATTCAATCAATTTACATGCATTATGTGCTAGTAGTTTTGGTATTTATTATTTGTATTTTTAATTTCAATGTAAGGAATGAAAATTGTATTTAAATCAGAAATCCCAACGAGGTGATTTTGGGCAACATTTGATACAACTGAATGACAAGGCCGCAGCCTTGTAAACGCAATGAGCTTGTAACACCTTCCATGGTGACTTTCTAAATTTTATTGCAGGCTAAATTGAATATCATGGCTATAAAGAGGGTATTTAAGTGAGTAAAGACGCGAAGTTTGATGATAATAGGATGAATAAAGCGGGAGATACGAGCGATGAAAGTTTGTGTCGGCAACGCGTGTATCTATCGCCCGCTCTCATCGCGTGTATCTCCCACTTTCATCGCGTGTATCTCCCGCTTTGTTCATCGGTTTTTCATCAAACTCTCATCAATCTCTAGCAATGATATTCAATTTATCCTGCAATAAAAATTTAAAAAGTCACCATGGGGTGTTACAGGATCATTGCTACATAAAACAAAACTACAGCTTCAGTTATTATTTTTATACTTCAAAAGAAACAATAAAACTGTGTTCAGAAGCCCTTTCTTCGCGGTGAGGTTATCAAAACACTACGTTGTTGGTGAAGACTAAAAGGGATGACTCAAAAGGACCTCATTTTCAAGAACTAGTCTAATCCTAATCCTAACCCTAACCTTGATCCTAACCTTAATCCTAACCCTAACCGTAGCTAACCCTAACCTAACGAATAAAGACCAAACAAAAACAGAAAGGTCTTTTTGAGTCATCTCTTTTAGCCTAAATTGAATTGAACGATGTTTTGTGTGACTTTTGTGCCCATGATTTTCTTCTTGGGCTGGCCGTGTGTTTACTGTTTAAATTTTTTTTAAATGCGAACAAGAAAACATTGAATGTTAATTTAACTGCCTACCCATCCCTGAAAAGATTATTGGATTTTTACGATATACTGTAATTCCTCATCCATAGTCGTATGCTACACATATGGTAACATGCGTATGTCTCTGCAAAATTTTACTAAGTCATCATCAGATTTTACTCCGTGAGCACATTATGTTGTTCGGAGTTGGTAATCTATAAAAAATAAAATAATATATGTTACAAAGAACATTAAAAATGAATGACATGTAAGGCATGAGAAATATCAATGTTTCGAAGTACCTCCATTTTGAGTAATATAGCGCACCCAAGGAAGGGCCTGGTATCCACTTTTTTCGATAATTTTCAGGTAACGAACCTAACATTTAATATTCACACAAAAGCAAAAAATACATATCACAAATACGCATATAAGTCACTAAAGAAGACAAGGGAGTTTAAGGCATTTGCATCTTGTTTTGTAAAGCCCATTTTGGTATGCTGTATGGCATGGGATGGCATGGTATACAAGTACTAGAAAGATGCAAAGCATCATGGGACGAGCCCGATTGACTGTTCATGTGAGGCATATATGTGAACTAGATGGTTGCGTGACCGTGTTCGGTCTCTTTGACTTCGCCTAGTTAATCTGGGGAAGGCTAAAAGCGACGACTAAAAGGAACTTTCTGTTTTTGTCTGGTCTTTATTTTTCGTTAGGTTAAGGTTAGGATTAAGGTTAGGATTAGGGTTAGGATCAAGGTTAGGATCAAGGTTAGGATTAGGGTTAGGATTGAGATTAGGATTAGAAGTTCTAGAAAATGTGAAGGTCCTTTCGAGTCATCCCTTTTAGCCTTCACCAGTTAATCTCACTTCCCTTCCTTCTTCCGTCGCTGTCTGGACGTGCGGATGGTTACAGAGCGCCGCGCTTGATTCCATGACTAGGGGCTCGCCTCCAAAAATGTTGTATTTTGTCAGTAGCAGTAGCGAAGTTGGTCATAGCAACTGGTCATGCTATGCAAATTTTGAAACGATTTACATATTCAGATCTTTAGAAATATATTGTTTTCAAAATATGCAGATGTTTATAAATTAGCATAGCATGACCAGTTGGTTGCTACGGCCAGCTTCGCCACTGGTCAGAGCGCTGGCGAGAATTGCAGATCGCTACACTCGAGATGCTGTGGGACACAGCATTGGATGTCATTGCGTTTTAGCACCTAGGCAACAATTGTTGACGTAAAACTAACCTGGATACCAGAAACGGTAAAATAAGGAATTTCAAATTTCACTTTGATAGGAGGATTTCCTTGGGATTCCTCTGAAATAGGAAATAAAAAAGTGAAATTAATATTATATTTATAAGAGCTGTTAGCCCATCACTCCTTGTTACTCTCTCTGAAGTCAGGGAAACAACTGAGAATTGCTAAACTAAGGATATTTAAGAATTATACCTATATGAGCTCATAGCCTGGCTATTAGTTCATATACGACGAGTGCGAATGGTATAATTGTTTTATTATATAGCCAAACACTTAGTTAGTTCGGGGTTTCTTTATAAAACTCCATCGATTTCAACTTTTTCGGCCTAAAACAACATGCCGCCATCTTGTTTTTTCTCTACTGCTAGGATATGAAGTGATAGCCAGCTCATATTCTACTAGTAGCTATATAATAAACGACATTATAGCATCGACATCCACTATGTATGAGTTATTCTGCAATATGATTGGTTCTTACACTAGCAAGCTATTAGCTCATATCCTAGTAGTAATGAAAAAAGAAAATGGCGGAATGTTTTGCTAAAGTAAATGAACAAGAAATCAGGCATTGCTTGATAAAACAACACGAAAAATACCACGAGTGTTTACATTTATAAAACAATTATTCCATTCGCTCTCGTCGTATATTTATCATTTATATACCCTCTGCTCGGAGGGTCTATTCGACGAAATATTTCGATGAATTCACCGAGTGGAGGGTCTATAAATTATATATTATACCGAAACAATCTTGAATAATGTCTTGAAACGTCTTGTTGTTCCTCCATTGTTGACAGACTGGTCTTGGTTTACGTGTGTAGCCTGCGTAGCGGCTCTCGGGCGGGGGGAGGGAGAAGAGCGAAAACGCGCGCCAGGGGACTGGGGAGGGGAAGGGAGGGAGAGCCTGCACGAAGTCCACTGTTTTGTCGTATTTACTCGTCCTCTCAGTGGACGAGAAATGTGATTGGTTGGAAATGACAGATAACCTAATTATTCATTATTGCGCGTCATGGCACAGAACTTGTTTACGAAGAGATGTAATCTCAGGATTTGGGAAGAGTTTGATATTTCAGTCGCTGCATTCTTCACACTGCATATGTTCTGGTCATCGTTATTTTAAAAAGTATCATTGCCGACGAGATATCAGAGCTCAAGTCAATGGGAATAACAGCGTGCTCTATTGGCGACTATATTGACAACTGAGTATGGACGATATTTTCGGTAGTATATATGAATATATCCTATTGTATATGGATCTGTAGAGTATGTTCCGGACGCGAGGTTTATCGAGGAGTTGAAAAACCTTATATTTTCAGTGAAAACTTGGCAGCGTGTGCAGATTATCCGTCAATTTGTAAACGTTTGTTTACATACAATAAAAAAGTCGCATCTTTGACACTAGTATGTTCATCGACAAATAGAACTTTCTTCCTGATGTTTTTGCGCCAGCAGAGCGTTGCCGTGGAAATTTCCGAATAGGATTTGCTCTCTCTGGAGCGACGGCTTCAGCTACCTTTCTCTGCACTGCACAATGCATGAGATTTTGGGGTTTACGTAGGGTTTGATCGCTATCGATAACGGTTTGTACGTCTCCACAAGATTTCTTAGTTTTCTTACGCACGGACTCCAAGCTACTTGAGAAGATGATGGAGATGGATCTATAAAGACTTCTTGCACAAGCGGCAACATTTGTTTTGATATGTTTCAGATTTTTTTTCGTGGATTTATATTTTCATAATATTTTCTTTAGCCGTAAATTTGCAAATGTAAACAAACACTGCTATTGGTTAATTTTGACAGCTATTGAAAATGAGATTACCGTGGGCGGATACGACAAAACAGTAGACCTCCTGCAGGCTCTCCCTCCCCTTTCCCTCGCGCGTTTTCGCTCTTCTCCTCTCCCCCCCCCCCCCTTCGAGAGACGCTACGCAGGCTATACGTGCGTGTAATTTGGTTTTCGCGCGTGGTATTTGGTTTCGCGCGTAGTACTCGAGCTCGAATTCCCATCCACAGCGGGGGAACTCACTAATATTCCCTGCTAGCCTCCTCCGAAGGAGGCTATCATTGAACATGTATGGTATATTTAACAATATTATTCCTCAACTATAAATTGCCCAATCAGAGAGATACATTTGTACCACGTGACCAGACAATTTAAACTCGAATTCCCCCGCTGTGACGGGGAATTAGCCTCCTCCGCAGGCAACTCTGTGGCTTCTTTTTTCTGAGTCAAATATCTTCCAAGGTTGTGCGAGCAATGATTTGGTTGGGATTACAGGGAAGTATAGGGATTGTGAAGGATTGGTCGACGAAGAGGGGAATATACAGTTTACTACCAGGAAACTCTGAACTTGTCATCAATGATCATCAAAAGTTGTATAACGACGTATTAACTGTTACAAAAAGATATCTCACCAGCTTCAACACTTGGTAATCCAAAATGAGCCCTCATCAAATATTCTTTACCACCCTACAATTGAGAAACTTTTTATCAGTTTTGTGGATGACACATGCAGTTTACGGACGTTGCAACAAGAACACCATAAAATTCCGAAATCAATGGATGGAATGTTGTGTTTCAAAACAGCTTTGCCTTATTACTGGATGGGATTTTGCATCTAAAAATTTTCATGGTACAAATAAGGATATAGAACGTAGTAAGTCGTAAAATGAAATTCAAAAATCATTAATAATTAATTCATGAGGAAAACACAAAGAAAAATCATGACCGTATCGTGTCTTTATATGTGATAAAGATTCGTCATTGGCGCCGTCCAGGCGAGGAGATAATACATGTCAGTGTGACACACTAGGTGCATGGTTCCTATATGCACGGAGTATACTTACAGGGAATGATTTCATAGTCCAAATAATCACATTAGTTTCAGGAGCATACTTCACGCTACCAACAGTTGTCTATAACATAAGAAACACGGAATTAATGTTTAGAATTTTTATGGAACACCACGTAAATTATTTTTTTATCTGAAGAATTATATTTACATATAGTATTTCCAACTGCTATGGCGCTGTCATGTATCGTTAGGTATTTACATTAGTTGTTTTTTCTTTCAGTTCGAAAAGAGAGGATTCGTGTTCAAGTGCAACGATAACGAGAATTTAAAGACTTGATTTTATAGAAGAAATAACAAATAGGTACGGAATGCGTACACGCGTCTACGTGTTCTTTATTGGTGTGAGTACAGGTAATCAACAAATTGCCAAAAAGCGATCGCATTATATTATGTATCATAATTATGATGGTTCTTTGCAATTATATAGGCTTTACTATTATATTGGCCGAAACAACAACAAATGGAAAAGAACAATAATTAACTAAACATACAGTATATATATATATATATATATATATATATATATATATATATATATATATATATATATATATATATATATATATATATATATATATATATATATATATATATATATATATATATATATATATATATATATATATATATATATATATATATATATCAAGGTTTAATAATCAATTAATACTGCTTACACGTGTCTTATGACGTGTGTGCATCAGAAAGGTCAGAGGTTAGTTTTTAGGAGGTTTAACCTTTCATGTTTGTTATTTTGGGAAGTTTCGTTTTCACGCTAGTTTCGCGCGGAAGTGATGGTTGGAAGTGTAGTAAATAAAATTACGTTCTGCGCATAGTTCCCCTTCTTTGTTTTGCTTTGCTTTGTCATTCATTGCATCAAAAATTGCCTGTGTTTTTAACTGGCCTCAAAATTTTAAGCCTGTCGACATAGGAAAAGAATGAGGTCCAAAATGGTTTCGGGAAGGCTGTCAGCTGTGTGCTACTTTATCAATTCTAATATGCCAAACAATCATCATGTACAATCATTATAATTATTTTTTTATTTTCAAGATATAGGTTTGGCTGACCACAAAGGCTTGGGGTAAAACAGAGATCCCAGCAACTTTTTTATAAAGGTCACAGAATAAACTCTTGTGTGTCATGGTCAAGTGTTGCCAAGCCCCCAAGAACAATGTCGCAGTGCCGTTATAACTCAATATTATTGAACGCGGTTTTCGTTTACTTCTGCAGAAAAGTGAGAGCAATTCAATCCCAAACACGCGCCAGAAAATACGAGGTTACAAAAAGAGAGAACAATGACCTATTGACCATAATTCAATAATAGATAATTGAATAACAGATGGATTCAAGTCCCTTTGCTGTTTTTCACAATGAGTGGAGTAGAAAATACGGATTTACTGTGTCTTCCCAAAACAGTTGTTTTTACCACAGCTTTTCTACATCGTTTCATTTCCCTTCATTTAAAATATACCTCATGCGAGAGTAGAATAAGCGGATGACGAAGTGAATTATGATGATCAACAAATACAGGGCGTACGACGGAGGGGTAATGGGTCTGGGGACCAATCTGATTGCGAACATACTAGAAATACGAATCCGCAATAATCCCCTCTCTCGCCTTTTCTACCACTACCACCACCCACCCTTAGAGTTTCTTTTCCCCATCCATGGTCCCCAGTGCCCAGACCGCGTCCGATCTGTCGATAACAAATCCCGAAAGGTCGGTTCGTCGTACGTAGATTTTGAACGTTTTCTCGGCCAATATTTACTCGATTTCAATTCTGAAAACAGTTTTGGAATTACCGAGTCTAAATACGTGTCTATTATATTACGAGAACGTGCATACCCTTCGTAAAAACGGTTTATGTACTTAGAAAATAGTCGGCGATCAGGCACGATTCGTCGTATATTATTTTGAACGTTATCTCGATCAATATTTAACTGTTTTCAATTCTGAAAACAGATTTGGAATTAGCTAGTCTAAATACATAACATACGTGCCTATTATATTATGAGAACGTACCGCTTCGCGTTGTCTTGCCCAAATATTATCCGATTCAAACGGATCACCGATCACTGCACTGGCGTCGCAGCCAATTTCGAAACCGTAGACGGTCGGACACCTCATATCAATATCAGGTCGGAGTGTCGGACACCTCCTCGCACATGCGTATACTTTCAATTACTTATCCCACATGCTTAGTATCTCTTACTGGTCTACTTATTAAAGACACCGGGGAACAGGTCGGGGAACAGGTCGGGGAACAGGTCGGGGAACAGGTCGGGGAACAGGTCGGGGAACAGGTCGGGGAACAGGTCGGGGAACAGGTCGGGGAACAGGTCGGGGAACAGGTCGGGGAACAGGTCGGGGAACAGGTCGGGGAACAGGTCGGGGAACAGGTCGGGTCGTAAGCGTTTTAGGCGGGGGGTTAGGATTTTTGTTGTGTTGGGGTCGGGTTTGGTACTTTACCGTAACTACTCCATAGTAGTCTCCACCAGAGGTGTCCGACCATCAATGAGGTGTCCGACCATCAATGAGGTGTACGACCGTCTACGGTTTCGAAATTTGCGGCGTCGCAGGGTCGCGGGTTCGGTTCCGGCCGGAAGGCCTTGGAGTTGCATTTTTCGCAACTGGTCCCGGTTTGGTTTTAAAAAATGTATATATTCCAACACTCGGGATTTTCCTTCACCATAGGTCCTTAGAACGCACCATTTTACATATATACATAGAAACTTTCGGTGAGAAATGGATCCCTGCCGCGGCGTGATTATCAGCCTCGCTTGCGAGGGGATAATATATTCTTTGAAATAATTAATATAAAAATTTCGTCAGATAGAACAAGCGGGCGAGGGATTGTGGATATGCAGGAGTGGTTCTAGCCAAGCTATACTTAGACGACAGTTTGGCACTATTGTGATTACCCCAATCTCGTGCCCAGGGCCTTGGTACGAGGTTGGTATTACCCGTGTTCTCAATTGAGAAATGATGGATAGTACCCATTGAGGAGTTCAATCTGAGACCTTTAAGATGTACCTTAAACTTGGGCGAATCAGCATCAGCTGGAACAGGAATTTGAATTTCAACGTTGTTTGCAGTCGACCGTCTTTTAAACTGACTTTTCGCCTACGAGAATAAATTAACATTTTTGAAAGAAAAAGTTACCATGAAAAAGTGACTACCATTCTACCATCAATGGCGGTTCGTTTTTACTCTCGAATATTGCTTTAAGAAATTAAAATAATACTTAAAACATCTTCGACGTCTCGGCATGTTTCGAAACGCAGCTTCATCTGATGAGGGGAAAATTGTCCAAAACGTAGTAAAAATTAAGTAAAAATAAGACCCGGCTCTAGCTCCGGCGGGTACTGTATAGTAAATCGCCGGCTATATTTTCCCGACGTCCAAGCAAAATCGTCTCTGCAGGTTTGTTTTTATGAAAATCTGCTAAAGTTCCATCATCAGTGTAATTGATACAGTGGATGCCAGGGGACAAGTCGGTGATAGTGTAATATAATTGAATTTTCTATCTGCGAATAATTTCTCCAAATGCTAAAAATTGTATTCCTAAGATTCACATGTTGAAGTAGTAGTATAGACCGCACCCCTGGCCCTCCATGAATCAGAATGTCCTTTCGGTGCCCCCATGTCTGACTCTGACGAGTTACTTCATTGGGATAGCCACCTACTTCAGAACTAAAACGAAAGCCCTGTATAGGAGTAAAATTCCGTCCTTAAAGTGCTACTGCAATGAAAATGCGATTTTTGTATAGAATCGAAGTACTGCACCAAAAAGATACGTTCACTTAAAGAGTGAGTGTCAACCGTGACGCATTGCACGCTCGGTCGGCCATTTTTCGAAGCACGAAATTCCCTTGGTGAACTGCATCCGTAAATATCTTGTCAATCCTTGATATAAATTATTCATTTTGTCTTTTAATTGAAAGAAGATATACCTTAGAAAGTAATTATTTCTGTATTTTTCACAAAACTCGACGTTTTCTTGACTTTCGTTTCGAATTATGTCAGCCTTCACTGACGCGAAGCGTGGAAGACCAAGTGACGAGGTTCAAACAAAAAAATCATGTTCCAAGTCGATGTATTTGGATTGTGGATGAATAAGAAAGCCTCTGTAGGGTTTTCTGAAAAGACTCGGCGAATTTCCGAAGTATTTATACCACATCAAGTTGGCAACAAAGCACTTCAAAACACTTTGTTATCGTACGGAAAGATAAACACAAGCGCGCAATGTACGACGGTTGACACTCACTCTTTAATATTGAAGTAAAATATTAAATTTAATGTTGCCAAATTTTGAGCTTATTTTCTCAATTTGACCGTTTTGCATGGCCGCCATTCATGAATTGTCGCCATTCGTGAAAAGAAGTTCAAAGTTTGCAACCTTAAATTTATTATTTTTCTTAAATATTAAAGGGACACTCCGGCCCAAATACAAATGCAGTTCATATGAAAGATCTTACTGACTTTAGTTTATTTCCAAAGTTTCAGCATTCCTATCAATTTAGTTGAGAAGATATTGCTAGTTGAAGTTGAAAATTTGTGGATTTTGACGCCATATTGGTTTTGAAAATATGACGTCATTGAGTGATTCTTTATCGTCAGTGGAGTTGTTTTGATGGCGATCACATAGTGATAGTTATTGTGAATGGTCTTTGGACGAAAATTAGTCGAAATAAACTATTTAGTTCATCATGCAGGAAAGTAGAGGAGCTTCTTAGGCATAATACGAGATCACGTCACTCAGTGACGTCATATTTGAGAAACAAAATGGCGTCGAAATTGGACAAACTCTCCAACTTCAACTAGCCACATCTTCTTAACTAAATTGATAGGAATGCTGAAACTTTGGAAATAATCTAAAGTCAGTAAGATCTTTCATATGAACTACATTTGTATTTGGGCCGGAGTGTCCCTTTAAGCGAGTGTTGGTGTTGTACTTTGATTCCATGTAAAAAGGGCAGTTTGTTCTCTGTAATAAATATGTATTTTTAGCAGAATAGCAGCACTGCAATGAATGATCAGCTGTTGTGGTCTAGTAGTTACCACCCATGTCTGGGTCGGACTACCAGACTACCACTCAGGGTCTTAAAAATAATTGAGAAGGTGCTGCCTTTGTACAACGCCAGCAAATTGTAAGACTTTTGCTTCTTCTCGGAAAACGACCTTATATAAAACATACCATAAAACCACATTATATAATCAAAACGGCATTTATTTAATCACCTTAATCATGTATTCCACTCTGCTATGGGAATGGCGTTCAATTACTGACTCGATCCATATTAAAGGTTTCACCTTAAAAATAATAAAAATCTTGGATATTGCCAAATAGTGCATGATTTTATCATTAATACTTCAAAGTTCTAAAAAATAGTGATATAAAAACGTAAAAAAAGAAAATGTTATAGATGATTTAAAAGTTGTTATATAATGCAGGTATACTATAGTTCTAGATTGCTAAACATGAAAATTTCAACTTACATGAGTATTTAGACGGTAGGACATCAACTCAAATTCTCCGTCAGGTGGAATAAACGAAATTGTTCTGTCGTTGTCAAATCTTGATAATCGAACACATTGATTGAATTTTACATCTTCAAGTTCCACAGCTTTACTTTTACCTCCTTAATAAATAATTCGCAAAAAAATTATTAATATCTTTTTGGTTGGCCAGTATCCAAATAATCATCCATCCCAAAACCCATCCTCCATTTCATCCACTCATTCACTATGCATGTATGTATGAATCCATTCTTCCCTGCCTGCCTCCCTCCCACTCACTCACCCATCCTTCCATCCATCCATCCTTCAATCCCAAAACTCCCTTAGTTCCTTTATCCATCCATCCGTCTGCACGTCCATTCGTCCGTCCGTCCGTCCGTCCGTCCGTCCGTCCATTCATCCATCCATCCATCCGTCCACCCGTCCGTCCATCCATCCAGTTTATGTCTTGCACACAATTATTCGTTTGTTTCTCTATTTACGAATACTTGACTTACTTCCAGTGCTTTCAAAAAGAACTTTATCGTTGAGTCCTAGTCTTAGTTCTGGCATCCCTGATAAGAAACACCTTAGTTTAACAGCACCAACGATTTCACTTTGAAGAACATTTCCACTGGAACTCACCTATCGCACAATAAAAAAACGAGCGCACTTACAGTACCTCTTTAACTAACTTTAAAATGCCTATCTCACGTTTGGGGATTTTACATATCCGTAATATAGTGTATATTGTCAACCGAAAATTTCATCTTCATGGAGTTTTTCGCTGTCAAGGTTACCTCATGTGACATCACATCCGATATTTTTAACAACAAAAACGTCCATGAAGTTGAAATGTTCGGCTGACAAGATATATTATGATTTTGCACAGGAAGACCCAAACGCGAGATAGGCACTTTAAATTAACCTGCTTTGTATTGAGACCACCTAAGGGAGGTAGGAATATAAGTTCAAGATCTTTCAGTGGCAATGGCTTGCCGCGAAGTCTGGAAAAGGTCGTATCCTCCATCTCGACCGAGGCCGCAAGATGATGGTGATGATGATAACGATGATGATGGTGATGAAGAAGAATTAAACAGCTGTAAGTGGATGTTCTGAACCAAGGTCATCCCAGGAAAACGCGGCATTGATTCTCTTGCATAACATAACAAAGCATAGAAACAGATAATTTACGAAGGCACAATCTAATGTCATAATGTCATTTTCCTTCTTGGCTCCTCCGTCTCTTCTTCTGCTTCTTGTTTTCCTCCTCCTTTTCCTCTTAAATGTTCTCCTAATTCTTCCCCTCGTTCGTCTCCTTATTTTCTCCCCCTCTCCCCATCTTCCTCTTTCACCTCCTACTCCAATTCTCTACACTGTATTCTGTACAGGTGTGGCATTTAATACATGGTTCGTACAGGGAGGGAGAAATTCAAGGGATTTTCAAGGACTTTCAAGGAACTCCTTGAATTTATGAAGAAGTGCTTGAAAGTCCTTGAATCCTTCATAATTTAATTTTTATGACATTTTCTGAACGAGAGAGAATTTTGTCAGCATCTGCGCGAGCTCGCTTCCTTGATGACGTTCATCTCTCATGTACAGTAGTTTGAAATTTATCGAAGTAACAAGTATAAGTTACAGTTACTTATTTTTCGTGATTTTCCATTGCTTTTAAAGCCTCCTTTTCAGCCCTTTGGTCCTTGAATTTCCTCATGTATGTTCAAGTCCTTGAATTTTCTTTTTAAAATTCAAGAACTTTTAAGGACATTCAAGTTCTATACGAACCCTGTTAATAACGAAACGTTATCACAAGAACAAGATCACGTAAAATTACCAAGAGATTAACAGATTCAATGACATCTAAGAAAACTTCGTTTTTTCTGTATTTAATTCCTTGTCCTCTCCATGATACAGCATTAGTCAGAGCTTCAGGAGGTCGAGGTGCTACTTCAAGTTTGTGACCTTCTTGTGTGATATACCTGGTAAAACAAAATTAATGTGTTTTTAATGCTCTGTTTTTAATTATATATTATGATATGTGTGGCAAAAATTAACACATGAATGATTGGTTAAAAATTAAATTGTTGTTGTTTTTGTTCAATTGCTGTTGTTGTTGTTGTTGTTGTTGTTGTTGTTGTTGTTGTTGTTGTTGTTGTTGTTGTAGCAGTTGTTTTTGTTGTTGCTGTTGAATTGTTGTTGCTGTTGAATTGTTATTGTTGCTGTTGAATTGCTATAGTTGTTGAATTCTTGTTGTTGAATTGTTGTTGTTGCAGTTGTAGCAGTTGCTGTTGTTTTTATTAGTACTGTTGACTTGTTGTTGTTGTAGTAGTTGTTGGTTTTGCTGTTGCTGTTCAATTGTTGTTGTTGAATTGCTGTAGTTGTTGAATTGTTGTTGTTCAGTTGCTGTTACTGATGAATTGTTGTTGTTGTAGTTGTAGCAGTTGGTTTTGTTATTACTGTTGAATTGTTGTTGTTGTAGCAGTTGCTGTTGAATTGCTGTAGTTATTGAATTGTTGTTGTTCAGTTTTCCTTTTTTTGTTATTACTGATGAATTGTTGTTGTTGCAGTTGTAGCAGTTGCTTTTGTTATTACTGTTGAATTGTTGTTGCAGTTGTAGCAGTTACTGTTGTTTTTGTTAATACTATTGAATTGTTGTTGTTGTTGTTGGAGCACTTGCTGTTGTTTTTGTTATTATTGTTGAATTGTTGTTGTTGCTCAAATGACCCAGCGTGGCGTAAATTAAAGTGCTTACAATTCTAATTTGTTAAATAAATTTAAAAAATGAGAATGTCCATACTCTTGTAAAATTTTGCTTTCAGTAAACTGAGGATAACCAAAATCCATAAGCTCATCCATCAGTTCATAAATAATGACAAAATTATCACGGATACTTTCCTCCTCCATTTCTTTAAAATACTCCATAAATATCTAAAAAGTAATGTTATTTGGTAAGTTTAAAAGGTAAATCACAGAGAAAAACAGTTACTATAACGAGAGGTAATGTTTCACGTAAACCAAGGGGTGAGGGGGAGAAAAACAAAGCATTCAAGGATAATCGCCTATTTAAAGTGCCCCTAACCTCAAATTTTTTATTGTCTTATTTGGAAGAACTTTTAAAATGACAAAGTAACTTCTTTTGAAGATTTTCGTTTCTTCGCTTTCTTTTTGAGATATATAGCAAATGTCCGGAATTTACGTCACACATGCATGACTTATTGGTTAGGGTAAATGTAATGTGTGTATCTCTTTCATTCTCGAACAAAATCCTTTAAAATCGAGAAGTTTGGTGCTGTGGGAGAAACACGCACACGTGTTATTCACACTTTAGTGTTTTTATTTGATGAACGCAAAGATATATAACATTCTCTGGTAACTCATTATGCATGTGTGACGTAAATTCCGGACATTTGCATATCAAACAAACTGATATATCTCAAAAACTAAAAAGAAAGCGAAGAAACGAAAATCTTCAAAAGAAGTTACTTTATCATTTTAAAAGTTCTGCCAAATAAGATATAAACGTTTTTGAGGTTAGGGGCACTTTAAGCTACAGTAACATAGACAGATGAGTTAGATGGTATATAGTCGCAAATAAACTTACTGTTGTAGTTTTACAGTTTTAAACTATCCAAAATCCTAATAAGCAATTTGCACACTCCTTCATTATTTTGTGAAGTATTCACAACTGTCAAGCTTCCCTCGCCAATATTTTGGTAAGTGTCCACCACTTATCATAAACTCGAGGTGCTAACCTGTAGTTTCTATGTATGTTTTCAATAACATGACAAAACTTCACAACTACATGTATGTTATCATCTATCCTGAATATTTGCCCAATTTTAATGAAGAAGCTTGCCATTAACGTAAATGCGTAAATGCAATATTGTGCCAGAATCTTGTTGCAAGGGTAGTTTTGTACTGGGAAGTTAAGGCTCTAGCTTTTCTTTGGACTTGGCCTTTGATCTTGTTCATGTACCTAGTGTATGGAGTTCAATAAATGTCATTCATACTGTAAATACAATACAGTACCTACCTTGACCAGTTTGTGTAAGAAGGAAAATATCAAAGCAACATTTGCATTTTTCTTTGTGGTTGCTACAACTACAATATAAATTAGCACAACTAAGATTATAGCATAAACTAAACAGGCTGAACAGCTACAGTACATACCAAATTAACGATTACACAACGAAGAAAAAGAACGACGACGACGACGACGACGACGACAACAACAACAACAACAACAACAACAACAACAACACCTACAATATATGGGTAAGCAATAATATTTAATCTCCAGTTCCAGCTGGTTTTTCCTGCATACTCCAGCTTAGCACATCAACACAACACAAGAACGCACCATACAGTTACAGTATTGCAACACAAGTGGCACAATAAATTGCATTGTGTAACACAGCCAGCAATCACCAAGTTTTGCAACATTTTTGTTGCAGCAAGTGTGGCCAAACAGAACCAAATTCTACTTTTCACAATCATTGTGCCAATGCTGCAATAGATTTTTGAAGCGTTGCACAGTGTTACATTCTTTGTGCAACTTGTATTGCAATTTGTGTGATTGGAGCCAATAAAATACACATCTTAAATTATTATCGCAGTACTCTCCAGTTATATATGTGCATGACAAGTTACAAAAAACATTGCCAAATGTGACACTCTACTATTAATTGTAAAACTGCAGTCCTACATATTACAAAACCAGTCATTACAAGACAAGTTGCATTGTGCAACAGCACCTTAATTATCATTATTTAGCTACAGTACTCTTGTTGGTTTAAGGTGGCTTGAAACAGTTTTTAAAATTTAGGTAGAAAATCTAACGGTATAAAACTGCCATACTGTACATGTTTAAACTTCACAAACACTGGGTTGTACGGATAGATTAATATTTCTACTTTTGAATTCTGTTAATTTCAGTAACATATTGTCCGTTGCTATGGCGTAATGGCTACACACATGCAAATGCAGTCTTACCACCACCAAAAATACCAGCAAAGGACAAATAGGCCAGTGGACTTGAGAACCACTGTTCTGGGTTAATATAACAAAGTTACTATATATATTATAGTGTTGTACAGTATGTCAATATTTATTGGTATTTCTAAAATGCTGAATACTCAATTGTTTAATTTTACAGACACCATGCAGAAATACTGACATTTTCAGGAAAATTAGGTCTATTATGAAAACCCCACCCACCCTTTCTGAACTTTTGATGTCTAACACCGCCCGGGGGGGCTACACTTTACATGTAATCTCGTTGGCTTAATTTAGTGTTAAACACAAATTATAACAGCATAAATTTGTGTATTCATAATACTTTGTGAAATACACCAAACACATTATTTGACATTTCAACTCTGACCTGAAGGACACATTGTCCGAATATCGTCCATTAACATATGTAAGCACTGTACATATTTATTAAGTATTTTTCGACACATTGAAGTTCTCTTATTTCTCCTTTTCATATATTATATATTTATTTTATTATATGGCTTTGCAATATCCTGAATTCTGATTGGTCAATGCACAGTCCGTAAAAATGTGTATCTTGACCACGGTCCATCTTTTGCAGTATCCACACCACTGTCCAGGATGTTGATTTTGCTGGAGTGAATTTCTAATGTTTTCACACTAATTTTGATAAGTATCGAAAAACTTGAATAGCCATATAATAAACGATTTATTAACCTCGTTTACTCAGTCTGTACGAGAAAATATCAGACTTTGGTCTTTTTTGTACAAATCTCACCTGTATGTGGCTCAGTCCATACTATCAAGACCTCAGTCTGATATTTTCCTGTACAGACCTTGTTCTTCTCTTGATATTGATATCATCTTACTTACTACTGTATATTATGTAAACTTATTTAAATGACTTTTGAGGTTTTGGCACATCTTGAGCTTTTTTGATTATTATACCCATTAGTGTATTCACAGTATATACTTTGTGAAATACACCAAACATATTGACATTTCAACAAGTTAAACTATCATCTTTGACAACTATATGTAAACATAATTACAGTAAATGACTTTTGAGGTTTTGGCACATTTTATGCACTTGCTGTATCATCGGCTTTCCCTGGGGCCAACCCGGGCCACCCATGGGAAACCCTATAGGGAACATGAGGGGAATTGTATAGTGATTTGAAATTTTTATGCTCCATGGGGTAGGGGCATTGTTTGGTTTTAGAAATGATCACATCTGTCCCACAGGTGTGGTTGTTTCCCGAGACCCGGATGCAACGCCTTATCCACCATTTTCTGTTAATTGTGTGGGTACGAGATTTCCAAATTTTATAAATTAAATTGTTTGTGGAAAATTATGCCACCAGTTTAGCCCAGGGGAGGGGCATGTAATCCCATTTGTCAAAAAAATGTGCACTGTACTTCGTTGAGTTTTTGTTTGTACTTCTAAACTACATCCTGGGGGACTACCCAAAAGTCAAGATAAACATACCATAAAGATTGTGATGTTTGATATATGTAAATGTAGCAAGCTCATGGATAATAATTGGTGAAGAATTTCCTTCATCTTCTTGGTCCAAAACCAATGGGAAAAATTTATCAACAACTGACATTTCTAGATCACCTCGGTAATTTCTTGATATCAGGACCTAAAATGAAAAGTAATTCATAACATGTGTAATTCATAATAAATACATGTATTTATATGAAGGATGACAGCTACTGTACGGCCATTAGCATTATATAACAAAATCCACGTTAAAAAGTTCTTTAGTTATACAGACTGTTGGGATTAATTCATTTTCATTTCATTTTTGATATTTATCAGTATATTATTATATTTACCATTTTTTATACATTTTCTGGGAGTTAAAACCAGTAGAAGAGAAATAATATATACTTTATTTTTTGAGCATGAAGTGTAAACAGCATAAAATAACACTTTGAAAATGTGCACTATGATGTATAGTATTTTAGCACTATTACATGTATGACATTAATAATTGGGAATGTTATTCAGGATTTTAATGTTTTATCAGGTTATCTAATAAAATATATAAAAACTTTTTTCTGTGTTTCTCTTGAGTAATAGAAACCCTTGTGGATTAATTTGTATGTTCCCACTGTGATATTTCTTGTTCTCCCAAATTTCCACTTGTGTTTCTATGAACTCTATGGAAACACAGAAAATGTTTTCTACTGTACTGCAATTAATAAACAAAGAGCTGTCAAACATTTTGCCCTCAAAAAACATTTTAAAACATTGAACAGTACTATAATAAAGGTAAATATGTTACAAATCTCATGTCTTTTATATGTTATTGATAAATATGAAAACCACCCAAATTTCTTCTGTTTTTTTTAGCTCACACTGTAGAATTGAATTTTTCAAGGCTAATTATTGTGGTTCCATTAGCCTCGTGACAAGCAGAAATTAGAGTTCCAGCCCTACAGTATATACTTTTAATAATGAAGGCTTTACGATCAGATGATGCTATAGTATAACATTAGTGTTACTATACATTGTGTAAATATCACTATAATTTTATGATAAGCAGGTACAGTACTGTAGAGTACATTAGGATATAAATCATGTGGAAACAATTAACATTATTTATAATTTATATAATAATCAGAATGATGCATAGCACAGAAATTTTTTATCAATTGAAGTATTCTTTGTGTATTAACCGTTTATACTGTAACTATTTAGTTATATTGAGCTAAATATATACTGTATATTATACCTTACCACTAATCTGCATTTTGAGCATCTAGGCCTTTCACCAGAGAGTGAAACATAACACTCTACCACCCTTCAGGTTTCACTTTCTGACAAAGGGCCTATGCATGAAATGTTACACTTAATACTTATTTTCTATTTTGGCAGTTCACCAACCTTTAAATCAAACAAGTGAGCCACGTAGCATGAACAAATTGAGATCAAGATAATTTGGTATTTACATGTATAATTGTCAGGACAAACTAGTTGACCATTTGGTCGGACGTAGATTTAAGTCTGACTGTTATTTTGGGCTTTGTAATTCCCAATTAAGGCAATCATGTCCACCTCACCAATTTGTGGTAATGAAATTAACTACATGTATAACAACAATTAAAACATACCAGTAATATTAATACAAAATATAAAAATCAAAACACAGACTGTCTGTAATAATTTAGCCACATAGAAATACAGTGATTTAATAAGGAAATTATCAATATCCTAACATGTATAAATTATATTAATTTGAGTTTATATAGCCCACAGCTAACATGGAAAACAGCTTGAGAATTATTAATAAAAATAAGGTTTTAGTATTAAACACACGGTACCTTTCCTTTGACATCCAAAATATAAACTGCGGACATAGACATTTTTAGCAATTCTGTTAAACGAAGTACACAACTGAGAATTCCAATACTTTGTAAAAACAACAACAGTGAAAAGAAAATTAAGAAGACTAAAGAGGGTTGTTTGCTTCCTCGACAATTTCACGCGCGGTCTTGCCTAACAAAAGACTAAGATCGAAAATCTTTTCTTAGCCCCATTCTCCCGATTAATTTGTCGCGCAATGTTTTCAAGAAATGGCCGATCCTCGATTTGTTTGTTTTCGCATAGCAACGTTTAAACGTGAAGGAATAAGGACAGGTCTACGCAAGAATGTCATTACATGGACGTAATCAGAGAAGCGGAAATGGAGATGTACCTGATAAGGTTCGTAAAATGAAAGAGAAACAGAAACATTGGATGCAAGAACGAGAATTATTTGCGAGGGTGTCTGAAACAAAATCAGTGTCCGCAAGTAAACAATCGGGAAAACAACGTATGAGTCCAGCTCGAAACGTGGAGAAGTCTACTGGTCTAACATGGATTTCAAAAGATGATTATCAATCGTCTGTGAAAAGGTCTATAACTAAAAATACCGCCCCCCGTCGTGTGTCACCTCAAACTGACAGCCAAAGACTGTCTTCAAGAGAATCTGCTTATGGTTCTTCTCAAATAAAACGTGGAGTGACGGATCGGTCACGCGATTCAAGGAGGTCAGAAACATCAATAACTGGATTTGATGAAGGACAACAAAAGTCGACCCGTGGTGCTAATTTAAATGTGTCAACTAATAACCACCAGTATAGTGAACACACCAATGATCCTAACATGGAAAATGATTATTCAGCAAATAACTTATCATCAGAGTCATTTAACGCTCTTGCTGATAAAATAGCAGAGCGGCTGCAAGTGAAAGAAAACAATAATGTTACAAAGGAAACAATACCTGATAATATAAAAAGTGATAAACCCATGTCAAATCACATATGTTCAGGGTGTAACACACTCATGGCACCCCCTCAACATTCACCCATTGCTATAGTACCATGTGGGCATACTTTTTGTCAGCTTTGCATTTTGGAATATTCCAAATGTCCACAGTGTCATGCTGAGGTCTTTTCTACTGCTCCAAATACAGTGATGCAACAAATCATTGAGGATTTCAGAAAGAAACAGGAGAAAGAGAGATTGAAACAACTTGAGAAACAGACAAGAAAATATGTTGAGGAATATCAGAATTTAAACTTGAGATGTGAAGGTCTAGCAGGTAGCTTAATAAAGTGCCTATCTCACGTTTGGGGATTTTACAAATCCATAATATTTGAATCTTTCTGAGCGAAATCATAATATATCTTGTCAGCTGAAAATTTCATCTTCATGGAGCTTTTCACTGTCAAAGTTACTGGATGTGATGTAACAAGAGGCATTCCAAACCAGTTTTCTTTTGTTACTTGCCACAAAAATGCATCTTGTCACATCACAATAACTTTACAGCAAAAAAGTCCATGAAGACCCAAATATTACAAATAATTATGTAAAATCCCCAAATGTGAGATAGGCCACTTTTATAGAGTGATTATGTAAACATTCAGGGGCACAACTAGTCATTTGAAATTTAAGGAGGGTTATTTTTTGGTCCAGAACACCTGCACCAATACTCATAGTAGATGTATAAGGTGGGTGGAAATGGTCTTGCATCATTCAAGCAAAAATGATCTTGTTATTCTGGCAAAAATGAACCATAATGGGCCAAGACGGGTACAGTAGCATCGCTCTTATGTCAACAGGCGAGCAAGCTTGTAAGCAACCTAGGGTCTTATACCCTACGCTGTAAAAACGTTATACTCCCAGCGGGCACACGACGTTGTTTCAACGTCGATTTTCGGTCGAAATCGGGTCGCGACGTCGATCAACCACATATCGACGTCGATACAACGTCGCTTTGTCGACATGTTATCGACGTCGGAAACAGACGTTGTTTCGACGTTGAATCGACGTCGATATCGAGTCGTTATATCACGTCGGTTCACGACCAAACATCGACGTTGTTTCGACGTCTGATTTTCGACGTTTTATCGACGTCGGAAACAGACGTTGTTTCAACGTTGAATTGACGTCGATATAGAGTCGTTATATCACGTCGGTTCACGACCAAACATCGACGTTGTTTCGACGTCTGATTTTCGACGTTTTATTGACGTCGGAAACAGACGTTGTTTCAACGTTGAATTGACGTCGATATCGAGTCGTTATATCACGTCGGTTCACGACCAAACATCGACGTTGTTTCGACGTCTGCTTTTCGACGTTTTATCGACGTCGGAAACAGACGTTGTTTCAACGTTGAATTGACGCCGATATCGAGTCGTTATATCACGTCGGTTCACGACCAAACATCGACGTTGTTTCGACGTCTGCTTTTCGACGTTTTATCGACGTCGGAAACAGACGTTGTTTCAACGTTGAATTGACGTCGATATCGAGTCGTTATATCACGTCGGTTCACGACCAAACATCGACGTTGTTTCGACGTCTGCCTTTCGACGTTTTATCGACGTCGGAAACAGACGTTGTTTCGATGTTGAATTGACGGCGATATCGAGTCGTCATATCACGTCGGTTCACGACCAAACATCGACGTTGTTTCGACGTCTGCTTTTCGACGTTTTATCGACGTCGGAAACAGACGTTGTTTCAACGTTGAATTGACGTCGATATCGAGTCGTTATATCACGTCGGTTCACGACCAAACATCGACGTTGTTTCGACGTCTGCCTTTCGACGTTTTATCGACGTCGGAAACAGACGTTGTTTCGATGTTGAATTGACGGCGATATCGAGTCGTCATATCACGTCGGTTCAGGGCCCCAAGCAAGCAAAATCTGAGCCAACGGATTATTCCGCTGACTGTCCCAAATTTCTGGACACGCGACTACAAAAGTCCTCACTCTTGAACCGGGGCCCCTGAAACCCCAGCTACGCCACTGATGCTGCTGTCCGACTATAGCCGCCGCTTTTAAGTCTGAATGCCGTACTTATTGGCTTTTTTACCTTTTTTGTAAAATCGTATTATTGCCTTTTTTACTTTCTTTGTGAATCGTCGAGTATGTCCAAGTTATTAAACATATATTTTATGTCTACAGTTGAGAAAAGTTTTGTTCTGTTCTTAACTTGTAATACTGCAGTCTGCATGCTCAACAAATTTGCAAATCTTCGAAATCAGATTGTTTAACATTTATTACAAGTAATATACAATATTATATAATATTAAAACTTAGCCGGTTAAAAATTTGAAAACGAAAATAATAGCCATCACAGTTCGTAAGTGCTTTTGCTAATTCATTATATACGATAAATATTACTATATATTTAAGAGGGGCGGGGATAGCGCAGCGGGTTAATCGCGGAACTAGGTTAAGTTAAGTTAAGTTAAGTTAAGCAAGCGCGGATGGGTAGGTACAGGCCACCGGTTGGTCTTCCGAAAGTGGAATCTCATTCTTAAACACCCAGGGATGGTAGTTAGTCATGGGTTGGTTTTACTCCAAAAAACGGACGGTTTTGAACCTTTTTGTGACTCCAATAACTGAAATTGACGTTGAATCGACGTCGATTTCACGTCGTTCAACGACGTTGTTTCAACGTCGTGAAAACAACGTCGATCCAATTTGCGTTTTCAACCTATTTTCAACGTCAAACCGACGTCGTGTTTCAACGTCGTGAAATTGACGTTGAATCGACGTCGAATTGACGTTGAATCAACGTCGATTTCACGTTGTTCAACGACGTTGTTTCGACGTCGTGAAAACAACGTCGATCCAATTTGCGTTTTCAACCTTTTTTCAACGTCGAATCGACGTCGAAGAGCGACGTCGTTTCAACGTTGAATCGACGTCTTTTTGCCCACCCTAAGTTGTAAGACGTTATGTTACATGTACAGTACGTTGTAAGACGTCATGCTACTTTGTAAGACGTTATGATACGTTGTAAGACGTTACACTATGTTGTAAGATGTTACACTATGTTGTAAGATGTTACGCTATGTTGTAAGATGTTACGCTATGTTGTAAGATGTTACGCTATGTTGTAAGATGTTACGCTATGTTGTGAGATGTTACGCTACGTTGTGAGATGTTACGCTATGTTGTAAGATGTTACGCTACGTTGTGAAATGTTACGCTATGTTGTAAGATGTTACGCTACGTTGTGAAATGTTACGCTATGTTGTGAGATGTTACGCTATGTTGTAAGATGTTACGCTATGTTGTGAGATGTTACGCTATGTTGTAAGATGTTACGCTATGTTGTGAGATGTTACGCTATGTTGTAAGATGTTACGCTATGTTGTGAGATGTTACGCTATGTTGTAAGATGTTACGCTATGTTGTAAGATGTTACGCTATGTTGTAAGAAGTTACGCTATGTTGTAAGATGTTACGCTATGTTGTAAGATGTTACGCTATGTTGTAAGATGTTACGCTATGTTGTGAGATGTTACGCTATGTTGTAAGATGTTACGCTATGTTGTGAGATGTTACGCTATGTTGTAAGATGTTACGCTATGTTGTAAGACGTCATGCTACTTTGTAAGACGTTATGATACGTTGTAAGATGTTACGCTATGTTGTGAGATGTCACGCTATGTTGTAAGATGTTACGCTACGTTGTGAAATGTTACGCTATGTTGTAAGACGCCACGCTACGTTGTAAGACGTTACGCTAAGTTGTAAGACGTCACGCTACATTGTAAGACGTCACGCTATGCTGTAAGACGTCACGCTACGTTGTAAGACGTCACGCTACGTTGTGAGATGTTACGCTATGTTGTAAGACGTCACGCTACATTATTTGACGTCACGCTATGCTGTAAGACGTCACGCTACGTTGTAAGACGACACGCTATGTTGTAAGATGTTACGCTATGTTGTAAGATGTTACGCTATGCTGTAAGACGTTACGCTACGTTGTGAGACGTTATGCTAAGTTGTAAGACGTTACGCTATGTTGTAAGACGTTATGCTATGTTGTAAGACGTTACGCTATGTTGTAAGACGTTACGCTATGTTGTGAGATGTTACGCTATGTTGTAAGATGTTACGCTATGTTGTAAGATGTTACGCTATGTTGTGAGATGTTACGCTATGTTGTAAGATGTTACGCTATGTTGTAAGATGTTACGCTATGTTGTAAGAAGTTACGCTATGTTGTAAGATGTTACGCTATGTTGTAAGATGTTACGCTATGTTGTGAGATGTTACGCTATGTTGTAAGATGTTACGCTATGTTGTGAGATGTTACGCTATGTTGTAAGATGTTACGCTATGTTGTAAGACGTCATGCTACTTTGTAAGACGTTATGATACGTTGTAAGATGTTACGCTATGTTGTGAGATGTCACGCTATGTTGTAAGATGTTACGCTACGTTGTGAAATGTTACGCTATGTTGTAAGACGTCACGCTACGTTGTAAGACGTTACGCTAAGTTGTAAGACGTCACGCTACATTGTAAGACGTCACGCTATGCTGTAAGACGTCACGCTACGTTGTAAGACGACACGCTATGTTGTAAGACGTCACGCTACGTTGTGAGATGTTACGCTATGTTGTAAGACGTCACGCTACATTGTAAGACGTCACGCTATGCTGTAAGACGTCACGCTACGTTGTAAGACGACACGCTATGTTGTAAGATGTTACGCTATGTTGTAAGATGTTACGCTATGCTGTAAGACGTTACGCTACGTTGTGAGACGTTATGCTAAGTTGTAAGACGTTACGCTATGTTGTAAGACGTTATGCTATGTTGTAAGACGTTAATCTTGATTTCCACTCGCTGTTTTTATCTCGCGATCTACGATTTTATCTCGTGATCTTGAGGGTTGTGAGCATGCGCATTAGTTTTCAATGACAGATCGCTGGCTCAAATTAGCAATCGCGCGATCTTAATTTTTTTTGGAAAGATTCCTACTTTGTCGATCGTCAATTCATAAACACAAGTGCGTTCTTATTGCACCAACAAAATGGCTGATGCTCCTTTGAACATCGAAGAATTGATCCGTGTATATCAGTTACAACAGAGTCAGAATATACCTGAAGGAAATAACGACGATGATGGTGATCAAGTTGTTATTGTATCTTCAGAAGGCAATGAATGCTCTTCTCAAGATCTTTCAGCTTTGCCAACACTAGAGGCGGTACAGCCACTTCCGTCGAAGTCTGAAATCTGAAATCATTTACTCAAGAGGTCCAGGACAATTATTGCATCTGGAACACGTCACGCGACTTATTTTGATCGAAAAAAGTAGATCGCGAGATAAAAGTAGCGAGTGGAAATTAAGCTTACGTTGTGAACAACGCACGTCACCCAAATGGAAAAATTAACGTGAACAAATCGGGAAGAAACGATGGTAATAGCACATTGGCGCCCTTAACTGCTTTGTATTCTAATGTTAATACGCATGCAGCAATTACGGTTTACTAAATTATGTACAGTGTATATGCATCATTTTCATAGCACTATTAATTTTTAAATATCACGAGATATTAAGGTTGGACGGTTTTACGTTTTTTTCTGTTTTAATATTAGACCTGTTTTTTTGGTTTAGCTTTTTACAATGTATAATTTTTTTTTGTTCTTACAATTGTTGCTATTAAAGATGAGGAAAGCAAAATAAAATTAAAGTTAGCAAACGTTTTTTGTTCAATATTTTCATTATTTTGTCGTAATTTATGCAGTAATTTATAATTGTACAGCCAAACTATGACCACCATCGCTATTAAACATTCCTACTACTGTAAATAGTTGAATTATACTGAAATTGCGTTTTTTTCCCCGAAATTTTGTAAAAACCGGTTTTACGGTTTAAAATTGGACGGTTTTGATCAAAACCGCCCAAGCTTACGAGATATACGGTATGACATTACAGTAATGTATATAATCTTGCAGTACAGTATTAATTTATTACTATGTAGGTTTGGACAATATTCTTACACTTTACTCTGAAGATGACTCATATAGATACGATTTATAAAACGTTGGGAAAAATGTCTGGTAATTTGCAGGCAGGCCTGGTTGTTGAATTGGTTAAACCTAGAACTATTTCTTTGTACATTTTAAATCATTAGCGCAAAGTAAGAAAATACTATTATAAAATAACATGTTATGTATGCTACGCAGGCTCTGATTGGATCAAGCCATCCAAACACGGAAATTTCCCAAACATTTCCTTAAGTTTTGCTGCTCGTTCTCTTGTATTATTTTATGAAAGAAATACCTAATGGTTTTCCGTGTTTGGATACTGTGATCCAAACACTTTCTCGACTTTCGAAAAGCTAAAAAACACTCGCCTACTGTAGCGGCTCGTGTTTTTTACGCTTTTCTCCAGTCTCGCAACTTCCCACGCGTTTGTATCACAGTATTCAAACACGGAAACCATTAGCTATTTATTTAAGAGTAAATATTTTTAACATAACTCACCACTGGTATATTTACTTTGTAGAGGAAGCTGATAGAATTCTGAATTCTATGGAGTCAGTAACTGAAGAAATTTTAGAGGAGAAAAGAGTTTCTAAGAAGTTAGAAAAGGAAAATGATCAAATTAAAAGTAAAATGAACGAGTTGGAATTGGAATTTCATCAAAATGAAGAGTTAATAAAGGAATCTTCGACTAACTGTCACTCTATGGAACAGAATTATAATGAAGAAAAAAATAAGTTAACATTGATTGAAGAAACTATCAAAACAATCAGAAACAGCAAAGAAAGGGCTAAAATCATGATCCAAAATTTAGCACCTAATTTAAAGATTGATGATTCATTTTGACAATACTAATATTTTCTAGAATTTTTAATCGCTATTTAAGAAATATTAGTCCTGATGGTAAGGCCATATTATTATCAGAATACTGTACATATGGTATATTCGAGGGAGCAATTCTAGAATACCCTGCCACTTTTGAAACCGCATTAAAAGGCAGAAATAGAAACCAGGTTGCTTTCCGTAATTTGACCCTTTTACTAACTGTCAACAGATGCAAATAGCTAAAGTGGATGGGTATTCTAGAATTTAGCCTATTCGAGAACTGTAGGTTTGACTAAATACAGTATTGTTGTGTAGCACATTTTATAATATAGAGAGGATAAAAATAATATAGACCCCTTTCATAATGGCACCCAAATTAAATATTCTTTTATATTCATTTAAATTAGCCTTTCTGACCTCGTTTATGTGTCTGTAATTTCAAAGAATCTTTGCTTTGTGATGAGGCCAGAAAGGCTAATTTGCATGCATATAAAAGAGTATTTAGACTGGCCGCCATTATGAAAGAGGTCTATGACTGCACAGAGCTACAAATTTTATCTTCAAGTGTTGATAATATCTCCCACAAGTGAGCAAAGCAAATAAGTAAAAGATGTTATCAAGATGAATAGATAAATTTTGTATATATCTCCAAGCGGCCATGTACAGTTCTATTTAATTTTGAAATATAGCCATGATAATATTTTAAAATCATATAATATGAAGGTAAAAATCACAGCTCACAATGAAGATATCACTTTTTGGAAACATTAGAAAACCAAGTTTTTCATTGATATTGTATAATTGATACAATACTCATTAATGATTCACAAAGGAAAGACAAAAGAAATGGATGCCTCATCTATATGAGGCACCATTATATAGTTGTATTTTTATGTGATAAAAAATCGTCCTGATTTACATAAACTTTTCATTCAATTTTCTCAGCCAAAATCATTTAATATCTTTAGGATTTTCAATGAACATGAATGTTTTCATGCATTCGTATCACATGCTATTTACATTCATGATTTTGCATCCGTGTTGTATCGGATATACTGTACAATCTCTCATCTTCGGCTCGAGTTTGTATATCCGATACAACACTTCCGCTCATGTTGCAAATAGTACTTATAATGCTATCAGTCTTGAATGTACCGGTACAAACATTGTCCCATACTGTATACAACCAAGTAAAGACCTACTAGCTCCTGTTTTACAGTCTGTGAAATATGTTTAGTACCTACTGATGAAATAACTAGTAACAATAAATGTTGCAAAATACAATATAAAATGTCTCTTATATTTGACATCAATAAAATAAATTGTTAACATCCTGTACATTTGTCAACCATACAGCAGCATATTACGTGTTCTGCAATTCAGTTTTATTTCTCTGTCAAGATTTTCCCCCAATTTAAGGAACATCCACGCAGACTTTCTGAACCTCCTCATCTTACTTGGTCCAACTAACTTTTGGTATATCATAATGCTCAGTTAAACTATCAAGTTTGGTATTAAATTCCTACAAATTTGACAAAAAAAAACAAGTTTACAATTTAACTTATTACAGTTTAAATATCATTCTCTAGCTGTAACTGGGCCAAAGTTCAAAAGCCAGATGCCTTGCCAAAGGGTCTTCTATGTTCATAGGGATAATGGGGGCATGTGAGGATGCAAGGTGGTCCCACCTCATTTTTACCACCTTGCATCCTCGGTTGCCCCCATTGTCAAATCCTAATTATAATACCCAAGCCTTATTGACAATAAATTAGTATTCTAACATTTGGCAGTTTTAGATGCATTTCCAGCCATTTCAAAAGAGGTAAATTCAAATATTTCCTGAGGGACATGACCCTGACTCTCTATATTGGTGACTTGCATGTTACGTCATGGCAGCCATGTTGGTGGAACTTAAACACGGAACGCGTGCATAAGTAGCGTCTTAGGCGCTAAGACGGAAGTTAACAATGGATAGATTAAAAATAGACAGCGTATCTTATTGGCTAACTCTAATCTGATGTTCTCTTCAGTTTTCCGGTTCTTCAAAAGTTCATATAAACAAAGCGCGCTAACAAAGCGAAGCAATATACGCGAGATTCCAGTCTAGTTTCTTTTTACTTCAATAATTGTTTGAAATTTTTATCAATGATGGCAGAAGACAATTTCCAGCTGAGGAACTGCTCATCATGGATGACGAAAACCACTCGGCACATGCTTCTTTACACATCTAACAAAACAACCTTTACACAATGACTATGTCTATGAGGTGTTACTCTTCCAATTTTTATGCTAGACACATTAAATTTCGTACCACAACCGCACACATTTCCACCTTCTATAAATATCGAAATAGGCGCTCTAGAGCTGTCCCGCAAACGATAAATCTCGTCATTCTCCTTACAGACGCTATGAAGTTGAACCTTTGGGTTGACATAAAGTGATGGTGAGACAGATATTGTTGATTCGAGTGAGTGATCATCAATTAAATTCAGAAAATTAACTGGTTCATTTGCAGATGCTAAAGGATCGACATACTGCCCCGTTTGATCTAGCCAACTTTCAACGAGCACTTCCATGAGCGAGATCAACATTTGTTGTCTTCGTGTGTCCATTTTCGCTTTGATTTCACCCAAGCAATGCGTAAATTTGCGCGTCTACTTTTGGTACTTCCAGTATAAATGTCTAACTCTCTTCGTTGGCCTTTAAACTATCATTACTTTTCTCGTAATATTGTTGATTTCGCCACCGTCTTTTCGTTGACGGTGAAAGCAACGGCTGCATTTGGACGTTGCTTTCATCCGCCATGGCGCCATGGTCAAATAATAAATTCGGTAGTTTTACTAAATTTATTCAAGTTTCAATTCACGCATGGTCAAGTGAATGAAACCGATGACTGAATAAGCATTGCAGACGTACATAAGAGCAGCAGGGAACAATAAACGACTGGCATTAGTGCCCTGATTGCGAGTGACATTTGCACACCATGTTTGAATAAGCAGCGTTCACACTTTGACATGCTTCAACGCAATGTGTTTATTTCTCGCAAAGGGACGACATTTATATATGAATTACATTAAGACAGAGTTCTTAAGCTTTGAAGAAAACAAAACGAAGGTAAATAGCTTTGTATTAGACCAACATTTAAATTTCTCTTGTAATACTAGCATTACTGGTCATTGCGCCATTTTGAAATTTCAAAATTTAATCGCGCAATACCGGGGGGTATTTTATGCCTTTTATGCGCGCGTTCCGTGTTTAAACAAAAGAATATTATTCATTAACTTCTTTTGTTTGTGGCACCAACATGGCCATCAAACCTTTGTCTTCGGAGTCTCAAGGGATTGGTTGCAAGTCAAAAATACAGGTACCTAGAGCTATAGTTATACCGTATAGTACTAGGCTCCAGCCATCAGCATTCACTTTATCCACCTCTACATAAACCGAAATAATAGCACTGGCAAGGTACCGACCTTGGTCAGCATGAATGGTCAGTCATGAATTTGGGGGCGATCAGATTTAAAATTTGGGTGGTCATCATTTTTTTAATTTGTGTATTAAAAACAAAGGTCTTCTTTCCTTGTATATCAATATGCAAGACGATGAAAATTCAATCATCAGTTCTGCTGCAACCATTTTGAATCCAAGGACTTTTGTTTAAAGAGGAAGTCAACTTGGCCTCAAATGATAGGTATCAAATCATGAAAATGAGGGTCAGTGACCTAGACCCCCATTATTTCAAGCTCTGTAAGTCATAGATACATTGTAATTTTCTAATGCTTTTGGATCACTGCATATGAATGTAGAAAATAGTGTATCACACTCTAGATTAATATTCATCACACAAAATAAGACAATCATCAATTGGTTAGAAAAAAGGTGGGATTTTTCTAGCCTTCAAACTTACTGCTACTCTTTCTTTGTGGCTTTGAGAAGCTTTAGCAAAAATTCTTTCAGCTGCCTGAACAAAAAAATATGAATACAAAATAATTGGTTCAACTTTTCTACCTTATACTGTAATACATTATTTATTAGTAATAATATGCAATCATTAATTTACAAACACTGCAGGTATACTGTACATCAAAATGAATACTGTACAGTTTACCTCATTTTGCATTAAGGCTATCGTTATGAAAAATAAATTATATATATATATTCTGTATGTAGTTCTGAGTTTAGTTGGGGATGGCTAAAAGGGATGATTCAAAAGGACCTTTCTGTTTTTGTATGGTCTTTATTTTTGGTTAGGGTTAGGTTTAAGGTCAGGATCAAGGTTAGGATCTATGTTAGGGTTAAGATTGAGATTAGGGTTATTTGAGTCATCCCTTTTAGCCTTCTATCAAGACAGATATTATTGGTATTATAATGTCATCAGTCACCACCAACTTAGGTAGCCAGGTAGGCTGATATAAAATATGTGAATTTATTTAATACAGTAAATGTATTATGTATACATAATCTAATAATCACTACATTGTTGTTAAAAATATGCTAAATTATTCACTGAGCAACGATGAAAGAAGATTCAATATTTTACCCTCTTTTCTTGCATCTTATCGAAAGAAATCTGAGCTGGAGTCCTTTTGTCTGTTTCCTTTGAAGCAGCTTCTTCATATTTCGCTTCTGCGACATCTATTTGTCTTGCCTGTTCTTTCAGTACCTTCTTCGCTTTGTTTTTCTTTTTTCTAGATGAAGTATTTTGAAAAATTGATTCATTCAACAATAATTTGTCATATAATACTGTATTAGTGTATATCACTATGCTGTTAGGCTATAGCCTATATAATAAAATTCATGAGCGCAGGCTGTTATAGGCTTATTAATTCACATAAATGATCTAACTTTTTCTTCACTCCTCCATCCGAAACTCCTTTTAATTTGAGTGAACCACCAACAACGTCGTAGGCGTCCGCCATTTTCTTTACACTTAAAAATGCGTGACAGTACTTCGTGTTACATATGTGAACTGTCGCCGTCCCGAATATAACCTCCGGCCGTCTCCCTCTAAAAGAGCGAAAATTTAATAAACGCTCTGGTCGTTTAATCGGGAAAATATATATGGCTATTGAAAAAGAAACGCCTCTCGATCTCTCAGCGCTGGACAACATAGTATTGCACAGTTATTAAACAAAACTTGTTTTTCATCAATCATATATTACATATTTCTTGTAACTACTGTTCTACACTACAGCAAGGATAGAAATTGTTTGGTTAATAAATCCCCCTGATAGTACAAATATTTAATAAACGCCCCGGGCGTTTATTTTGGAAAAGCCTCCTGCCGGGTTTTGTTCGTGGCCACACTCGTGTACGCTACGTCTCATCATATACGAGTTGTGAGGAGGTCGACTTACGGAGGAAGTGCAGGAGGAAGAGATGTGTGTCCGGACACATATATGTTATCATCCTTTAGTCTCTAGGCGGGGGTATGTCATCATTGTCATCATTTAGTCTCTATATTACCCACCAAAGCAAAGGGCCAGATCCGAAAACGGCTGGTAGTCAAGCCTACCTGTTTCACTGACCGACATAATTATTTTTCTACATTTTACGATAATTAAGTGGAAGTAATATTTTTTATTTTATTGGATTTGCCACTGGTAAATTACAAGAATAATAATAAAAAACAACGTCAAAAATGTAGAAATGTGGCAGAGTGGCCGCAACAGCATACGCCATATAGCGGTCCCAGATATGTAAGAATAAAAATAAAGTAAAAATTAAAAGACTAAAAGATCCGGAGGTCAACCACAGCAGCAGTGAGCACCAACTAAACTCCGTGGTGGAGGCTGAACCACACTTTGGGCAAACTGTTCTCCATGTCCTGGGGTCGTCCGCATCATACGCTGTAAAAACAGACTGGTTAAAGCAACCGCTTAAATATGGTTGTCTCAAATTCACTAATTGACCTTTTTTACGGGTTGAAACAACCCAATTTTATTGGTTGAAACAACCAAAATACGGTCATTTTAACCAAAATATTTGTTTATTTTAACCATTAAGATTGGTATGAATCTGAGACAACCTATAAAATCGGTTGTTTCAACCAGTCTGTTTTTACAGTGTAGGGCCCCTCATAGGGCAGGTGCCGTTTGAATTCCACCGGGGTGACACCAATTAACCGCATCTACGGATCGGTAGGACGTTCCACGTTCTGCACGCTCTTATAAAAAAGGACCGCTGAAAAGTTAGTGTTTTACATCTTCGCGGGCGGAAATGTAGAAGGTTTGCTGTCGAGGAGGTTCTTGTTGATCGTTTAGGTGTACAGGGAACAGGTAGAGTTTCGGGGTTGATTTTCGTAAGTTTGTTAATATAGCTTTGAAAAAGAAGATCATGTCCAGATATTCATGCCAGTGATTGGAAGTAAGTTTAGAGATAGCAGACGTTGTTTATAGGATGTCGAGGATTGGAAGGTTTAAGATAACTTTGGTTGCTCGACGTTGGACTTGTTCGACAAGCCTGATCATTCAATAGACTGTGGTGACCATATCTGTGTAGCAAGTAGGTGGTTCGACGAACCGAAGAATTGGTGACCTCTCTTAATGTCCGACGTACTAATCCAAGCATTCTATTCGCTGTAATTGCCTGGACAACAAGTTAACAACTTGTTTTGACCAAGTCAAATCACTTGTTATCCAAACACCAAGATCTCGTTCTGCTTCATGCTTTTTGAATCAGTTTATCTTTAAGATGGTATGAGTATTTGACCTGGAACCTTTTTACGGGTGATGGATTGGGATTTTGTTTTTAACTCATTGAAGTTGAGACCAGAACAAGATGACCATTTACCAAGACAGTTGATATCGTTTTGTAGAAGCTCAGCGTCATGACGACCATCGATCGTTTTAAACAATTTGGTGTCATCAGCGAAACATGCGACATTTAGTGAAGACAGTATAGAGCTTGTTAGGTCGTTTACATATAGGAGGAAGAGCAATGGTCCTAGGATCGATCCTTGTGGTACTCCTGATGTTATACGGGTAGAGTATAGATGATGTAGCTCCGGGTATGATTACATTATTGCCTTGGATGTTTATTTCCCGCAGTTTCTCGAGTAAAACACTGCATGTGACGTACTTTGTCGAAGGCTTTTGTCATATCTAGGTAGATAACGTCTGTTTGTTTACCGTTGTCAAGTTGTTGGCCAATGCAGTCCAGAATCTCTACTGTACGATTTTCCAGGGATAAATCTGTGTTGGTTTGGGTTAATAAACTCCAGTAGGTGGTCTCTAATCTTGGTCAGAACACAACGTTCCAGCAACTTGGAGATGTTAGGAAGAAGGGAAATGGGTGTGTAGTTTTCTACACACTCCTTTTCACCTTTTTTAAACACCGGAACCATATTAGCGATTTTCCACTCAACAGGGAAGGTGCCAGATTGTAGAGAAGGATTCTGGAGTGATGGAGCTATCTGTTCAGCGGTCTATATATTGGTAACATTCATTCCTGAACAACAGTGAGTAGTGCATGTTATTCAGATAATGCAACATAGTAAATTGGTCAGATAGAAATATGCAAATCAGTTGACAGAGCTGCCAATAAGCAATTAATTTTTTAATGTCCCCAAATGTTTTAATTATTAGTTTTAATTAGTTTTAATAATTTCTATACCGGCCCTTTAGAAACAGTAATTGTTAATGCAAATCTGATATATAAAGTACAACCAGCTAGCTCTTCATAACAACTAGATTTTTTTACTTTTTAATTAGACACGGTTCATTTTGCGATTTCAGAAATCTTCGATGAATAGCAATTTTTGAAAAATTGTATCACAGCACTTTATTCCGAAATATAGATCTCAAAATATCTTTCGGCAGTTAATTAATTGTATTTGGTAGTTTACTACTTTGCCCTTAATTATTATATTTCGTATAGTATTTCACATTGCCGGATCGAGTCGAGGACGAAGTTGGTTCATAAGCCAATTCTAGTAAATATCTTTCGGTGGGTGCATATGGAGCGGTTTTCTTTATCCATTACCCTCTATCCCATATCGCAACCCATTACCCCCTATACCGCATTGGAAGCCTCCGCGGAGGAGAGAAGTCATGCGGACGAAATATGCTAGGCATTGTGTTGGTGGATAAACATAATTTAATTACTTGAATAAACCTTATTAGTTTTTAACCACAATGTTTACCTTCATACGTAATATCACTAGCATTCGACCTCAGTAATCGCAACATAGTTTAGTTTTCACTTGGTGCTTGCTGGCAAAACATAAACCTATTGAAAAGATTAATCGATCTCCCGTCATCTATATAATCATGATTTCAAAAAGCACCTCTCGTCGCGTTTACCTACTCCTATTCTTTTATGGTTTTGGCTTGATCTGTTCGTCTCATGGAAAATCTTTGCAGTTTGATGAAGATCATTCAGCAACCGATTGTTTCAATCCCTCTGGAGTAAACTGCAATTGGTACAGAGAATGTTTGGAAAAACGTTACAAATGCGACAAAACGTCCTATCCATACGCCATCACTTTTGCAGAACATTTTTGTTTAAAATATGGAAAGACGTACAACTCGTTTACCGTGAAAGGACAACAATGGATTGACGCAACGCGAAAGTGCTTACAAGTGTCTTTGGTACCTTTGCTGAATCCTTCAATAGTGCCCACGTGTAAAGAAATCCGAACATTTGGATTTAAGACTCACACTCATTGTTATCTGTCTCCATCTCCTCAAGTTACTCCATCAGTGTGCCATCTTCCTTTCTTTGATTGGTTACGTATATTCCACACAATCAAATCAGCATTCATCAAAGTCGCCATACCTAGTATTAAAGGAGCAATTGGAACTTTGGCAGGATGCGCGGCGAAAGGCAAATAGAACTATAAGTTGATCATCAAAAATACCTTGAAGTTATATATGTAACAGAGTAATAAGAGACAATAAATCACATTCTACAAGTATTGTAATTGTTTGCCTTTTAGTACAATGAAATAATGAATGAAGTATAAGATTGTGTTATGTCGCATATGAAAAACATAAATAAATGTAACGACAACTTTCAGGCATTTTCACGTTCATGCAACTTGAAACGCAATTTTAGCTGAAACTATTTATCTATAATAATAAGCTCTTTATTAATCCACCTTAAGTAAAAAATACAGTAGATTTACAAACATTTCTGAATTTAAAAACAAGAATAGTAAAATATATACAATAAAATTCTATTGTTTCGATAAAAGTTCAATTTCCCGAGGTAAGAATGATAATTTGTGTCTTTCAGTTTTTGACATTAATCTACCCAAACTAACATTGTTTTTATTTGATCTTAATGAGTATCTATGTTTAGATGCAGTAGGAATAAGATTATGTATTGGATGACTTGTATCTTGAGTTATAGTTTCTATTTCTCGAATAGTTAACTTCTTTCTTCTTTCACTGAGTCCGCGGGGAGGGAATGGACTGGTAGTCCAATAATACGTAAACTTCTCCTTTGAATACGTTCAAGATCATTCTCCAAATAGAGAGGTAAACCATCCCACACCGGCGCATCTATAGGATTTCTGAAGGATATCTGTAAGTTGTTCCGTGTGAGTTGCAATGCAATTATATATTTTTATTTTTATTTTTTTATCCTAACCTAACCCTAAATTTATTTTTTTTTACATAGAATGAATATATAAATATGAACAATTACGAATAATTTACACTCTCTCTCAGTCAATGAACAGTTACAATAATTAATTTATATTAGAATTCCATTCAGATAATAGAATGTCACTGGTCGACGGAATGGAAATTGCAATTATATTGCAAACATGGAGTATTACATTCAGGGGCGGTCGGCGGATCAAGCATGCGCGGGGCCCCTGGCATATTTGCAGTTGCCTTCCCCCCGAGAAACGAAAACCAGTCAGAGGGACGCTAGAAAAATCGGGGGAAATTAACCAAAAAAATGCGCGTAGTAATGTAATATTTGGTTTGGCTATTCATTGCATTAGTTGCATTAAAAGGTGGGGGCCGTGGGGCTACACGTGTCCCACAAACCTAAAGTACCTAATTAGAAACACGAGGCCCTAAATATGATCCGCCACTAATTACATTACATTACAGTACACGAGGAAATTGTTCTTGTATTTTGTATAAAAAATAGGTAGTTAGACCTCCACTGGCGTTGTATTACCAACACGGTTGTAGTGTAGTAAACATGAATAACACAGTAGGAACAAAAAGAAAAACTGATTGAATACGAGATAAGTGTTATGCAATATGGTGGATTGGTGGCTGAGAAAAAATGGGTGCGGTTTGTGTTGCATGAGAGAAAAAGAATTGAAGCGTAGAAGGATATTGTAGGTTCGTGTTTTTATATCGGGAGTAACCCTCGACCCTTTCGACCTTTTGGTCTTCATCAGGAGGGCTTTTTAGGGCTGGGAGTTGATGTTTTGATCGTTGGTATGAAGGAAGATGGTAATGACAGGAAAATGTGTGTATATTGTTAGCAAAACGAGTATTAAATTAATAAAAATCGAATGAAGTATATAATGATGAAGTAATTAGTCTTACTGAATGTCTTGTTAATTGGTAGTCCGTAACATCCAGCCATCTCGATTCCGATTTTAAAGTTGAATTCCAAAGAAGGAGATTGCAATTTGCAAGTGAAAGACTGGGTAGTTATGTGGGTCTTGTATTTATAGCAATTGGTTGGGTTACGTTGTTGTGACGTCATGTTAAAAAGGGTGTGACATGCAAGTGGGCGTGAAGTGATTTGTGGTTGTCATAGTAAGAAGGCCACACATATAAATATATGTATATATAAATTGAATTCTATTTAATTATTTGGTTAACATAATGGATTCTATTTAATTTTTAAGATATTTATAAATTGTGAGATCAAACGTATAATATACACTGCAAATTATTTTTGTCCTTGTCGTCCATTCAGATGTAATATGAAAAACCACTTAGGTATATTATGTAGTATACCAATATATGCTGAAAAATACCCTTATTAATTGAAAAAATGTATATATGGACGGGATTGTTCAATATTTAAGTATCTGTTGAAGGAATCATTTGTCAATATGAGGAGTATATGCTTAAAAATACTCTGAATAATTAAAATGTGTAGACGTATAATTGTCCAATATTAAGATTGGGTAATCTTGTAATACCAGTTCCGGTAGATGTATAATATATTTATATGTGTTAGTATAGTATAATTGATATTTTATTAGGATTTTCTTTACAAGTTTCTGTTGTTGGCGGCCTCTTTGCTGGTGTTGGAGGACATCTTCCGGTTTCTGTTCTTTTTTCTGTATCTTCTCTTGATATATGGATAGGAATGATTCAGTTGGATAATCATCATCTTGATCTTGTATTTTCGTAGGATATGTCGGCCTCAATATGGGCATTGTATGAAGTTGTTGGTTAGTTTTTGCTGTCCAGTCTTAGTGTTGTTCGTATTAGTTTCCAATTGTTCGTTTATTTTAGTTATTGTTTGTAAGTTGGCTGTGTACAACAATATCTTTGATATTTTTGTTTCGTTTGTACGCAACCAGTGGCACATCGGGCCATAAGATTTTTAATGTTGGCTCCTCTTCAATTAGGTGCCAATGTCTTTTGAGTACTCGTGCGATGTGGGTTGTATTTGTGTTATACGGGATGTTGAAAGTTAGTGGTATCTTATTGTTGGTTGTCTTTTGGTCATAAATGAGTTGGTGCTGTGTCAACTGTGTTGCATTAGTAAATGCTTCATCAATGTCATTCTCTTTGTAGCCTCTACTAATGAGGATTATTTTAAGTTTTTTTAATTGGTTAGTTAATTTTTTGTCGTCTGTGATTATTCGTCTGTATCGTAGTGCTTGGCTATAGATAACACCTCGTTTACATGAGTTTGGGTGGAATGAATTTTTGTGCAGTAATAATGTTTTGTCTGTAAGTTTGATATATAAATCAGAAACAAGTTCATGTTTGTCGTTGAAGTAAATAGTTGTGTCTAGAAAGTGTACCGATTTGTTTGAGTATTCGTAGTCGAATTTGATAGTTGGATGGAAATGGTCGATGTGATTAAGGAATTTAAGAAGGGATTCTATTCCATGAGGCCATAGTGCGAAAATGTCATCCATGAACCTAATCCACTCAAGTGGAGTAAGTCCATCAGGTGCATTTAAAAGCATATCTTTTTCCAAGGCCGCCATGAATAAGTTGGCATAAGATGGTGCCATAGGTGTGCCCATAGCAGTTCCGTGCGTTTGTAGGTAGTATTGCCCGTTAAATTCAAAGTAGTTGTTGTTAAGTATTAATTCGAGAGTATCGTGAAGGACGTCAAGATTAGCGTTGTGAAGGGTGTTGTTGGTATAAAGGCTTTTAACGTCGATTGTCAGGAGTATGTTGGCCGGGATATTGTTGTTCAGCAGGAATATTCGTTTTAAGAAGTCAGTAGAATCTTTGACATATGAATCGATGTTGTTCATCATTGGTTTTAGGTAAAAATCAGCGTACTCAGATAGCCTGACGGTCGGACCTCCGCAACCGGATATTATAGGTCTTCCTGGCACGTCAGGTTTATGTATTTTTGGAAGCATGGGGGCTAAATAAAGTTTCACATTCTTATTAATTTATACAATTTTGCTTAATCAATAGAGAAACATGTAGAAAAATTCAATAAAATTTTAATAAAATTCATAAGTTCATATTATAATGGCAGATTGCATTTTTTATCCATACACCCCCTGTTGAGGACCTTGGAAATTCCAAGGGGGGGTGCAAAATTTGAGGGCCTTGGAAATTCCAAGGGGGGGTGTGCAAAATTTTTCAGCTACTAGGAAATTCCAGGATATAGGATATTTATCATCATGAAATTCCAAGGGGTACCCGGAGAACGTATCTGAATATGGGAAAGCAAGCGCATGGGACCATATATCTTGAAACGAAATTACATGGTAATGTCCAAAATCTTTACTGAATTTTGATCATAATGTTAACACAATTACTGCTATTTGTATACACTAATTAAGTCACTTCAGGTGATCACAGGTGATCTACAATCCGTTCTACGCATGTGTGAACTATAATGTATTTACATCTTTATTTGGGAACCAATATAGCGTTACCTCGTTCAAGGTTACTATCTTTTCTTTTCATCTTTTCTATTCGAAAATCGAAAATGGAACATTTTCAGAAAAATAGATGAACTCAAAAGAGATATGTCTGTCGAATCACTTCCCAGGTACTTCATGTAATACATGTAAAAACCTTTTGAGGGAGGTTCATGTCCAACGAACTGGAGATCACTTTAACTTTACAAATAATTTGATATTATCTACACAGTGACTATTATGCTTATATCATCATATCTTGGTAATTTAAAATAATTTGCACATGAAAAACTCAGATGATTCCCTTGGCAAGTTTCCATTGGCAGCAATGCTTCTGTCATATTTTCATGCTTTGGCAAAAAATTGCAATTGAAAGGAAAATGTGCAAAACATTAGCCTGGTTGAATGAAATCTTTTCAGAAGAAATAACTACCATTAAAAGTCATACAAAAATGTTGTACTAAGTCATTGTGACTCAAATGGTAAAGTGCAGTGTTTTCAAATTACTTGGTGAGACTGAGTTATGAGACTAATCTTAACTTTCCTAATGCCAAATTCTCTGATACACATAATGTATATATACATTCTGGTTCAGTAAAATAAACAATATTAACACTGTCCTCCTCAACATGTCCCTCTTGGACTTGAGCACAATACCAACCACTTTTCCAACCGCTGTCACCAAGTTCATCTTTGCCCCATTTAACCTTTACCTTTCTACCAACACAGAAATACTCCTCATACACATCATCATTTCTTGGCAACTCATCGTCTAAATATGCACTGTGCTTATTTAGCTCTTTATCTTTCTTAATTCTCATATCTCTTAGGATGCTAACATACTGTTTTAGTTGCTTGAAAACATCCTGGAGAGTTTGGAATGTGGTGCCTGTTGGAACATCAAGGCAACTGCTACACTTCATTTTAGAGTAAGTTCTTTTTCTCGTCAGATACTGTGGATGAAGTATGACTTGCTTTTTTTCATTATGGATAATGTTCTCTGCCAAAGATATTGTTTTTAGTATTTCAACTTCTTCTCCTTTGAAACATAAGTAATATCTGCTCTGGCGAACAAGGAGTAGGCGTAGAACCATTTCTTCTTTTGTGCCACAAGTCTGAATACCGTGATAATTTAAAATATAGCGCAAATGAGCCACAGCATATTTTCGTAGTTCAGTTGCGGTGTTTGCGACCTTGCTCAAGTCTCCATCGTAGTCGGGAGTATAATCATCTGGGATGTGTTTATTGAGTTTTTGTGCGAGTTGCTCAACCAGATGGTGTTTTTTCCCCTTTGATGACAGACCTTCTTTCTTGGTTAACGACCGTAACTCCTCTACCTTTTTCGCGTACAAAGGGTGGTGCCTCCACTTTTCTCGAATCATATCCTGCTGAAGATCCTCGCGCATGGTATTTTGCCTTTCTATAAAATATTCCCTTGTTTTCGATTCCGGTAGCCAGGCAATAGTGGAGAAATGCTTATACATGTCATCCAGTGGACAAGGATTCAACATGAATAATAAATCAAGTAATCGTTGAGGTCTGAATAGTCCTGGCGTTTCTGTCCAACTTCCATTTACCGATTCCACTCGCTCATAAGGGAGGTAATGCAATTCGCCTTCTGTTTCTACCCAGCGCATATAATCTGGAATAGGCTGCAATTCTTCTCTCTTCAACTCCCTTTCCTGCCATTCCTCATCGGTTCTGTACACTGCTGTAATGTACTTGTCTCTCCATGCAGTTCTGACAGTGATTCTTGGTAGAGAATTGTTCAAAGTTTGATAGTCTTCCAGATACTTTCCTTTGAAATTTTCTTTAACATTCCATACTGCCACCAAGTCGTCGAGAATAGTCGAATCTTCTGCTAGAGTGTACGTCCATTCGCATGCTTCCTTCATCTGTTCAGTATATTTAAGGAAAGTCTTTAAATGTTGCTCATCATTAAAAAGGTAGGACGATTTCTTGACACCTCGGAACACGTTTAATGACTGACCATCAAAGCGCCCTTGACGCAAACAATTTATGACATTCTCACTCATCTTCTCCATATTTTCCTCGTGTTTTAGCGACCCAGGTAAAATATTGACATCGTCATGAATTGCATTGGATGAGAATGGACCATGACGAGCAAGTAACTGATCTTCTGCGGCATGAACGCGTTCCACGAAATTGCGCTTACTATGATACTCGGCAAATGAAACTTGGATAACCTTGTCGAGGTTTAATAACTTTAGCAACCGCACCATTAACATTTGAACCAAATGGCTCGACGGATCCTCAGCTGGACCATTGTCTACGATAAAAATGAATTCTCCTTTTAAGTGTCCAGTTCTTGAATTTCTGAAAAACCCGTCAAGTGATGGTTTTGTTAATAAAAACAAAATTTCGTGGAAAAGCTGGAATGTCGTCTCAGGTTCTAATAAAGATGGGTTGATGAGTGTCACCGATGTACCTGTTCTAGTTACATGCAATACTGTATCCGAAATGGGCGACAATAGTTCCAGTTCGTTTATAGTTGGATTACGTTTAATCGTATTTTCTTGGTGGGTGATGTCTGTTCTAAGAAACAAATGTGTCATTGGTGTAACGGCATTGTTACGACTTTGGTCCCAGTCGTGGTCGGGATATTCAACGTCTGTCCACAATTTTCTCGGCTTTTGAACTGGTGTTATATCTCCGCATACAATTTTCTTTGCATCTTTGGAATCTACAAACACGCTTTCCCGAAATTGATTTGCATAATCGCATAAGTAGTTTACATTTGCCGAACTATAATGTAAATTCACCACAAGCTTGTCAACCTTTGTATGCGAAGGACGGTGAAGGGACACTTGGGCATTAACATCCATCCCATGATGATGTCTTTTCGCCACAGCAGAATTTTTTTTATACGTCATCGTGTAGTTATAACACGATGACAAAGAAATGTTAAAAGATGGAGGGGAGAGAGTGTTGATAATTTCGTGTGCTTGCCTCATGAACGTGTTATTGTCTTTACTTCTAAATCGAATTTCATTTTTAAGCTTAGGGTGAGATTCCAAGCCCTCGCCAGCTCGTTCAGTTACGTCTTGGTTATCAAAAATATACTCTAGCGTTTTGGCAAGGTCTGGCCACTGTTCACATTTTAGCATTCTTCCTCTTGAATCGTACTTTATTTTCATTTCTTTTTCCTTCCTTTTTTGAATTGTTCGTCGAGTTAAAAGTCGTTGTTGTTCATTTGTCAGAGCATTGCTAACCATTAACGATGTCTTTTCAATGTCGCAGAATTTGTCAACGTTTCCACAAAGCTCATCCTTGCAGTTCGTAATGGCCGTTCTATACTGGATTCCCTGCAGTTTTGCTGTAAATTTTGCGCTTGTTGCCTTTGCAAAAATGCCTTTCATAATATCTTGGTCTCGTTTCGTATCCATGAAACGCAGGGAATCTTGGAAAACATCTTTTAGCTTTTCCTCCAGTTGTTTGTTGACAATGTTTGTTTCCGGGATCATATCATTCAGGCGTGCAATGAGCTGTTCAATATTTTTATTACGTTTCTCGACCAAGTACGCTTTTCCATGTATGTACACCTGCTGAATACTTAAATGACGAGAAAATCGAGAAAATAGACTGCTTGATGTTTTACGCTTTTTTGACTTTGACATTGATGGCAAATCACCAAGAAACTCGTGTTTTGCCTTTTCATAAGCTTCTCCAGCTTCCTGCGTCAAAACAATTGGTCCATAATCAACAAGGAACGTCCCTACTTCTATTAGAGCATAGAAGTCGGCACGTTTATCGAAATTATTTTCTTTCTCGAATTTCTTTCTCAGCACCTCGACGTTGTCTTCAATCGTGGTGATGTCTTCGTCATCTTTTTGAACAGCAATTACTTTCTTATTGTGAAACGTTTTCTTTGTAGCTCGACTCTGAGCTACACGTGATCTGTTTTTGCTGGTCAACCGTCCCCTTCTGATAAACCATGCTTTATTCAATAAAGGCATACTTCCTTTAAATACACACGATTCTTTATCTGTGCGAACATGTGGTTTTTCGTGACTATTCAATGATTTATCTGGAACACTGCTTTCGCTATCTGAAAAACTTTCTGCACAGCCTTGCTTGTCTAATTTTGCATCTTCGACAACAGAAGAAAGTTCCTCAGATGTAACTGGCATCATTTCTGCATTAACCTTCCGATAAAATCCTTCTGATAGAAGTGGCATTGTTAGAATGGGCCATGTTTTATTGTTATTGTAATCCGGTACCTTGCGCTTTTTCGATTGGGTATTTTGTTCGAGATTTTGTTGACTTTCTTCATTCTGTGTTCGTTTAGTCGAATTTTCGTGACTATTCGATATTTTAACTGGGGCATTACTTTCGCTATCTGAAAAACTTTCTGCACAGCCTAATTGCTTGTCTAATTTTGCATCTTCGACAACAGAAAAAAGTTCCTCAGCTGTAACTGGCATCATTTCTGCATTGACCTTCCGATAAAATCCTTCCGATAGAAGTGGCATTGTTAGAATGGCTTTTTTTTTGCGAAGTTTTCTCGTCTCTCTCGTCTCTTTTTTCTAACCAATTCTGAGTCAGAATTGGTGAGTAAGAATCAGTAACTGGCATCATTTCTGCATTAACCTTCTGATAAAATCCTTCTGATAGAAGTGGCATTGTTAGAATGGGCCATGTTTTATTGTTAGTGTAATCCGGTACCTTGCGCTTTTTCGATTGGGTATTTTGTTGACTTTCTTCATTCTGTGTTCGTTTGGTCGAATTGAATGGATCATACACAGCAGCGAACGGATATCGGTTATGCCCGTGATTGTTACTGGCTTTGTTCCGCTTTCGTTTATTTCTCACTACCGTCCAGCCAGAATCTTCTGTGCTGTCTTGAGCAGTCGTGTTTGTCCTCAGGATTGGGACAAAATGATTGACATTGAAATATTTTGAACGATCAGGCCAGCCTGAGGTACTTGACCACATCATTACCAGGGTGGGACGAATTTTATCTGCGGAAGATTCTCTCGGCAAGTAGATACCATTTAAGAGGGTAAGCATTTTATGTTTTGTGCATGGATAAATCATGTGAATTTCACATCTGATGACAGACGCTAGACCCATGATTTGCAGCAAACCAGAGAAGGAGCCGTTTTGCGTTGTTATTTTAATCTCTTCTTGAATAGCGGCATCGAAACCACATGCTTCAAATATTTTCGAAGAGGCGGAACCAAAGATAACTGCATAGTAGATTGAAGAAACGTTCCAAAGATTTCCGTTTGCCATTTTCAAACCACTTCGCGTGACATTAGGGTGACTTTTGTAGAAGTCTACATGAGTTGCAAGTTCAATGGCGGTGCGTATACGAAGATCGGAACTCAGCCTTTCAGAGCCACATATGGCAAGACTTGCAGCGTTAAATAAACAATTACCATCTCCTTTGGTCAGGATAGGCTTGACGTTGTCTTGTACATAGCAATCAGGGATCAAATTATCTGCTACTCTATCAACTTGCCTTGGAGAAAACATCAGACCTCCCATTTTGTCTACATTCAACGGCGGGTAAACTGACTTCAATCTGGCAGCCAGGCTACATAAATCAGCAAATTTTTTCATCGATGACAAGTGGTGGAGATCACCTAAAGCTCTCGAGGAAAATGCCATATTCAAGAATAAAAAAACTGATGTAATGTGTTATAATTTATACGAAATCCTTCTCAAACGGTTTAGGGCACACCACGAAAATTAACCGGAAACAACGGCATATACACGTTGTATACTAACTTATAACCGCTGAGATTTACGTTTCAGATCGTGCATGTACTCGTATATCAGTCAAATCCAACCATGCCCATCCCCCCCCGGGACACCGCCGGGCATTTGATACGTTGACCAATCCCGGGGGTGGGGAATTTGAACCCAAATCTTTGCTCGGGGGTCGGGCATTAGATAATACGGTAATATGAGCCTCGTTCCCTTTGGACAGTATCAAAAGGCAGTGGGGCAGGTGCAGTTGATTTTCCACTCCCCCCATAGCATTGCTACACATACAAAACGTGTTGTTGTTCGAGTGTGATTCGATCATGGAGGAGTTTAAGTGGCTCGATTTAACCGTCGGACATTGTCCGACGAGAAAATACAAATGTCCGATCAATGTTACGACTTGTCGGACATTTTGTCCGACGGATTTTTTTGTCAATTAAAAACAGGATTTGTTTTGTTGTTTGTTCATGGCTTTTTGGTACTTGATTAAAATTTCAATTACAATAAATTCAATTTCTTTTAATTCAAAGCTTCATCCATGACTCAGACTGCTCTTGTTTTCGAAAACATGTACGATGTCGTTTATGGCCGCGCGGGGGGCAAATTTAGCAGAATGACATACCTAGAAGGTAAAGGGTTAATACCTGCCTTGTAAATAGTATTTATATATAATAATTTGATATTTGAAAACACTGAATATTACTGTTATTGCTTTCATGTTTCACCCAGGGCCGGGGATTTGCTACAGATTTTTCGCCCCACCACTGTGGGGAATTAGCAGCATTTTGGAAAAAAATGTCAAATGCCCGGGGGGGGATGGGCATGCTTGGATTTGACTGATACATAAGCTGCAGTACTTTAATCATGCAATAATATTTTTCCGAAATATATGTCTGCTAAAACAAAACAAGTATACAATAATGTTATTCCGATGGATTTCTTTTATTCTTTACCTTTTGAAATTGTCATATTACTGTGAGTTCGGTCGGAGTTTTGCGGAGTTCTAGCCGTGGGAAATTTACGGTACCGGAATAAAAAAATGTTTTTTAAACACGATGACGAGCCAGCCTGAGATTGTGCATTGTTTCCTATAATTTCTTGTTAATTTTCATCTTGTGTTCACATGACAAGCTTGGTTGGGGCACGGGCAAGCCGCCGGGCCCGCATATACCTGGACTAGCAAGCCAAAGCTACGTAAAGGCGACAAATTAAATTTTATTTTTCTATTTATTTTACAAGTTGTGTTTGTTCATGTGTTTGTTCATGTGTTGGTTATAAATTGAAAACGTGCTCGTAACAACCTTCGTGTCAAATAACTCCACGGGGCTCCACATTCGGACGTTTCCCTTTTAAAAATTACCCGTGGTGGCCTAGCAACACGGGCTAGCCCGGTTTCCATGGTTGCTCAAAAGGTGATTTACATAAATTGAAGACACACGAAATAATGTTCAAAGTTTTCTGTTCAGACATGGCACAAATTTACCAAACAGAACTTACCAAAATACACAAACGATTAAATTTCACAGCGTGGCGATAAAGCGTTCGGATAAAAGTCGACCAATTAATGTTCGTTGCCATGCGACCTTGCAATAAATATGACAACATCATTGCAATTTCCTCGCAGGTTGCTCAAAAGTCCCATGTCAAACGTCGAACTTCACATGTTATGTTCAACTTGATGTTAGAGCAATTAACCTTGAATAGAAATGGGACTTTTCAGCATTGCAAGGTCGCAGGGCAAAAAACATCCGGTTTGACTGTAATTTTCATCATATTTTAGGCCCGGCAACTATACCGGTTACTCGGTTAGGCCTTTTGTTCACACACAAAACGGCTGTTCCGGCACAATTTTTGTGCCGGAACGGTCCTGTGACGGTTCCGATATCGAACCGGTACATCATTATATCGGTAGCTTTTCGTGCCGTTTCACTGTAGTGTGAACAGCGTTGAAACTAGCCTAAGCGTCTGTGTTCGTGTTCTCATGGGTCACGTGGATTTTCCACAGATCCGGCTGTGGAAAGATTCCCGATTGGTCCTTTTAATCATTAATTTAACTGGGAAAATTTTTGACAGGTTTTAAGGCGGGGCCGCCTTCAATTGGACGAATATTATCACGGCGTAAAAAGATTGCCTGTATTACACAACACGGTATTAATCACTCTATCGAGATATCGTATCCAAAGTTATACAATAAAACAAAACTCAAAATTAACGTATTTACTATGTTTGACGTAAATATCAATGTCAAGATCGTAGCTGAAAGAAAAGTACAGTATCTAGACCAAAGGACAGCGGTTCATGTTCATCTAGTCACTTAAGTCTTCAATTTGCCAATCTGCGATAACTGATTGAGTAAGTTTGTTGATTTCACGCTCAGTTAATTCGGCGGGAGCTTCGGTTTGCGTCGTATGAACTGTGCTGGCCTGCGGCAAATCCGAACAGTCAATGTTTTTTTTTGCATGGACAATAGACTGTTCCAGGCTGGATTGACAGGATTTAAGTTCAGTAAATATTTTATCTAAATTATCTTCCTCCTGCGCTATTTGTTCTTCCGTCAAAGCACGATTGGTATTTGAATGTTTAAGTTGACTATGAAGCCTTTCGATTTTCTTGTATACGTTTTGTCGCTGCAAGTCGACTAATAACAGTTTATCTAAGACTTGGTGAAGTTTCTTCTCCTTTTCGCTGGTTTTGTCAGACCTGTCAAAATTCGTTTCTTTGCCATTCATAATTTTTACTACCTGATCTACATCTAGTTTTAGCAGTTCCGTTTTACGCAATGTCCACTCGGTGTCAATCAACCCATTCAAGGCTTGTAAGCTCCATTCTTTATATATTGGATGGAGAGAAATATTATGAGCCAAATTATTCCAAAAGATTCTTCTATCTTTTTCTAATGTGGAGATATTCGGATCTTCTGTTTCATTCTTACCAAAAATTTTCAAACCGTGCTTTGTTTGAATTGTTTCCTCGACCGCTTCAACCAACGGAGTTTTTAAAAATTGGGCTCGGTCGGTTTTATTATCCTGTGAAGGATGTCGTCGTCCAGACGTATCTTGCTCTTTAAATATAATAGATAATTCCAACACCTTGGGTTTTTGTGACACTATTTTAGCACATCGAGACACATTTAAAAATGACTCTTGTTTAAACGACACAGGAGTGTTCTTCCACGTGAACTGATATTTAGTAGGAAGTGACCCGAGACTATTTGATGCGTGTATACGGATGTTTGATAGGACTGTAGTTTCATCAATTTTTTCCAAAAGTCCATAGTTTTTCCCATTTCCGTCAACAAAAGTTATTCCAACAGACATATTCACCACACAATTTCGCCGAGAACACACTTTTAGAAAACAACACAATCACGGCAAATCTCACGTTACTTTATATAGTAACACTTCAGCACGTGAGCAAGTTATGCATGACGGCATGAGTAGTGTTCAGTTGTCTTCCAGTAAATCATGGATGTGCAGTTGCTTGACGTTAAGACGAATAAACCTTTGGCAATTCTGTTAGATGTACAACCGGATACGTTTTTGAGCGAAGTGCGAAACGTAATCTCAAATCAGGTCTCCGATATTATTCCTTCAAGTGAATACCGATTTCAGCATCGCGGCATAGATCTGTCCAGAGCTCAAGAAACCTCAGTGACTCTTCAGAACATCGCGTTAACGAGTGACGACCCAACTATTAGAGTACTTCGACTTTCCTTTTCGATATTTCCAAGTGACGCAGCTGAGCAAGAAGATGTAAGTTACGTGGAAAGTTATACAGTGTATTCCAGGATGAAACCTACGACTACGTGTTCTGCGGCTGAGATGAAACCAAAATCAAATATCCTAGAGCTTCGGTCTTTATCTAATGCAGAGTTGAGAAGTCTAAAAGTGTTTAGCGATGCTGACATAGAAAAGGGAAGAGGAAAGGAGAAGGAATATCGGAGATTTTGGAACAAACGAGTTCACGAATTGGCGAAAAACAGGGGAATTCCAAATAAGGAAATTTACAAACAGATCAACGAGAGTTGGAAACTTCACCGCAGTAATCTTTTTGAAGCGGAAACACGGAAAATTCAGGAAAAGGCAAACGAAGTTGAAGTAACGCAGAGCATGCTGTCAGCGTTTGAGTCAATGAAGCCTAAAATTATGAAGAAGGAAACTTTGCCGAATAATATTCAGCGTGTGCAACAAGCATCAGAAACCATCAAAAGCTTGAATCAAGAGGTGTTTTCACTATCTCAAAATTTAAAACGAGGTCCTGAAACGGTGGAAAGAAAAGAGATTCAAGAGAATTTAAAGAGGGCTAAAACGTCCTTAGATTTTTCCAGGAGCGAGCTACGGAAAGCACAAGACACGTTGAGAAAGAATTTAGGCTCCAGGAAATCTGAGTTTTCAAGTGCTTAGACTGATAAAACAAGGAATATATAAACACCAAGTTAAACAACTTAAGAATGTAGAACATTGAAATAATGCGGAAACATGAACATATCTTAGCATTATATTTTTAAACCGAAATTCCCGCTTAACACCCAGGCGCTTACAACTTTGGGCACAGTGTGACCAGGTTTTCTCAAGGGCAATTACCATATCAGGTGACAAAAATTACCACATGAGGCCAAAAATTACCACGCACACTTTTATCCCATATTAGCCCTGCAAATCCCACACCTTATTCCAAAATTTCCCTACTTTACCCTAACTCACCCATACAAGTACCTTACTACCCTAGAAAAGGGCTTTGCTATGGAAAATGGAAATGACTGACTGGCTGAGCCACTGAGGACACAGGACACATTAGGTGATTAAGGTTAGGGTTGAGCATTAAATAGTGAACACGCGCATCCCCAGTCCTCACCTGGGCCTCACCTTGTAAATAAATAATTTCGACTTCGGCGTCTTCGCCCGCCACACGCTCCGCCATCTCTCATCCGAGCGTTGCCTCTGACAATCTTCTGACATCACTTATCGATTTCCATATTGATTTACATATTATAATCTCCGTATGCTCATTGAAATAACTCAAGTAGATCACAAACACAAATAGTAGAGCCAGAGGTGGCCGAATCACCGAGTCTCGTGGTCTCGTCCCAGGCTCCCACAATATAGTACTCTCTCAGTAGGGCAGAAACGGGCCTCTGAGGCGGGTTGTTCAAAAGCGGGTTAATGCTAACCCCCCACTTTTGAACGTTACCGGCCCCTTTAATCATAAATGAAAAGCAAAATTGCGAAAAAACTGGGGACATATATTGTTGCTATTTAGTTAATTCCAGAATCTCAATTAATTACTACAAATTACTATTAATTACTATAAATTACTACAATTTTAAGAAAAATTACCGTAGTAATTACTACAAATTTCCAATTACCACAATCATCCAAAAAATTACCACAAATTACCAAAAGTAATTAAAATTACCACGTCTGGTCACACTGTTTGGGCAAAACAACGCGGGAAATTTGTGAATAGGTGGGGTCACATGATAAGCGGGCAAGCCCGATTAATGATGTTGATATTATAAAAATTTCATCTCGCCTTCCGAGTTATCGCCATATTGAGGCCTGGATAGGTTTTCGTGCCGGGCATAGTGTGAACGGGCCTGAAGCGAGATGCCTATACCGCGGGCTTGGAAAATTTAACACTGAAGATAATTGTGCAGTGAGATCTATACCGCTTATCAGTTATCTCGCTTCCCATATATACAGCTAACCCCCTGAGATGTTTAGCTTTGTAAGGAAAAAGTGTAGAAAACCATATTCCTTGTAAATGTAGGGTATAGCTTGGCGTATTCTGCAATCGGACCAGTATATACATTTACCTTGTATATGTTAGTTTATCTGTGAGTTTTTCAAATTTTTATTAAGTTCCAGTTCGTATGATGATTAAAACTCCTCGCGGGAGATATACTTCATGTAAACCTTCATTTTGTTATTAATGATATGAAAAGACTATATCATAAGGTTCCGTTCGGCACTAGTTCGTTTTCGATTGAAAACACATACTTTTTATACGTTGTTGCCAATCGTCCATTTTACAACGATCGAAAACGGAGATTATTTATGAAAATGGAGCCGGTTTTCGAAAAAGCTTTCCAAAGGCAAAGTGGGCTTTTGATTGGTTTTGAAAACGGAAGTTTTCGAAAACAGTTCCATTTTGACGGGCGAAAAAGGCAATTTTTAAAAACGGTCTTAGTTTGATTGGTTAATAGTGATGGTTGCCTTTGGTGGGAAATGACGATAAAATTAAGAACCGTGTAATTTTTAGACGTTTATCGGTAAATTTATTTACACTCGTAATAATAAATCAAGAAAGTCATGAATGCAAGTTTGCGTAATGGCTACCTAGAAATAACAAATGCTAATCAATCTACATAGAAGTTATTTACAAAGCAATACTGAGTACAGTTGAACCCCGCCATGCGAGGGTTGCCTTGAAATCCAGGTGCGGGACCCCCCTTTCTTCACATGACCTGCCTCAATGCCATTGGTTCCTCATACGCAAAGCCCGCCAAAATCTCTGCCCTACGCTACACCGCTTGTTTTAATTATTTGCATAAATCCAATTAATAACAAGATGACTTTAAGAAAACCTTCTCATGAAAAAATCTATAGGTCACCGGCAACTGACTCTGTTATTGAAACTAATAGAATTTGAAAGACGTAACCTGGCAGAAGAGTAGCTAGCAGAAGAGTGACGTTTGGTCCGAGCCTTATAAAGCATACTTTGTTGCATACGGTTACTGGAAAACCTGCCTTAAGTCAAACCAACCGGTTCGCCTCGCTCAGCATTGGTATATTCTGGGGTGAGGGGGGGGGGGGGGGGGGGGAGGATGAGGGTGCTGAAGTCCTGATGAAGCCAGTCCCTGTCTATGTAGTGTATATCGTCGGAAGTCGCTCCTCAGCTTTCATAGATACCGTATATGTGAGTTTGGCTGGTTGTTCAAAATGCGATTAGTGCTAATCATGGGTTAAAATTTAATCAGCTGTCTATATTGGCATGTTAGCTGTTTGACAACTGAAATTTAAAATTTCTAAGGCAAAACATTTTTAACAGAAAATGTCAAACATTTTTGCGTGCGTCTTCATCAGTTCTATCCACAAAATTTCGGATATGGTCCTTATCTAATGTATTCACAGTTTTAAAAACTATCACAGACATAAAATATGCAGTAAAAAGTTCAATTACTTGCTGTTTTTTAAATATTTCATTATCAAAGCGGCATATCTTCAATTTTTTTTGGTGAAATTTTCTAAAAATTACTGAGATGACGGATATAGTCACAGCCAACACTGAACACACATGCCAAAATTTAAGGGAGGTTGTAGGGACAGATTTTTCGCCAGAAAAACGGTTGATTTAAAAAGTTTTGTCTTGTGAAAATTGAATATGCTAAAGTACTTATCACGAGAGACTTATTTACAAAGTTTTAACGAAATTCACTGAAGGAAACGTTAGGAATCATAACCCCCTGCCAGTCAGACACACTCTGTAAAACAACCCATAAATATCATCTAATGCAATATGGAATTCCAGGGGGTAAGATGTTTCCAATCTTGGAATTCCAGGAGGTACATAAAAGTAAAATGAAAATTCCAGGGGGTACCCACGAAAAATGACTTGGAATTCCAAGGGATGGCATAAAACAATTGTATTTCCAAGGGTTCCCTCCAATGATCATATGGAAATCCAGGGGGTGAGTGGTTTTTGAGATTGGAATTCCATGGGAAGGTAAGAAAAATCAAAATTCCGGGGGTGTCCTTTTCAAAAACGACTTGGAATTCCAGGGGAGGCCGTACAAAACAACGAATTTCCAAGGGGGGCTAAAATTATATATGGAAATCCAGGGGGTGATAGATTTTTGAAATAAAAGGTCCTCAACAGGGGGTGTATGGATATAAAATGCAATAAGCCAATGCAACAGTAACTTCTAGTATTTACCTGAGGCTGAACTTGGTCAGTTTCTGGTTCTGCGGTTTCATCCTCGATAAGCTCGATTGTATCCTCCAACACTCCAGCTACGGCTTTCCAAGTTCTTCTTTAAATCTTTCCAGAGTAAAATCTTCCTGCGTCCCTGGGAGTTTTTCCACGCGGCTTTTGTCAGGATAGAGCAAAAAATATTCATCGACATCGTCTGACATTTTGCTGTTGAAACGACTGTGCTTTTCCACTGCTTTCTGCAGCAGTTCCAAAACACCAGCAGAAGGAGAAACTAAAATTGCGTGGTTTGTTGATGGTCCTCGGCTGACCTTCAACTCGTCAATTTCAGGACGGTATGTTATCGTGCCGATTTTGAGTTTGACTTCTTTAATAACTATCTTTTGCTTTTTCGCAGATTTTTGCGTAAACTGGCTTCTCCTGGTATTTTCTTTTTTGCTTTGAAACTGATGGAACGTGATTAGCGGCTTCCCTCCGCCATGTCTGTTGTCCCAGCGTCTGAATTGCTGAATGTCCTCAGCCGCACACCACATTTGTGGCAGAACAAAGCTTCTTCGATTGAATTTGCACCACATTTGGAACAAAACATAACGATTAATATGCTAATTGCATTACCACTGTGAAGTACGCCGTCGATTCAGCCTTCGATTCAGCCGTCGATTCAGCCTTCGATTCAGCCGTCGATTCAGCGGGTAGCCATCCGTGTGAACCTGACTGCTGTTTGGGCAGACGATACGCTTCGACTTTATAAAAGTACTATTTTCTATGGCGCTATTCTATATGATTTGTTTAAATTTAAATATGTTGTAGAGAATTTAATGCTCTTCCTAACGGTAGTAGTCGCTTAACTCGATCGTGCCTAAGGAAGATTCACGCGAACGTTAAACATGAACGGCGCTTCAAGTATCGAGCAACGGCGCTATAATTGGTATAGTTTATAATTTGTTGTTTCCGACAACTCAGATAAAATTACTATTTTCTCGGGCGCTATTCTATACGATTTTTTTTAATTTACATATGTTGCACAGAATTTAATGGTCTTTCTAATGGTAGTAGTTTCTTGACTGGCGCGGGCCTAAGAAAGATTGACGTGATCGTTAAACATGACGGTCTTTTGGTCTCGCTAATTGGTAGGCCAGAATTTGTCATTTCCGACTAACTCATATAAAATTACTATTTTCTCGCGCGCTATTCTATACGATTTTTTTAAATTTATATATGTTGCACAGAATTTAATGGTATTTCTAATGGTAGTAGTTCCTTGACTGGCGCGGGCTTAAGAAAGATTCATGCGATCGTTAAACATGATCGACTTTTCATGTTCTCGGGCAACGGCGCTAATTGGTAGGCCGCAATTTGTTATTTCGACTACTCATATAAAATTACTATTTTCTCGCGCGCTATTCTATACGATTTTTTTTAATTTACATATGTTGCACAGAATTTAATGGTCTTTCTAATGGTAGTAGTTTCTTGACTGGCGCAGGCCTAAGAAGGATTCAGGCGATCGTTAAACATGACGGTCTTTTGGTCTCGCTAATTGGTAGGCCGGAATTTGTTATTTCCGAATAACTCATATAAAATTACTATTTTCTCGCGCGCTATTCTATACGATTTTTTAAAATTTATATATGTTGCACAGAATTTAATGGTATTTCTAATGGTAGTAGTTCCTTGACTGGTGCGGGCTTAAGAAAGATTCATGCGATCGTTAAACATGATCGACTTTTCATGTTCTCGGGCAACGGCGCTAATTGGTAGGCCGCAATTTGTTATTTCGACTACTCATATATAATTACTATTTTCTCGCGCGCTATTCTATACGATTTTTTTTAATTTACATATGTAGCACAGAATTTAATGGTCTTTCTAATGGTAGTAGTTTCTTGACTGGCGCGGGCCTAAGAAAGATTCAGGCGATCGTTAAACATGACCGGCTTTTGGTCTCGCTAATTGGTAGGCCGGAATTTGTTATTTCGATTACTCATATAAAATTACTATTTTCTCGCGCGCTATTCTATACGATTTTTTTTAATTTACATATGTTGCACAGAATTTAATGGTCTTTCTAATGGTAGTAGTTTCTTGACTGGCGCGGGCCTAAGAAAGATTCACGTGATCGTTAAACATGACGGTCTTTTGGTGTCGCTAATTGGTAGGCCAGAATTTGTCATTTCCGAATAACTCATATAAAATTACTATTTTCTCGCGCGCTATTCTATACGTTTTTTTTTAATTTACATATGTTGCACAGAATTAATTAAGCGGTTCTGAGCTCGACATCGTACACAACTGTTTTCGTTAAATTTTTTTATTCACCCCAAATATTTACAAATATATATTAATATTTCCCCCTCCCAATCCTCCTCTTCCTCCTCTTCTTCCTCTTCCTCCTCTTCTTCCTCTGCCACCTCTGACACCTCGACTTTTCTTGTGAGGGCATTCCCGCCTGATGTGGCCTTTGCCCTTACAGTTATAGCATGTGATATCTAGAATAAAACGAAGGAAAAAGTTTTTTTCAAGTTGGATTACAAATATACAAACATATATATATTTATCATTTATAGACCCGAACCAGGGATATATCATCCCGAGGGGTAATATTTCGACGAATTCCCCGAGCGGAGGGTCTATAAATTACATATTATACCGAAACAATATTGAATGCTGTCTTGAAACGTCTAGAAACGTCTTTAAACGTCTTGTTGTTCCTCCATTGTTTACAGGCTCGTCCTGTTACTATTTTGCCACAGGTTTTTTGCCCCTAATGTACATGTTTTATCAGCAATGCCCGGCATTCATTCGAGTCATGTTATCAATCGAGCTGCAACTGTATGTATCGGATATCTTTTTCGTTTTCAAAAACTGTATCCGACACTGGGTATGCTAATATGGTTAAAAATTTAACTTGCTTGAATAGGACAAAATAAACTGTGATAATTCTCTATTTATAGTTGTAACCCGATCATTGTCCCATTGACATTGTGATTGCCTTCCGCATTATTTGCTAACCATGTATGTTTTGCCTCATGAGTCAGAAAGACAATAGCCTAGCAAGAAGCGATCAGATTCGAAGGTAATACTTGCTGAGTACAGCAGTTGTTATTCGATCCAATTTGGGAAATTTTGTATTAATATATAATAATATACAAATAGATGATATAATAACTTCTCGATTAAAGCAAATCAAAGACTTGGTACAATAATGTAATCTAACAAACGTGTATGTTATTATTTTTAAGCTGAATTTGACATTCGATGCTTTCCCACCACCGATATAAAATCTGACTTAACTCTCGCATCGTTTTCCCAATCATTAACACAGAGAGAATTACGAAAACTTAACTCTCTCATCCTTTCTTTATTTTATGAGGAAGAGAATTAACTCTTCAGTGTTAGTTCAAAAAAGGACTTCGGAGAGTTAAGAAATTGGGTGTGGTCATCAAGAAAAGTGGGCGTGACTCAATGTTAACTCTCCGATATTAACTTTCCGTTTAGCCGTTCCGATCATAAATGTTTTTTTTTACATATACCTGCTATATTATCCTCGTTTGGTCTGTGTTGGATATGCCCACGGCAGGAGTATCTAGTAATGGGATGGAATATAAAAATTTCTTAATCGTGCATATATATATTTATTTATTTATATAATTATTTATATATTTATTTACTGATGTAGTAAAAAAACCAACCACTTTCACGCTCTCCGGGATCTTGGTTTATCTCGTCTGATAGAAAAGAAATTCAGATCTTTCAGATGTAAAATGGAATTGTAATAAATTGAATTGAACTAAAGTACACAAGTGAGATAAACTAGACTGACAATGTTCATCTATAACGTTAGTGCTTTTCATGTACTTACTCTCCATGTTGCTATCCCCCGAAGCAGACATATCTTCTTCTTTACTGAAAACTTTACTGAAAATTCGCTCACCGCTCCTACTGTGATCTAACGCCAAGTGATTCAAGTTATCCAGTGAATGCGGTTTTACTTTTCCCACACCCTGGAATGTTTGAATTCTTCATTGTTATCGATAGATCAGATTACATTTTTTACTTAACCTCTGCAGCCCGAACGTTCTAGCGCATCAAAAGCCAGTTTATACTCATTGATTAGGAATCCAAATCGGTTGCAGATATGGTAAGTATTTAACATGAATTCAAACTTTAAAGGATTTCGTTTCAAACTGTATTTACAAAATAACTTATTGTTGATTACCTTTAATAGAAGTCTTTATTAGCAAGAATAGTCACAACAGACGTTGTTTAGCGAAAATTAAAGTTTGTTAATGTGAAAAATGTTTTTACAATTCTAAGAAAACAAAAGACGAACTTTTAAACTTTTTTCTGCTTTTTTCCTTCCAGCTCGTTCCCAACCTCGTACCCAGGGTCTTACCTCCGCTGGACGGGGTAGCGGAGGTAAGACCCTGGGTACGAGGTTGGCTCGTTCCCTCTCATTTTTCCACGAAAGGGAAGGTTCCCCTCCTGCCTCCCTGTGGCGCCACACCTGCTTCGCATGAACCGTTAGAAAAACCATTAAATTCTGTGCAACATATGTAAATTTAAAAAAATCGTATAGAATAGTGCGCGAGAAAATAGTAATTTTACATGAGTTGGTCGGAAATAACAAATTCCGGCCTACCAATTAGCGAGACCAAAAGACCGTCATGTTTAACGATCGCCTGAATCTTTCTTAGGCCCGCGCCAGTCAAGAAACTACTACCATTAGAAAGACCATTAAATTCTGTGCAACATATGTAAATTAAAAAAAATCGTATAGAATAGCGCGCAAGAAAATAGTAATTTTATATGAGTAGTCGAAATAACAAATTGCGGCCTACCAATTACCGCTGTTGCCCGAGACCATGAAAAGCCGATCATGTTTAACGATCGCGTGAATCCTTCTTAGGCCTGCGCCAGTCAAGAAACTACTACCATTAGAAAGACCATTAAATTCTGTGCAACATATGTAAATTAAAAAAAATCGTATAGAATAGCGCGCGAGAAAATAGTAATTTTATATGAGTAGTCGAAATAACAAATTGCGGCCTACCAATTAGCGCCGTTGCCCGAGAACATGAAAAGTCGATCATGTTTAACGATCGCGTGAATCTTTCTTAAGCCCGCGCCAGTCAAGGAACTACTACCATTAGAAATACCATTAAATTCTGTGCAACATATATAAATTTTAAAAAATCGTATAGAATAGCGCGCGAGAAAATAGTAATTTCATATGAGTTATTCGGAAATAACAAATTCCGGCCTACCAATTAGCGAGACCAAAAGACCGTCATGTTTAACGATCACGTGAATCTTTCTTAGGCCCGCGCCAGTCAAGAAACTACTACCATTAGAAAGACCATTAAATTCTGTGCAACATATGTAAATTAAAAAAAATCGTATAGAATAGCGCGCGAGAAAATAGTAATTTTATATGAGTAGTCGAAATAACAAATTGCGGCCTACCAATTAGCGCCGTTGCCCGAGAACATGAAAAGTCGATCATGTTTAACGATCGCATGAATCTTTCTTAAGCCCGCACCAGTCAAGGAACTACTACCATTAGAAATACCATTAAATTCTGTGCAACATATATAAATTTTAAAAAATCGTATAGAATAGCGCGCGAGAAAATAGTAATTTTATATGAGTTATTCGGAAATAACAAATTCCGGCCTACCAATTAGCGAGACCAAAAGACCGTCATGTTTAACGATCGCCTGAATCTTTCTTAGGCCCGCGCCAGTCAAGAAACTACTACCATTAGAAAGACCTTTAAATTCTGTGCAACATATGTAAATTAAAAAAAATCGTATAGAATAGCGCACAAGAAAATTGTAATTTTATATGAGTCAGTCGGAAATGACAAATTCCGGCCTACCAATTAGCGACACCAAAAGACCGTCATGTTTAACGATCACGTGAATCTTTCTTTGGCCCGCGCCAGTCAAGAAACTACTACCATTAGAAAGACCATTAAATTCTGTGCAACATATGTAAATTAAAAAAAATCGTATAGAATAGCGCGCGAGAAAATAGTAATTTTATATGAGTAATCGAAATAACAAATTCCGGCCTACCAATTAGCGAGACCAAAAGCCGGTCATGTTTAACGATCGCCTGAATCTTTCTTAGGCCCGCGCCAGTCAAGAAACTACTACCATTAGAAAGACCATTAAATTCTGTGCAACATATGTAAATTAAAAAAAATCGTATAGAATAGCGCGCGAGAAAATAGTAATTTTATATGAGTAATCGAAATAACAAATTCCGGCCTACCAATTAGCGAGACCAAAAGCCGGTCATGTTTAACGATCGCCTGAATCTTTCTTAGGCCCGCGCCAGTCAAGAAACTACTACCATTAGAAAGACCATTAAATTCTGTGCAACATATGTAAATTAAAAAAAATCGTATAGAATAGCGCGCGAGAAAATAGTAATTATATATGAGTAGTCGAAATAACAAATTGCGGCCTACCAATTAGCGCTGTTGCCCGAGACCATGAAAAGCCGATCATGTTTAACGATCGCGTGAATCCTTCTTAGGCCTGCGCCAGTCAAGAAACTACTACCATTAGAAAGACCATTAAATTCTGTGCAACATATGTAAATTAAAAAAAATCGTATAGAATAGCGCGCGAGAAAATAGTAATTTTATATGAGTAATCGAAATAACAAATTCCGGCCTACCAATTAGCGAGACCAAAAGCCGGTCATGTTTAACGATCGCCTGAATCTTTCTTAGGCCCGCGCCAGTCAAGAAACTACTACCATTAGAAAGACCATTAAATTCTGTGCAACATATGTAAATTAAAAAAAATCGTATAGAATAGCGCGCGAGAAAATAGTAATTATATATGAGTAGTCGAAATAACAAATTGCGGCCTACCAATTAGCGAGACCAAAAGCCGGTCATGTTTAACGATCGCCTGAATCTTTCTTAGGCCCGCGCCAGTCAAGAAACTACTACCATTAGAAAGACCATTAAATTCTGTGCAACATATGTAAATTAAAAAAAATCGTATAGAATAGCGCGCGAGAAAATAGTAATTATATATGAGTAGTCGAAATAACAAATTGCGGCCTACCAATTAGCGAGACCAAAAGCCGGTCATGTTTAACGATCGCCTGAATCTTTCTTAGGCCCGCGCCAGTCAAGAAACTACTACCATTAGAAAGACCATTAAATTCTGTGCAACATATGTAAATTAAAAAAAATCGTATAGAATAGCGCGCGAGAAAATAGTAATTTTATATGAGTAGTCGAAATAACAAATTGCGGCCTACCAATTAGCGCCGTTGCCCGAGAACATGAAAAGTCGATCATGTTTAACGATCGCATGAATCTTTCTTAAGCCCGCGCCACTCAAGGAACTACTACCATTAGAAAGACCATTAAATTCTGTGCAACATATATAAATTTTAAAAAATCGTATAGAATAGCGCGCGAGAAAATAGTAATTTTATATGAGTAGTCGAAATAACAAATTCCGGCCTACCAATTAGCGAGACCAAAAGCCGGTCATGTTTAACGATCGCCTGAATCTTTCTTAGGCCCGCGCCAGTCAAGAAACTACTACCATTAGAAAGACCATTAAATTCTGTGCAACATATGTAAATTAAAAAAAATCGTATAGAATAGCGCGCGAGAAAATAGTAATTTTATATGAGTAGTCGAAATAACAAATTGCGGCCTACCAATTAGCGCCGTTGCCCGAGAACATGAAAAGTCGATCATGTTTAACGATCGCATGAATCTTTCTTAAGCCCGCGCCACTCAAGGAACTACTACCATTAGAAAGACCATTAAATTCTGTGCAACATATATAAATTTTAAAAAATCGTATAGAATAGCGCGCGAGAAAATAGTAATTTTATATGAGTAGTCGAAATAACAAATTCCGGCCTACCAATTAGCGAGACCAAAAGCCGGTCATGTTTAACGATCGCCTGAATCTTTCTTAGGCCCGCGCCAGTCAAGAAACTACTACCATTAGAAAGACCATTAAATTCTGTGCAACATATGTAAATTAAAAAAAATCGTATAGAATAGCGCGCGAGAAAATAGTAATTTTATATGAGTAGTCGAAATAACAAATTGCGGCCTACCAATTAGCGCCGTTGCCCGAGAACATGAAAAGTCGATCATGTTTAACGATCGCATGAATCTTTCTTAAGCCCGCGCCACTCAAGGAACTACTACCATTAGAAAGACCATTAAATTCTGTGCAACATATATAAATTTTAAAAAATCGTATAGAATAGCGCGCGAGAAAATAGTAATTTTATATGAGTAGTCGAAATAACAAATTCCGGCCTACCAATTAGCGAGACCAAAAGCCGGTCATGTTTAACGATCGCCTGAATCTTTCTTAGGCCCGCGCCAGTCAAGAAACTACTACCATTAGAAAGACCATTAAATTCTGTGCAACATATGTAAATTAAAAAAAATCGTATAGAATAGCGCGCGAGAAAATAGTAATTTTATATGAGTAGTCGAAATAACAAATTGCGGCCTACCAATTAGCGCTGTTGCCCGAGAACATGAAAAGCCGATCATGTTTAACGATCGCGTGAATCCTTCTTAGGCCTGCGCCAGTCAAGAAACTACTACCATTAGAAAGACCATTAAATTCTGTGCAACATATGTAAATTAAAAAAAATCGTATAGAATAGCGCGCGAGAAAATAGTAATTTTATATGAGTAGTCGAAATAACAAATTGCGGCCTACCAATTAGCGCCGTTGCCCGAGAACATGAAAAGTCGATCATGTTTAACGATCGCATGAATCTTTCTTAAGCCCGCGCCACTCAAGGAACTACTAATAATAATAATAATAACAACATTTCTATAGCGCATATACATTGCTGTTCTATGCGCTTTACATTGTGAAAATAAGTATACAGTATTTTACACATCTTTTATGTATATGATGTTAAAATTCGTCCGTTACAAGTCCTATATCTATGTATTATTTAAAACTAGTAAAAATATTAATAATAAAATTCGTCTTATAATTATAAGTCATATGTCGTAAGCTAATTTAAAAAGGTAAGTCTTTAATTTGGATTTAAAAGTATTAATGTCAGTTATAGATCTGATATCCACTGGCAGTGTGTTCCATAGTTTTGGCCCAGCTACCGAAAATGCCCGATATCCATAGGTTTTAAGTTTGTATGGTTGTTCTGTAAGACACCATTTATCTGCTGACGATCGAAGTTTTCTTGTTGGTTTATAAAGGCATACAAGTTCTTGTAAATATTTAGGAGCAATGTTATTTACTATTTTGAAACACATTAAATTCATCTTAAAAACGATTCTTTCTTGAACTGGCAACCAGTGTAGATTTCTTAAAGTTGGACTGATGTGATCATACTTTCGCAAGCAAGCTATAACCCGTGCTGCTGCATTTTGTACATTTTGCAATTTGTTAACTTCGTACTTAGGTAAACCGTACAAAAGTGAGTTGCAAAAATCCAATCTTGAACTGACAAACGAATGAATCAGTACTTCGGTTGTGCCAGCACCAATATACTTTCTGATTTTGGCTATGTTCCTTAAGTGATAAAAAGCTCCCTTGACTACTTCATTTATTTGAGGTGACATTGTCAATGTACTGTCAAATGTTACTCCGATATTTCGTGCTTTCTTACTAGGTCTAATGGTGTCAGATTTAACTGTTATGGAAGGTTGCAATGACATCTGTCGGAATTTAGAGTGAAGAACAAGGAGTTCTGTCTTGCTAGTATTGAGTTTTAACTTATTTGCAGACATCCAGTTGGTAATATCAGAAAGACAACTTTCAACCCGACAAGTCGCCGACGATAGTTCAACATCATTATTGAAACTAAAGGTAGTATATATTTGATTATCGTCTGCATATAAATGAAACGATATGTCGTGTTTTCGCATTAGATTTCCCAATGGAGACGTGTATAGTAAATATAATAATGGTCCCAACACCGACCCTTGTGGCACTCCATAACTGACTGAATAAACTGATGAACTGCTCCCATCTATATCAACAAAATGTGTGCGGTCTGTAAGATACGAACGAAACCATGCTTGTGCTTTTCCCTTGATACCAAATTTTGACTGCAGTCTGTATAACAAAATCTCATGATCCACAGTGTCGAATGCAGCTGATAAATCCAACAATAGAAGAATCACACATTTATTGTTGTCAATGGCTTTCAAGATGTCATTCTGAACTCGAATAAGTGCCGTTTCGCAGCTGTGATACCTCTTGTAGGCCGACTGGAATGTCTCATTTAGATCATTCGTGTAGAGGTGATCCCATAAACGCGTAGCTGCTACTTTCTCAATAACCTTAGATACAAATTTTAAGTTGGATATCGGTCTAAAATTTGGGAAACTTTCAAAATCCAAGGATTGTTTCTTTAATAAGGGAGATAGTAACGCTTGCTTCATGGAAGTTGGCATTGTAGTGGATTCAAACGAAAGATTTACAACCTGACAAATGATGGGTAATAAATCGATGATGCAATTCTTGAGTAATGACGCAGGCACTGGATCCAAACTACACGATTTGGTTGAAATTTTGCTAATAAGAACCGATAGTTCTTCGACGCTGGTTGGTAAGAGTTCATTCAACTCACAATCAATACTCGTCTCTTCAATCTGCTCAAAGTTAGGAGAATCGGCATTAGGTAAAGCATCAATTTCTTGTCTTATTGCCACAATTTTTTCAGAGAAGAAGTCAGCAAATTTATTGCACAGTTCAGCAGTAGAATCACATGTCGGATAATGTTTTTCAGATTTGCGGTGTAACAAACGATCTATCGTATTAAACAAAACTTTGTGATCCGATTTGTTTTCAAGAATAAAAGCAGAGTAATAATTCATTTTTGACGATTTGATGATATCCCTTACCCGTTTGCACTGATCATAATACTGCTGTCTATCTATATCTAATCCGGACTTACGCCAACGTCTTTCAAGTTGACGGCGCTTGCATTTCTCATTAGCAATGTCCTCGGTATACCATGGTGCAGACGGTCGTGAACTTACTATGCATGTTTTTAAAGGTGCATGGGAATCGACAACCTTGAGCAATTCACTGTCATATTGATCACATAAATCTATCACATTACTCGTTTGAGAGGTAAATAGTGCACATTTAATTACATCATTTCGAAACATAGCCGGGTCTACACTGCGAAGTTTGCGGTATTGTCTCTCTTGCCTTGGTAGACGTGGTTTAATAAGATGTAACTTTATGTGGATAACTTTGTGATCAGATAATTGAGGGTCCATGGATGACCAGCTGTAGATCATATCCTCACATGACCTAGTAATCACTAGATCCAAGGTGTGATTTGCTTTATGAGTTGGGCCAGTTATATGCTGCTTTAAATTGTAACAGTCCAATAAATCAAGGAATCTTGCAGCCTGAGGGTTTGTAAGATCATCAACATGAAAGTTAAAATCTCCCAACAATACAAGTTTGCCACTAGATACTGCCAATCGTTCAAATAAGTCAGCAAATTCATCGAAAAACATGTTAACTGTTAGTCCATTCTCTGCAGAAGGAGGGGGTCGATAAACTACACCGATCCTCAGAACTGTACTAGGCGATCTAATTAAAGTTTCCATATACTCGAATGATGAATATTGGACCACATTTTGTTTCTCTGTCTTATAATACTTTTTATACAATAAGCCAACACCGCCCCCATGGCCTTCACTTCGTGGAATATGCATAAATGCATACCCTCGGGGACAGAGTTCATTTATTGTATACACAGACTCATTGTTCGAGTTTAACCAAGTTTCGGTAACTGCCAAACAATCTACACGGTGTTCTACAACATAATCCTTTATAAACATGCCCTTATTGTTTAAGGAACGGGCATTCAGCATGGCGAGGTGCAGCAAATTTGAAGTTTTAGTTTTAGGACTATTCTTCGTGGGCGTAATGTTTACCAGATTATTTAAATTAGCACCAACATTATTTCTATGTTGAAATATGCGTGGCCTTCTTCTAGTAATGTTAACCGATGGAATATTCTGTATTTCGTAAACAGACGAAACCCTGGCTCATTCTATTCACCCGATAAGCTTCGAAATTCTCTTGAGAATGCCCCACATCACCAAAACACCTTTGTAGCTGGTAAAAAGGTTGAAACCCCAGTAACTGATTTGAAATGAAATAGATCCTTACTACCATTAGAAATACCATTAAATTCTGTGCAACATATATAAATTTAAAAAAATCGTATAGAATAGCGCGCGAGAAAATAGTAATTTTATATGAGTTAGTCGGAAATGACAAATTCTGGCCTACCAATTAGCGAGACCAAAAGACCGTCATGTTTAACGATCACGTCAATCTTTCTTAGGCCCGCGCCAGTCAAGAAACTACTACCATTAGAAAGACCATTAAATTCTGTGCAACATATGTAAATTAAAAAAAATCGTATAGAATAGCGCCCGAGAAAATAGTAATTTTATCTGAGTTGTCGGAAACAACAAATTATAAACTATACCAATTATAGCGCCGTTGCTCGATACTTGAAGCGCCGTTCATGTTTAACGTTCGCGTGAATCTTCCTTAGGCACGATCGAGTTAAGCGACTACTACCGTTAGGAAGAGCATTAAATTCTCTACAACATATTTAAATTTAAACAAATCATATAGAATAGCGCCATAGAAAATAGTACTTTTATAAAGTCGAAGCGTATCGTCTGCCCAAACAGCAGTCAGGTTCACACGGATGGCTACCCGCTGAATCGACGGCTGAATCGAAGGCTGAATCGACGGCTGAATCGAAGGCTGAATCGACGGCGTACTTCACAGTGGTAATTGCATTAATTTAAATTTTAAATACGCCGCAACTACTTCAAATCATCAACAACAGACAACAAGAAGGCTAGCACGTGTTACCTTGTCACGTGTCACCGACCTTGGGGTGTTCATATTTATAAAGTGTGATCATATATTTATAAAGTGTATTCATATTTATAAAGTGTGTTCATATTTATAAAGTGTGTTCATATTTATAAAGTGTATTCATATTTATAAAGTGTGATCATATATTTATAAAGTGTGTTCATATTTATAAAGTGTGTTCATATTTATAAAGTGTGTTCATATTTATAAAGTGTGTTCATATTTATAAAGTGTGTTCATATTTATAAAGTGCGATCATATATTTATAAAGTGTGTTCATATTTATAAAATGTATTCATATTTTTTTGTGCTGATGTTTTAATGTGTACCGATATTTTTAATGTGTATTTTCGTTATTTTATGGAGGTGTCCCTTGTGAGCCACCGTAGCATTCGGCAAGATACAAGAACAATTCAGGTCGTGCGTAGACCTTATTCAAAAATGGCGCCACAACTGATATTCTTTTATATGCATATAAATTAGCCTCCCTAACTTTCTGAAATTTCTTTTGAATTTTCCAAATGACAACGAGGCTAGGGGAAGGCGGGGGTGATTTGCAGAATGCAGATTGCAGAACGACAAAACTCGTTAGGGTTGGGATCTTTGGGGGAGTTGTTTAATTTTGGGGTTACTTACAATCCAATAACTTATTGGTTACATTAATGCTAACATAATGACAATGATTTATTGCTTGCAACGTGCGGAACCTAATATACTGTAGTCGCGTTCTGCAATCTGCATTCTACAAATCACCCCGCTAAGGGATCCAATTCAGTATTATGAAAGTCAAAGAATACTAAATCAGCTGCTATCTTAAAGTGCTTATGAAATGATTTTTTTCCAGTTTGTCGTTGTTAGGCACTTTCAAATTTGTTATAGTTATGAGACTCAATATCGACCAATTTATTAAAAAATCTGTCACAGAGACTGCGTCGGAATTTAGCTCGAAAGTCTACTGATGACGCCAAGGTGTTTGATAAACAGAGAGCTTCAGGTAGTGAAAGAAAGTGTATTTTGAAAAATATCAAGCGATTCGGCATAGGAGCAACACAATATTTCCCACCGTGTTTTGTTGCTTTCTCACTAATTTCTTCCATCTTCACACTACATGTACTTTCAAACACCTTGACGTCACACCAACAAGTCACATGATCGATATTTTTACATATTTATATTGCAGAGCTGCCAAATATTACTCGGTCGAAACCGTTTTGCAATTCGGAGATGGCAATTAAGTGTTATTTTTCTGACTCTGAACCTGGACTCTCAACGCGAAGACTCCACAAGGCTAATTCTTCAAGAAAATCCATTATAGTGATCAAGGTCCTTTTTCAAATACATAGTCTAAAAGGCTGGCATTTCATCTACTTCTCGAAGAAAACAAGTAACCGCAACTGAAAATAAATTCAGGCGTAGCATTGAGAGTCGACACAAACAATATTGCCTTTTGAAATTGCGGGCTCACTTGGATCACGTTCTTAGTAATGGTGGCCTAAATAATAGTGATCTCAGAGCTCAAAATACTTACTTTAAAATACCATTTTATAGTTTTTTTTACATCGATGATCACTTTCGACCCTGAGATACTATTCTATGCTAAAGACAATCTAAAATACGGGATGAATTTTCAACGTAGTCGGCAACAAAAATTAAGTTTGTCTAATATAAAAGAACTCGTAAAATGATAGAGTAACACCTTTTCCGTATTTTATTTCGTTTTTGAAATATTTCAGTTTGCTTGATATGTAACCATTTACATATCAAAGAAACTGAAATATGATCTCTAATGGTCTCTGACGTCATGTGCTGGTAGAGAATTTTCAACCAACTACTACGTCACACTATATAGACCAGTGAACTCTAATAAGGACTGGAACGATAACTCGGGGTTGAATTTTGAAGCCAGCCATGGAGGCTGACATGTAGGTATGCCCTAGTCCTTTTTTAGTTGACCGTGCGATAAAGAAATTAAATTTGATGAAATATAGGTTGTAAAAAACAACATTATGGCAAAAAACTAAAATAATATCACACTATTTCAAGTTTAGATTTATTGCTAGTTCACAGTATGTAATTTCAATGGTGAAATAGCCAGTAAAAGCAAGAAATATAGGAAAGATTAACCCACAAACAAATGTAAATAATGCAAGGTCACAACTTCTTTTTGATCAAGAATAATTTGGGAAAAAAACATCGAGATTCACATTGACACATTTTCAAACTGAAAGACATTTTAGAGGAACAATAACAGAAGAGCATTGTCAAATATCTGTTGTGAAAAACGCAGAGAAAATGTGTTTTACTTTTACATAAACTGAGGTAGTTACTGGAGGTACTGAGTTATTTTTCGTGTCGTCAAAGATTGGATTTAGCAGTAACACACACAAAAAGTAACCTTAAATTGTGTTTTGATATTTATCTTAATAAATCATTGTCATAAAAGTCTTCAAAAGTTCAAAAGACAGCAAAGAAAATCAAGAGAAACCTGTATTTTTTCAAATTTCGGTGCATATTTCCCCGTTTGTTTGAAGGATATTTTATTTGTTAAGCCACATCCATCGCTAGAAATTCTTGAAAAGAAAGCTCAACCAACGTATCGCATTTTTCCCTTTTAAAAAGCAACTGGGAAACAGCCTAGCTCCAAAAAAGTTGAACATTTTCCGTTCAGCAATCCTACCGCTCCTACGATTATTTCCTGGCCACTGCCGTTTCGTGCACTACACGCAAATTAACACGCGTGTTTTATACCTACAACGTCGCCGAGTGGCTGTTTCGTACACTACACGCGGTCAACACGCGTGTTTTATACCTACATGTCAGCCCCCATGGCGGGAATTTTGGCTTCATCCAATCATACGGCCGGGTTAATGGAGTTAGCGTTCCAGTCTTTATAGAGTTCACTGATATAGACTGGGAGTTAGTGTTGACCCCCATGGCGTGGGGTTAGGGTTACAGTTTTTTAGGGTTAGCCAATCAGATGGCTCAAATTAAACAAAACAATTTAAATTAAAAAATATATATATATTACAGCTCTAGATAACGAATTCAGCGAAGAGCAACTGGATTTATTGTTGGAAATGAGTTGTCCTATCGTGAACGCCTTGATTGCTTATATTTACTTCCGTAGAGAAATTAGTGACATTATTTTTTTCTTTAAGTGTTTCAGGAGCATGTGTAGCAGTGTAGGGTTGATATTTCTCAATATGTTTCTTTTCGCTCATGTACTAAGCCTCTTAGAAATACTGACCATCTTACTCTGAAGATTCCTTTCTGCAGGACTGAGTCCTTTAAAAACTCTTACTTTATACGTGTCTGTCGTTTATGGAATTCTTTACCGTTATGTATTAGAGAATACCAGCATTTATCTACTTTTAGTAACAAACTAATTGGCTACTATTATGTTAAATTTTCAAATGATTCAAACGCTTTATAATAATTATTCTTTCTTCATTTTGTAAATAATGTTAGTTAATTCTACTGGCGGTTTATGCTATGGAATCTTGAATTCTGCTTTAAACTGTCCACAAATTTCCATTATATAATCTACTCAACATAATAATGTAAATTTGAAATTTGAGTGAAAAAAAGTCCCTTGGAAAGTGTCTTTCTGCTGACGAGTGTTCATACGCGCAAACCGCGGGCACAGAATAAGTGAAGATCGCGCGGGAAAATCGGAAAATAAACAAATCCAATATGGCGGAAACAATTCCCTTGTTGGAATATGAATCTGCTATGTTCGTGGAGCTGGTGGGTGAAGATGGCCTGTTTATCACTGCTAAGTAAATAAAATATGAATTAATTAGAATCTTTATATGATTATTAATGTTTTGAATGGGATTTTTGTAATATTTTGTTTTAACGTTTTTAGGGGAATTTCAGTCGATCATATTCTTATAAATTTCCTTAAAATTCACTGCGACCCAGCATCACTGGTCCTGGTTATTAACACGACACCACAAGAGGAGGTATTGTACATTTCCTAATGAAATTATCTTATCAATGAACTCAATCTAAACTTGTTAATATTATATTTATTATTATATTATTATATTGGTCTTTAATACAGCTATGTTTAAACTCTTTCTTTCTAAAACTAAAAGGACCATTTGATCGCTGAACTTGTAATGCTCAATGCATTTGCTCCAAAAGCAGTTACAAATGAATTTAGTGCATCTGAGAGGTAAATAAGTAATTGTTTAGTAGTTACTTACTTTACTCAATAGTAATCCAGACTGCAGATCATTGGGTAATCCGTAATGGTACACCAAAGACACAAAGAACGACACCCCTGAGACATGTTATGTGAGAAATTTTAGCACCCCTGAGATTTTTCAGGTTACAAATATGATGGAAGCACAGTATCATGATGTCACGATGTTGCTGAGCTTCCGTTGTAAGCTTATTGTATCTTGAAAGATTTAAGACTTGATTTAAAAGTATGATTTAAGTTTACAGTCATCATTAAGAGATATGTGTGCCCCTGTACCTGACATTTTAAAGATTTGCCATATGAGAGATCTCAATGAAAAGTGCCCAACTCTGGATAATAATTAAATCATGAAGGGTGTTCAAAGATGTTGATGATTAAATCAGTAGTAAATTTTGTCCTTTTCTTTGTGCACCATCTCATTAGCAGTTAGCAAGTTATCCAATTTTGAGCTTTAGAAAAGGTTAAGTACATGTATCCTATCAAAACATACTGTGTAAATATAATGTATAAAGTAACTTAAATGTGACAACCATTCAACATGATCAACAGCTTCTTTTAAAATAGGAACCTGTCAATTAACAATTGCATATTGCATGCCATTTAGCAGTTGAATTTAAGTGTTAGAAATATGTTTTTTCCAATAACTATATTTATAGTGTTTATACTGTATCACAGTTTATTTTTCGATATTCATAGGGAGTCAATTTATCTAGATGGTGGTGTGCTATTTGTGACGTCTCGTATTTTGGTGGTAGACATGTTGACAAAAAAATTACCAATTCACTTTGTTTCTGGTATTGTTGTATGCAGAGCTCACAAGTAAGTACATCATCAAGCAAATAATTAACAGAAGATATTACCCAGTAAACAGACCATACACATACCCTGTATATACAGGTTATTGTAGTATTATTATGTACTGGTATTGCTGCACCAGCCACAGAGGAGGCAACAACTCAACCATGCATGTGTCAACTACTAATGTTATCATAACTACAGTATGACAATGATCATCACCAATAGTACAACGATTTTTACATGTACAGTGGCATGACAAAAATATTTTCATGTTTTATTTTAGAAACATAATATATGTGCTTATTTTTATCGTTTTAGTCATTCAAATACATTTTGCCTCTAAATATGGGAAAACATGATAAATGCTACCTAATGTCTGATATGAACAGAACACCTGATGCGGAAAATCGTCCCACCGTGACAGGCCCACACAATCACAAGGCCCACACAATCCGAGGGAACCGTGTCCCTGACACAATAAGCACACCCAACCAGGGGAACCTCCATCCCCTGGCTGACGTCAAGGGATGCAACCATTGCCCAGCAAGGGAACCCCGTCCTCCGGCAGCGGCAAGCGAGCAATCCTACTGAAGACACCTAGTCCCCCGGGAGAAACAACAAGTGAACTGGTTACAGCATGTCTCAGGCAGAGGGAACCTCATCCCACTGCAACATGCCCGCCGTATCCCAAGATGTCCCAAGGGAGCCGCATCCCCAACTGTGGCCACATCAAGCACAGCCATATATCAAGGGAACCTCGTCCCCCAGCGGAAGCAACATGTTATAACATGTAATGATCTTCAATTGAACATCTGAATGGAGTCATTCCTACAGCAAAGCCAACAGCAATACGGTAACCCAGCAAGGGACCCCGAACCTCCAAAGGGGTCAAATCCAATTATGTAATTGTGACCAGCTGGTGGAGGGAGAATAACTGAGCGACCGAGGTGTTACGATGAGATGACAAGACTGAGCTACAGCCCTCGAGGCTAGCTACTGTATCATTATGTATACAGGTGAGCTGGCTAGTGGTTGGCTGTTATAACCACCCCTGTGGCCCAGACCCTGGGACAATCACACTCCACCGTTTGTTTTAATATTATTTATTACATAAATTCAATTAATAACAAACACACTACCAGTTTTGGAGGGTTGCAGTTTCCAGGGAATCACTTCTAACCATGCACCCCTAACACCAGAGAAAGGGTTCAAGACGAGAAAGTGGGTCCAAGACGAGAAAGTGTCAAGATAGTGGAGAAGGGGAGACACCTGATAGTTAGAATCCAGTACACCGCAGATGCGACCACATTGAACAAGGGAGGAGCAGACCGCAAACTAAATGGAAACATGTAAAAAGGAGCCTTTGGAATGCCATCATTCATGCTTGTCGGCCTCCCTCGAGGGGAAGACAAATCCAGAATCAGGCGCTATTTTCCTGGCTGGCTGAGTTTTGGTACAATGCCAAAATGACTCACCAGCATTAGGTCTGGAAACGGAGGATTGGGAAAAGGACCGGCCACGCGACGACGAGACACTTCTACCGCCAAATACTGGTCGATAACTCCCACCTAGAACGCCTTCTGTCAGAAAGGCCAATGTGAAAACCCCTCACGAATGCCATCGAGAACAAACAGCCTTTTCGGATCGGGGTGGTCGGACAACCCCCGAGTGAATACTGAAAGGTGCATATAGGGGATACCATTTTGATGGGGGAACGGAACCCCACGACGAGAGCCGAAGCTGCCACTAAACTAACAGTAAGGTAAAACAATATAAGAAAAAAACCCGAAAAACATAAACAAACAACAACAACATTCCCGTAAGAAAAGGGCAAAGGAGCTCACCAAAATGTTTTATTGAGGCACCCCTACACAACAGACAATGCTACAGGCAATGGGTAACTTGTTAGTCCTCAGGCCTCTGCCGTTTGCCTGGTGTTGCGGCAGCCTGGGAGCGACCCGGGCACCACACGGATGGATAAACACCCCCACAAGCTGAGTTGCTGCAGACGTGACGATATGGCGACAGGTCCGCTGAGGTGCAGCACACTTTCCTGAATTCCATGAACGGCAAATAAGGCGAGAAGACGGGCTGTCGGCCACTTGTCCTGCCACGGAAAGCGGCGGCATGGAAGCGAACTTTGCAGTACTATGGAAGTTGTAGGAACTCCACGTTCATATTTGAACAGTCCGCGAGGCCTCGCGTTGCTGAGTCACGCCGGAAAGCCTCGTTATATTGGCGCCAGGCGGACCCACCAAACTGTGAATAGTTGCGAAGGACGAGAAGTTTGTGAATAAGAAATTCCCGAGCACTGCGGGAAATAGGATACCAAGATCAAGGAGTAAACCCCAAAGCCCTGGACCCACGGGATAATTTCCAGGGGGCTGCCATTTTTTTACAGGAAACGTACCAGGCACTCTCGGATATTGAGATAGAAATGGCCAGCTGGCGGTAGCAACAGATGCGGGCCCAGACATCGCCCCCCGATTGAGAGAGGCTGGGAATGATAGGGCACTTCAGCAGGCAGCCCTGCCCCGCCATGGCCGGTGAAGGAAAAACCATTTGTGATTGGCCCACTGACACTACCGGGAGGTGATGTAAGACCAGTGGACACAACCTCGTAACCTGCTCCAGACTAAAAATAACAACACCGCGATACGTCATGATTATCTTTAATAATAATAATATCTTTAATAATAAAATTTACCCACGGAGTTCTAACAACATAAAGTTGGTTTACATAGAAGCCATGCAATATATGAATCAATACAGAATACAGAAATATAAAAAAATACAAATTCAATAGGAAATTTAAAATTACAAACATGCATAAATATTTACAAGAGTAAAAAATCACACTAAAATCCGTTAAGGAGAGGGGTTTTCGCCAACATATTTTTGAAATTTGCTAACGAATTTACTTCATGTAGTTCTTTAGGAAGCTCGTTCCATAATTTAGCACCATCATAATTTATGCTCCTCTTCAGAAACTCTCTATTGGGTTGAGGGATATAGAAATTATGAGAGGAGCCTCTCAGATTGTAATTTGAGTTTAGATTTAGCCGAGTGAATTTAGCAGAAAGACATTCCGGCACAAGATCATTTTTGATCTTGAACATCAGGATGTTCTTCCGCTCGGCTCTCCTTTCGGAAAGCGTTTTCCAACCCAACTGAGAGAGCACCTTTGCAGAAGATCTCTCTGTTGTCAGCATATAGAATTATTCTAGCAGCTTTATTTTGAAACTTCTGTAGTTTTTCGGATAACATTTTTCCGAAATTACCCCAAACCTCACAGCAGTAGTCAAGATGACACTGTATTAAGGTGTTATATATTAAAGTGAGGTATCCTTGGTTACAAAATTAATGGACGTGTCCTTTTGAGAGCATCTAAACCAGACGATATTTTTTTGGTAAGAATTTTAATATGCTCATCCCAAGTGAAAAATTCGTCAACAGTAACGCCCACTGCAGTTTGGTGTGAGTGGTTCTTTTTACCAACTTATCACCAATCTTAATAGATGGCGATTTATCAATGGAAGATAATCGTTTATGAGAACCGATCAGCATGTATTCCGTTTTTGCCACATTCAAATGAAGTTTATTTGAAATTAGCCAATCGTTTTATCTTAACTAGTTCGCGATTTCATTTATTTAGCCACTCACAGTAATGTTTGTATCACCAGACTGAATTGAGGCAAGCAGGCAAATCATTAATGAAGATTAGAAACAACAAAGGTCCCAAAATTGAACGCTGTAATTGGTTTCTCGCATGACAACCCTGCATGTTTGGCGTCTATTAAACAAGTAGGGTTGGATAAGTCCCACAGATTTATTATGGACATCATACAATCTATGTTTATGCAGTATTAAGATGTCGTGATTCACTGTATCAAACGCTGCAACAAAGAATTATACTGTTTATTTCTGTAACTAGTATAGTATACTAGCATACTGTGACTATTAGGAGAATTAGTCTTTCAAATTTTAAATTTGATTCTTATTTTTAGGATCATTGATTCTTGTCAAGAGGCTTTTATATTAAGGCTGTATAGAGAGAATAACAAAGTAAGACACACAGTTAGTGCATTTTTATCTTCACATGTTTTTCAGTTTTATTTTGTTATTGCAAATAATTATAAATAATTATTAAATATATTAATACAAATTGTAATGTATTCTGAGATACTCAAGCTTTTAATAGGGTCTTGTTTAGGATTCTGTTAAGGATTTTTTACGATCATGAATGGGATTCAAGCGAATATTATTGATGACGAATTTTTTTGTAGAATTTTGGATTTTAATATGATCTTACGTTTACTTAGGAACCTGTTTTGGATTTTTAGGATTATGAATATAATTCCAAGTGGTTTTTTGGACTCTGTTTAGCACCCGATTTGATCCTACGAGATCCAGTTCAGGATTTTAATAGGATCCTATGTAGAACCCTGTTTGAGATCATAGTATTTTATAGGATACAATAGGATATGATAGGACCATATTACAGAAAGATCCTAAATTGTTCTATACAGCAGGATCCAACGTAGGATCCCATTAGGTTCCAATTTTAGGTCCTACGTTATCTATATCTTTGAAAGAGATTTAAAGGATTTAGTAAATGCAGGTGTAGAAGACGCAGATATAATTAATGTACTGAATACGTAAAGAACATTCAATTACCCGAATATGAAAGTGTTGGCATGATATCTAGATGTTCAATGTTTAGTACAACTTATCTACCTTATCTACCCCTCAATACCTACCTTTATTCAACGACAGGTATACTCAACTATATTAAGAATCTGTTCTGTTATCAATATATATTTATAAGGATATATTTCAACACTCGAAATTTTCCTTCACCACAACTCCTTAGAACATATATTTATAAGGGTTTTTTGTAAAGAACCTGAAGTATATTTAATTTATTTACATTTTCTATAATGTAGCCTAAACGTTTAAGGTGAATTAATACGAACTACATATTCCTGCAACTTGTCGAGCTACAATGTTGCGTTATAAGTTGATCGCAATGTTGCAGGTATTATTACCCACATACAACTTGTCTTGTAGTGGCATCAACCTTCCTGTTGCAGTTTGTAGCAGAATGTTGCGTCAGTTTCAATCTCTACACGGTCTTGTATGTCTGGAACTGACGTACAATCAACCCCCCCCCCCCCCCGCGCGGGCCTGAACTGAAACTGACATACATCAATGGTCCCCATTGTATTTCCAGTCGGAAGGGGTTTAATTGATAAGATCGTAAAAAACAAATAAACAATCTAACGCCATTCTTATTAGTACCTTCTTTTGCTGGAGAAAGGAAAAAGATAAAAAAAGTTTCCTCCCTATACCCCTTTCTTAAAAATTAGTGGATAACCTTTGTTGAACTACTCTGGTCTTAGGAACGCTGTAAATTATGTCAACTATTTCATATATTATGTTTGCTCAAGTCATCTTATAGTCAATGTAATATAGGTATTTTACCAGTAATATTTGGCATTTAGTTTATTAGGTTTATCACTCTTAGGTGAACGGAATACCCCAACTGGGCCTACGATTTAAGGTCGTTATCCGAGATGGTCGTTTTCACCCGATCAAACTACATGTTCTAAGGATTTATGGTGAAGGAAAATTTCGAGTGTTGGAATATATACATTTTAACATTTTGCACTGGGCATCACAGGGTCGCGGGTTCAATTCCAGTCGGAAGGCCTTGATGTTGCATTTTTCGCAACTGGTCCCGGTTTGGTATTAAAATGTATGTGCAGTACTCGAAATTTTCCTTCAGGTGCGCGTGTTGTTTCCTATGTCCTGTAACTCACTCATATTCTTATAATTGTTTTTATTTTTTCATAAAGACTGGTTTTATTAAAGCATTTTCCGACTCACCCCAAGCCTTTACTGTTGGCTTCTCGCAAGTTGAGAGAGTGATGAAAAATTTGTTTGTAAAAAAGCTTCATCTATGGCCAAGGTGTTTAAGACACATACCATATTGATATTGTATGTTATTATATGACTCTGACGTAGTTTTACCTAAATAAGGTTAAGAGTACAGTGAAATATGAGACCGGTTAACACACTAAATTCCGTATTTCACTGTACTATACCAGTTTTACCGGTTTGGAAGAGGTAAAATATGCTTCAAAAACTCATTAATATTCATTAACCAAATTGTCCAATCACATTTCCGTATTTAGTCACGCACAAGGCTTTTATACCTGATAAAATACCATGAATACTAATCAGCATGAAAATTATATAAAGTCTCTACGAACTTTATATAAAATTCCTGCTAATTTGCATTTCATACATCAACCCAATTTACCTCTAATAGAAAATAAAAACCAGTACACTCCCTAGTGGTTACAATCAATTGTTTTTGAAGCTATTTAAAACACTCGAACTCGCGTTTTATCATATCTAAAATGCTCGCGCTGCGCGCTCGCATTTTAAATATGATAAAACGCTCCTTCTCGTGTTTTAAATGCGCCTCGTGTTTTATATCTGATAAAACACTGCTACTCGTGTTTTAAACATTACTTCAAAAATTCATTAATAATTCATGAGAAAAGAAAAAGGAAATCACTACCGTGTCGGTGGTTTTAAATGTGATAAAAAGCATCCTAAAAAATCATCTTGATTTACATAAACTTTATATTTGATTTTCTCGCATTAGACAACATTGATTTTCAAAATTACTACTTCAATGAACTTATCAAATGAAATGGGTCGTTTTTGAAGCCATTTAATAAACTCGAAGCACGTGTTTTATCAAATCTAATTCAGCGGGCTACGCACTCGTGTTTTAAATCTGATAATTTAATCACTGCTGCTCGTTTATTAAACAGTACTTTACAACTGGCCGATGTAAACTGTCCGTTAAAATAATTGACGACATTGAAGAACTAAATTTTGACGTTTTTAATTTATTTAATTATGACAACTTAGATACTGAATTCTTGAATGTAGTGACCTTTTTAGGGAAACACAAACGACTTAGAATGAAAAAGTACTGAGTACTGCGAATGAAAAAGAGAAATAAGAGAACTTCAATATATCGAAAAATACTTAAAGTGCCTATGCAATGAAGAAGGACACATCAGATCAGATGTGAAGGACACATCAGGTCAGATGTGGAGGACACATCAGGTCAGATGTGAAGAAGGACACATCAGATCAGATGTGAAGAAGGACACATCAGATTAGATGTGAAGAAGGAGACATCAGATCAGATGTGAAGGACAGATGTGAAGAAGGACACATCAGATCAGATGTGAAGGACACATCACTTCAGATCATCAGATCTGATGTGGACACATCAGATCAGATGTAGAAAAGGACACATCAGATCAGATGTGAAGAAGGACACATCAGATCAGATGTGAAGGACACATCAGATCAGATGTGAAGGACACATCAGATCAGATGTGAAGAAGGACACATCAGATCAGATGTGAAGAAGGACACATCAGATCAAATGTGAAGAAGGACACATCAGATCAGATGTGAAGAAGGACACATCACTTCAGATGCGAAGAAGGACACATCAGATCAGATGTGGACACATCAGATCAGATGTGGACACATCAGATCAGATGTGGACACATCAGATCAGATGTGAAGAAGGACACATCAGATCAGAAGGACACATCAGATCAGATGTAAAGAAGGACACATCAGATCAGATGTGAAGAAGGACACATCATGTCAGATGTGAAGGACACATCATGTCAGATGTGGAGGACACATCAGGTCAGATGTGAAGAAGGACACGTCACATCAGATGTGAAGACGGACACGTCAGATCAGATGTGAAGGACACATCAGATCAGATGTGAAGGACACATCAGATCAGATATGAAGGACACATCAGATCAGATGTGAAGAAGGACACATTAGATCAGATGTGAAGAAGGACACATCAGATCAGATGTGAAGAAGGACACATCAGATCAAATGTGAAGAAGGACACATCACTTCAGATGTGAAGAAGGACACATCAGATCAGATGTGGACACATCAGATCAGATGTGAAGAAGGACACATGAGATCAGATGTGAAGGACACATTAGATCAGATGTGTAGGACACATCAGATCAGATGTGAAGGACACATCAGGTCAGATGTGAATAAGGACACATCAGGTCAGATGTGAAGAAGGACACATCTGGTCAGATGTGAAGAAGGACACATCAGGTCAGATGTGAAGAAGGACACATCAGATCAGAATCAAACGTTCATTTCTCATAGCTGGTGTTTACCGCCCTCCCTCTTCTAAGTCTAGCGAAGACTCAAACATTGGGAAAAACTTTGAAAGTGCATATCTCTTAAATAAGGAAATCATCATTTTGGGAGATATCAACATTGATTTTCTAAATGTGGATCGGTTTAGTAAACACAAGCTTGTAAAAACACTTAAAAATTTGCATTTGGTGCAAGTCATCCGGAGAGGATAGCAAGCGTCGATATAAAGAACATTGGACTGTCAGACCACCTTCCGACAATAGCTGTGCGACGTTATAAAGGTCAAGAGTCTGCTCCACAAGAAAAACAAAAAAACACATTTACCTACAGAGATTTCAAACGCCTCGACAAACAAAAATTTGTAAATGAACTGAAAGAGGTCCCATGGGATACCTTATTTACATTTGAAGACACAGACGACATTGTTGATAGCTGGTATGAATTATTTAAAAACGTCCTTGACAACCAAGTACCAACAAAACAAAAAAGAGTAAAACGCAGTAAGCAACCAAATTGGTTCACTGGAGAATTAAGTCAATATATTAAAAACATGCAGGGACAGTTTACTAAAAAAAGCCAGAAAAACCGGACTTTCGGATGACTGGGTCAATTTTAGACGAGAAAAGAATAAAGTTTGCAAACAAATCAGAAGCGCAAAAGAGAACTACTTTAAAACTCAATTCTCTGAAAACAAAAACAATCCTAAAATGCTGTGGAATCTTATCAAGAACCTTACAAGACAGGATGTAAATAACCGTCCCACTATAAATCAATTGAATGATAGAGGCAACATAATAAAAGATAAACATTCCATTGTAAAACTATTCAATTCCTTTTTTGTGACTCAACCTGCGAAATTACTCAGAAACCTACCGGCAAACTTAATACAAGGGGTCTCGTCTTCTATAGAGCGTATTAGAGATCTAAGAAGAAAAACCATTAATACCACCAATACATCAGCATTTACTATTTCACATATCACACCACAAAAGATAGAAGTCTTTTTGCGGTGTATGCCTCTACATAAAGCTACGGGAATTGATGGCCTTGGAGCAAAGATCCTAAAGATAGCTGCGCCTGCAATATCACTCCCGCTGAGTCGACTTTTTAACCACTGCATTGACACCAGTACTTTCCCTACAGCTTGGAAGCTGGCTAAGGTCACTCCCATTTATAAAGGCAAAGAAAGTAAAGACGACATAAGCAACTACCGCCCCATTTCAGTTTTACCACTACTGTCGAAGATCTTTGAAAAGCACATCCATCAAGCTTTGTACGGTTATATGAAAGAAAACAATCTTTTGTATTCTCTTCAGTCTGGTTTTCGCAGAGCCCATTCCACCGAGACAGCTCTCATCCGTCTTACTGATCAATTGTTAACAGACATGGATAATGACCATCCAAGCGGACTTGTTTTCATCGATTACAAGAAAGCCTTCGATCTGATCGACCATGATATGCTCCTTCTAAAACTTGAGGCATATGGTATCGAATCAAAGGAACTTATGCTAATTTCTGAGTACCTAAAAAACAGAAAGCAGTTTGTTTCGATTGATGGTATTCATTCGGAAGTTGCGCAAATCACACATGGAGTCCCACAGGGTTCAGTGTTGGGACCATTACTTTTCATTATTTTTATAAATGATCTTCCAAAGTCAGTGACAAATTCTGTTGTGGACATTTATGCGGATGACACTATAAGTGCTTCTACAGAGAAGATTTCGGATATTCAGCAACACCTACAACATGATGTGGACAAAATAGTAGAATGGACTGATGAAAACAAAATGGTCCTAAACGTGTCGAAAACCAAAGTCTTGCTAGTCACAGGAAAGAGACTAGAGAGCAAGATCCCTGCCACTGATCTTAAAATTACAGTAAATGGAAACAATGTTGAACAAGTTCGTTCCCAGAAATTACTAGGCGTAACGTTAGACAGTCATCTAAATTTTAACGAACACATTGAAAATCTTTGTAAAAAGGTCTCTCAAAGAATTGGTGTTCTCAAGAAAATTAAGCGTAACTTGCCCTTGGAGCGCAAGTTATACTACAATGCTATGATTAGACCGATAATGCTCTATGGTTCAAGTGTGTGGAGTACGACTACAGCAGAGAACATGGATCGCGTTTGTAAGCTTCAAAAAAGGGCTGCCCGTGTCATACTCGATGCTGACATGACGAGCAGGAGCGTACATCTTTTCAAAAAATTAAATTGGCTACCAATTAAGGAGGAAATAAATATTCAAAAGTGCTGCTTAATTTTCAACAGAATCACAGATGATTCCCCTAGTTACATAGCTCAACTCCTTGTCAGGAACTTTGATCGACACAACAGGGTTAGTCATCATGGAAACATCAACTTGGTATGCCCGCGATACAAAAGGGAATCTAAAGGAGGAAGGACATTCCAAGTAAATGGAACCAAACTATGGAACAGTATACCAATTGTTATAAGAACGAAAGGAACAATTAGAACCTTCCAATCAAGCTTAAAAACCTTTTTTCAAACTTATTCTCAAGTATAAATATTATATAATTGTACACTTCAAGCATGTACTGTAGTTTTTATTCTTATATATAGTTCGTGATTTCATTGATATACTTAGCTATTCCATCCTTTATTTTTATCTATTTATTCTAAATGTACATAAATTATAGTACAATAGTGAATAGTCACATTTTTATTGTAATTTTTATGATTGAGGGCCACTAGTTAATCAGTGCAAACTGTTATGTGCCACCCTCGTTAAATAAAGTTGTTGTTACATTACATTACATTACATTACATTACACATCAGATCAGATGTGAAGGACACATCAGGTCAGATGTGAAGAAGGACACATCAGGTCAGATGTGAAGAAGGACACATCAGATCAGATGTGAAGGACACATCAGATCAGATGTGAAGGACACATCAGATCAGATGTGAAGGACACATCAGGTCAGATGTGAAGGACACATCAGGTCAGATGTGAAGAAGGGCACATCAGATCAGATGTGAAGGACACATCAGATCAGATGTGACGAAGGACACATCAGATCAGATGACGAAGGACACATCAGATCAGATGTGAAGAAGGACACATTAGATCAGATGTGAAGGACACATCAGGTCAGATGTGAAGAATGACACATCGTCTGAAACGTCGTCTATGAAATACATACTCTACATATTGAAGTTCTCTTATTTCTCTTTTTCATATTATAACGAGTTTTGTTTTTGAGAATTTAGCAACTTTCATATTTATAAAATTGGTTGACATGGAATTGAAAGCAAAAGACATTTTGTCTCAAATAATTGATTCTTCTCGAACACAGTTATCCTATAATAATAGTAAATTTATCATTGATTTTTGGGTAATTGTAATTTATTCATTATTTATTTTGTAATGAATTATTACCGATGTATCATTAATTGATTTTTGAATATTTATGGTTTACAATTTATTATCGGTTTATTTATTTTTATTAGGTCGCTAGTAATGGATTATTTCTAATTATTGTTATTATTTCATTAATAACAGATTCCAGGCAACTTTGTCAGCTTTCCTGGAGAGACATAAGGTAAAATGTCGTGTTTTAGTCCTTTTTTTCATCACAGATTACATTGGAAGCACACCTATTTTCTCTCCGTAAAATAAGACTCTGTCGTAATCATGCTTCGCTAAGGATGTGCGCGGTATGTGTCGATTCATTGTACGAAAAATCGATGACTGAAGTGAAGGTCGTAATGTTTATCGGCCATTTTTATCATGCAAACAGTAGATTGAAGGAGCAACGTCTTTTTACTAAGAAATAACTCGTTAAAAAGGACCACTGATGTGAACAAATCTGTTCTGGATTATTTGGTTTAAGTTTCAAAGCGATTACTAGCTGATAGATCGATTTCAGCTCTTTTCGAATTCATTGGCGTTGCATGACAAATTGAAGATTCTGCTGCCTATTGCTGCTGGAAGTTGTTTAATAATAGAGAATGGTGATTATATTTATCGTTGATGTAGAGAGGTGGAGTTATTAGGTTTTCTGTAAAGGTAGAATTTTCGATTGGAGAGGTCGAGGGTAATGTCGAGGTATAGTTAACATTTTCAGGTTTGGTTTCGCGATGATTTTCAGGCAAACTTCAAACAAAGGTTTATGAGAAATGTTTCCTTTAATATTATCAGCAGTTCTTGGGCCTATATTTTAGAAGGCCGGCAGGACATCATCTTGAATTACCGAGTAAAATATCTAATCTGCTATAGTTAGATTTATTTTTGGTATATTTATATATGTCTTTAATTTTTCCTTTCATATGTTACACAGCCCTTTGAAATCTAGTTGTAATTACGCAGTTGTAATTACGCAGTTGTAATTACGGAATAAACACCGTGTCAAAATAATTTTGAATAAATAATTCAAGTTGTCGTCGTCGTCGTCGTTGTTATGTCGTCGTCGTCGTTGTGTCGTCGTTGTTGTTGTCTTTTGATGCAACGCTTTGTAATTATTCTGGGTTAACTATTTAAACCTTGTGGTAAACTTATAGTTAGTTTGTAACGGTAATTTTTAAAATCCTATTTCCATTTTGTTCTATTTCCTTAGCCTGAAGTTATGGAACTTCATCTACCGCTTACGCCATCTATGCTTGTTATTCAAACATCGATACTCGACCTAATGGAGAGTAGCTTGCGAGATATTAGACGTTCAAATCCATCTGTAAGTCCTTTAATGTCGCATTTTACCTTAAAGTGCCTATGAAATAAAACAATTTTCTCGAGTCTTCCAAAGTTCAATATGCACTTAGAACGTAGAGAAAATGATTGAAAATGTAATCATGTCACTGAAATAGGCTATAAAAGTAAAAAAGCGGTCACTCCTACGCTCGGCCAAAATATCACGTGACTTCTCGATGTGACGTCAAGGTGTTTGCAAGCTATGTAAAGATGGCAGAAATTACTAAGAATATTATACCTCAACTATAAATTGTCCAATCAAAGAGCTAGATTTGTACCACGTGACGAGTCAATTTAAACTCGAATTCCCCGCTTTAACCTCGAATTCCCCGCTTTAACCTCGAATTCCCCGCTTTAACCTCGAATTCCCCGCTTTAACCTCGAATTCCCCGCTGACGACGTCATCAGCGGGGAATTCGAGTTCGAATTACCCGCTGATGACGTATTCAGCGGGGAATTCGAGTTCGAATACCCCGCTCGTACCCAGTACTCGCGCGTAAACCAAGACGAGCCTGTAAACAATGGAGGAACAACAAGACGTTTCTAGACGTTTCAAGACAGCATTCAAGATTGTTTCGGTATAATATATCATCGTATATATATGTATCGGGATGATATATCCCTCGGGCGATATATCATCCCTCAGGGTAATATTTTGTCGAATTCCCCGAGCGGAGGGTCTATAAATGATAAAAGCTACATGAACAATCTGAAGATCCTGAAATGATTTACTTGGAATTGCTGGTCATTTCATAAGACTATGCACGCTCTCTGTTTTCTAAACGAATGATGAATGTTTAAACAACGTCTTAGAATTGTTTTCAGAAAATAATAAATACAGAACTATGTTCTATACATGCTTAATAAAGTAAATGGGTATCATTAGATGTGTGAAGTTGATCGTCCAGGTTGTTGTAGTCTTGAGCAAGATTATTGTTGTTGAATGCATTTATGCAATAAAAATAATTAACATCATGCAAAGTAAGTGTGCTGCCGGTCTTGTGGTCCCTTGGGGCCCTATATAGATATTCAGGGTGTGTGCACTGAATGCCTTACGTCAATGCAAAACTCGTGGCATCTGACGGTCCTCCACTTCAGGGCTTATTCGTGCGCTGTTCGTCGTACACGATACTTCGTTCCCTCCCACCTAACCCTCATCTAACATAGCTTAGTATTGTGCTCCCGTGCTTCGGACTGTGCTACTTTGCTTTCATTCATCTGTTGCTTGCTGGCTAGCTGCTAGTGCGGGTCCGTACTGGGCAACGTCGCCGTACAGTCGTTGGGGGATTGTATTTGTGCTCCCTGCTGTTGCTCAGTCGTGTGGGGGGTCCTCTGGGTCCGTACTGGGCAACACCGCCGTACAGTCGTTGGGGGACTCTATTTGTGCTCCCTGCTGTTGCTCAGTCGTGTGGGGGGTCATCCGGGTCCGTACTGGGCAACGTCGCCGTACAGTCGTTGGGGGACTCTATTTGTGCTCCCTGCTGTTGCTCAGTCGTGTGGGGGGTCATCCGGTTCAACTGCTGCTAGCGCTTGTGCGGGTCCGTATATTCTGCAACGTTGCTTATCGTTCAGCCGTTGGGGGACTGTATTTGCGCGATGTCTTTGCTTGCATATTGTCGGCAGCTGCCAGTATTTGCTTTCGTCTGCGGGCTACCTTATTTTATGTCTCCTGTGCTGCTGCATGTGTTTGCTCCATCGCACCAGTAATCTGGTTCGCTGCTTAGCTACTATTTTCATGTTAGTGTGTCTACAATCGCGCCAGTACATCTGGTTTATTCCCCGGCTATTCTGGGTGACTTCCTTTGTGTTTGTCTCCTGTTCTGCTGTATGTGTTGTCTATGTATCCATTAACATTAGTGTACCGTCGCGCCAGTGCATCTGGTCCGCTGTTTTGGCTACTATTTTAATGTTAGTGTGTGTACCATCGCGCCAGTACATCTGGTTTGTTCCCCGGCTATTCTGGGTGACTTAATTTAATTTATGTTTGTCTCCTGTTCTGTTGCGCATGTGTTTACTGTGTATAAAGTAATATTGCTGCTCGGCTACTCCGGGTGATATTTTACTGTTAGTGTGTACAATCGCGCCAGTAGAACTGGTCTGCTCCCCAGCTATACTGGGTGATAACTAAAATGCTTGTTTGTCTCCTGTTCTGCTGCATGTGTTTACTGTGTGCAATCTCTTTTGTTGTTCCTTCAACTTAAATGTCGTCTGTTCTGGTGCATGTTCGCAGCTATATTCTCTTCACAGCAATGCTCCTAAGGCAATCCTCCATAGGAGATGTCCCAGTCATCTCCATCCTCTAGCTTGATGTGGCTCTGGTTTGGGATCAAACTTCAAGGTCGGGCCTTGTTTGGTTCCCTGCAGGCATTGTGCAGGCGGTAGGCTGTAGTAGGGGTAATTTGTTATTATACGGTAAGTGTTTTTATCCACTTTATGTGTGACAGTAGTTCTGGTCAGGAGAGGGTAATTCTCGGCAACATTGTAACAAGTTAGTTGGGGAGTTTAGGCGCGCCTGGGGCTGCTCTACCTATGAGACCGCTCCCGTCTTTGTGGATCTCTGGGTCCTGTAAACTGTTCCTCAGCTATTAGCGTAAAACCCTCTCCGACAGAGCTACACCCTCCAAAGAATGAATTGGTTCAGGACACTGCCCAATTAGGTGCGGTTCCATACAGCGTATGGTCAGGAATCGCGGGGCTATCGGGGGTGCTATCGCAGACTCTTGCATGAATGTTAACTGACGTTTCGAAGGCCTCAGCGGCTGTCATCTTCCGAGTCAAGTAAAGAGTGTTTGTCATGTTTGTCTATATATATATATACACACGTCTGGTTTATTGGGTCTATTGTTCATTGGTGCTTAATATTGAATACTCATGGAGGAAACAAATTGCTTTGTTGCCACTTTAAGGCCATTTTCAAGTTCACCGTTTCGCCGTCGCAAATTTTGAAACCGTAGACGGTCGGACACCTTTGATGGTCGGACACCTTTGATGGTCGGACACCTCAGGTGGAGGCTATTTCAGAGTACGGTAGAGCACCGAACCCAACCCAAACACAACAAAGATCCTAACCCTAACCCTAATGAGTTTTCTAACCCTAACTCCCCGCCTAAAAAGCTTAATGAGCTTTCTAACCCTAACCCCCCGCCTAAAAATCTTACGACCCGACCTATCCCCCTCGTCTCCCATAACCCTCTCGTCTCCCATACTTGGTGTCTTTAATAAGTAGACTAGTAAGAGATGCTTATAAGCATGTGGGATAAGTAATTGACTGTTATACGCATGCGGGAGGAGGTGTCCGACCATCAATGAGGTGTCCGACCGTCTACGGTTCCGAAATTGGCCGTCAACGAAAGCATTTCTATCCAACCATTGAGGTTCACGGACAAAGATGGTAGAGCAAAGGTTACAATGTGTACCTCAATGGTTGGAGCGACTCACTGGCAATCCGAAGGTTTGAGGAGCAATGCATGCATATTCACAACATATCACGAAACTACATATTCGCCAATATAAATTTAAATTCGTCCATATACTGTATATAATTATCTTTTAAACAAATTAAGTGTTCTAACTAAAAGTAAAAGAGCGTTTTTATTCAAGCTCCAGAGATTTAAATGACAAACGTCATGGCGTGGCCGCCATGACAACTTAAATCTATTGTTGATGTGCACTTAAAAATACTTAAAAATCTATATGCAGGCCATGCAGACGTCAGGTGAAGACACTCCGTACTCTAGGGCTAGAAGTCTATTGGAAACCTTTATAAGCTACTTGTAAAAGATCCTAGTTTACAAATTAATATTTACATTAACATCAGTTTGCTAATCTACTGTATTTACTCGTACAGTTGATAGTTGAGATACAGTATTACAAAGAAATTTGATAACTTCATTTTAAAAGGGAACTGTATAAAAAAAAACAACTTTTAAATAAAAGGCCTTTAAGTATAATGTTTAGAAATGTTAATAGTTTTACGATATCTCCTCTTGTACCTCTTGTACTTGAGAAATAACGTTTTAATTCCCTTATTTTATGCTACTGGACGCTGCCATTTTCGAGTTATCTCTTTTTTCTTTATTTTCGAGTTACATAAAATGAAAACGTTATTTCTCGAGTACAAGAGCAGATACCGTAAAACTATTAACATTTCTAAACATTATACTTAAAAGAAAAAATATATGAGCCGATATCAGGTTTAAACATAATGATATAAAACAAGCGTTCACTGATATAAGTTTTTATTGGTACGAGCTTTCGGCTGTCAGACTACAACCTTCAACGGGTTAAAAAAAATATGGAAATCTATTATACTTAAAGCCCTTTTATTTGAAAGTACAGTTCCCCTTTAAACTAATTCTAATAAAGACGCTTTATTAGCATGAAAGAATAGTCTCAATGCTCTTACAACAATACATTCTTAAAGTTACTTAAGTTACTTATAAAACTAATTACATTTCATTGTAAAATCAAACTTTTCACATGTATAACCAATAAAACTATGATAACGATACAAAACTATTAATTCGAGTCTTAAGTGTTGACTTAAAATGCTTAAAACTACTTATTAGTCAGTTCTTCTAATTTGCTCTGATAATGAATTCCAGAGTTTTGCAGTGGCAAACAAGAATGTTCGATCTCCATAAATAATGGTATTCGATTTTGGCACGAAAAGTACAATACATGTGATGTATCGATGATAATATAGCATTAAAAGAGAAAATAATGAGTCAAGAACAATGATATCAAATAAATTTTCAAGAAAATCTTAAACAAGAAAATTATTTTTTGGTTAGTTGTGAGATATTAGTTTGCAAGGTACGTCATTGCATATAGTTTAAGTTTCCAAGGTCATTGCGATCTTTGGATGTTGGAGTTTATGAGTCTGATATTGGTTTACCATCTTACGTATGCTGCTACTGTAATTTATTTTTTGTATTGTTGAATACTCAATATATCTTGCATACTGTCGAATATTTTTGTATTTGATTGCAGTTAGATGCTGAAGAACTCATAGTTGAAAATAGTATCAGCAAATCATTCGATAAACTAATTCGACTACAACTTGATCCTGTATGGCATCAACTGGTTAGTGGTGGAGGCATAAACGAGCTTTTTTGAAGATCTGTTGTGTGAATAGACAAAACACATATTTTTGTATTCTTTTTCTATTCAATTCCTAGAATGCGAAGACAAAACAACTGGTAGCTAACTTAAAGGTTCTGAGAATGCTGCTTCAGTGAGTGCTCATTGGCTGTTTAACTATTTTAAAGCAGTTATGGTAGCAATAGGTTTATCCTGTATCGCCTCTTAAAAAAGTTACTGATGCGATCACCACATAATATACATGGTTATGAAATCTATTTTCACCATAGTCAATGGAGGTATGGTCTGGAAACTCAACGAAAATCTTTGTTCTATCTTTTTGTTCTCCTTTATGCACATTTGTGCACGGTGACGGTTAGTGAACACATTTTATTTTTGGTGAAGCAGTCATCCAATAGCAACGTTTGGGTTCAATCGTTCAACCGTGCTGTTTAAATATCAATAAACCATGTATAACAAAGGTTTGTGCACAGGGCATTTGATAAAAGGAGAATAGTGCGAATTGTCGACGAATAGTCGACGAATAGTCGGCGAATAGTCGGCGAATAGTCGACGAATAGTACGCGAATAGTTGGGCAAATACGACATGTTGTAAAACATGGACTGATAAAACTAGGCGGGGGGGTTAGGATCTTTGTTGTGTTGGGGTTGGAACTCTACCGTAAATTAACGGGTTATAAAAACTATAAGGAGTACCAACCCCAACACAACAAAGATCCTAACCCTAACCCCTCGCCTAGTTTTATCAGTCCATGTTTTATCAGTCCATGTTTTATCAGTCCATGTTTTACCAGTCCATGTTTTACCAGTCTATGTTTTATTAGTCCATGTTTTATACAACATGCCGTATTTGCCCAACTATTCGCGTACTATTCGCACTATTCGTCGACTATTCGCCGACTATTCGCACTATTCGCCGACTATTCGCACTATTCGTCGACTATTCGCACTATTCGTCGACTATTCGTCGACTATTCTCCTTTTATCAATTGCCTTGTGCACAGTGAGGTACCGTCCAACATAAATCGCAGCTCATTTGTTTAGCTGTTTTATTTACCAAAAGGAAAATAACTTTTTTTTGCTTGCGAAGTTTAAAGTCCTTTGTAATCCAGTTTGTGGTTTTGAAGTTTAACTGTTGTATTCTCCGGGAAATTATCTACCATAACTGATTTTTATATGTTGCGCATTTCCGATTTGATGGCGTTTTGAATTCAGTAGGATGATGCATTTGAAATTTGTCGCGAGTTGATGCAAATCATTTAATAAAATCTTAACCAAACTGTATTTAAAATGTCTAATAAGAATAAATATGAAAACTGCTAAATAATTGGAGAAATACGAGAACTTCAAGAGTAAAAATACTTACGTATTTTCATAGACGACGTTTCGGGCGATGTGTCTGAAAGAAGGACAATAGCATAGTTTCTGCGCATACTTGTAGTTTCGTTCGTAAATATGTCTCCAATATTTTGGATATATCGTACAGTAACAGCTTTATAAAATCCTTATAAATACTCCTTGGCTTTACATTGTCTGATTCTTCAATATTTGGCGGGAATGGATAATGAAGAAGGACTTAAAAAAGCCATGCTTTTTAAATGTCTTGAAGCGTAACATTGTGTATTATTTCTCATTTCAGGTACTTAACACAATATGACTGCGTTACCTTTTATAATTTTCTTCAATCCCTGAGGTATGAACTATTCGCATGAAATTTACTCAGTTGTCCGAGAGCAATGTAAATTATTGAAGAGTTCTTCCGAATACACTCAATTCACATTTAAAATTTTTAATACAATAATCACTTATAATTACCCCCAAGAAGGCCAAGATATTCCACAGGTGCCCATCTCAAATTTGCGATAAATCACCATTGTGCATTATAAAATCGTCACTGTTGTGTGTCAAATACGTGAAATCGCCATTAGCCGAGAAAATCCCATAAAAACCATTAAAAAAATAAGCGAAAAAAACGTTTGAAAATTAGGTGAACTGCGAAGCGATAGGGGTATCTAGTACGTATTCCTTATAAGGAGACGCAAATAGAAGGCATTGACGAGCAAAAATTAACGAGCAAATAGCTGACACGTTGAACCCTCGTACCAGCCTCCTAGTTAATTGGATTGTAACCGACCCTAAAACAAAAAAGGTCCTAACCCTTTCCAAAGCTATAGAATATATCAAAGAAAAGTTAAATGATCTATTTACAACATACGTACAGCTTTATCCCGGTAGCTAACTTAGTTCTCTTTAAAAGCGCGGATAATCGAACATGCCCAAAAATATAATTTTCGTAATACGGATACCATCTTGTAAACAAAAACACGAACTTTCGGCTGTCTTCGACGAACGTTTTCTTGAGAAATAATCAACTCCCAAAGCTACAATATATATTAAAACAAAGATAAATTATCTGTTTACAATATGCGTACAGCTTATCCGGCTAGCGAACGTAGTTTTCTTAAAAAGAGCGGATAATCGAACATATCGTAATGTGTTAACAATCCCACATCCAGTGGGCTGGTACGAGTGCCATGTACATGTATTTGCTCGTCAATGCCTTCTATTTGCTCGTCAATTCCTTGTATATGCTCGTCGGCCACTTCCTTATATGGAATACGTACTAGAAGTACATATGAGCGAAGCGGGCTCACGCTCCTTTGCGACCCTCTTAAACTAGTGCCCAGTTCACCTAATTTTAAACATTGATTTCTCGCTTTTTTCAATGCTTTTCATGGGATTTTCTCGGCTAATGGCGATTTCTCGCAAATTTGAGATGGACACCTGTGGATATTCCCTAAAAAGGTTTTGTCGTTAAAATTAGTCCAATCCGTAAAAGACGTTAGCGAAATGAATATGATTTGTTTAGAGTCAATCACGCAGCATGTTGCCCTATTTATCCGAATTAGAGGCTCATATTTTAAGCGCTCGACTATATTCAGTTTATCATTCGTGGGTGAACGGAAAATTGATAGGTGTTCCGAGGGCCTACGATTTAAAGTCGTATTGCCCTAGCGTATAGACTTGGAGGGCAATACGCTTTTTTCCGGACCTCTCAACCAATCAGTGTGCATTATTTGGCGTACAGACCTGAAAACGAGATCAGCCATATAATAAATAGTGTCTAAATTTACAGCCGAAAATGCCTATAGTTGCATTTTTGTAACTGATCCTGGTTGGGTCTTAAGAATATATTTTTAACAAAATGTTCATAGTTCCATCTCGAATATCAAGTGAGAACGCCAAATAATAATTATATGAACTCATTCGTATCAGCTTACCTCCAGAATCAGTCTGGGGTAATCTCTCATACCAGTAATGTAAAAGCCAAAAACAAGGATTTGTATGGAGCTCCATCTAAACTCAAAATGATGTTACCTTGCAGACATTATGTCACCCTGCAGTGGTTGTTAACTGTGACCCAACACTTTACTAAGTTTCTTTAATAGGCGAGTTTCAGGGTGTTGCGCGCGTATAAAAAAGTAAACAATGGCGGATAGAGTTGCGCTATCGGTACAAGCGAGCCAAGACCAGCAGAATAATACTGTTAAATGTCCTGAAACTATATACTATAGATTCATACTAGGATCTCCCTTGTGTTTGCGCCTTGTGTTTGCTTTTGTCAAAATGGAGCAGGTGCCCTTTTGTCAGTTTGGCTGACAGCTGAGATAGCAGACTAGTGTTTTCGTCGTTTGAAGTTGTAGACTGTTTTAATTTTAATAATTTCGTTTAACTTTGTATTCATTTTCATTTTCAGAGCATGTGAGCGAGACACAAAGCATCATAGCATGTGGATGTTCATGGATGCTGCAGAACCTCTATTTCAGGTTACTATAGGTTACGTTTGACTGTATCGTGAAATCTGCGAGAAATGTTCCAAAATGTCTATGTTAATCCTGCCTCGTACGCGCACGTATATGTTAATCAGTTTGATGTCCTAAAGAGGGTTTTCACGTATTCCATGAATTATTCCATCTGTTGAACGTCAGGAGCTTTGAAGTTGTCCTCCAAGATGACCACTCTGACGTCATATGTAAGCCCTCTATAGCTATTAGGGAGCTTAAGCAGACAGAACAGTGCTTCAATTTTATCTTAGAAGCAAACCAAGGATAAGTAGAGTGCATAGAAGCTTCTAAACTTTCAAAGCACTTGCAATCAGTTGGTCAACGTTATAAACTTTCCAACAGATTTTGACATCTTGACAGTTTATGTCGTCTCGAGAACGTTAAAATATTCTCGTTGACGTCAGCTCATATCCTCAGAAAATGTTGACAGGAATCGAACCTGTAACCTTCTGATTGCCGGTGAGACGCTCTAACCATTGAGCTACCGAGACACAGATGGAGAGCGAAGGTTACAATGATGTACTGGTTATATGTATTATATATGTATTCTTTATTTTATATTTAGCACGCCAGAGAGAGGGTTTTCAGACTTGCTGATCAAAAAGTAAAAAGGCAGACGACATTGACAGCTGGAGAAGAGGATGGGTTTGTGTTTAATGTGTTTTTGTTTAACCAAGGTATGTTTAAATCAACACATTGATTTCATAACATGTCCTTATGTCGTTTGTTTAGTGAAAGCTCAACTGAAAAGGATACTTCAAAAGGTAATCTACTTATGCTTGTCTGTGATAAGATGGACAGACGGACGGCCGGACGGACGACCAGACCAGACCAGGATTAAGGCCTTCTGGCTGGTAATTGAACCTGCGTCCCTGGATCTCTAGACCAGCGCTCAAACCGACTGAGCTATGGAAGCCGTTGAGACAGACAGACAGACAGACAGACAGACAGACAGACAGACAGACAGACAGACAGACAGACAGACAGACAGACAGACAGAGAGAAAATTTATTTCAGTTCGGAATCTTATCAATTTACATAATTGCTTTTCATAAGAGCCGAACAAAAATTAATACAATATAAAAATTATTTACAAAGAAAACAAGATACAACCGACAGTCTACTGGGAACTGAATGTTGATAGTTCACGTTTGAAGGATGCTAACGTATTTTTCATTTTGGTGATCGTCGGTAAATCATTCCACAATTTTGCTCCAGAAAACTTGAAACTCTTTTTCAAATATTCTGTTTTAGGTTTTGGCAATACAACATTTGTATCTCTTTCTCTGAGACCATAACTCAGTGAAGTTGAATTTAGTTGAAATAATTCCGAGAGATACAGACAGACAGACAGACAGACAGACAGACAGACAGACAGACAGACAGACAGACAGACAGACAGACAGACAGACAGACAGACAGACAGACAGACAGACAGACAGACATTCTGTATTTTGTACAATCCTTGAGTATATAAGTCTGTCATTTTCCTATGTATTTTTTCGCTTTTTAATTTCGTAAAAATGTATCAACCGAGCATATCACGCAATCGTGCCTCTGTCGAGTTATACAAACATGCATCATAGGCAATCAGAGAGTATGTTATGTCTTAGTTATTTTATACTCGACATTAGAACTTGTTCTTGAAGAAAGTCCAAAATGGAAACTGCTGAACGATGTCTTGGAGGAAGTTGATAAAGAAAACTCGGAGACAGCAGGTAAGCCATTAGAATATCTCAGAGGATAGTGTCTCGTAGAGATTTCTCGTCTTCCCAAACTGCCACTCAGTATGGAAACCTTGAAAAAACGAAGCAGAAACACTTTACAAGTCAAATTTACCTTCTTGAATTCTAACCACAACTTTGCTAATTATTATATTGTCCACCCTCCAATCAACCTCGCATATATAATATAAGTACATTATTTTGAGACTCCTCGTGTGATTTATTCACCTTGGGCTCAATGAATAAATCACATATTCCCTCGTTGCCTCAAAATAACTAAAACTTATAATACTAAATCCGAGTCTAATAATTGTTTTATTATACATTTAATGAGTAATATTAATATCACAGGACAAAACAATTAAACCTCTCTAAGGACATATTTGTTTGTAATTCCATAAACTGGGCTAAAGAATAGTAAACAATGTACAAAATATTATTTGGCAATGTCAAGAACGATTCAGCACGGAAATACAACTGAAAGTTCGATAAATATGCGGCAAATTCTTAAAGTGCCTATCTCACGTTTCAGGATTTTACATATCCGTAATATTTGCGTCTTCCTGAGCAAAATCATAATGTATATTGTCAGCCGAAAATTTTATCTTCATGGAGTTTTTCGCTCTCAAAGTTACCGGATGTGATGTCACAAGAGGCATTCCAAACCAGTTTTCTTTTGTTACTTGCTACAAAAATGCCACTTGTGACATCACATCCGATAACTTAACAGCAAAAATGAAATTTTCGGCTGACAAGATATATTATAATTTTATATTATATAATATATATATTATATAATATTATTATATATATTATATAATATTACGAATAGGTAAAATCCCCAAACGTGAGATAGGCAGTTTAATGAAACTTAGTTGACCCATTAAAGAGTTTTTCCCCCGTAAAACGAAAATAAACGTCCTGGATAGGTTTTTATTCAAATATTGTTTATTGATTTTAGGTGAACGTGGTCACGTGTTAATTGCTGCTTCTGATGAGCGCACTTGTGCCCAACTTCGAGAGGTAAATAATCCATTTATCTTGTTACTTTGTCAGCAGTCTCAGCCCTCAGGTAAACTATTGACACACTGTAGTATAAAGGAGGTGTGGCAATATTTTCCAACAGAGAGACAACCGTAAAGAAGAATCCTCTCAGGTAAACGTGGCTTCATTTAATGTTCATGAGGAAATCATTCAATGATTCAATGAAAGTTAGTAAATCAGTCACATGCATGAAATCATCCAATGAAAGTTAGTAAAATTAAAATCAGTCATGCATGAAATCATCGAATGAAAGTTAGTAAATCAGTCATGCATGATATCATTCAATGAAAGTTAGTAAATCAGTCACATACATGAAATCATTCAATGAAAGTTAGTAAATCAGTCACATGCATGAAATCATTCAATGAAAGTTAGTAAATCAGTCATGCATGAAATCATTCAATGAAAGTTAGTAAATCAGTCATGCATGATATCATCCAATGAAAGTTAGTAAATCAGTCATGCATGATATCATTCAATGAAAGTTAGTAAATCAGTCATGCATGAAATCATTCAATGAAAGTTAGTAAATCAGTCATGCATGATATCATTCAATGAAAGTTAGTAAATCAGTCATGCATGATATCATCATCCAATGAAAGTTAGTAAGTTAATCAGTCACATGCATGAAATCATCCAATGAAAGTTAGTAAATCAGTCACATACATGAAATCATCCAATGAAAGTTAGTAAATCAGTCACATACATGAAATCATTCAATGAAAGTTAGTAAATCAGTCATGCATGATATCATCCAATGAAAGTTAGTAAATCAGTCATGCATGATATCATCCAATGGAAGTTAGTAAATCAGTCATGCATGATATCATCCAATGAAAGTTAGTAAATCAATCATGCATGATATCATCCAATGAAAGTTAGTAAATCAGTCACATGCATGAAATCATCCAATGAAAGTTAGTAAATCAGTCATGCATGATATCATCCAATGAAAGTTAGTAAATCAGTCATGCATGATATCATCCAATGAAAGTTAGTAAATCAGTCATGCATGATATCATCCAATGAAAGTTAGTAAATCAGTCATGCATGAAATCATCCAATGGAAGTTAGTAAATCAGTCATGCATGATATCATCCAATGAAAGTTAGTAAATCAGTCACATGCATGAAATCATTCAATGAAAGTTAGTAAATCAGTCATGCATGAAATCATCCAATGAAAGTTAGTAAATCAGTCACATGCATGATATCATCCAATGAAAATTAGTAAATCAGTCACATGCATGAAATCATCCAATGAAAGTTAGTAAATCAGTCATGCATGATATCATCCAATGAAAGTTAGTAATTCAGTCACATGCATGATATCATCCAATGAAAGTTAGTGAATCAGTCACATGCATGAAATCATCCAATGAAAGTTAGTAAATCAGTCACATGCATGAAATCATCCAATGGAAGTTAGTAAATCAGTCATGCATGATATCATCCAATGAAAGTTAGTAAATCAGTCACATGCGTGATATCATCCAATGAAAGTTAGTAAATCAGTCACATGCATGAAATCATCCAATGAAAGTTAGTAAATCAGTCATGCATGATATCATCCGATGAAAGTTAGTAAATCAGTCATGCATGATATCATCCAATGAAAGTTAGTAAATCAGTCACATGCATGAAATCATCCAATGAAAGTTAGTAAATCAGTCATGCGTGAAATCATCCAATGAAAGTTAATAAATCAGTCACATGCATGAAATCATCCAATGAAAGTTAGTAAATCAGTCACATGCATGAAATCATCCAATGAAAGTTAGTAAATCAGTCATGCATGATATCATCCAATGAAAGTTAGTAAATCAGTCATGCATGAAATCATCCAATGGAAGTTAGTAAATCAGTCATGCATGATATCATCCAATGAAAGTTAGTAAATCAGTCACATGCATGAAATCATTCAATGAAAGTTAGTAAATCAGTCATGCATGAAATCATCCAATGAAAGTTAGTAAATCAGTCACATGCATGATATCATCCAATGAAAATTAGTAAATCAGTCACATGCATGAAATCATCCAATGAAAGTTAGTAAATCAGTCATGCATGATATCATCCAATGAAAGTTAGTAATTCAGTCTCATGCATGATATCATCCAATGAAAGTTAGTGAATCAGTCACATGCATGAAATCATCCAATGAAAGTTAGTAAATCAGTCACATGCATGAAATCATCCAATGGAAGTTAGTAAATCAGTCATGCATGATATCATCCAATGAAAGTTAGTAAATCAGTCACATGCGTGATATCATCCAATGAAAGTTAGTAAATCAGTCACATGCATGAAATCATCCAATGAAAGTTAGTAAATCAGTCATGCATGATATCATCCGATGAAAGTTAGTAAATCAGTCATGCATGATATCATCCAATGAAAGTTAGTAAATCAGTCACATGCATGAAATCATCCAATGAAAGTTAGTAAATCAGTCATGCGTGAAATCATCCAATGAAAGTTAATAAATCAGTCACATGCATGAAATCATCCAATGAAAGTTAGTAAATCAGTCACATGCGTGATATCATCCAATGAAAGTTAGTAAATCAGTCACATGCATGAAATCATCCAATGAAAGTTAGTAAATCAGTCACATGCATGAAATCATCCAATGGAAGTTAGTAAATCAGTCATGCATGATATCATCCAATGAAAGTTAGTAAATCAGTCACATGCGTGATATCATCCAATGAAAGTTAGTAAATCAGTCACATGCATGAAATCATCCAATGAAAGTTAGTAAATCAGTCATGCATGATATCATCCGATGAAAGTTAGTAAATCAGTCATGCATGATATCATCCAATGAAAGTTAGTAAATCAGTCACATGCATGAAATCATCCAATGAAAGTTAGTAAATCAGTCATGCGTGAAATCATCCAATGAAAGTTAATAAATCAGTCACATGCATGAAATCATCCAATGAAAGTTAGTAAATCAGTCACATGCATGAAATCATCCAATGAAAGTTAGTAAATCAGTCATGCATGATATCATTCAATGAAAGTTAGTAAATCAGTCATGCATGAAATCATCCAATGAAAGTTAGTAAATCAGTCACATGCATGATATCATCCAATGAAAATTAGTAAATCAGTCACATGCATGAAATCATCCAATGAAAGTTAGTAAATCAGTCATGCATGATATCATCCAATGAAAGTTAGTAATTCAGTCACATGCATGATATCATCCAATGAAAGTTAGTGAATCAGTCACATGCATGAAATCATCCAATGAAAGTTAGTAAATCAGTCACATGCATGAAATCATCCAATGAAAGTTAGTAAATCAGTCATGCATGATATCATCCAATGAAAGTTAGTAATTCAGTCACATGCATGATATCATCCAATGAAAGTTAGTGAATCAGTCACATGCATGAAATCATCCAATGAAAGTTAGTAAATCAGTCACATGCATGAAATCATCCAATGGAAGTTAGTAAATCAGTCATGCATGATATCATCCAATGAAAGTTAGTAAATCAGTCACATGCATGATATCATCCAATGAAAGTTAGTAAATCAGTCATGCATGAAATCATCCAATAAAAGTTAGTAAATCAGTCATGCATGATATCATCCAATGAAAGTTAGTAAATCAGTCACATGATGCATGAAATCATCCAATGAAAGTTAGTAAATCAGTCATGCATGATATCATCCAATGAAAGTTAGTAAATCAGTCACATGCATGAAATCATCCAATGAAAGTTAGTAAATCAGTCACATGCATGAAATCATCCAATGAAAGTTAGTAAATCAGTCACATGCATGATATCATCCAATGAAAGTTAGTAAATCAGTCACATGCGTGAAATCATCCAATGAAAGTTAGTAAATCAGTCACATGCATGAAAATATCCAAAGAAAGTTAGTAAATCAGTCACATGCATGAAATCATCCAATGAAAGTTAGTAAATGAGTCATGCATGATATCATTCAATGAAAGTTAGTAAATCAGTCACATGCATGAAATCATCCAATGAAAGTTAATAAATCAGTCACATGCATAAAATCATCCAATGAAAGTTAGTAAATCAGTCATGCATGATATCATTCAATGAAAGTTAATAAATCAGTCACATGCATGAAATCATCCAATGAAAGTTAATAAATCAGTCACATGCATGAAATCATCCAATGAAAGTTAGTAAATCAGTCACATGCATGAAATCATCCAATGAAAGTTAGTAAATCAGTCACATGCATGAAATCATCCAATGAAAGTTAGTAAATCAGTCACATGCATGAAATCATCCAATGAAAGTTAGTAAATCAGTCATGCATGATATCATCCGATGAAAGTTAGTAAATCAGTCATGCATGATATCATCCAATGAAAGTTAGTAAATCAGTCACATGCATGAAATCATCCAATGAAAGTTAGTAAATCAGTCATGCGTGAAATCATCCAATGAAAGTTAATAAATCAGTCACATGCATGAAATCATCCAATGAAAGTTAGTAAATCAGTCACATGCATGAAATCATCCAATGAAAGTTAGTAAATCAGTCATGCATGATATCATTCAATGAAAGTTAGTAAATCAGTCATGCATGAAATCATCCAATGAAAGTTAGTAAATCAGTCACATGCATGATATCATCCAATGAAAATTAGTAAATCAGTCACATGCATGAAATCATCCAATGAAAGTTAGTAAATCAGTCACATGCATGAAATCATCCAATGAAAGTTAGTAAATCAGGCATGCATGATATCATCCGATGAAAGTTAGTAAATCAGTCATGCATGATATCATCCAATGAAAGTTAGTAAATCAGTCACATGCATGAAATCATCCAATGAAAGTTAGTAAATCAGTCATGCGTGAAATCATCCAATGAAAGTTAATAAATCAGTCACATGCATGAAATCATCCAATGAAAGTTAGTAAATCAGTCACATGCATGAAATCATCCAATGAAAGTTAGTAAATCAGTCATGCATGATATCATTCAATGAAAGTTAGTAAATCAGTCATGCATGAAATCATCCAATGAAAGTTAGTAAATCAGTCACATGCATGATATCATCCAATGAAAATTAGTAAATCAGTCACATGCATGAAATCATCCAATGAAAGTTAGTAAATCAGTCATGCATGATATCATCCAATGAAAGTTAGTAATTCAGTCACATGCATGATATCATCCAATGAAAGTTAGTGAATCAGTCACATGCATGAAATCATCCAATGAAAGTTAGTAAATCAGTCACATGCATGAAATCATCCAATGGAAGTTAGTAAATCAGTCATGCATGATATCATCCAATGAAAGTTAGTAAATCAGTCACATGCATGAAATCATCCAATGAAAGTTAGTAAATCAGTCATGCATGAAATCATCCAATAAAAGTTAGTAAATCAGTCATGCATGATATCATCCAACGAAAGTTAGTAAATCAGTCACATGATGCATGAAATCATCCAATGAAAGTTAGTAAATCAGTCACATGCATGATATCATCCAATGAAAGTTAGTAAATCAGTCATGCATGAAATCATCCAATAAAAGTTAGTAAATCAGTCATGCATGATATCATCCAACGAAAGTTAGTAAATCAGTCACATGATGCATGAAATCATCCAATGAAAGTTAGTAAATCAGTCATGCATGATATCATCCAATGAAAGTTAGTAAATCAGTCACATTGATTGATTGATTGATTGATTGAAGACTTTATTTTGAGAGGGTGACACATGACAGTAAAATGTACTGATAAACTTGTGGCCCTCTAGTAATTAGTTATAGTTAAAATTACAAGCATGATATAACAGAAACATTAAATAATGAGTCTTATAGAATTTAAAAATAATTACAAAAAATGGTTAAGATTTCCTAGGTTGGTAAAATCCTAAGTAAAAAACAATAGTCCATGCTATTTAATAAAACAGCTAGAAATCTTTTGATTTTCTAGAATAGATTTAAAAAGATCTCTTTTAAAACATTTAACATTTATACTCTTTCTCAAAAATGTTGGTAGAGCATTCCAGTCCTTAATAGTTCTTACGGTAAAAGTACGGCCGCCTTCAGTAGTCTTTTTGAAGGTTGGGCATGAAAGATTCAAGTTGGAAAATCTATTATTTCTTGAGTGAATGTCAGCATTTGTTTTTAGAAGTAGATTTAGATAGTGAGGCGTAAGACCATTGACTCTTTTATAGGCTAGTGTACATCTATTAATATAGGCCTCGGTATAAAAAGGAACCCAATCAAGTTTATTGAACAGTGTCACTGATGGGGTGGTACGTTCAGCATCAAGGATGATTCGGGCAGCCCGTTTTTGCATTCTTAGTATACTTTCTAGGTTCACTTTGTTGCTCGATGACCATACTGAGCTTCCATAGAGTAAAGTAGGTTTGATTACAGCCGTGTAATAGTGGACCTTTTGGCTTTGTTTTAAATAAGGGCTGATATGACGTAATAGTCCCAAACGTTTTGATAGTTTTTTACATAGCTCATCAATATGGGCTTCGTATGTCAGATCTTGATCGAGATTTACACCTAATAGCTTGTAGTTGGGGACTTGTACGATTTTAGATTCATCCAATTTAATGTCTAATGTCGGTATGTCAATAGGCAATCGTTTGCGTAGGCGCTTTCCCACCACCAGCATTGATTTTGTTTTCTTGTTATTGATAAGCATCTTATTTTCCCTAGACCATTTTTCGATTTCTTTTAGATCTTGTGAAATGGTATGATTTAAGGAAGGTAGATCATCCCAATTTGCACTTAAGGATAAGGTGGTGTCATCTGCATATATATCTATCGTTGATTTACATAGTTGAAGAGGCATATCGTTTATAAATAAAAGAAAGAGGACTGGTCCCAAAATTGATCCCTGTGGTACGCCATGTGTTACTGGTAACGGGGAGGAAGTGATGTTGCCAAATTTAACGAATTGTTTCCGCTCTGATAAATAAGATCTAAACCAGGCGACGGCGGAATCCCCAGAACCATAGATAGAAAGCTTTTTCAACAGTAATTCATGATCTATTACATCAAAAGCTTTTCGAAAGTCAATGAATAATAAAGCAGTTAGTTCGTCATTGTCCATGTTGAACAAGATCTGGTCTGTTAATCGAATAAGAGCGGTCTCGGTAGAATGACCACTTCTAAAAGCAGATTGGTATTCATAAATCAGGTTGTTTTCACGAAGAAACGTAGAGAGAGATCCGGCTACGTGTTTTTCTAAAATTTTCGAGAAGACAGAGAGCACTGATATGGGTCGATAATTGTTTTTGTCGTTTCGGGGGCCAGACTTATGCAAGGGTGTTACCCTTGCCACCTTCCATTTAGTCGGAAAAATGTTTGTTGTTATGGAAAGATTTAATAGCTTGCATAGTGGATTTGCAAATTCTGGCGTGATTTCCTTTAGGATTCGGACACTAATATCATCTTGACCAGTAGCTTTGTTTGTAGAGATCTTTTGTATGATATTTTCTACTTGCTCTTGAGTAAGTAGAGGAATTTCAAATGATTTTTCAGAATTTAGTTGTGATGAGACAAAATTCTTCAGCTTTTCGTCGTTAAAATGTGCCGTTGAAGTTTGATTATTTCCAATTTCCGTTAATATATTAGAAAAGAAATTATTCAACTCATTGGCTATCAAGGTTTTGTTGGTTATTGTGTCATCGCCTTTGGTCAATTCTTCGATGTTTACATGAGGCTTGTCACCGCCTGTTAATGACTTAAGGGCTTTCCAAATGCCTTTGGGATTTCCTTTGTTTTCTTCGATTTTGTCGCTGAAATAATTTCTTTTCGTCTTCCTAATTAAGTTGGTAGTTTTTGATCTGGCTTGCTTAAATTTAGCCCATGATTCGGTTAGATTCATGCATGAAATCATCCAATGAAAGTTAGTAAATCAGTCACATGCATGAAATCATCCAATGAAAGTTAGTAAATCAGTCATGCATGATATCATCCAATGAAAGTTAGTAAATCAGTCACATGCGTGATATCATCCAATGAAAGTTAGTAAATCAGTCACATGCATGAAATCATCCAATGAAAGTTAGTAAATCAGTCACATGCATGAAATCATCCAATGAAAGTTAGTAAATCAGTCATGCATGATATCATTCAATGAAAGTTAGTAAATCAGTCACATGCATGAAATCATCCAATGAAAGTTAATAAATCAGTCACATGCATAAAATCATCCAATGAAAGTTAGTAAATCAGTCATGCATGATATCATCCAATGAAAGTTAGTAAATCAGTCACATGCATGAAATCATCCAATGAAAGTTAATAAATCAGTCACATGCATGAAATCATCCAATGAAAGTTAGTAAATCAGTCACATGCATGAAATCATCCAATGAAAGTTAGTAAATCAGTCACATGCATGAAATCATCCAATGAAAGTTAGTAAATCAGTCACATGCATGAAATCATTCAATGAAAGTTAGTAAATCAGTCATGCATGAAATCATTCAATGAAAGTTAGTAAATCAGTCATGCATGATATCATCCAATGAAAGTTAGTAAATCAGTCACATGCATGAAATCATCCAATGAAAGTTAGTAAATCAGTCATGCATGAGATCATTCAATGAAAGTTAGTTAATCAGTCACATGCATGAAATCATTCAATGAAAGTTAGTAAATCAGTCACATGCATGAAATCATCCAATGAAAGTTAGTAAATCAGTCACATACATGAAATCATTCAATGAAAGTTAGTAAATCAGTCATGCATGATATCATCCAATGAAAGTTAGTAAATCAGTCATGCATGAAATCATTCAATGAAAGTTAGTAAATCAGTCATGCATGATATCATCCAATGAAAGTTAGTAAATCAGTCATGCATGAAATCATTCAATGAAAGTTAGTTAATCAGTCACATGCATGAAATCATTCAATGAAAGTTAGTAAATCAGTCATGCATGATATCATCCAATGAAAGTTAGTAAATCAGTCATGCATGATATCATCCAATGAAAGTTAGTAAATCAGTCATGCATGATATCATCCAATGAAAGTTAGTAAATCAGTCATGCATGAAATCATCCAATGAAAGTTAGTAAATCAGTCATGCATGAAATCATCCAATGAAAGTTAGTAAATCAGTCACATGCATGAAATCATTCAATGAAAGTTAGTAAATCAGTCATGCATGAAATCATCCAATGAAAGTTAGTAAATCAGTCACATGCATGATATCATCCAATGAAAATTAGTAAATCAGTCACATGCATGAAATCATCCAATGAAAGTTAGTAAATCAGTCATGCATGATATCATCCAATGAAAGTTAGTAATTCAGTCACATGCATGATATCATCCAATGAAAGTTAGTGAATCAGTCACATGCATGAAATCATCCAATGAAAGTTAGTAAATCAGTCACATGCATGAAATCATCCAATGGAAGTTAGTAAATCAGTCATGCATGATATCATCCAATGAAAGTTAGTAAATCAGTCACATGCGTGATATCATCCAATGAAAGTTAGTAAATCAGTCACATGCATGAAATCATCCAATGAAAGTTAGTAAATCAGTCATGCATGATATCATCCGATGAAAGTTAGTAAATCAGTCATGCATGATATCATCCAATGAAAGTTAGTAAATCAGTCACATGCATGAAATCATCCAATGAAAGTTAGTAAATCAGTCATGCGTGAAATCATCCAATGAAAGTTAATAAATCAGTCACATGCATGAAATCATCCAATGAAAGTTAGTAAATCAGTCACATGCATGAAATCATCCAATGAAAGTTAGTAAATCAGTCATGCATGATATCATTCAATGAAAGTTAGTAAATCAGTCATGCATGAAATCATCCAATGAAAGTTAGTAAATCAGTCACATTCATGATATCATCCAATGGAAATTAGTAAATCAGTCACATGCATGAAATCATCCAATGAAAGTTAGTAAATCAGTCATGCATGATATCATCCAATGAAAGTTAGTAATTCAGTCACATGCATGATATCATCCAATGAAAGTTAGTGAATCAGTCACATGCATGAAATCATCCAATGAAAGTTAGTAAATCAGTCACATGCATGAAATCATCCAATGGAAGTTAGTAAATCAGTCATGCATGATATCATCCAATGAAAGTTAGTAAATCAGTCACATGCATGATATCATCCAATGAAAGTTAGTAAATCAGTCATGCATGAAATCATCCAATAAAAGTTAGTAAATCAGTCATGCATGATATCATCCAATGAAAGTTAGTAAATCAGTCACATGATGCATGAAATCATCCAATGAAAGTTAGTAAATCAGTCATGCATGATATCATCCAATGAAAGTTAGTAAATCAGTCCATGCATGAAATCATCCAATGAAAGTTAGTAAATCAGTCACATGCATGAAATCATCCAATGAAAGTTAGTAAATCAGTCATGCATGATATCATCCAATGAAAGTTAGTAAATCAGTCACATGCGTGATATCATCCAATGAAAGTTAGTAAATCAGTCACATGCATGAAATCATCCAATGAAAGTTAGTAAATCAGTCACATGCATGAAATCATCCAATGAAAGTTAGTAAATCAGTCATGCATGATATCATTCAATGAAAGTTAGTAAATCAGTCACATGCATGAAATCATCCAATGAAAGTTAATAAATCAGTCACATGCATAAAATCATCCAATGAAAGTTAGTAAATCAGTCATGCATGATATCATTCAATGAAAGTTAATAAATCAGTCACATGCATGAAATCATCCAATGAAAGTTAATAAATCAGTCACATGCATGAAATCATCCAATGAAAGTTAGTAAATCAGTCACATGCATGAAATCATCCAATGAAAGTTAGTAAATCAGTCACATGCATGAAATCATCCAATGAAAGTTAGTAAATCAGTCACATGCATGAAATCATTCAATGAAAGTTAGTAAATCAGTCATGCATGAAATCATTCAATGAAAGTTAGTAAATCAGTCATGCATGATATCATCATCCAATGAAAGTTAGTAAATCAGTCACATACATGAAATCATCCAATGAAAGATAGTAAATCAGTCATGCATGAAATCATTCAATGAAAGTTAGTTAATCAGTCACATGCATGAAATCATCCAATGAAAGTTAGTAAATCAGTCACATACATGAAATCATCCAATGAAAGTTAGTAAATCAGTCACATACATGAAATCATTCAATGAAAGTTAGTAAATCAGTCATGCATGATATCATCCAGTGAAAGTTAGTAAATCAGTCATGCATGATATCATTCAATGGAAGTTAGTAAATCAGTCATGCATGATATCATCCAATGAAAGTTAGTAAATCAGTCATGCATGAAATCATCCAATGGAAGTTAGTAAATCAGTCACATGCATGAAATCATTCAATGAAAGTTAGTAAATCAGTCACATGCATGAAATCATCCAATGAAAGTTAGTAAATCAGTCATGCATGAAATCATCCAATGGAAGTTAGTTAATCAGTCACATGCATGAAATCATTCAATGAAAGTTAGTAAATCAGTCACATGCATGAAATCATCCAATGAAAGTTAGTAAATCAGTCACATGCATGAAATCATCCAATGAAAGTTAGTAAATCAGTCATGCATGATATCATCCAATGAAAGTTAGTAAATCAGTCATGCATGATATCATCCAATGAAAGTTAGTAAATCAGTCATGCATGATATCATCCAATGAAAGTTAGTAAATCAGTCATGCATGAAATCATCCATTGGAAGTTAGTAAATCAGTCATGCATGATATCATCCAATGAAAGTTAGTAAATCAGTCACATGCATGAAATCATTCAATGAAAGTTAGTAAATCAGTCATGCATTAAATCATCAAATGAAAGTTAGTAAATCAGTCATGCATCAAATCATCCACTGAAAGTTAGTAAATCAGTCACATGCATGATATCATCCAATGAAAATTAGTAAATCAGTCACATGCATGAAATCATCCAATGAAAGTTAGTAAATCAATCATGCATGATATCATCCAATGAAAGTTAGTGAATCAGTCACATGCATGAAATCATTCAATGAAAGTTAGTGAATCAGTCATGCATGATATCATCCAATGAAAGTTAGTAAATCAGTCACATACATGATATCATCCAATGAAAGTTAGTAAATCAGTCATGCATGATATCATCCAATGAAAGTTAGTAAATCAGTCATGCATGATATCATCCAATGAAAGTTAGGAAATCAGTCACATGCATGAAATCATCCAATGAAAGTTAGTAAATCCATCATGCATGATATCATACAATGAAAGTTAGTAAATCAGTCATGCATGATATCATCCAATGAAAGTTAGTAAATCAGTCATGCATGAAATGATCATCCAATGAAAGTTAGTAAATCAGTCATGCATGATATCATCCAATGAAAGTTAGTAAATCAGTCACATACATGAAATCATTCAATGAAAGTTAGTAAATCAGTCATGCATGATATCATGCAATGAAAGTTAGTAAATCAGTCATGCATGAAATGATCATCCAATGAAAGTTAGTAAATCAGTCACATACATGAAATCATTCAATGAAAGTTAGTAAATCAGTCATGCATGATATCATTCAATGAAAGTTAGTAAATCAGTCACATGCATGAAATCATTCAATGAAAGTTAGTAAATCAGTCACATGCATGAAATCATTCAATGAAAGTTAGTAAATCAGTCACATGCATGAAATCATTCAATGAAAGTTAGTAAATCAGTCACATGCATGAAATCATCCAATGAAAGTTAGTAAATCAGTCACATGGATGAAATCATTCAATGAAAGCTAGTAAATCAGTCACATGCATGAAATCATTCAATGAAAGCTAGTTAATCAGTCACATGCATGAAATCATTCAATGAAAGTTAGTAAATCAGTCATGCATGAAATCATTCAATGAAGCTAGTAAATCAGTCACATGCATGATATCATCCAATGAAAGTTAGTAAATCAGTCATGCATGAAATCATCCAATGAAAGTTAGTAAATCAGTCATGCATGATATCATCCAATGAAAGTTAGTAAATCAGTCACATGCATGATATCATCCAATGAAAGTTAGTAAATCAGTCATGCATGAAATCATCCAATGAAAGTTAGTAAATCAGTCATGCATGATATCATCCGATGAAAGTTAGTAAATCAGTCACATGCATGAAATCATCCAATGAAAGTTAGTAAATCAGTCATGCATGATATCATCCAATGAAAGTTAGTATATCAGTCATTAAAATTAGTAGTTATTGTTCATCAGTGTTAATATATGTAGTAGGCTTTATCTTATAATGAAACTGTAATTAGTTTTAAAAGTAACTTTAAGAATATATATATTATATATTGTTGTAAGAGCATTGAGACTATTGTATAATGCTCCTAATACGTCTTTATTATTATTATTATTATGCATGAAATCATCCAATGAAAGTTAGTAAATCAGTCACATGCATGAAATCATCCAATGAAAGTTAGTAAATCAGTCATGCATGATATCATCCAGTGAAAGTTAGTAAATCAGTCATGCATGATATCATTCAATGGAAGTTAGTAAATCAGTCATGCATGATATCATCCAATGAAAGTTAGTAAATCAGTCATGCATAAATCATCCAATGGAAGTTAGTAAATCAGTCACATGCATGAAATCATTCAATGAAAGTTAGTAAATCAGTCACATGCATGAAATCATCCAATGAAAGTTAGTAAATCAGTCATGCATGAAATCATCCAATGGAAGTTAGTTAATCAGTCACATGCATGAAATCATTCAATGAAAGTTAGTAAATCAGTCACATGCATGAAATCATCCAATGAAAGTTAGTAAATCAGTCACATGCATGAAATCATCCAATGAAAGTTAGTAAATCAGTCATGCATGATATCATCCAATGAAAGTTAGTAAATCAGTCATGCATGATATCATCCAATGAAAGTTAGTAAATCAGTCATGCATGAAATTATCCATTGGAAGTTAGTAAATCAGTCATGCATGATATCATCCAATGAAAGTTAGTAAATCAGTCACATGCATGAAATCATTCAATGAAAGTTAGTAAATCAGTCATGCATTAAATCATCAAATGAAAGTTAGTAAATCAGTCATGCATCAAATCATCCACTGAAAGTTAGTAAATCAGTCACATGCATGATATCATCCAATGAAAATTAGTAAATCAGTCACATGCATGAAATCATCCAATGAAAGTTAGTAAATCAATCATGCATGATATCATCCAATGAAAGTTAGTGAATCAGTCACATGCATGAAATCATTCAATGAAAGTTAGTGAATCAGTCATGCATGATATCATCCAATGAAAGTTAGTAAATCAGTCACATACATGATATCATCCAATGAAAGTTAGTAAATCAGTCATGCATGATATCATCCAATGAAAGTTAGTAAATCAGTCATGCATGATATCATCCAATGAAAGTTAGGAAATCAGTCACATGCATGAAATCATCCAATGAAAGTTAGTAAATCCGTCATGCATGATATCATCCAATGAAAGTTAGTAAATCAGTCATGCATGATATCATCCAATGAAAGTTAGTAAATCAGTCACATACATGATATCATCCAATGAAAGTTAGTAAATCAGTCATGCATGATATCATCCAATGAAAGTTAGTAAATCAGTCATGCATGATATCATCCAATGAAAGTTAGTAAATCAGTCACATGCATGAAATCATTCAATGAAAGTTAGTAAATCAGTCATGCATGATATCATTCAATGAAAGTTAGTAAATCAGTCACATGCATGAAATCATTCAATGAAAGTTAGTAAATCAGTCACATGCATGATATCATCATCCAATGAAAGTTAGTAAATCAGTCATGCATGATATCATCCAATGAAAGTTAGTAAATCAGTCATGCATGAAATCATTCAATGAAAGTTAGTAAATCAGTCACATGCATGAAATCATTCAATGAAAGTTAGTAAATCAGTCACATGCATGAAATCATTCAATGAAAGTTAGTAAATCAGTCACATGCATGAAATCATCCAATGAAAGTTAGTAAATCAGTCACATGGATGAAATCATTCAATGAAAGCTAGTAAATCAGTCACATGCATGAAATCATTCAATGAAAGCTAGTTAATCAGTCACATGCATGAAATCATTCAATGAAAGTTAGTAAATCAGTCATGCATGAAATCATTCAATGAAGCTAGTAAATCAGTCACATGCATGATATCATCCAATGAAAGTTAGTAAATCAGTCATGCATGAAATCATCCAATGAAAGTTAGTAAATCAGTCATGCATGATATCATCCAATGAAAGTTAGTAAATCAGTCACATGCATGATATCATCCAATGAAAGTTAGTAAATCAGTCATGCATGAAATCATCCAATGAAAGTTAGTAAATCAGTCATGCATGATATCATCCGATGAAAATTAGTAAATCAGTCACATGCATGAAATCATCCAATGAAAGTTAGTAAATCAGTCATGCATGATATCATCCAATGAAAGTTAGTAATTCAGTCACATGCATGATATCATCCAATGAAAGTTAGTGAATCAGTCACATGCATGAAATCATCCAATGAAAGTTAGTAAATCAGTCACATGGATGAAATCATCCAATGGAAGTTAGTAAATCAGTCATGCATGATATCATCGAATGAAAGTTAGTAAATCAGTCACATGCATGATATCATCCAATGAAAGTTAGTAAATCAGTCATGCATGAAATCATCCAATAAAAGTTAGTAAATCAGTCATGCATGATATCATCCAATGAAAGTTAGTAAATCAGTCACATGATGCATGAAATCATCCAATGAAAGTTAGTAAATCAGTCATGCATGATATCATCCAATGAAAGTTAGTAAATCAGTCACATGCATGAAATCATCCAATGAAAGTTAGTAAATCAGTCACATGCATGAAATCATCCAATGAAAGTTAGTAAATCAGTCATGCATGATATCATCCAATGAAAGTTAGTAAATCAGTCACATGCGTGATATCATCCAATGAAAGTTAGTAAATCAGTCACATGCATGAAATCATCCAATGAAAGTTAGTAAATCAGTCACATGCATGAAATCATCCAATGAAAGTTAGTAAATCAGTCATGCATGATATCATTCAATGAAAGTTAGTAAATCAGTCACATGCATGAAATCATCCAATGAAAGTTAATAAATCAGTCACATGCATAAAATCATCCAATGAAAGTTAGTAAATCAGTCATGCATGATATCATTCAATGAAAGTTAATAAATCAGTCACATGCATGAAATCATCCAATGAAAGTTAATAAATCAGTCACATGCATGAAATCATCCAATGAAAGTTAGTAAATCAGTCACATGCATGAAATCATCCAATGAAAGTTAGTAAATCAGTCACATGCATGAAATCATCCAATGAAAGTTAGTAAATCAGTCACATGCATGAAATCATTCAATGAAAGTTAGTAAATCAGTCATGCATGAAATCATTCAATGAAAGTTAGTAAATCAGTCATGCATGATATCATCATCCAATGAAAGTTAGTAAATCAGTCACATACATGAAATCATCCAATGAAAGATAGTAAATCAGTCATGCATGAAATCATTCAATGAAAGTTAGTTAATCAGTCACATGCATGAAATCATCCAATGAAAGTTAGTAAATCAGTCACATACATGAAATCATCCAATGAAAGTTAGTAAATCAGTCACATACATGAAATCATTCAATGAAAGTTAGTAAATCAGTCATGCATGATATCATCCAGTGAAAGTTAGTAAATCAGTCATGCATGATATCATTCAATGGAAGTTAGTAAATCAGTCATGCATGATATCATCCAATGAAAGTTAGTAAATCAGTCATGCATGAAATCATCCAATGGAAGTTAGTAAATCAGTCACATGCATGAAATCATTCAATGAAAGTTAGTAAATCAGTCACATGCATGAAATCATCCAATGAAAGTTAGTAAATCAGTCATGCATGAAATCATCCAATGGAAGTTAGTTAATCAGTCACATGCATGAAATCATTCAATGAAAGTTAGTAAATCAGTCACATGCATGAAATCATCCAATGAAAGTTAGTAAATCAGTCACATGCATGAAATCATCCAATGAAAGTTAGTAAATCAGTCATGCATGATATCATCCAATGAAAGTTAGTAAATCAGTCATGCATGATATCATCCAATGAAAGTTAGTAAATCAGTCATGCATGATATCATCCAATGAAAGTTAGTAAATCAGTCATGCATGAAATCATCCATTGGAAGTTAGTAAATCAGTCATGCATGATATCATCCAATGAAAGTTAGTAAATCAGTCACATGCATGAAATCATTCAATGAAAGTTAGTAAATCAGTCATGCATTAAATCATCAAATGAAAGTTAGTAAATCAGTCATGCATCAAATCATCCACTGAAAGTTAGTAAATCAGTCACATGCATGATATCATCCAATGAAAATTAGTAAATCAGTCACATGCATGAAATCATCCAATGAAAGTTAGTAAATCAATCATGCATGATATCATCCAATGAAAGTTAGTGAATCAGTCACATGCATGAAATCATTCAATGAAAGTTAGTGAATCAGTCATGCATGATATCATCCAATGAAAGTTAGTAAATCAGTCACATACATGATATCATCCAATGAAAGTTAGTAAATCAGTCATGCATGATATCATCCAATGAAAGTTAGTAAATCAGTCATGCATGATATCATCCAATGAAAGTTAGGAAATCAGTCACATGCATGAAATCATCCAATGAAAGTTAGTAAATCCATCATGCATGATATCATACAATGAAAGTTAGTAAATCAGTCATGCATGATATCATCCAATGAAAGTTAGTAAATCAGTCATGCATGAAATGATCATCCAATGAAAGTTAGTAAATCAGTCATGCATGATATCATCCAATGAAAGTTAGTAAATCAGTCACATACATGAAATCATTCAATGAAAGTTAGTAAATCAGTCATGCATGATATCATGCAATGAAAGTTAGTAAATCAGTCATGCATGAAATGATCATCCAATGAAAGTTAGTAAATCAGTCACATACATGAAATCATTCAATGAAAGTTAGTAAATCAGTCATGCATGATATCATTCAATGAAAGTTAGTAAATCAGTCACATGCATGAAATCATTCAATGAAAGTTAGTAAATCAGTCACATGCATGAAATCATTCAATGAAAGTTAGTAAATCAGTCACATGCATGAAATCATTCAATGAAAGTTAGTAAATCAGTCACATGCATGAAATCATCCAATGAAAGTTAGTAAATCAGTCACATGGATGAAATCATTCAATGAAAGCTAGTAAATCAGTCACATGCATGAAATCATTCAATGAAAGCTAGTTAATCAGTCACATGCATGAAATCATTCAATGAAAGTTAGTAAATCAGTCATGCATGAAATCATTCAATGAAGCTAGTAAATCAGTCACATGCATGATATCATCCAATGAAAGTTAGTAAATCAGTCATGCATGAAATCATCCAATGAAAGTTAGTAAATCAGTCATGCATGATATCATCCAATGAAAGTTAGTAAATCAGTCACATGCATGATATCATCCAATGAAAGTTAGTAAATCAGTCATGCATGAAATCATCCAATGAAAGTTAGTAAATCAGTCATGCATGATATCATCCGATGAAAGTTAGTAAATCAGTCACATGCATGAAATCATCCAATGAAAGTTAGTAAATCAGTCATGCATGATATCATCCAATGAAAGTTAGTATATCAGTCATTAAAATTAGTAGTTATTGTTCATCAGTGTTAATATATGTAGTAGGCTTTATCTTATAATGAAACTGTAATTAGTTTTAAAAGTAACTTTAAGAATATATATATTATATATTGTTGTAAGAGCATTGAGACTATTGTATAATGCTCCTAATACGTCTTTATTATTATTATTATTATGCATGAAATCATCCAATGAAAGTTAGTAAATCAGTCACATGCATGAAATCATCCAATGAAAGTTAGTAAATCAGTCATGCATGATATCATCCAGTGAAAGTTAGTAAATCAGTCATGCATGATATCATTCAATGGAAGTTAGTAAATCAGTCATGCATGATATCATCCAATGAAAGTTAGTAAATCAGTCATGCATGAAATCATCCAATGGAAGTTAGTAAATCAGTCACATGCATGAAATCATTCAATGAAAGTTAGTAAATCAGTCACATGCATGAAATCATCCAATGAAAGTTAGTAAATCAGTCATGCATGAAATCATCCAATGGAAGTTAGTTAATCAGTCACATGCATGAAATCATTCAATGAAAGTTAGTAAATCAGTCACATGCATGAAATCATCCAATGAAAGTTAGTAAATCAGTCACATGCATGAAATCATCCAATGAAAGTTAGTAAATCAGTCATGCATGATATCATCCAATGAAAGTTAGTAAATCAGTCATGCATGATATCATCCAATGAAAGTTAGTAAATCAGTCATGCATGATATCATCCAATGAAAGTTAGTAAATCAGTCATGCATGAAATCATCCATTGGAAGTTAGTAAATCAGTCATGCATGATATCATCCAATGAAAGTTAGTAAATCAGTCACATGCATGAAATCATTCAATGAAAGTTAGTAAATCAGTCATGCATTAAATCATCAAATGAAAGTTAGTAAATCAGTCATGCATCAAATCATCCACTGAAAGTTAGTAAATCAGTCACATGCATGATATCATCCAATGAAAATTAGTAAATCAGTCACATGCATGAAATCATCCAATGAAAGTTAGTAAATCAATCATGCATGATATCATCCAATGAAAGTTAGTGAATCAGTCACATGCATGAAATCATTCAATGAAAGTTAGTGAATCAGTCATGCATGATATCATCCAATGAAAGTTAGTAAATCAGTCACATACATGATATCATCCAATGAAAGTTAGTAAATCAGTCATGCATGATATCATCCAATGAAAGTTAGTAAATCAGTCATGCATGATATCATCCAATGAAAGTTAGGAAATCAGTCACATGCATGAAATCATCCAATGAAAGTTAGTAAATCCATCATGCATGATATCATACAATGAAAGTTAGTAAATCAGTCATGCATGATATCATCCAATGAAAGTTAGTAAATCAGTCATGCATGAAATGATCATCCAATGAAAGTTAGTAAATCAGTCATGCATGATATCATCCAATGAAAGTTAGTAAATCAGTCACATACATGAAATCATTCAATGAAAGTTAGTAAATCAGTCATGCATGATATCATGCAATGAAAGTTAGTAAATCAGTCATGCATGAAATGATCATCCAATGAAAGTTAGTAAATCAGTCACATACATGAAATCATTCAATGAAAGTTAGTAAATCAGTCATGCATGATATCATTCAATGAAAGTTAGTAAATCAGTCACATGCATGAAATCATTCAATGAAAGTTAGTAAATCAGTCACATGCATGAAATCATTCAATGAAAGTTAGTAAATCAGTCACATGCATGAAATCATTCAATGAAAGTTAGTAAATCAGTCACATGCATGAAATCATCCAATGAAAGTTAGTAAATCAGTCACATGGATGAAATCATTCAATGAAAGCTAGTAAATCAGTCACATGCATGAAATCATTCAATGAAAGCTAGTTAATCAGTCACATGCATGAAATCATTCAATGAAAGTTAGTAAATCAGTCATGCATGAAATCATTCAATGAAGCTAGTAAATCAGTCACATGCATGATATCATCCAATGAAAGTTAGTAAATCAGTCATGCATGAAATCATCCAATGAAAGTTAGTAAATCAGTCATGCATGATATCATCCAATGAAAGTTAGTAAATCAGTCACATGCATGATATCATCCAATGAAAGTTAGTAAATCAGTCATGCATGAAATCATCCAATGAAAGTTAGTAAATCAGTCATGCATGATATCATCCGATGAAAGTTAGTAAATCAGTCACATGCATGAAATCATCCAATGAAAGTTAGTAAATCAGTCATGCATGATATCATCCAATGAAAGTTAGTATATCAGTCATTAAAATTAGTAGTTATTGTTCATCAGTGTTAATATATGTAGTAGGCTTTATCTTATAATGAAACTGTAATTAGTTTTAAAAGTAACTTTAAGAATATATATATTATATATTGTTGTAAGAGCATTGAGACTATTGTATAATGCTCCTAATACGTCTTTATTATTATTATTATTATGCATGAAATCATCCAATGAAAGTTAGTAAATCAGTCACATGCATGAAATCATCCAATGAAAGTTAGTAAATCAGTCATGCATGATATCATCCAGTGAAAGTTAGTAAATCAGTCATGCATGATATCATTCAATGGAAGTTAGTAAATCAGTCATGCATGATATCATCCAATGAAAGTTAGTAAATCAGTCATGCATAAATCATCCAATGGAAGTTAGTAAATCAGTCACATGCATGAAATCATTCAATGAAAGTTAGTTAATCAGTCACATGCATGAAATCATCCAATGAAAGTTAGTAAATCAGTCATGCATGAAATCATCCAATGGAAGTTAGTTAATCAGTCACATGCATGAAATCATTCAATGAAAGTTAGTAAATCAGTCACATGCATGAAATCATCCAATGAAAGTTAGTAAATCAGTCACATGCATGAAATCATCCAATGAAAGTTAGTAAATCAGTCATGCATGATATCATCCAATGAAAGTTAGTAAATCAGTCATGCATGATATCATCCAATGAAAGTTAGTAAATCAGTCATGCATGATATCATCCAATGAAAGTTAGTAAATCAGTCATGCATGAAATCATCCATTGGAAGTTAGTAAATCAGTCATGCATGATATCATCCAATGAAAGTTAGTATATCAGTCATTAAAATTAGTAGTTATTGTTCATCAGTGTTAATATATGTAGTAGGCTTTATCTTATAATGAAACTGTAATTAGTTTTAAAAGTAACTTTAAGAATATATATATTATATATTGTTGTAAGAGCATTGAGACTATTGTATAATGCTCCTAATACGTCTTTATTATTATTATTATTATGCATGAAATCATCCAATGAAAGTTAGTAAATCAGTCACATGCATGAAATCATCCAATGAAAGTTAGTAAATCAGTCATGCATGATATCATCCAGTGAAAGTTAGTAAATCAGTCATGCATGATATCATTCAATGGAAGTTAGTAAATCAGTCATGCATGATATCATCCAATGAAAGTTAGTAAATCAGTCATGCATAAATCATCCAATGGAAGTTAGTAAATCAGTCACATGCATGAAATCATTCAATGAAAGTTAGTTAATCAGTCACATGCATGAAATCATCCAATGAAAGTTAGTAAATCAGTCATGCATGAAATCATCCAATGGAAGTTAGTTAATCAGTCACATGCATGAAATCATTCAATGAAAGTTAGTAAATCAGTCACATGCATGAAATCATCCAATGAAAGTTAGTAAATCAGTCACATGCATGAAATCATCCAATGAAAGTTAGTAAATCAGTCATGCATGATATCATCCAATGAAAGTTAGTAAATCAGTCATGCATGATATCATCCAATGAAAGTTAGTAAATCAGTCATGCATGATATCATCCAATGAAAGTTAGTAAATCAGTCATGCATGAAATCATCCATTGGAAGTTAGTAAATCAGTCATGCATGATATCATCCAATGAAAGTTAGTAAATCAGTCACATGCATGAAATCATTCAATGAAAATTAGTAAATCAGTCATGCATTAAATCATCAAATGAAAGTTAGTAAATCAGTCATGCATCAAATCATCCACTGAAAGTTAGTAAATCAGTCACATGCATGATATCATCCAATGAAAATTAGTAAATCAGTCACATGCATGAAATCATCCAATGAAAGTTAGTAAATCAATCATGCATGATATCATCCAATGAAAGTTAGTGAATCAGTCACATGCATGAAATCATTCAATGAAAGTTAGTGAATCAGTCATGCATGATATCATCCAATGAAAGTTAGTAAATCAGTCACATACATGATATCATCCAATGAAAGTTAGTAAATCAGTCATGCATGATATCATCCAATGAAAGTTAGTAAATCAGTCATGCATGATATCATCCAATGAAAGTTAGGAAATCAGTCACATGCATGAAATCATCCAATGAAAGTTAGTAAATCCGTCATGCATGATATCATCCAATGAAAGTTAGTAAATCAGTCATGCATGATATCATCCAATGAAAGTTAGTAAATCAGTCACATACATGATATCATCCAATGAAAGTTAGTAAATCAGTCATGCATGATATCATCCAATGAAAGTTAGTAAATCAGTCATGCATGATATCATCCAATGAAAGTTAGGAAATCAGTCACATGCATGAAATCATCCAATGAAAGTTAGTAAATCCGTCATGCATGATATCATACAATGAAAGTTAGTAAATCAGTCATGCATGATATCATCCAATGAAAGTTAGTAAATCAGTCATGCATGAAATGATCATCCAATGAAAGTTAGTAAATCAGTCACATACATGAAATCATTCAATGAAAGTTAGTAAATCAGTCATGCATGATATCATTCAATGAAAGTTAGTAAATCAGTCACATGCATGAAATCATTCAATGAAAGTTAGTAAATCAGTCACATGCATGATATCATCATCCAATGAAAGTTAGTAAATCAGTCATGCATGATATCATCCAATGAAAGTTAGTAAATCAGTCATGCATGAAATCATTCAATGAAAGTTAGTAAATCAGTCACATGCATGAAATCATTCAATGAAAGTTAGTAAATCAGTCACATGCATGAAATCATTCAATGAAAGTTAGTAAATCAGTCACATGCATGAAATCATCCAATGAAAGTTAGTAAATCAGTCACATGGATGAAATCATTCAATGAAAGCTAGTAAATCAGTCACATGCATGAAATCATTCAATGAAAGCTAGTTAATCAGTCACATGCATGAAATCATTCAATGAAAGTTAGTAAATCAGTCATGCATGAAATCATTCAATGAAGCTAGTAAATCAGTCACATGCATGATATCATCCAATGAAAGTTAGTAAATCAGTCATGCATGAAATCATCCAATGAAAGTTAGTAAATCAGTCATGCATGATATCATCCAATGAAAGTTAGTAAATCAGTCACATGCATGATATCATCCAATGAAAGTTAGTAAATCAGTCATGCATGAAATCATCCAATGAAAGTTAGTAAATCAGTCATGCATGATATCATCCGATGAAAATTAGTAAATCAGTCACATGCATGAAATCATCCAATGAAAGTTAGTAAATCAGTCATGCATGATATCATCCAATGAAAGTTAGTAAATCAGTCATTAAAATTAGTAGTTATTGTTCATCAGTGTTAATAATATATGTAGTAGGCTTTATCTTATAATGAAACTGTAATTAGTTTTAAAAGTAACTTTAAGAATATATATATTATATATTGTTGTAAGAGCATTGAGACTATTGTATAATGCTCCTAATACGTCTTTATTATTATTATTATTATGCATGAAATCATCCAATGAAAGTTAGTAAATCAGTCACATGCATGAAATCATCCAATGAAAGTTAGTAAATCAGTCATGCATGATATCATCCAATGAAAGTTAGTAAATCAGTCATGCATGAAATCATCCAATGAAAGTTAGTAAATCAGTCATGCATGAAATCATCCAATGAAAGTTAGTAAATCAGTCACATACATGAAATCATTCAATGAAAGTTAGTGAATCAGTCATGCATGATATCATCCAATGAAAGTTAGTAAATCAGTCACATGCATGAAATCATCCAATGAAAGTTAGTAAATCAGTCATGCATGATATCATCCAATGAAAGTTAGTAAATCAGTCATGCATGAAATCATCCAATGAAAGTTAGTAAATCAGTCACATGCATGAAATCATTCAATGAAAGTTAGTAAATCAGTCACATGCATGAAATCATCCAATGAAAGTTAGTAAATCAGTCATGCATGATATCATCCAATGAAAGTTAGCAAATCAGTCACATGCATGAAATCATCCAATGAAAGTTAGTAAATCAGTCATGCATGATATCATTCAATGAAAGTTAGTAAATCAGTCATGCATGATATCATCCAATGAAAGTTAGTAAATCAGTCATGCATGAAATCATCATCCAATGAAAGTTAGTAAATCAGTTACATGCATGAAATCATCCAATGAAAGTTAGTAAATCAGTCACATGCATGATATCATTCAATGAAAGTTAGTAAATCAGTCATGCATGATATCATCCAATGAAAGTTAGTAAATCAGTCATGCATGAAATCATCCAATGAAAGTTAGTAAATCAGTCATGCATGATATCATCCAATGAAAGTTAGTAAATCAGTCACATGCATGATATCATCCAATGAAAGTTAGTAAATCAGTCATGCATGAAATCATCCAATGAAAGTTAGTAAATCAGTCATGCATGATATCATTCAATGTAAGTTAGTAAATCAGTCACATGCATGAAATCATCCAATGAAAGTTAGTAAATCAGTCATGCATGATATCATGCAATGAAAGTTAGTAAATCAGTCATTAAAATTAGTAGTTATCGTTCATCAGTGTTAATATATGTAGTAGGCTTTATCTTATAATGAAACTGTAATTAGTTTTAAAAGTAACTTTAAGAATATATATATTATATATTGTTGTAAGAGCATTGAGACTATTGTATAATGCTCCTAATACGTCTTTATTATTATTATTATTATGCATGAAATCATCCAATGAAAGTTAGTAAATCAGTCACATGCATGAAATCATCCAATGAAAGTTAGTAAATCAGTGATGCATGATATCATCCAATGAAAGTTAGTAAATCAGTCATGCATGAAATCATCCAATGAAAGTTAGTAAATCAGTCACATGCATGAAATCATCCAATGAAAGTTAGTAAATCAGTCACATGCATGAAATCATCCAATGAAAGTTAGTAAATCAGTCACATGCATGAAATCATCCAATGAAAGTTAGTAAATCAGTCACATGCATGAAATCATCCAATGAAAGTTAGTAAATCAGTCATGCATGATATCATCCGATGAAAGTTAGTAAATCAGTCATGCATGATATCATCCAATGAAAGTTAGTAAATCAGTCACATGCATGAAATCATCCAATGAAAGTTAGTAAATCAGTCATGCGTGAAATCATCCAATGAAAGTTAATAAATCAGTCACATGCATGAAATCATCCAATGAAAGTTAGTAAATCAGTCACATGCATGAAATCATCCAATGAAAGTTAGTAAATCAGTCATGCATGATATCATTCAATGAAAGTTAGTAAATCAGTCATGCATGAAATCATCCAATGAAAGTTAGTAAATCAGTCACATGCATGATATCATCCAATGAAAATTAGTAAATCAGTCACATGCATGAAATCATCCAATGAAAGTTAGTAAATCAGTCACATGCATGAAATCATCCAATGAAAGTTAGTAAATCAGGCATGCATGATATCATCCGATGAAAGTTAGTAAATCAGTCATGCATGATATCATCCAATGAAAGTTAGTAAATCAGTCACATGCATGAAATCATCCAATGAAAGTTAGTAAATCAGTCATGCGTGAAATCATCCAATGAAAGTTAATAAATCAGTCACATGCATGAAATCATCCAATGAAAGTTAGTAAATCAGTCACATGCATGAAATCATCCAATGAAAGTTAGTAAATCAGTCATGCATGATATCATTCAATGAAAGTTAGTAAATCAGTCATGCATGAAATCATCCAATGAAAGTTAGTAAATCAGTCACATGCATGATATCATCCAATGAAAATTAGTAAATCAGTCACATGCATGAAATCATCCAATGAAAGTTAGTAAATCAGTCATGCATGATATCATCCAATGAAAGTTAGTAATTCAGTCACATGCATGATATCATCCAATGAAAGTTAGTGAATCAGTCACATGCATGAAATCATCCAATGAAAGTTAGTAAATCAGTCACATGCATGAAATCATCCAATGGAAGTTAGTAAATCAGTCATGCATGATATCATCCAATGAAAGTTAGTAAATCAGTCACATGCATGAAATCATCCAATGAAAGTTAGTAAATCAGTCATGCATGAAATCATCCAATAAAAGTTAGTAAATCAGTCATGCATGATATCATCCAACGAAAGTTAGTAAATCAGTCACATGATGCATGAAATCATCCAATGAAAGTTAGTAAATCAGTCACATGCATGATATCATCCAATGAAAGTTAGTAAATCAGTCATGCATGAAATCATCCAATAAAAGTTAGTAAATCAGTCATGCATGATATCATCCAACGAAAGTTAGTAAATCAGTCACATGATGCATGAAATCATCCAATGAAAGTTAGTAAATCAGTCATGCATGATATCATCCAATGAAAGTTAGTAAATCAGTCACATTGATTGATTGATTGATTGATTGAAGACTTTATTTTGAGAGGGTGACACATGACAGTAAAATGTACTGATAAACTTGTGGCCCTCTAGTAATTAGTTATAGTTAAAATTACAAGCATGATATAACAGAAACATTAAATAATGAGTCTTATAGAATTTAAAAATAATTACAAAAAATGGTTAAGATTTCCTAGGTTGGTAAAATCCTAAGTAAAAAACAATAGTCCATGCTATTTAATAAAACAGCTAGAAATCTTTTGATTTTCTAGAATAGATTTAAAAAGATCTCTTTTAAAAACATTTAACATTTATACTCTTTCTCAAAAATGTTGGTAGAGCATTCCAGTCCTTAATAGTTCTTACGGTAAAAGTACGGCCGCCTTCAGTAGTCTTTTTGAAGGTTGGGCATGAAAGATTCAAGTTGGAAAATCTATTATTTCTTGAGTGAATGTCAGCATTTGTTTTTAGAAGTAGATTTAGATAGTGAGGCGTAAGACCATTGACTCTTTTATAGGCTAGTGTACATCTATTAATATAGGCCTCGGTATAAAAAGGAACCCAATCAAGTTTATTGAACAGTGTCACTGATGGGGTGGTACGTTCAGCATCAAGGATGATTCGGGCAGCCCGTTTTTGCATTCTTAGTATACTTTCTAGGTTCACTTTGTTGCTCGATGACCATACTGAGCTTCCATAGAGTAAAGTAGGTTTGATTACAGCCGTGTAATAGTGGACCTTTTGGCTTTGTTTTAAATAAGGGCTGATATGACGTAATAGTCCCAAACGTTTTGATAGTTTTTTACATAGCTCATCAATATGGGCTTCGTATGTCAGATCTTGATCGAGATTTACACCTAATAGCTTGTAGTTGGGGACTTGTACGATTTTAGATTCATCCAATTTAATGTCTAATGTCGGTATGTCAATAGGCAATCGTTTGCGTAGGCGCTTTCCCACCACCAGCATTGATTTTGTTTTCTTGTTATTGATAAGCATCTTATTTTCCCTAGACCATTTTTCGATTTCTTTTAGATCTTGTGAAATGGTATGATTTAAGGAAGGTAGATCATCCCAATTTGCACTTAAGGATAAGGTGGTGTCATCTGCATATATATCTATCGTTGATTTACATAGTTGAAGAGGCATATCGTTTATAAATAAAAGAAAGAGGACTGGTCCCAAAATTGATCCCTGTGGTACGCCATGTGTTACTGGTAACGGGGAGGAAGTGATGTTGCCAAATTTAACGAATTGTTTCCGCTCTGATAAATAAGATCTAAACCAGGCGACGGCGGAATCCCCAGAACCATAGATAGAAAGCTTTTTCAACAGTAATTCATGATCTATTACATCAAAAGCTTTTCGAAAGTCAATGAATAATAAAGCAGTTAGTTCGTCATTGTCCATGTTGAACAAGATCTGGTCTGTTAATCGAATAAGAGCGGTCTCGGTAGAATGACCACTTCTAAAAGCAGATTGGTATTCATAAATCAGGTTGTTTTCACGAAGAAACGTAGAGAGAGATCCGGCTACGTGTTTTTCTAAAATTTTCGAGAAGACAGAGAGCACTGATATGGGTCGATAATTGTTTTTGTCGTTTCGGGGGCCAGACTTATGCAAGGGTGTTACCCTTGCCACCTTCCATTTAGTCGGAAAAATGTTTGTTGTTATGGAAAGATTTAATAGCTTGCATAGTGGATTTGCAAATTCTGGCGTGATTTCCTTTAGGATTCGGACACTAATATCATCTTGACCAGTAGCTTTGTTTGTAGAGATCTTTTGTATGATATTTTCTACTTGCTCTTGAGTAAGTAGAGGAATTTCAAATGATTTTTCAGAATTTAGTTGTGATGAGACAAAATTCTTCAGCTTTTCGTCGTTAAAATGTGCCGTTGAAGTTTGATTATTTCCAATTTCCGTTAATATATTAGAAAAGAAATTATTCAACTCATTGGCTATCAAGGTTTTGTTGGTTATTGTGTCATCGCCTTTGGTCAATTCTTCGATGTTTACATGAGGCTTGTCACCGCCTGTTAATGACTTAAGGGCTTTCCAAATGCCTTTGGGATTTCCTTTGTTTTCTTCGATTTTGTCGCTGAAATAATTTCTTTTCGTCTTCCTAATTAAGTTGGTAGTTTTTGATCTGGCTTGCTTAAATTTAGCCCATGATTCGGTTAGATTCATGCATGAAATCATCCAATGAAAGTTAGTAAATCAGTCACATGCATGAAATCATCCAATGAAAGTTAGTAAATCAGTCATGCATGATATCATCCAATGAAAGTTAGTAAATCAGTCACATGCGTGATATCATCCAATGAAAGTTAGTAAATCAGTCACATGCATGAAATCATCCAATGAAAGTTAGTAAATCAGTCACATGCATGAAATCATCCAATGAAAGTTAGTAAATCAGTCATGCATGATATCATTCAATGAAAGTTAGTAAATCAGTCACATGCATGAAATCATCCAATGAAAGTTAATAAATCAGTCACATGCATAAAATCATCCAATGAAAGTTAGTAAATCAGTCATGCATGATATCATTCAATGAAAGTTAATAAATCAGTCACATGCATGAAATCATCCAATGAAAGTTAATAAATCAGTCACATGCATGAAATCATCCAATGAAAGTTAGTAAATCAGTCACATGCATGAAATCATCCAATGAAAGTTAGTAAATCAGTCACATGCATGAAATCATCCAATGAAAGTTAGTAAATCAGTCACATGCATGAAATCATTCAATGAAAGTTAGTAAATCAGTCATGCATGAAATCATTCAATGAAAGTTAGTAAATCAGTCATGCATGATATCATCATCCAATGAAAGTTAGTAAATCAGTCACATACATGAAATCATCCAATGAAAGATAGTAAATCAGTCATGCATGAAATCATTCAATGAAAGTTAGTTAATCAGTCACATGCATGAAATCATCCAATGAAAGTTAGTAAATCAGTCACATACATGAAATCATCCAATGAAAGTTAGTAAATCAGTCACATACATGAAATCATTCAATGAAAGTTAGTAAATCAGTCATGCATGATATCATCCAGTGAAAGTTAGTAAATCAGTCATGCATGATATCATTCAATGGAAGTTAGTAAATCAGTCATGCATGATATCATCCAATGAAAGTTAGTAAATCAGTCATGCATGAAATCATCCAATGGAAGTTAGTAAATCAGTCACATGCATGAAATCATTCAACGAAAGTTAGTAAATCAGTCATGCATGATATCATCCAATGAAAGTTAGTAAATCAGTCATGCATGATATCATCCAATGAAAGTTAGTAAATCAGTCATGCATGATATCATCCAATGAAAGTTAGTAAATCAGTCATGCATGAAATCATCCAATGAAAGTTAGTAAATCAGTCATGCATGATATCATCCAATGAAAGTTAGTAAATCAGTCACATGCATGAAATCATTCAATGAAAGTTAGTAAATCAGTCATGCATGAAATCATCCAATGAAAGTTAGTAAATCAGTCATGCATGAGATCATCCAATGAAAGTTAGTAAATCAGTCACATGCATGAAATCATCCAATGAAAGTTGCATGATATCATCCAATGAAAGTTAGTAATTCAGTCACATGCATGAAATCATGCAATGAAAGTTAGTAAATCAGTCACATGCATGAAATCATCCAATGAAAGTTAGTAAATCAGTCACATGCGTGAAATCATCCAATGAAAGTTAGTAAATCAGTCATGCATGAAATCATCCAATGAAAGTTAGTAAATCAGTCACATGCATGAAATCATCCAATGAAAGTTAGTAAATCAGTCACATGCATGAAATCATCCAATGAAAGTTAGTAAATCAGTCATGCATGATATCATCCAATGAAAGTTAGTAAATCAGTCATGCATGATATCATCCAATGAAAGTTAGTAAATCAGTCACATGCATGAAATCATCCAATGAAAGTTAGTAAATCAGTCACATGCGTGAAATCATCCAATGAAAGTTAGTAAATCAGTCACATGCATGAAATCATCCAATGTAAGTTAGTAAATCAGTCACATGCATGAAATCATCCAATGAAAGTAAGTAAATCAGTCATGCATGAAATCATCCAATGAAAGTTAGTAAATCAGTCATGCATGAAATCATCCAATGAAAGTTAGTAAATCAGTCACATGCATGAAATCATCCAATGATAGTTAGTAAATCAGTCACATGCATGAAATCATCCAATGAAAGTTAGTAAATCAGTCATGCATGATATCATCCAATGAAAGTTAGTAATTCAGTCACATGCATGATATCATCCAATGAAAGTTAGTGAATCAGTCACATGCATGAAATCATCCAATGAAAGTTAGTAAATCAGTCACATGCATGAAATCATCCAATGGAAGTTAGTAAATCAGTCATGCATGATATCATCCAATGAAAGTTAGTAAATCAGTCACATGCATGATATCATCCAATGAAAGTTAGTAAATCAGTCATGCATGAAATCATCCAATAAAAGTTAGTAAATCAGTCATGCATGATATCATCCAATGAAAGTTAGTAAATCAGTCACATGATGCATGAAATCATCCAATGAAAGTTAGTAAATCAGTCATGCATGATATCATCCAATGAAAGTTAGTAAATCAGTCCATGCATGAAATCATCCAATGAAAGTTAGTAAATCAGTCACATGCATGAAATCATCCAATGAAAGTTAGTAAATCAGTCATGCATGATATCATCCAATGAAAGTTAGTAAATCAGTCACATGCGTGATATCATCCAATGAAAGTTAGTAAATCAGTCACATGCATGAAATCATCCAATGAAAGTTAGTAAATCAGTCACATGCATGAAATCATCCAATGAAAGTTAGTAAATCAGTCATGCATGATATCATTCAATGAAAGTTAGTAAATCAGTCACATGCATGAAATCATCCAATGAAAGTTAATAAATCAGTCACATGCATAAAATCATCCAATGAAAGTTAGTAAATCAGTCATGCATGATATCATTCAATGAAAGTTAATAAATCAGTCACATGCATGAAATCATCCAATGAAAGTTAATAAATCAGTCACATGCATGAAATCATCCAATGAAAGTTAGTAAATCAGTCACATGCATGAAATCATCCAATGAAAGTTAGTAAATCAGTCACATGCATGAAATCATCCAATGAAAGTTAGTAAATCAGTCACATGCATGAAATCATTCAATGAAAGTTAGTAAATCAGTCATGCATGAAATCATTCAATGAAAGTTAGTAAATCAGTCATGCATGATATCATCATCCAATGAAAGTTAGTAAATCAGTCACATACATGAAATCATCCAATGAAAGATAGTAAATCAGTCATGCATGAAATCATTCAATGAAAGTTAGTTAATCAGTCACATGCATGAAATCATCCAATGAAAGTTAGTAAATCAGTCACATACATGAAATCATCCAATGAAAGTTAGTAAATCAGTCACATACATGAAATCATTCAATGAAAGTTAGTAAATCAGTCATGCATGATATCATCCAGTGAAAGTTAGTAAATCAGTCATGCATGATATCATTCAATGGAAGTTAGTAAATCAGTCATGCATGATATCATCCAATGAAAGTTAGTAAATCAGTCATGCATGAAATCATCCAATGGAAGTTAGTAAATCAGTCACATGCATGAAATCATTCAATGAAAGTTAGTAAATCAGTCACATGCATGAAATCATCCAATGAAAGTTAGTAAATCAGTCATGCATGAAATCATCCAATGGAAGTTAGTTAATCAGTCACATGCATGAAATCATTCAATGAAAGTTAGTAAATCAGTCACATGCATGAAATCATCCAATGAAAGTTAGTAAATCAGTCACATGCATGAAATCATCCAATGAAAGTTAGTAAATCAGTCATGCATGATATCATCCAATGAAAGTTAGTAAATCAGTCATGCATGATATCATCCAATGAAAGTTAGTAAATCAGTCATGCATGATATCATCCAATGAAAGTTAGTAAATCAGTCATGCATGAAATCATCCATTGGAAGTTAGTAAATCAGTCATGCATGATATCATCCAATGAAAGTTAGTAAATCAGTCACATGCATGAAATCATTCAATGAAAGTTAGTAAATCAGTCATGCATTAAATCATCAAATGAAAGTTAGTAAATCAGTCATGCATCAAATCATCCACTGAAAGTTAGTAAATCAGTCACATGCATGATATCATCCAATGAAAATTAGTAAATCAGTCACATGCATGAAATCATCCAATGAAAGTTAGTAAATCAATCATGCATGATATCATCCAATGAAAGTTAGTGAATCAGTCACATGCATGAAATCATTCAATGAAAGTTAGTGAATCAGTCATGCATGATATCATCCAATGAAAGTTAGTAAATCAGTCACATACATGATATCATCCAATGAAAGTTAGTAAATCAGTCATGCATGATATCATCCAATGAAAGTTAGTAAATCAGTCATGCATGATATCATCCAATGAAAGTTAGGAAATCAGTCACATGCATGAAATCATCCAATGAAAGTTAGTAAATCCATCATGCATGATATCATACAATGAAAGTTAGTAAATCAGTCATGCATGATATCATCCAATGAAAGTTAGTAAATCAGTCATGCATGAAATGATCATCCAATGAAAGTTAGTAAATCAGTCATGCATGATATCATCCAATGAAAGTTAGTAAATCAGTCACATACATGAAATCATTCAATGAAAGTTAGTAAATCAGTCATGCATGATATCATGCAATGAAAGTTAGTAAATCAGTCATGCATGAAATGATCATCCAATGAAAGTTAGTAAATCAGTCACATACATGAAATCATTCAATGAAAGTTAGTAAATCAGTCATGCATGATATCATTCAATGAAAGTTAGTAAATCAGTCACATGCATGAAATCATTCAATGAAAGTTAGTAAATCAGTCACATGCATGAAATCATTCAATGAAAGTTAGTAAATCAGTCACATGCATGAAATCATTCAATGAAAGTTAGTAAATCAGTCACATGCATGAAATCATCCAATGAAAGTTAGTAAATCAGTCACATGGATGAAATCATTCAATGAAAGCTAGTAAATCAGTCACATGCATGATGAAATCATTCAATGAAAGCTAGTAAATCAGTCACATGCATGAAATCATTCAATGAAAGTTAGTAAATCAGTCATGCATGAAATCATTCAATGAAGCTAGTAAATCAGTCACATGCATGATATCATCCAATGAAAGTTAGTAAATCAGTCATGCATGAAATCATCCAATGAAAGTTAGTAAATCAGTCATGCATGATATCATCCAATGAAAGTTAGTAAATCAGTCACATGCATGATATCATCCAATGAAAGTTAGTAAATCAGTCATGCATGAAATCATCCAATGAAAGTTAGTAAATCAGTCATGCATGATATCATCCGATGAAAGTTAGTAAATCAGTCACATGCATGAAATCATCCAATGAAAGTTAGTAAATCAGTCATGCATGATATCATCCAATGAAAGTTAGTATATCAGTCATTAAAATTAGTAGTTATTGTTCATCAGTGTTAATATATGTAGTAGGCTTTATCTTATAATGAAACTGTAATTAGTTTTAAAAGTAACTTTAAGAATATATATATTATATATTGTTGTAAGAGCATTGAGACTATTGTATAATGCTCCTAATACGTCTTTATTATTATTATTTATGCATGAAATCATCCAATGAAAGTTAGTAAATCAGTCACATGCATGAAATCATCCAATGAAAGTTAGTAAATCAGTCATGCATGATATCATCCAGTGAAAGTTAGTAAATCAGTCATGCATGATATCATTCAATGGAAGTTAGTAAATCAGTCATGCATGATATCATCCAATGAAAGTTAGTAAATCAGTCATGCATAAATCATCCAATGGAAGTTAGTAAATCAGTCACATGCATGAAATCATTCAATGAAAGTTAGTAAATCAGTCACATGCATGAAATCATCCAATGAAAGTTAGTAAATCAGTCATGCATGAAATCATCCAATGGAAGTTAGTTAATCAGTCACATGCATGAAATCATTCAATGAAAGTTAGTAAATCAGTCACATGCATGAAATCATCCAATGAAAGTTAGTAAATCAGTCACATGCATGAAATCATCCAATGAAAGTTAGTAAATCAGTCATGCATGATATCATCCAATGAAAGTTAGTAAATCAGTCATGCATGATATCATCCAATGAAAGTTAGTAAATCAGTCATGCATGAAATTATCCATTGGAAGTTAGTAAATCAGTCATGCATGATATCATCCAATGAAAGTTAGTAAATCAGTCACATGCATGAAATCATCCAATGAAAGTTAGTAAATCAGTCATGCATGATATCATCCAATGAAAGTTAGTAAATCAGTCATGCATGATATCATCCAATGAAAGTTAGTAAATCAGTCATGCATGAAATTATCCATTGGAAGTTAGTAAATCAGTCATGCATGATATCATTCAATGGAAGTTAGTAAATCAGTCATGCATGATATCATCCAATGAAAGTTAGTAAATCAGTCATGCATGAAATCATCCAATGGAAGTTAGTAAATCAGTCACATGCATGAAATCATTCAATGAAAGTTAGTAAATCAGTCATGCATGATATCATCCAATGAAAGTTAGTAAATCAGTCATGCATGATATCATCCAATGAAAGTTAGTAAATCAGTCATGCATGATATCATCCAATGAAAGTTAGTAAATCAGTCATGCATGAAATCATCCAATGGAAGTTAGTAAATCAGTCATGCATGATATCATCCAATGAAAGTTAGTAAATCAGTCACATGCATGAAATCATTCAATGAAAGTTAGTAAATCAGTCATGCATGAAATCATCCAATGAAAGTTAGTAAATCAGTCACATGCATGATATCATCCAATGAAAATTAGTAAATCAGTCACATGCATGAAATCATCCAATGAAAGTTAGTAAATCAGTCATGCATGATATCATCCAATGAAAGTTAGTAATTCAGTCACATGCATGATATCATCCAATGAAAGTTAGTGAATCAGTCACATGCATGAAATCATCCAATGAAAGTTAGTAAATCAGTCACATGCATGAAATCATCCAATGGAAGTTAGTAAATCAGTCATGCATGATATCATCCAATGAAAGTTAGTAAATCAGTCACATGCGTGATATCATCCAATGAAAGTTAGTAAATCAGTCACATGCATGAAATCATCCAATGAAAGTTAGTAAATCAGTCATGCATGATATCATCCGATGAAAGTTAGTAAATCAGTCATGCATGATATCATCCAATGAAAGTTAGTAAATCAGTCACATGCATGAAATCATCCAATGAAAGTTAGTAAATCAGTCATGCGTGAAATCATCCAATGAAAGTTAATAAATCAGTCACATGCATGAAATCATCCAATGAAAGTTAGTAAATCAGTCACATGCATGAAATCATCCAATGAAAGTTAGTAAATCAGTCATGCATGATATCATTCAATGAAAGTTAGTAAATCAGTCATGCATGAAATCATCCAATGAAAGTTAGTAAATCAGTCACATTCATGATATCATCCAATGGAAATTAGTAAATCAGTCACATGCATGAAATCATCCAATGAAAGTTAGTAAATCAGTCATGCATGATATCATCCAATGAAAGTTAGTAAATCAGTCACATGCATGATATCATCCAATGAAAGTTAGTGAATCAGTCACATGCATGAAATCATCCAATGAAAGTTAGTAAATCAGTCACATGCATGAAATCATCCAATGAAAGTTAGTAAATCAGTCATGCATGATATCATCCAATGAAAGTTAGTAAATCAGTCACATGCATGATATCATCCAATGAAAGTTAGTAAATCAGTCACATGCATGAAATCATTCAATGAAAGTTAGTAAATCAGTCATGCATGAAATCATCCAATGAAAGTTAGTAAATCAGTCACTGTGATGCATGAAATCATCCAATGAAAGTTAGTAAATCAGTCATGCATGATATCATCCAATGAAAGTTAGTAAATCAGTCCATGCATGAAATCATCCAATGAAAGTTAGTAAATCAGTCACATGCATGAAATCATCCAATGAAAGTTAGTAAATCAGTCATGCATGATATCATCCAATGAAAGTTAGTAAATCAGTCACATGCATGATATCATCCAATGAAAGTTAGTAAATCAGTCACATGCATGAAATCATCCAATGAAAGTTAGTAAATCAGTCACATGCATGAAATCATCCAATGAAAGTTAGTAAATCAGTCATGCATGATATCATTCAATGTAAGTTAGTAAATCAGTCACATGCATGAAATCATCCAATGAAAGTTAGTAAATCAGTCACATGCATGAAATCATCCAATGAAAGTTAGTAAATCAGTCATGCATGATATCATTCAATGTAAGTTAGTAAATCAGTCACATGCATGAAATCATCCAATGAAAGTTAGTAAATCAGTCACATGCATGAAATCATCCAATGAAAGTTAGTAAATCAGTCACATGCATGAAATCATCCAATGAAAGTTAGTAAATCAGTCACATGCATGAAATCATCCAATGAAAGTTAGTAAATCAGTCACATGCATGAAATCATTCAATGAAAGTTAGTAAATCAGTCATGCATGAAATCATTCAATGAAAGTTAGTAAATCAGTCATGCATGATATCATCCAATGAAAGTTAGTAAATCAGTCACATGCATGAAATCATCCAATGAAAGTTAGTAAATCAGTCATGCATGAAATCATTCAATGAAAGTTAGTTAATCAGTCACATGCATGAAATCATCCAATGAAAGTTAGTAAATCAGTCACATGCATGAAATCATCCAATGAAAGTTAGTAAATCAGTCACATGCATGAAATCATTCAATGAAAGTTAGTAAATCAGTCACATGCATGAAATCATCCAATGAAAGTTAGTAAATCAGTCATGCATGAAATCATTCAATGTAAGTTAGTAAATCAGTCATGCATGATATCATCCAATGAAAGTTAGTAAATCAGTCATGCATGAAATCATTCAATGAAAGTTAGTAAATCAGTCACATGCATGAAATCATTCAATGAAAGTTAGTAAATCAGTCACATGCATGAAATCATCCAATGAAAGTTAGTAAATCAGTCATGCATGAAATCATCCAATGTAAGTTAGTAAATCAGTCACATGCATGAAATCATTCAATGAAAGTTAGTAAATCAGTCACATGCATGAAATCATCCAATGAAAGTTAGTAAATCAGTCACATGCATGAAATCATCCAATGAAAGTTAGTAAATCAGTCATGCATGATATCATCCAATGAAAGTTAGTAAATCAGTCATGCATGATATCATCCAATGAAAGTTAGTAAATCAGTCATGCATGATATCATCCAATGAAAGTTAGTAAATCAGTCATGCATGAAATCATCCATTGGAAGTTAGTAAATCAGTCATGCATGATATCATCCAATGAAAGTTAGTAAATCAGTCACATGCATGAAATCATTCAATGAAAGTTAGTAAATCAGTCATGCATTAAATCATCAAATGAAAGTTAGTAAATCAGTCATGCATCAAATCATCCACTGAAAGTTAGTAAATCAGTCACATGCATGATATCATCCAATGAAAATTAGTAAATCAGTCACATGCATGAAATCATCCAATGAAAGTTAGTAAATCAATCATGCATGATATCATCCAATGAAAGTTAGTGAATCAGTCACATGCATGAAATCATTCAATGAAAGTTAGTGAATCAGTCATGCATGATATCATCCAATGAAAGTTAGTAAATCAGTCACATACATGATATCATCCAATGAAAGTTAGTAAATCAGTCATGCATGATATCATCCAATGAAAGTTAGTAAATCAGTCATGCATGATATCATCCAATGAAAGTTAGGAAATCAGTCACATGCATGAAATCATCCAATGAAAGTTAGTAAATCCATCATGCATGATATCATACAATGAAAGTTAGTAAATCAGTCATGCATGATATCATCCAATGAAAGTTAGTAAATCAGTCATGCATGAAATGATCATCCAATGAAAGTTAGTAAATCAGTCATGCATGATATCATCCAATGAAAGTTAGTAAATCAGTCACATACATGAAATCATTCAATGAAAGTTAGTAAATCAGTCATGCATGATATCATGCAATGAAAGTTAGTAAATCAGTCATGCATGAAATGATCATCCAATGAAAGTTAGTAAATCAGTCACATACATGAAATCATTCAATGAAAGTTAGTAAATCAGTCCATGCATGATATCATTCAATGAAAGTTAGTAAATCAGTCACATGCATGAAATCATTCAATGAAAGTTAGTAGTAAATCAGTCACATGCATGAAATCATTCAATGAAAGTTAGTAAATCAGTCACATGCATGAAATCATTCAATGAAAGTTAGTAAATCAGTCACATGCATGAAATCATCCAATGAAAGTTAGTAAATCAGTCACATGGATGAAATCATTCAATGAAAGCTAGTAAATCAGTCACATGCATGAAATCATTCAATGAAAGCTAGTTAATCAGTCACATGCATGAAATCATTCAATGAAAGTTAGTAAATCAGTCATGCATGAAATCATTCAATGAAGCTAGTAAATCAGTCACATGCATGATATCATCCAATGAAAGTTAGTAAATCAGTCATGCATGAAATCATCCAATGAAAGTTAGTAAATCAGTCATGCATGATATCATCCAATGAAAGTTAGTAAATCAGTCACATGCATGATATCATCCAATGAAAGTTAGTAAATCAGTCATGCATGAAATCATCCAATGAAAGTTAGTAAATCAGTCATGCATGATATCATCCGATGAAAGTTAGTAAATCAGTCACATGCATGAAATCATCCAATGAAAGTTAGTAAATCAGTCATGCATGATATCATCCAATGAAAGTTAGTATATCAGTCATTAAAATTAGTAGTTATTGTTCATCAGTGTTAATATATGTAGTAGGCTTTATCTTATAATGAAACTGTAATTAGTTTTAAAAGTAACTTTAAGAATATATATATTATATATTGTTGTAAGAGCATTGAGACTATTGTATAATGCTCCTAATACGTCTTTATTATTATTATTATTATGCATGAAATCATCCAATGAAAGTTAGTAAATCAGTCACATGCATGAAATCATCCAATGAAAGTTAGTAAATCAGTCATGCATGATATCATCCAGTGAAAGTTAGTAAATCAGTCATGCATGATATCATTCAATGGAAGTTAGTAAATCAGTCATGCATGATATCATCCAATGAAAGTTAGTAAATCAGTCATGCATGAAATCATCCAATGGAAGTTAGTAAATCAGTCACATGCATGAAATCATTCAATGAAAGTTAGTAAATCAGTCACATGCATGAAATCATCCAATGAAAGTTAGTAAATCAGTCATGCATGAAATCATCCAATGGAAGTTAGTTAATCAGTCACATGCATGAAATCATTCAATGAAAGTTAGTAAATCAGTCACATGCATGAAATCATCCAATGAAAGTTAGTAAATCAGTCACATGCATGAAATCATCCAATGAAAGTTAGTAAATCAGTCATGCATGATATCATCCAATGAAAGTTAGTAAATCAGTCATGCATGATATCATCCAATGAAAGTTAGTAAATCAGTCATGCATGAAATTATCCATTGGAAGTTAGTAAATCAGTCATGCATGATATCATCCAATGAAAGTTAGTAAATCAGTCACATGCATGAAATCATTCAATGAAAGTTAGTAAATCAGTCATGCATTAAATCATCAAATGAAAGTTAGTAAATCAGTCATGCATCAAATCATCCACTGAAAGTTAGTAAATCAGTCACATGCATGATATCATCCAATGAAAATTAGTAAATCAGTCACATGCATGAAATCATCCAATGAAAGTTAGTAAATCAATCATGCATGATATCATCCAATGAAAGTTAGTGAATCAGTCACATGCATGAAATCATTCAATGAAAGTTAGTGAATCAGTCATGCATGATATCATCCAATGAAAGTTAGTAAATCAGTCACATACATGATATCATCCAATGAAAGTTAGTAAATCAGTCATGCATGATATCATCCAATGAAAGTTAGTAAATCAGTCATGCATGATATCATCCAATGAAAGTTAGGAAATCAGTCACATGCATGAAATCATCCAATGAAAGTTAGTAAATCCGTCATGCATGATATCATCCAATGAAAGTTAGTAAATCAGTCATGCATGATATCATCCAATGAAAGTTAGTAAATCAGTCACATACATGATATCATCCAATGAAAGTTAGTAAATCAGTCATGCATGATATCATCCAATGAAAGTTAGTAAATCAGTCATGCATGATATCATCCAATGAAAGTTAGTAAATCAGTCACATACATGAAATCATTCAATGAAAGTTAGTAAATCAGTCATGCATGATATCATTCAATGAAAGTTAGTAAATCAGTCACATGCATGAAATCATTCAATGAAAGTTAGTAAATCAGTCACATGCATGATATCATCATCCAATGAAAGTTAGTAAATCAGTCATGCATGATATCATCCAATGAAAGTTAGTAAATCAGTCATGCATGAAATCATTCAATGAAAGTTAGTAAATCAGTCACATGCATGAAATCATTCAATGAAAGTTAGTAAATCAGTCACATGCATGAAATCATTCAATGAAAGTTAGTAAATCAGTCACATGCATGAAATCATCCAATGAAAGTTAGTAAATCAGTCACATGCATGAAGTCATCCAATGAAAGCTAGTAAATCAGTCACATGCATGAAATCATTCAATGAAAGTTAGTAAATCAGTCACATGCATGAAATCATTCAATGAAAGTTAGTAAATCAGTCATGCATGAAATCATTCAATGAAGCTAGTAAATCAGTCACATGCATGATATCATCCAATGAAAGTTAGTAAATCAGTCATGCATGAAATCATCCAATGAAAGTTAGTAAATCAGTCATGCATGATATCATCCAATGAAAGTTAGTAAATCAGTCACATGCATGATATCATCCAATGAAAGTTAGTAAATCAGTCATGCATGAAATCATCCAATGAAAGTTAGTAAATCAGTCATGCATGATATCATCCGATGAAAATTAGTAAATCAGTCACATGCATGAAATCATCCAATGAAAGTTAGTAAATCAGTCATGCATGATATCATCCAATGAAAGTTAGTAATTCAGTCACATGCATGATATCATCCAATGAAAGTTAGTGAATCAGTCACATGCATGAAATCATCCAATGAAAGTTAGTAAATCAGTCACATGGATGAAATCATCCAATGGAAGTTAGTAAATCAGTCATGCATGATATCATCGAATGAAAGTTAGTAAATCAGTCACATGCATGATATCATCCAATGAAAGTTAGTAAATCAGTCAAGCATGAAATCATCCAATAAAAGTTAGTAAATCAGTCATGCATGAAATCATCCAATGAAAGTTAGTAAATCAGTCACTGTGATGCATGAAATCATCCAATGAAAGTTAGTAAATCAGTCATGCATGATATCATCCAATGAAAGTTAGTAAATCAGTCACATGCATGAAATCATCCAATGAAAGTTAGTAAATCAGTCACATGCATGAAATCATCCAATGAAAGTTAGTAAATCAGTCATGCATGATATCATCCAATGAAAGTTAGTAAATCAGTCACATGCATGATATCATCCAATGAAAGTTAGTAAATCAGTCACATGCATGAAATCATCCAATGAAAGTTAGTAAATCAGTCACATGCATGAAATCATCCAATGAAAGTTAGTAAATCAGTCATGCATGATATCATTCAATGAAAGTTAGTAAATCAGTCACATGCATGAAATCATCCAATGAAAGTTAGTAAATCAGTCACATGCATGAAATCATCCAATGAAAGTTAGTAAATCAGTCACATGCATGATATCATCCAATGAAAGTTAGTAAATCAGTCACATGCATGAAATCATCCAATGAAAGTTAATAAATCAGTCACATGCATGAAATCATCCAATGAAAGTTAGTAAATCAGTCACATGCATGAAATCATCCAATGAAAGTTAGTAAATCAGTCACATGCATGAAATCATCCAATGAAAGTTAGTAAATCAGTCACATGCATGAAATCATTCAATGAAAGTTAGTAAATCAGTCATGCATGAAATCATTCAATGAAAGTTAGTAAATCAGTCACATGCATGATATCATCATCCAATGAAAGTTAGTAAATCAGTCACATGCATGAAATCATCCAATGAAAGTTAGTAAATCAGTCATGCATGAGATCATTCAATGAAAGTTAGTTAATCAGTCACATGCATGAAATCATTCAATGAAAGTTAGTAAATCAGTCACATGCATGATATCATCCAATGAAAGTTAGTAAATCAGTCACATGCATGAAATCATTCAATGAAAGTTAGTAAATCAGTCATGCATGATATCATCCAATGAAAGTTAGTAAATCAGTCATGCATGAAATCATCCAATGAAAGTTAGTAAATCAGTCATGCATGATATCATCCAATGAAAGTTAGTAAATCAGTCATGCATGAAATCATCCAATGAAAGTTAGTAAATCAGTCACATGCATGAAATCATTCAATGAAAGTTAGTAAATCAGTCACATGCATGAAATCATCCAATGAAAGTTAGTAAATCAGTCATGCATGAAATCATCCAATGAAAGTTAGTAAATCAGTCACATGCATGAAATCATTCAATGAAAGTTAGTAAATCAGTCACATGCATGAAATCATTCAATGTAAGTTAGTAAATCAGTCACATGCATGAAATCATCCAATGAAAGTTAGTAAATCAGTCATGCATGATATCATCCAATGAAAGTTAGTAAATCATTGCATGATATCATTCAATGAAAGTTAGTAAATCAGTCATGCATGATATCATCCAATGAAAGTTAGTAAATCAGTCATGCATGAAATCATCCATTGTAAGTTAGTAAATCAGTCATGCATGATATCATCCAATGAAAGTTAGTAAATCAGTCACATGCATGAAATCATTCAATGAAAGTTAGTAAATCAGTCATGCATTAAATCATCAAATGAAAGTTAGTAAATCAGTCATGCATCAAATCATCCACTGAAAGTTAGTAAATCAGTCACATGCATGATATCATCCAATGAAAATTAGTAAATCAGTCACATGCATGAAATCATCCAATGAAAGTTAGTAAATCAATCATGCATGATATCATCCAATGAAAGTTAGTGAATCAGTCACATGCATGAAATCATTCAATGAAAGTTAGTGAATCAGTCATGCATGATATCATCCAATGAAAGTTAGTAAATCAGTCACATACATGATATCATCCAATGAAAGTTAGTAAATCAGTCATGCATGATATCATCCAATGAAAGTTAGTAAATCAGTCATGCATGATATCATCCAATGAAAGTTAGGAAATCAGTCACATGCATGAAATCATCCAATGAAAGTTAGTAAATCCATCATGCATGATATCATACAATGAAAGTTAGTAAATCAGTCATGCATGATATCATCCAATGAAAGTTAGTAAATCAGTCATGCATGAAATGATCATCCAATGAAAGTTAGTAAATCAGTCATGCATGATATCATCCAATGAAAGTTAGTAAATCAGTCACATACATGAAATCATTCAATGAAAGTTAGTAAATCAGTCATGCATGATATCATGCAATGAAAGTTAGTAAATCAGTCATGCATGAAATGATCATCCAATGAAAGTTAGTAAATCAGTCACATACATGAAATCATTCAATGAAAGTTAGTAAATCAGTCATGCATGATATCATTCAATGAAAGTTAGTAAATCAGTCACATGCATGAAATCATTCAATGAAAGTTAGTAAATCAGTCACATGCATGAAATCATTCAATGAAAGTTAGTAAATCAGTCACATGCATGAAATCATTCAATGAAAGTTAGTAAATCAGTCACATGCATGAAATCATCCAATGAAAGTTAGTAAATCAGTCACATGGATGAAATCATTCAATGAAAGCTAGTAAATCAGTCACATGCATGAAATCATTCAATGAAAGCTAGTTAATCAGTCACATGCATGAAATCATTCAATGAAAGTTAGTAAATCAGTCATGCATGAAATCATTCAATGAAGCTAGTAAATCAGTCACATGCATGATATCATCCAATGAAAGTTAGTAAATCAGTCATGCATGAAATCATCCAATGAAAGTTAGTAAATCAGTCATGCATGATATCATCCAATGAAAGTTAGTAAATCAGTCACATGCATGAAATCATTCAATGAAAGTTAGTAAATCAGTCATGCATGAAATCATTCAATGAAAGTTAGTAAATCAGTCATGCATGATATCATCCAATGAAAGTTAGTAAATCAGTCACATGCATGAAATCATCCAATGAAAGTTAGTAAATCAGTCATGCATGATATCATCCAATGAAAGTCAGTAAATCAGTCATTAAAATTAGTAGTTATTGTTCATCAGTGTTAATATATGTAGTAGGCTTTATCTTATAATGAAACTGTAATTAGTTTTAAAAGTAACTTTAAGAATATATATATTATATATGAAGAGCATTGAGACTATTGTATAATGCTCCTAATACGTCTTTATTATTATTATTATTATGCATGAAATCATCCAATGAAAGTTAGTAAATCAGTCACATGCATGAAATCATCCAATGAAAGTTAGTAAATCAGTCATGCATGATATCATCCAATGAAAGTCAGTAAATCAGTCATGCATGATATCATTCAATGAAAGTCAGTAAATCAGTCATGCATGATATCATCCAATGAAAGTTTGTAAATCAGTCATGCATGAAATCATCATCCAATGAAAGTTAGTAAATCAGTCACATGCATGAAATCATCATCCAATGAAAGTTAGTAAATCAGTTACATGCATGAAATCATCCAATGAAAGTTAGTAAATCAGTCACATGCATGAAATCATCCAATGAAAGTTAGTAAATCAGTCACATGCATGAAATCATTCAATGAAAGTTAGTAAATCAGTCACATGCATGAAATCATCCAATGAAAGTTAGTAAATCAGTCACATGCATGATATCATCCAATGAAAGTTAGTAAATCAGTCATGCATGATATCATCCAATGAAAGTTAGTAAATCAGTCATGCATGATATCATCCAATGAAAGTTAGTAAATCAGTCATGCATGATATCATCCAATGAAAGTTAGTAAATCAGTCATGCATGAAATCATCCATTGGAAGTTAGTAAATCAGTCATGCATGATATCATCCAATGAAAGTTAGTAAATCAGTCACATGCATGAAATCATTCAATGAAAGTTAGTAAATCAGTCATGCATTAAATCATCAAATGAAAGTTAGTAAATCAGTCATGCATCAAATCATCCACTGAAAGTTAGTAAATCAGTCACATGCATGATATCATCCAATGAAAATTAGTAAATCAGTCACATGCATGAAATCATCCAATGAAAGTTAGTAAATCAATCATGCATGATATCATCCAATGAAAGTTAGTGAATCAGTCACATGCATGAAATCATTCAATGAAAGTTAGTGAATCAGTCATGCATTATATCATCCAATGAAAGTTAGTAAATCAGTCACATGCATGATATCATCCAATGAAAGTTAGTAAATCAGTCATGCATGATATCATCCAATGAAAGTTAGTAAATCAGTCATGCATGATATCATCCAATGAAAGTTAGGAAATCAGTCACATGCATGAAATCATCCAATGAAAGTTAGTAAATCCATCATGCATGATATCATACAATGAAAGTTAGTAAATCAGTCATGCATGATATCATCCAATGAAAGTTAGTAAATCAGTCATGCATGAAATGATCATCCAATGAAAGTTAGTAAATCAGTCATGCATGATATCATCCAATGAAAGTTAGTAAATCAGTCACATACATGAAATCATTCAATGAAAGTTAGTAAATCAGTCATGCATGATATCATGCAATGAAAGTTAGTAAATCAGTCATGCATGAAATGATCATCCAATGAAAGTTAGTAAATCAGTCACATACATGAAATCATTCAATGAAAGTTAGTAAATCAGTCATGCATGATATCATTCAATGAAAGTTAGTAAATCAGTCACATGCATGAAATCATTCAATGAAAGTTAGTAAATCAGTCACATGCATGAAATCATTCAATGAAAGTTAGTAAATCAGTCACATGCATGAAATCATTCAATGAAAGTTAGTAAATCAGTCACATGCATGAAATCATCCAATGAAAGTTAGTAAATCAGTCACATGGATGAAATCATTCAATGAAAGCTAGTAAATCAGTCACATGCATGAAATCATTCAATGAAAGCTAGTTAATCAGTCACATGCATGAAATCATTCAATGAAAGTTAGTAAATCAGTCATGCATGAAATCATTCAATGAAGCTAGTAAATCAGTCACATGCATGATATCATCCAATGAAAGTTAGTAAATCAGTCATGCATGAAATCATCCAATGAAAGTTAGTAAATCAGTCATGCATGATATCATCCAATGAAAGTTAGTAAATCAGTCACATGCATGATATCATCCAATGAAAGTTAGTAAATCAGTCATGCATGAAATCATCCAATGAAAGTTAGTAAATCAGTCATGCATGATATCATCCGATGAAAGTTAGTAAATCAGTCACATGCATGAAATCATCCAATGAAAGTTAGTAAATCAGTCATGCATGATATCATCCAATGAAAGTTAGTATATCAGTCATTAAAATTAGTAGTTATTGTTCATCAGTGTTAATATATGTAGTAGGCTTTATCTTATAATGAAACTGTAATTAGTTTTAAAAGTAACTTTAAGAATATATATATTATATATTGTTGTAAGAGCATTGAGACTATTGTATAATGCTCCTAATACGTCTTTATTATTATTATTATTATGCATGAAATCATCCAATGAAAGTTAGTAAATCAGTCACATGCATGAAATCATCCAATGAAAGTTAGTAAATCAGTCATGCATGATATCATCCAATGAAAGTTAGTAAATCAGTCATGCATGATATCATTCAATGAAAGTTAGTAAATCAGTCATGCATGAAATCATCCAATGAAAGTTAGTAAATCAGTCATGCATACAATCATCCAATGTAAGTTAGTAAATCAGTCATGCATGAGATCATTCAATGAAAGTTAGTAAATCAGTCACATGCATGAAATCATCCAATGAAAGTTAGTAAATCAGTCATGCATGAAATCATCCAATGAAAGTTAGTAAATCAGTCACATGCATGAAATCATTCAATGAAAGTTAGTAAATCAGTCACATGCATGAAATCATCCAATGAAAGTTAGTAAATCAGTCACATGCATGAAATCATCCAATGAAAGTTAGTAAATCAGTCATGCATGATATCATCCAATGAAAGTTAGTAAATCAGTCATGCATGATATCATCCAATGAAAGTTAGTAAATCAGTCATGCATGATATCATCCAATGAAAGTTAGTAAATCAGTCATGCATGAAATCATCCATTGGAAGTTAGTAAATCAGTCATGCATGATATCATCCAATGAAAGTTAGTATATCAGTCATTAAAATTAGTAGTTATTGTTCATCAGTGTTAATATATGTAGTAGGCTTTATCTTATAATGAAACTGTAATTAGTTTTAAAAGTAACTTTAAGAATATATATATTATATATTGTTGTAAGAGCATTGAGACTATTGTATAATGCTCCTAATACGTCTTTATTATTATTATTATTATGCATGAAATCATCCAATGAAAGTTAGTAAATCAGTCACATGCATGAAATCATCCAATGAAAGTTAGTAAATCAGTCATGCATGATATCATCCAGTGAAAGTTAGTAAATCAGTCATGCATGATATCATTCAATGGAAGTTAGTAAATCAGTCATGCATGATATCATCCAATGAAAGTTAGTAAATCAGTCATGCATGAAATCATCCAATGGAAGTTAGTAAATCAGTCACATGCATGAAATCATTCAATGAAAGTTAGTAAATCAGTCACATGCATGAAATCATCCAATGAAAGTTAGTAAATCAGTCATGCATGAAATCATCCAATGGAAGTTAGTTAATCAGTCACATGCATGAAATCATTCAATGAAAGTTAGTAAATCAGTCACATGCATGAAATCATCCAATGAAAGTTAGTAAATCAGTCACATGCATGAAATCATCCAATGAAAGTTAGTAAATCAGTCATGCATGATATCATCCAATGAAAGTTAGTAAATCAGTCATGCATGATATCATCCAATGAAAGTTAGTAAATCAGTCATGCATGATATCATCCAATGAAAGTTAGTAAATCAGTCATGCATGAAATCATCCATTGGAAGTTAGTAAATCAGTCATGCATGATATCATCCAATGAAAGTTAGTAAATCAGTCACATGCATGAAATCATTCAATGAAAATTAGTAAATCAGTCATGCATTAAATCATCAAATGAAAGTTAGTAAATCAGTCATGCATGAAATCATCCACTGAAAGTTAGTAAATCAGTCACATGCATGATATCATCCAATGAAAATTAGTAAATCAGTCACATGCATGAAATCATCCAATGAAAGTTAGTAAATCAATCATGCATGATATCATCCAATGAAAGTTAGTGAATCAGTCACATGCATGAAATCATTCAATGAAAGTTAGTGAATCAGTCATGCATGATATCATCCAATGAAAGTTAGTAAATCAGTCACATACATGATATCATCCAATGAAAGTTAGTAAATCAGTCATGCATGATATCATCCAATGAAAGTTAGTAAATCAGTCATGCATGATATCATCCAATGAAAGTTAGGAAATCAGTCACATGCATGAAATCATCCAATGAAAGTTAGTAAATCCGTCATGCATGATATCATCCAATGAAAGTTAGTAAATCAGTCATGCATGATATCATCCAATGAAAGTTAGTAAATCAGTCACATACATGATATCATCCAATGAAAGTTAGTAAATCAGTCATGCATGATATCATCCAATGAAAGTTAGTAAATCAGTCATGCATGATATCATCCAATGAAAGTTAGTAAATCAGTCACATGCATGAAATCATCCAATGAAAGTTAGTAAATCAGTCATGCATGATATCATACAATGAAAGTTAGTAAATCAGTCATGCATGATATCATCCAATGAAAGTTAGTAAATCAGTCATGCATGAAATGATCATCCAATGAAAGTTAGTAAATCAGTCACATGCATGAAATCATTCAATGAAAGTTAGTAAATCAGTCATGCATGATATCATTCAATGAAAGTTAGTAAATCAGTCACATGCATGAAATCATTCAATGAAAGTTAGTAAATCAGTCACATGCATGAAATCATCATCCAATGAAAGTTAGTAAATCAGTCATGCATGATATCATCCAATGAAAGTTAGTAAATCAGTCATGCATGAAATCATTCAATGAAAGTTAGTAAATCAGTCACATGCATGAAATCATTCAATGAAAGTTAGTAAATCAGTCACATGCATGAAATCATTCAATGAAAGTTAGTAAATCAGTCACATGCATGAAATCATCCAATGAAAGTTAGTAAATCAGTCACATGCATGAAATCATTCAATGAAAGCTAGTAAATCAGTCACATGCATGAAATCATTCAATGAAAGCTAGTAAATCAGTCACATGCATGAAATCATTCAATGAAAGTTAGTAAATCAGTCATGCATGAAATCATTCAATGAAAGTTAGTAAATCAGTCACATGCATGATATCATCCAATGAAAGTTAGTAAATCAGTCATGCATGAAATCATCCAATGAAAGTTAGTAAATCAGTCATGCATGATATCATCCAATGAAAGTTAGTAAATCAGTCACATGCATGATATCATCCAATGAAAGTTAGTAAATCAGTCATGCATGAAATCATCCAATGAAAGTTAGTAAATCAGTCATGCATGATATCATCCGATGAAAATTAGTAAATCAGTCACATGCATGAAATCATCCAATGAAAGTTAGTAAATCAGTCATGCATGATATCATCCAATGAAAGTTAGTAAATCAGTCATTAAAATTAGTAGTTATTGTTCATCAGTGTTAATAATATATGTAGTAGGCTTTATCTTATAATGAAACTGTAATTAGTTTTAAAAGTAACTTTAAGAATATATATATTATATATTGTTGTAAGAGCATTGAGACTATTGTATAATGCTCCTAATACGTCTTTATTATTATTATTATTATGCATGAAATCATCCAATGAAAGTTAGTAAATCAGTCACATGCATGAAATCATCCAATGAAAGTTAGTAAATCAGTCATGCATGATATCATCCAATGAAAGTTAGTAAATCAGTCATGCATGAAATCATCCAATGAAAGTTAGTAAATCAGTCATGCATGAAATCATCCAATAAAAGTTAGTAAATCAGTCACATACATGAAATCATTCAATGAAAGTTAGTGAATCAGTCATGCATGATATCATCCAATGAAAGTTAGTAAATCAGTCACATGCATGAAATCATCCAATGAAAGTTAGTAAATCAGTGATGCATGATATCATCCAATGAAAGTTAGTAAATCAGTCATGCATGAAATCATCCAATGAAAGTTAGTAAATCAGTCACATGCATGAAATCATTCAATGAAAGTTAGTAAATCAGTCATATGCATGAAATCATCCAATGAAAGTTAGTAAATCAGTCATGCATGATATCATCCAATGAAAGTTAGGAAATCAGTCACATGCATGAAATCATCCAATGAAAGTTAGTAAATCAGTCATGCATGATATCATACAATGAAAGTTAGTAAATCAGTCATGCATGATATCATCCAATGAAAGTTAGTAAATCAGTCATGCATGAAATGATCATCCAATGAAAGTTAGTAAATCAGTCATGCATGAAATCATCCAATGAAAGTTAGTAAATCAGTCACATGCATGATATCATTCAATGAAAGTTAGTAAATCAGTCATGCATGATATCATCCAATGAAAGTTAGTAAATCAGTCATGCATGAAATCATCCAATGAAAGTTAGTAAATCAGTCATGCATGATATCATCCAATGAAAGTTAGTAAATCAGTCACATGCATGATATCATCCAATGAAAGTTAGTAAATCAGTCATGCATGAAATCATCCAATGAAAGTTAGTAAATCAGTCATGCATGATATCATCCGATGAAAGTTAGTAAATCAGTCACATGCATGAAATCATCCAATGAAAGTTAGTAAATCAGTCATGCAATTGATATCATGCAATGAAAGTTAGTAAATCAGTCATTAAAATTAGTAGTTATCGTTCATCAGTGTTAATATATGTAGTAGGCTTTATCTTATAATGAAACTGTAATTAGTTTTAAAAGTAACTTTAAGAATATATATATTATATATTGTTGTAAGAGCATTGAGACTATTGTATAATGCTCCTAATACGTCTTTATTATTATTATTATTATGCATGAAATCATCCAATGAAAGTTAGTAAATCAGTCACATGCATGAAATCATCCAATGAAAGTTAGTAAATCAGTGATGCATGATATCATCCAATGAAAGTTAGTAAATCAGTCATGCATGAAATCATCCAATGAAAGTTAGTAAATCAGTCACATGCATGAAATCATTCAATGAAAGTTAGTAAATCAGTCATATGCATGAAATCATCCAATGAAAGTTAGTAAATCAGTCATGCATGATATCATCCAATGAAAGTTAGGAAATCAGTCACATGCATGAAATCATCCAATGAAAGTTAGTAAATCAGTCATGCATGATATCATACAATGAAAGTTAGTAAATCAGTCATGCATGATATCATCCAATGAAAGTTAGTAAATCAGTCATGCATGAAATGATCATCCAATGAAAGTTAGTAAATCAGTCATGCATGATATCATCCAATGAAAGTTAGTAAATCAGTCACATACATGAAATCATTCAATGAAAGTTAGTAAATCAGTCATGCATGATATCATGCAATGAAAGTTAGTAAATCAGTCATGCATGAAATGATCATCCAATGAAAGTTAGTAAATCAGTCACATACATGTACATGAAATCATTCAATGAAAGTTAGTAAATCAGTCATGCATGATATCATTCAATGAAAGTTAGTAAATCAGTCACATGCATGAAATCATTCAATGAAAGTTAGTAAATCAGTCACATGCATGATATCATCATCCAATGAAAGTTAGTAAATCAGTCATGCATGATATCATCCAATGAAAGTTAGTAAATCAGTCATGCATGAAATCATTCAATGAAAGTTAGTAAATCAGTCACATGCATGAAATCATTCAATGAAAGTTAGTAAATCAGTCACATGCATGAAATCATTCAATGAAAGTTAGTAAATCAGTCACATGCATGAAATCATCCAATGAAAGTTAGTAAATCAGTCACATGGATGAAATCATTCAATGAAAGCTAGTAAATCAGTCACATGCATGAAATCATTCAATGAAAGCTAGTTAATCAGTCACATGCATGAAATCATTCAATGAAAGTTAGTAAATCAGTCATGCATGAAATCATTCAATGAAGCTAGTAAATCAGTCACATGCATGAAATCATCCAATGAAAGTTAGTAAATCAGTCACATGCATGGTATCATTCAATGAAAGTTAGTAAATCAGTCATGCATGATATCATCCAATGAAAGTTAGTAAATCAGTCATGCATGAAATCATTCAATGAAAGTTAGTGAATCAGTCACATGGATGAAATCATCCAATGAAAGCTAGTAAATCAGTCACATGCGTGCAATTATCCAATGAGAAATGAAATCTAGTAGAGGTACTATTAATACTCCGCAATGTTGACGTATTTAACTATTTTGTAGTATTTATGTGACGGCGGTAAAGCGCTTCTTACTCGTCTTTACAACAAAACAAGAAAACCGAACAATTCTGAAGAATCTACGACATCAAGTAGAGGTGAGGAATTCTAAGAAAACATTGGGAGGGAAAGCCACATATTTCGTCTGCCAGGCATTATTAAGTGTTATCCTCGATAAATGGCTAGATCACTTATTGATTGATTGAACGTTGCTTCACACTATATTTGTGTTAGCGTAAGGTCTGTGCATGTTTGACGCTTTATTTCTAAGTGATAGTGATACTCCCTATATATCCTTCAAAGAAACATCTCATCGATAGTTTTTCGTGATAGTATTAGTGAGTGATTTTCAAATGAAAAGCATTGTAGTTAAAAATCTCATTAAAGAGGTCTGGATTGGGGTTTATACAACAGGCATTGAAAAGGTTAGAGGTTCGATTCCTGTCCGGGACTCAGAAAGATCGTCCTTGTAGCGTCTGTTTACTCCAAGCTCTCCAACATTCACTACAGCAGTGTATATATTAACATATGCAAGAATTGCTGATATATAGTGACTGACGCATAGGCAGTATATATATATATATCAATCGAACCAGTACATCATTGTAACCTTCGCTCTCCATCTGAGTGTCGGTGGCTCAATTGTTAGAGCGTCTCACCGCGGCAATCAGAAGGTTACATGTTCCAGGATACTGAGGATACGAGCTTGATGATCGTCCACGTATCGTCTGTCTACTCACATCCACTACAGCAGTGTATATATTAACAAATATAACTTACGCTGACATGTCGTATTTCATGTTGGCCTTTAATCGTTCTGATTTCAGACCTGGTATAGGCATGTACTAACTATAGCTTTCTCCTGAAATCACCTTCTTTTCTTTTTAACAACATTATCAATGCTGTCATAGTGTCATTATATAGTTTATCCATAAAAGCTTTTTGTTAATGCTATTTTTTTCTAATTGGCAGATTCTTCGAATCAACGTAATTTGGTGGCTGCTAGTAAAAGTGGAAATGTATGTGTGGAGTCACAGTATATTTATTCAACGGAGAGAGTATTTTACATAATATTTTGAAAATTTATCTGATTGCCCTAACCGGGAATCGAACCCAAGGTCTCTGGTTTAACGTACCAGTGCTCTGATCACTTTTTAGAAAGTTATCTATATACGGTATAAGGATAACAAATTACTATAACTAAACTACTAAATGAAAACATCAGCTGTGGAAAATACTCAAAGAAATTGACTAATCCAACTCCTGAATTTCTAATTGTAAATGGTGTAAAATACACAATCCACCGCGAGATCAGTAATATCTTCAATAACTATTTCGTGGACATTGTCAAAGAAACAAGAGAAAAAATACCTTCTACTACTCAAACTGACTTTATAAAGCTTGAAATGTTTATTAATTCTTATATCTCCGAAAGTACTAGCTTTAATATACCGCTAATTACCGAAGAAACAGTCTTCAATTTACTAAATAACTTAAATGTAAATAAAGCTACTGGACTGGATGGCATCGATGCATTTTTTTTGAAATCGGCAGCACTTGCCCTTACTAAATCTGTTACAAAACTATGCAACATCAGTATAATCAGTAGTATTTTCCCATCTCTGTGGAAAGAAGCCAGGTTTACACCAAAGCATAAGAGTGACTCATTGTCTGATAGAACGAATTTCAGACCCCTTTCTATACTTTCTATTGTTTCAAAAATACTAGAAAGACATGTATACAATAACACGCACAATTTTTTGCAATGTCATAAACTCCTGACAAAACATCAGCATGGTTTCAGAACGAATCACTCCTGTGAAACCTTGCTGCTCTGTTTACAAGAATCCTTACTCAACTCGATTGAGAAGGGAGAAATCAATGGTTTAACATTACTTGATTTCTCAAAAATTATATCACTTTGATTCAGCGACAATCGACTGGTTCAGCTCATATCTCTCAAACCGAACTCAAAAAGTTAAATTTAAAACTTCACTCTCTGATGCATTACCGGTTAGGTATGGTGTCCCTCAAGGTTCAATCTTAGGACCGCTTCTATTTATAATATTCATTAACGATCTCCCACTTTTCCAAAATGATACAACACCGTTTATTTTCGCTGACGACACATCACTGCTAGCTTCCAGTCTATCAATAGAAGATTTAAACCTGAAACTAACAAATGATCTTAACCAAGTATCGAATTGGGTAAATGCAAATCTCATGTCCTTAAATTGCAAAAAAAGCAAAAGCATGAAAATCCATTCTAAATATAAATCTATCACCTCTGAAAAACTTATTACTACAATAAACAACGAAATAATTGATGAAGTAAAAACATTTAAACTGCTTGGAGTACATTTTGATACGGTTCTGCAATGGGACGAACAGATAGCAAATATATCTCAAACTATAAATAAACGACTTTTTCTACTTAAACGGATACGAAAAAATTTACCTCATTACTCTCGTATCTTGTTCTATGAGTCGTTAATCTTCCCACACCTACTATATTGCTGTACGGTTTGGGGATGCTTCAAACGAAAAGTTGCACGATCTCTTAAAATTACAAAAAAGGTCTGCACGTGTTATACTGGAAGCAACAATTGATGATTCGTCGGTTGAACTTTTCAAAAAACTTAATTGGATTCCGATACATAACTTCATTAAATTAAGAAAATTAATCTTGGTATTCAGTGTATTAAAAAACAAAGCTCCATCGAACTTGTACGACCTATTTCAATTTGTTAAAGAAACACATAGCGTAAACACAAGACTGTCATTAACAGATTTGAAAATTCCTAAAGTCACAACTGAGTATGGAAAAACAAAAATTTCGTACAGTGGAGCCATGTTGTTTAACTCTCTGCCAGATTATTTAAAAAACACTGAAAACACCACCATATCTACATTTAAAAATGAATTAAAAAAATATCTTTTAAAACAAAATAATGATGTACTCCACTTAGAGGAACTTGCATGCACATCCTGTAAATATAGACTAACTTGCAATTGTATTACACATTAATTAATTGATACTAATCTATATTTATACAGTTGAAGGCCATCTGGCGGAATACACTCATGTAAAGATGTTTATACCTTCACTAAATAAAGTTTTAATAACAATAATAATAATAATATAAAGTAAGGGTACGTGCCCCAATGATCAATTCGCAGATAGATAGATAGATAGATAGATAGACAACTTTATTTCAAGAGGGTTACACTCAACAGTTTGCACTGATAAACGCGTGGCCCTCAATTAAGTATACAAAATATAAATTACATATAAAAACTATAAAAACTAAGATAAGATGGTAAAAATAGATATATAACAATAACATATATATCCATATGTAGAACAAAGGAGCTCTATCTAATATAATAATGAGTACGAATTGCTCTATAAAAAGAGTTATAAGATTCCCTTTTCCTGATGTCAATCGGTATCGTATTCCATAATTTTGTCCTTGAGACCTGAAAAGTTCTACCTCCTTCAGAGTCTCTCTTAAATCTAGGACAAACTAAGTTGACATAACAATGTCTAGTCGATCTTGAGTGAGTGTCAGCATTCCTTACGAGAATATTATTTATATAATTGGGAGTTAGGCCATTAGTACGATATACTTCTCTATGTACGATATACCTCTCTACGTATCCAGATCAACGATTGACATTTATTCGGATGATAAAACACTGTCATCAAGCTACAATTGGATGGACATTCCCGAACGAAGTAACCTTTCAAGATTTGGATGATGTAGGAAAGTGGTCTAAAGCAAATTTATGTCAATACAATAAAAACCAAAGCGATGTTGGCAGTAGGAAAATGTCTTCACAAGCGTCTTGATCAAGATCCACCAAACCAACAACTCAGTTTGACTGGTTTTATGTTCATATAGTGGTAACATATGTATTGGCTTTATCTTATAATGAAACTGTAATAAGTTTTATAAGTACAATTAAGAATATATTGTTGTAAGAGCATTGAGACTATTGTATAATGCACCTAATACGTCTTTTATTATTATTATTATAAAAAATAAAATAAAATAAAATCCTCTTGTACAGTCGCTATGTTTTGTCCAAAATATCCTGGCATTTTACTGTTACTACTTTATCAAAAAATTTGGTCTTAATATTTGTCCTCCATTTGTCAAATTCACACAATGCCAAACAGTTCTCCGTACAGCTCTTAAAACATCTCCAAACCAAGCAATCAATGAACTCTGGAAGTCAACTAGTAACAGCACAAATATCCAGTATGATGTCTATAACTCCACCAAGCAAGTTCTTAAGGACTTTCGCTCTGGACTAGAGGATAGACTTCATAATCATTTAACCTGTCAGGGATCCTTTTTCTCCAATATTATTAAGTTCTCCTTTCCCCAGCTTACGAAAATATGGTGTGCGTCTCAGTCCAATCTCCCGAAAAATATTTTTAATTTTACGATACGATATATGAATAACTCTCTCCCCACGCGCCAAAGCCTTGCAAGATGGGGTGTATCACCAACTTCAGATTGCTCTCTTTGTCTGGCTCCGGAAACTCTTCTTCACGTAGTGGCAGGTTGCCAGTCGTACCTAGAACGATTCACATGGAGACACGACTCTATCTTGAACTTTCTCACAACGACCCTACAGACCGTAAGTGGTTCAAGTCTTTATGTTGATCTTCCTGGTTATAAAAGTCCATCCATAATAACTGGTGACACATACCGTCCAGACTTGCTCCTATCAACTGCAAGTGGATGCCTCTACATTGTTGAACTGACTGTTGGTTTTGAGTCAAATCTTCAAAACAACATCGATCGTAAAAAATCCAAATATTCAGAATTGATTAGGGAACAAAGTCAAAGTGAACAATTCAGATCAGTTAAATTTGTAAACCTATCGATCAGCTCCCTTGGTGTCTTTGCAGCAGAATGTTCTACATTCGTAGAAATGCTAAATGATCTTAGTCTTGACAAGATTCACCAAAATTATTGTATTAAGAGAATGACGACGATCGCAATCAGAACCACCTATTACATATTCTGTTGCCGAAACAAGGAATGGACAAATCCCGAACTGCTAACTTTTTAAAATTATTGTGCTATATATTTGTTTTATGTTGTTATGTTTATGTTGTTATGTTGTTATGTTGTATAGTTATTAGTTATATATTGTTAGTGTTGATTCAAGCAGCCGATTGTAAGTTACCTTAAATAAGCGAGATTTACAGTTGTATATTATCTAAAAAGTCATTTAATAAAGTTGCCATTATACATTGCATGGGCTCAAGATCAACCAAGTTCTGACATATACGATGAGCATACTGTATGCGATGAGCTAACTTTCTAAACGCGACTCGTACTTCTACGTCACATCAGCCCTAAAGTAAAACTGTGGTGATAAAACCAGTCGTGTTATATGCTCAGTGTGCAGGTTTATTTTATTATTTACTTTATTTCTTCTCGTATTTATTAAACTTGCTAAAAAGGTCTGGGTACGACAATACGAACTTATACGTTTGCATCTTCGGAATTCCGATTTACTTCTGTATACCAGGACAAGCTACCAATAATAATATTATTTTTTATTATTTAAAACAGTTAATATATTTCAGCGAGCAAAATATGTAATAAATAATGAAAGTTTAAAGAAGTTATATCAAGCGCTAATACTACCTCATTTTGACTATTGTTCCCTTGTTTGGGACTCAACTGTTTGGGTAAAGTTAAAAGAGTGGCTGCAAAAATTACAGAATTAAGCAGGTCAATTATTACTGGATACTATAACTAAAGTAGGGTGGACAAAACTGCAATGTCGAAGGGACAAACAACTACTGTTCGTAGTTGAAAACTGGCCGTAGTTGAAAACTGTGTTAATGGATCAAATAAGGATTGCTACGATTTAAGAAGTAATAATAGAATCTACCTCGACCGAATACTAACGCAATGAAGCGAAGTTTTGGTTATGGAGGTGCCATGATCTAAAACTCTATATCTTGAAATTATGGTTTGGACAATCGCTCCATGTCCCAAAATAACATGTCCATGCTTGCTCTATTTTTTTCTATTTAGTCTTAAACATTTAATCCTATTATAATACTAATTAATTTTTTGATATCTGATGTTTATAGTTAGTTTTTAGTTGTAAATGTTTGAATTGTATAACATTTGTAATTTAGTTTTTATTAATATTTTTTATATAATTGTAATGTACTACACGGACTCGTGAAAAACAAACCCTATATATATGGATTGATGGGTTACCGGCCGTGTCTAAATATTTTTAAATAAATAAATATTTATAACTTAAAAAAATATTTATAAAAATAATTCATTGTATATAATTATTTTTAATGTTCGTTTTTGAAAATCTAGAACGAAAAACCTGTCGGATTCAATACTAAACGAAAGACGAAAGAAAAAGAGCCGTCCAAGAATAAGAAGAAAAAAAAGAAGTTAACAAAAACACTCGACGACTTTGTAGAATTCATCGACGAAAAGGGAGAAAACTCTTGTCAAAAGTAAGCAACGTATCTTTCCCGACTTTTGAAAAAAAATCTTTTTTGGAGTATCATTTAAAGAAATGTTTTTATTAGGCTTAGTTCATGCAGGGTACTACAATTCATGTTTAATCATAGTCAATCGAGATATGGTCTGGAAACTCAGCCTTTGCTCTATCTTTTTGTTCGTCTTTATGCAATTTTGTGCACGGTCACTGAACCTATTGTATTTTAGTATAATGAAGCAATCGCTCAACCGTGTTGTTTAAATATTAATAAACCTAAAACAAAGGATGTGCACGGTGTAAGGTACGGTTCAACATCTAAACGTAGCTCATTATAGTCGCTTTGAAGTTTGCCGAGTTTCCAGACCATATCTCGATTGACTATGGTTTAATATCAAGACTTTAACTTTAAGCACGAATCTAAGCTTAAAGACTCGTGATTCTAGTATGCAAATTAAACCGTAACATTAAAATTAAACCGTAGTCGACGGCCGTATACCGAAAAAGACGACAATATTTGCAAAGCTATAATGTATAGCTCTAGTAGAAGCCACAAACCTGTTTGATACTCTACAAGGTATAATGGATTTTACAATAATTGAATGAGATAAGTTGTCATGGTTATAAAGGCAAGATTTTTGTATGCTTGTATAACCTTAAAAGTACCATGTCATATCAGCAACATTCGTAACCCTCCTGTTACTTCTTTGATAGCTGCGGCACATTCTTGTATACAGTATCTCACTCTCAAAAGTTTGTCACCATCAAACATTTGCTATTTTTGGTGTTGTTATGTTGATCTCAAATTTTGGCAACTCGAATGTCGTCATGAACAAAATGCACGCGGCGACAAATTGCGCGAACGTGTCGCGGGGACATGTTGCAGGGACAAATCCCGTCGTATGCACCATGCGAAATCTTGTCGCGGGGACAAAATTTTGTCCCGCAACATGTCTCATCGTATAAACAGCAACTTGTCCCTGCGACAAAATTAAAATAAACCAATAAAAAAACGTTATTTTATTTTCCTTTTCCTTCTCTGACATGTTCCCTTACCTTTAAGTAATCAAGCAATCAGCCTCATACCAGTGATAAACAGTAATTCATCCTAATTATAGTTTCAAATTTGTTTCTTTTTTTTCCAGAGAAACTGAGGAGACAGGAAAACTTATTCTGAAGGTATCTTTTATATCTAACACTCTTCATCCATCAAAGCTGAAATAAATTATCTTCAATTTGATCATATATTTTCCCCCAATAGACCATTTTCACAATCATGCACACACGTGTTTTTCGGAATGAGGCTAGCATTCCGCCAACCTCGTACCCAAGGTCTTATCTCCGCTCCCCGCCCGGGCGGCGGGGTAGCGGAGGTAAGACCCTGGAGTCAGCCAATATGGCGGACATTTTGTTTTCATTTACACAATATATAGAGTTATGTGTTTCACAATCATCCGCCATATCAACTGTATAACCAACCAGCGTCCGCTAGTCTCGTTTTCATTCAGTGTGTGCGCTTGATCGTGTCTTTTCACTACTCAATATTCAGCTAATAATTTAAAACATTTTTGCACATTAGATTACTCTGTATCATTCAATTATAGATACGATTTTATACTTCTCAGAAATAGTTGGCCAAAATGCAGTTATCTGTTGGATTGTGATCACTGAGAAATATGGAACCCACTTTGATTATGGGGGGTCCAGTTGAATTTCCCGAATATTTTATTTTTTATAAAATTGCCCGAAACTATGCGCATTTATACGTCACAACTACAAATGTTTATATATAGGTTCTATCTTTCAACAATCAAACATCAAATCTCACAATGTAAACTCATTTTTACTTACGCCTGGTTTAACTAAATGTCTTTTTTATCCAATAACTTACTTTTATTTCAGTTCTCATGCTATCCCAGACCAGGTTTTGCCCAGATTTTGCCCAGATTTAATACTTCCTCTGTCCATTTATGCTCGAATTATATGAATTTTGGCGGTGTCAGACAACCCCCCCCCCCCCCCCACAGTGAGGTTGAGAAGTAATATATGAACGAGAGCGCACTCGTCGGGGTGATCCAAACACTAGAAAACAATGTATGAAAACACGATTTTTGTTAATTGTTTTCGAATATTTGGATATCCCGGTGGGACACGAGCTCGAGTTATTCATATGACTTCTCGAATGAGTCCGAACGCTGTTGGCTGGATATAGGTAATGATTTAATGTGTTTTGGTATTATCTCATAGGAAATCCGAAATGGGTTTAAGAACAGCAATTTTGAATGTGAATATTTTGGGAAGACTATGATTTTGCATGTGTAATTAAGATATTTAAGGAAGATCACTACGGACTTTCATCAAATTTCTTTATCACGCATACAGGAAAAATCTATTGTAGTCTTTTGTAGGTGAGGTTGTTTCACCGGGATATCCAAATGTCTCTCGTGATCAAATGTCCTTTATTATTGGTTAATTTGATCATGAATTATTAATGCGACGGTTGTTTGTCATATCCCTATAGACTGAAACACCAGAGGAGTGTAACATTACTTTTGGTTTAATTTCCACACCTCTTATGGTTATTCATCCATTAAATGGAGCAAGGTTTGTTTAATTATAAATTATAACAAACATTTCACATAATAGCGATTCTGGTTTGTTAACGCGCGTGCTCCATTTAAGGTGATTCCTCAGTTTTGCATTGCGCACATTTACTACGCACATCAAATAATCAGTGTTTTTATGGCTATTATGCAACACTTTCAAAAAATTCCGACCATTTTAGGACAATTTAGTGCCAAATCTAACAATGACCGCTGGTAGGGAAGAGGGCTCCCTGTGCAAGTACTGTAGGTTTGCAAACTACTTGATAATGCCGGTTTAAGGCCATAGTTCTTAAAGAACGTCGGTGACCATAATTTTTTCCTTAATAATTCTTTTTTTCTACCACTTTTACGTGTTATAGCAGAAACTTAGAGAAAAATCATTTCTACAACTTACAATATTTTACATTTTTGATGAATGTTTCTTCAAATAACATGTCAAAGAATATGGGAAACGACCTTTCTTTATCATAATAAGCCCTGTTAGCTGTTTCTTTTTCCCTATAATACCATGTTTTCTTGTATTAAATTACTAGTTGCGAAAAATAAAAAAATATCTTCGTCAAAAGGTTGAAGAAAAAGTTGTGCAATGCGGTTTTTATTCAACTCGTAAATTGGTCAGAATAACGTCATCATACTGAGTAAGAGGTGACTTGCGATATGCCATATCTTTTAAACAAGGTCGGTGACCCCAACTTTTTTTTTTGGTTTTAATATAAGTATTTAATAACTTTAAGACTGGGAAGTTTCAGCAAATTTTCATTTCGGAAACAATTACTGAGGAATTACCTTAAGAAAAAAAATGGCCGCCCGTGTTGACATCATGGAGATCATATATAACTATAAGACTAGAGGGGGGCATTGTAATCTATGAATGAATGAATGAATAATCTTTATTAGATGAATTAATACTTAGCATACAGACGTGCAAGTTTACATCAATTCAAGGTAGAAATATTATCTAAAACTAAGATAAAGATAAAAATAAAATGTAGTCTACTAATATAACTAACAGTTAGACAAAGTTAAAAATACATCTATTTACATAGCAACGTTTAAAACGTTCAGTGCGGACCCGCGGAAGGATGTAGTTGTGCCCACGGTCTCATAGGTTCCTTTTTCGCTGGGCAGGAAGTAGGTCATACAGACAGTGTTTGGGATTAGATGTAATCTTTTCCCATAGGTTCTTGTCTCTAGCACTAATCAAGTCTTTAATAGATATATGTTTACTAGTGTAGCCAAACACTTGTCAACTGCACGCCGGCAAAACTTATCAATTCGACTCAGGTATTTTCCTTCATACGCACAGGCCCATATTTCAATACCATACATAAATAATGACATTATTAAGCTATCAAACAAAATAGTAAGTTCTTGCAATGTATAGCCATAATATTTACACACTCTAAGTATGTATAATCGTGAGCTGGCTTTATGAAGTATTGAGTCAAAATGAGTGTCCCAGTTACAGGGGTCTTCGTTGAATGTAACGCCCAACAGTTTAAGTTCACTTTTCCTATAGCAGGAAGTGTATCCGGAAGGGCTTGCTCGTTTTCCCCCTAACAACCATCTACCAGGTTTTACTGAAGTTGAGTGTCATCACTCGTGCTTAGTTGAAATAAGATATGGAACAATTATTGATCAGCGGACTAAGCCAAACTGGGAGAGGTAATCTAGACTGGTGTAATTTAACCTTATTTAACGGAGATTTACTTAATAAACCAACCTACTATTATTAATTATTAATCTTTATTGTCAATTTATTAGTGATCCTTACAGCTTGACACGAACTTTACGAGAGATTGAACCACGCTACGTCATACTTTATGATGCGCAGATGGACTTCGTTCGAGAGTTAGAGGTGAATAGTTCATTGTGATGAGGCAATGTATTGCCAAGTGCGCGTAAAACTTACTGCAGGGCCCTTATGAAAAACACTATACTGTGATGTAGGTATCCTGAATAAAGATTGATTATCATATATAAGTTGTTAGTGTTGGGCGTTATAATCTCTAAGGAACTTTGCACGTTTTCAATGTCCGTATCTTCTTTAAAAATGCTGTAACGTTAGATAAAGCATATACACCACAGGAAAATACATGTATTAGTTCAGAAATACATGTAGAAAACATTTTCCATGTTTACATAAAATAAATACGAGTGGAAGTTTGAGAGAACAATAAATCGCTGTGGGGGACAAGAGCTCGAATGGCGAGTATTTCACTGAGATTTCGAGTTCACCCAAACTTCCACAAGTAGCTATTTTTATATAACTGTATGAAAACACGGAAAACATGTTTTCTATTTTTATAAAATAACATTTTGAAAATAAATAAAACGTATAAGAACTTATAAAACGTGTTGTGCTGCGTAGGCAGTGTAGAAATACAAATCAAATATCTAGAAAGGTTGGTGTACTGCCAAAATAGCATGTAAGTAGCCTAAATATAAATATAGTGTAAATAGCGTGTAAGTAGTACTCTCTGACGAAGAGCCTTCGTTCGAAACGTTACTCTACTTTCACGCTATTTCTGCAGTACATCAACCTTTTTAGATATTTGATTTGTATAAGAACTTAGTTCATTTATTAAAATCCTTCTTACTCACGCGCAAAAATTACTCTATACGATCTATACTATATATCGCTCTGTCAATTATTGAATAAGATCAGACTTTTTCTCATTTGTCATTTTTTTGAAATTTGAAACATTTTTTTGTGGCTACCGTAGGCGGTCAAAGCATAATTGTTCCTCGTGGCTGCAGTGCGTTTTTAAAGTCTGAAGAGATTCTTACCAAAGTTCGAAAAATCTTGTCTTGTGGGTAAGGTGCTCAGCGGTAGACACATGCACGCATCGCGTGCCTATTTTTTAAATGTTTGACTTTAAGAATGGCGGGAAAATTTCCGTGCATTTATACAGAAATACGAACCTTTGAGAACCTTTTCAAAATGAGACAAGGTATTTTCACGTCCTTGAAAATGCATCACAGACCTTGATATACATAATACAAAAACTACTAATTAATTACTCGAGCTACTGTGGTAGCCAGAGTCTAGGTTTCGGCTGCGGTTTTTCTGGTTTTTTTTGTATTTTCAATTAGGCCTTGAGAGACTTCGAAACATTATAGAGCTTTGGATACAATAGCTAATCAATGATGTGACTGACTGCTGTGTATCGATTATACGCTCATAATGCTTACAACTGCACACGCCGATCGCGGTAGACCTACACTAAAAGATGACGAGCGATTTCGGCACGAGTTGTTTCGCGATCTCAAAGAGAAACTGAAAGTAAACACATGCAAGTACATTGAACATATTAATCCTATACGAAAATTACTTAAAGGTGCCGTCCAGTCCGTTCTGCGCATGTGTGTTATTTCAAACGTGCGACCCCATACGGAATAGATTTGCGACAGTTCGAGCGAGTATTCGTCAAAGGTGGCGAAGGCGCGAGTGGTAGTTTGATATATTATCCACATTTAGGAACAGAACAACTTCTTATAACACGCTTTTTAGGCGGAAAAGCTCAAGCCTGGAAAACAAATCCGCAATACTTCATGTTCAATGTTTATATAATGCAATGTAAACAAACGATGTAAACAGAAACGCGGACATGCGCAGAACGGACTGGACGGCACCTTTAAATGTGTCAATGAATTTAACTGAAAAGTGTTACTCAAATTATGTAAACCTATAAACTATTGCAAATATACTCCAAGATGAGAGAAACACAAAGAACGTTGGTAGAATGGACAACTTGAACAGCCAAAGGAAAAGAAAATATGCTGTGTTGACATTTATACCTGAAGAGATATAGTAGCTGTAAGCCTCTGTAGTATATTAAGACGGTACAACTTGCATCGGGTACCAGACTTCGCCACGTTGCGCTTTTCTGTAACCAATCATTAGCCCGAGTTAACACCTCCCCCGGTGTATTGTTACATTAGGTTTCCATATCATCCGTTCATGTTAAGGGTGTTCGGACGTATTCCGTGCTAGACAACCGGTTGCTAGACCACTGAAGACTGGCAGTGGTGCCAGGACAGGTCATTAAGCGCCCAATATAGTTCGTGAGTGGACAATTAATTCAAATTCAAATTTATGTGTTGAATATGTAGGGTCGTTTGGTGACGTATTTGATGACGTTACATTGACGTCACTACAAAAAAGTACGTATGGATTAATAAATTAAATAAAAATGAAATTATCAATATTTTATTGTGTTTGTAATAATAATAAAAGACGTATTAAAAAATAATAATAATAATAAAAGACGTATTAGGAGCATTATACAATAGTCTCAATGCTCTTACAACAATATATTCTTAATTTTACTTATAAAACTAATTACAGTTTCATTATAAGATAAAGCCTACTACATATATTACCACTATGAACAAAAAACTATTAATCCCAAAAAAGAAAAGTCCCAAGTACTGACTTAAAACTACTTAACATATGAAAGCTTCCAATTTCCCTGCAACAAGTCTAGCAGCTGCACCCCGAACTCGCCGCAACTTGCTCAATTCAGCCTCCGGCAAGCCATATAGGATGCTATTACAGCTGCCAAACTTTGATGCCACGAAAGGTTTTATATACCTTAAAAATCGATATCCCGGCTACTTTTTAAAATTCTTAAAATCCATGCGTACTTTTTTGAAGATAACATTCCAGATTCTAATCGCATGTGAAAAAAGGCGAAGATTATAGGAATTTTCATTTTTCGGTGACGTGTGATGACGTCATCATATGACATCACACGAGAGAGTTTTGCCCACATATACCACATACAGACAGTCAGACTGTCAGGGTGGATTCTTAAATCTGTGAAATTCCATGGCAAATTTGTTAATTCTAAGGTTCCCTCCAAATACGTTCGAACACCCTTAAAACAATAAGAAATCGCATGATTGGACTCCATGTAAGTGGCAGCGGTCAACAGAGGTGGCCATTTAATAGAGATAGTTGTTACAGTGTTTTGTGAGTAAAATTCTGGGACTTTTGTCGCTGAATAGAGGGTGGCCGCTTAAAGCAGGGTCATTCAATACAGGTTTGACTGTATGTCCATAATTGTGGTAATGTTTTGCTTACGCGTCCAGCATTTTGTGGGATACGATATGCAAAATACTTATTTCTATGATGTACTTTCTTCCACGATATGCAAAATACTTATTTCTATGATATACTTTCTTCCACGATATGCAAAATACTTATTTCTATGATATACTTTTTTCCACGATATGCAAAATACTTATTTTTGATACGTGAATCGTGTTTTGGGAAAAATCATGTATTGGTTATTGTTACCAGCATTCAATGCAGTATATGAGTATAATAATCGATGCTTTCAATTGTGTCTCAAATACCAAATATATTGTAAAAACATCCAATTTCTTCATGCATATAATAGCTAACAATTGTAGTCATAATAGACACAGATTAGCTTATCTTGTTTTCCCTGCGTTTTCTTTTCAGATATTCAAAGCTTCAAGACCTGGTATTCCACTTCGTGTTTATTTCATGATTTATGCTGGTTCAGTTGAGGAACAAGTAAGAACCACCTTCCAACTCTTTAAATAACTGGGAGACTGAGCATTAACCAAGAAGTGAAGCCAAAAATGGCGGAGATTTGTTTTGGTCTTTGTATTGGACACAAATATTGCTTTTAACGCGTATTTTTTTCCCTTAATAACAAAATACATCGTGCCCTGCACTGCGAAATAAGAACGGCAATAGTGCCCAAATATGGAAGTCTCATGACTGAGTTTGAAAAATGTTTTACGGCTAAAACGAACAAAGTTCGTTCTAGGTCCTCTTCGTTCTATTCAATGCAACTTTTGTATAATTACAACACATTTTGGGATTAACACTTTCCTGACCGGCTGAAAAACATCCATATCCAAAAACATCTTTGTTCTATTGATCTCTCTGGAAATAACCATAACTGTTGCGAAAGCTACACATTTTTTGAAAGCCCAATAAACCGGCTGTTACCAATGTTTTCAAATTTCCCGAACAAGACATATTATGTTAATATCAATTAGCAATAATTATCATAAATCAGGTTGAAAAACTTTCATTTTTCTAGAAAAGGCGATCTTGCACGCCCGCGTAGCATCATGAAAATTCAAAATGCCACCAATCGCAAACTCAAATCAAACTTGGCGTGTGAGTGGATCTCGTGTGCCTGGCACTTGTCGAATTTCTATTTTTAATCTTGAGTTACCGTGTGCCGTGTTTTTCGATTCACGATTTCATCAGTCTTATACGACCCATTTTGACTGGACCGGACTGGAAATATTTAACCTGCGCGTTCCGTGCTCTAAAATTCCGCACCGCTAATAAGCCAATGAGAAAGCGTAATTTTCTAGGATTACGGATTGGGAAAAATAATCTCGGTTAATCGTTCTCGAAACTCAGAAGCAATGTTTAAATTTCTAGTTTTGCTGGTATTTTTGCTCGAAATAACTCCTTAAACAATCCTTTATTTCGTGGAGAGACTGGCAGGTTTTATTTTTTCGTTCTTATTTTTCTCTAACAAATAATTTCCCAACGCAGCCAGGTGATAAATCAGACATACTTTGACGCTACTCTGGCTTAAAAAGTTTTTTGAACGTAACTTTAAACCCTACGTTTCAACACTCCAATTATTGTCTTCATCAGGGGTGATCGTTGTAAGCTTAGGATCCCTATTTATATCCTCATAGATGCGTAACCAACCATGAGATTGATTGCATGGGAAAATTCGAAAGTTATTACCACTAATGATCCGCGGTACCATTAGAGATGTTGTCTGGAGGCTTGGCATATCAATAGCGCCCACGTCCCAAGCCTCAGCCAGAATGAACTCTGTGCTTCCATGTCTACACGATTGCTTGAATAAATTTTCATAATAAATCTTGTTTCCACCAGATGTAGTCAAGCTTTTTACGGAATTTCAGACATGAATGTTTTAATGTTTAAATGTTTTAATCATTGTGGAAAGCCCGCTAGTCGCTGATTGGTTGTTTTTGACAGTTCTTCATGTGGGCGGAAATCCAAAATATGGGTCTTTCGTGCAGGCGTTCCCTGCCCCTCGCCACTTCGCCTTTCCGCTTTCCCCCTCCCCCTAACGCAGCCTACAACGATCACTCATTATAAAGACACTAGATTAGAGTATCGAAACGTTCCTGGGTCATGGACAGTAACTTTTAAAGTTACGTTCAAAAACATTTTAAAAGCCAGAGTAGCGTCAAATTATGTCTAATTTTTCTTTGTTTTTTTAGAGATATCTAACCACTTTGCGGAAAGAAAAAGAAGCTTTTGAATCGTTAATTAAATCGAAAGGGGTATATTTGCTTACTCTTTGTTTTGTTGCGTTTGAAAAGGAGCTTAATCAATGTGATTTGTATCCTAATCTGGTACAATTATTTTCCTCATTTAGACCATGGTTATACCCGAAGAGCGTGACGGGAAAAGCGAAGCCGCTGTACAGCTTGACCGCGATCCAAGTAAACCATCAGATGTTGTCAGTACTCGCAAAGCGGGAGGTCGAGAAACAGAAGGCGAGCAAAGTAGGAAGGTAAGTCGGGACTTGGGTTGACCTTGTTCCTTTTGGTTAATAATTTATGACCTCCAGTGCTACAAATATGATACCAAGGCTGGGTACGCACTCTACAATCAATAACTATAATTTTACTTCCATATTGCAACTCTCGTGTTTGTACACATTGAGTTTTCCGGATGATATCCCCATGCATGGCATGCTCTTATGGTCCTGACCATCTAGTCATCACGTGGAAGCCTCATGCTGATTTTTTCACTCAAATTTATACAATTCAGTCCAGTTGTATCATTGAATTCTGAACTGACAGACAAAATTTCATATCGCGGACATTACTTACTTTTAATTTATGTTAGTCTTACTGCCTTAGTAAATTTGAATCGGCTAGTTTTTACGGAAGCGTATAAGTATCATCCGAAAATCCGAGATCCAAGTTGCCAAAATCCGATATCCGAAAATTCCGAAAATCCGAGATCAGCGGTTGGGATATTCGGTGCATGGTAGGTACTTTATCTGACCCCATTATAGTGTATCATATAATAACTATGTAACCATGTATATTCTTAAGCCTCCATACTCTCCTTAGCCCTCCTTAGCCATCCTTAGCCCTCCTTAGCCCTCCTTAGCCATCCTTAGCCATCCTTGGGCATACTTAGCCCTCCTTAGCCATCCTTAACCCTCCTTAGGCATACTTAGCCCTCCTTAGCCATCCTTAGCCCTCCTTAGGCCTCCTTAGCCCTCCTTAGGCATACTTAGCCCTCCTTAGCCATCCTTAGGCATACTTAGCCCTCCTTAGCCATCCTTAGCCCTCCTTAGCCCTCCTTAGGCCTCCTTAGCCCTCTTTAGCCATCCTTAGCCATCCTTAACCATTCTTAGCCCTCCTTGGGCATACTTAGCCCTCCTTAGGAGGCCTAATGAGGACTAAGGAGGGCTAAGGAGGGCTAAGTATGCCTAAGGAGGGCTAAGTATGCCTAAGGAGGGCTAAGTATGCCTAAGGAGGGCTAAGGAGGGCTAAGGAGGGCTAAGGAGGGCTAAGGAGGGCTAAGGATGGCTAAGGATGGCTAAGAAGGGCTAAGGAGGGCTAGGGAGAGTATGGAGGCTTAAGAATATACATGGTTACATAGTTATTATATGATACACTATAATGGGGGTCAGATAAAGTACCTACCATGCACCGAATATCCCAACCGCTGATCTCGGATTTTCGGATCTCGGATTTTCGGATCTCGGATTTTCGGATCTCGGATTTTCGGATCTCGGATTTTCGGATCTCGGATTTCCGGATTTTCGGATTTCCGGATTTTCGGATTTTCGGATTTTCGGATTTCCGGATTTCCGGATTTCCGGATATCGGATTTTCGGATTTTGGCATCTCGGATTTTCGGATGATACTTATACGCTTCCGTAAGTTTTGTTTATTGAGCATTTACCTATTGGGAAGTCAGAATTGTTTAGAGTTGAAATGGAGCATTTTTGTTCATTTCTTAGTGACATGAAACAAAACAAAACTTCAGGAAGTTACTATTCAACTACTACATTAACGCACTTAACAACACATATGACATGAACGACTCACGAACATGGAAAAGCATATGCTTAAAATGTAATACAGCTCGAAGCCTTACGAACCCACCATCGTGTTGTTTTTAGTATATATCGTAGTGAATTTGTTGTATTTAATGTGTGTTGTATATCGCTATGTATCTTTAAAGTGACTGTTAATATATCGTACTTGTTTTGGGGCCGCAGTAATTGGCACTAGCTGTTGCGGTTACCCAGCCTATTGTCTTAATGTCTGTATTTATTATGTTTGTAATGTATATGGCAAAGTTATTAAAATTAAAATTAAAATTGAACAAGACGATACATGGACGATAGTCAAGCTCATATCCTCAGAAAAATTATTCTGAGTCCCGGACAGGAATCGAACCTATAACCTTCTGATTGACGCCGAGACACCCTCTAACCATTGAGCGACCGATGTATCGTCTGTCTACTCCAAGTTCTCCCATATTCACTACAGCAGGGTATAATATTAACACAAACGAAACAAGATTATTTAAAATAACTCAATCATTGCGAGTTTTACGGTACTTTGATTGAATTTTAGCGATGGGCGTCAAAATGGGTCAAAACTATGCTAACTTATATGCTATCGTTCCATGATATTTTAATTTCATTTGCTGGTGATTCGCTCAAAACGTTTGTCTCGTACAAGCCTACTGACTCCCATAGATATATTCTATTTTCTTCCTCTCATCCCAAGTGACACCCTTTTGGCATATATATAAGCCCTATTTAAAATATCGGCAGTTCATCACCTTTTCGCTTTACTATATATCCAATATGGTCTAGTGGTTACCAAATATGTCTATAAGCTCGAAGACACAGGTTCCAATGCTGTGTCGGACTACCACTCCAGGGTCTTGAGGAGAAAGTGCTGCCTTTGCAATAATACCAGCAAATGGTGAGACTTCCGGGTCTTATACGTAGTGAGATAGACCTATATATCGCTCGGACAATAAGTAGTTAACATTAATTTTTTGGCATTTGTGTGAAATATATCATTCCTTATTTAGATTATTGTCGACATGCGTGAATTTCGAAGCGAGTTGCCTTCTCTTATTTATAAGAGAGGGATTGACATTGAACCGGTGACGTTGGAGGTATTGGTTAGAGAGTATCGCATAGTATAGAGTAAAAATATCATAAGAAATACCGTTTGCTCGGTTTTTATGGCAACGAAAGATTGCGTTCAAACCAAAACAATTACTCTAACAATCGCGTAATTTCAAGTTTTAGCGAATACTGCATAACAGTTTTAGCGAATACTGCATAACAGTTTTAGCGAATATACTGTATAACAGTTTTAGCGAATACTGCGGAATAACGCGAATTATTGCGTTAAGGGGAACAGCAGTCAAAAGATAAATTACTTTTAAATAAAAGGCATTTAAGTATGATCTTTAGAAATGTTAATAGTTTTACGATATCTGTTCTTCTACTCGATAAATAACATTTTCATTCTCGTATTTTACGCTTTTAGACGCCGCCATTTTAGAGTTTGCTTGACGGCTCAAAGTTGATGTACAGCAGCGTTTTCTTTTTCAATTTTGACGTCATTGAGTGCTTGTCTTTTGTTCCTTACACTGAATGATATCAAAATTGAAAATAAACCCTCGCTGTATATCGAGTTTGAGCCGTTGAGAAAACTCGCAGCGTCCAGAAGCATAAAATACAAGAATGAAAACGTTATTTCTAAAAAGTACAAGAACAAATATCGTAAAAGTATTAACATTTCTAAACATAACACATGAGGGTCATTAAATATAATTTATTTATTAACTACAGTTCTCCTATAAATTTGTATATTCCAAATAGGTTGGTGATTATATCTTAACTTGTGACATGTGTGTTGAAAGAAAAAGTGTGGGAGATCTTATAAGTTCCCTGAATTCTGGACGACTGTAAGTTCTAACGAAGCACAATGCAAGCTACATCGTGTTCTTTTCTTCATTTTTCAAGAAGCGTCCCTTTTCATTGTTTTTTGTTATTTTAGTTATACACAATGTGTGGCCATGACACGTTTTTATAAACAACCTGTTTTGTTGATTGAATTTGATCCAAATAAATCATTTTCTCTTCAGGTAAGTTGTAAATGAGTTCCTTTGCACATTGTTTACCACCTTTTTAACACCACCTATGATTTTGTTTGTAATAAGTGTAATAGTTAGTACTTGTACATGGAAATACATGGAAATACATCTAAAAAGCGAAATTCCGACTAAAACTATATTAATATATTAAATATCGCTTTGTTCAGAACGTTCTGAACATCTAAACTGCTTATTTATAAACACATTTACCAAAAACTAATAATGGCGTAATGTTGGAGCAAAGGGTGAGAAAAAGAAATGAGTTCTTAGAAGAACTGTTTAAAGATTTGAGAAATAAATAGGCTTAAAATAAAAGAGCACGATGCATTTTGGCAGACAACTTATCAAGTGCTATACGTCTGCTGATAAACTGAAACTTAGAGCGTATATTTATAAGGAACGAGGTAGGATTATGTCACCCCGATAGCAAACATTTTTGTTGGTTTTTATGAATCCAAATTATTTGAATACGCCATTTGGCGTTATGTAGATGACACATTTTCTCTCTTTACCAACCTTCTCATTTCGTTCTCATTCTCTAAATATACACTCCATCCTTCACTCAAATACACGTGCGAATTTGAACGTAACAATCAGCTGGCATTTTTGGATGTATTGGTAGACAAACAAGGTGGCCAATTTCTCACTAGCGTCTACCGTAAATCTATATTTACGGGTTTATACACTCGATTCGATTCTTTTACTTCTCAGAAATATAAAATAGGCTTAGTTAAATGTCTTATTGACCGCTCTCATAAGTTATCTTCTACTAGATTTTTAGAAGGCGATCTTAATGACTTAAAATCCATTTTTCTTTCCAACGGCTACCCAGGCCAATTATTGGATAAGCTATTTAGTTATAATAACGTGAACATGAAGGAACCCTTTTTTGGACCGTGGATAGGGAATATTTCTGATGATTTTGCAAAGAAACTCAATAACATTACGGTAGGAACTTTTTTGCCAGTAAATTAAACTGCATTTTTTCTCAAAGGTCTATTTTATCGCCGATTCCAAAGGAATCTCTACCTGCTCATTCTTCAAGCTGTGTTATTTACGAATAGAAATGTGAGTGTGATGCTCGCTATATGTAGGTAAAACTACCCAAAGGGTTGGTAGATATAATTAAACAGCATGTGCCTTTAGTCATTCTAAACAAAACTACTTCCACTCGCCAACAAACAACACGGCAGTGTCGATAATAAATCAACAGTTAGTTGTGACTCAGCCATCGCAAGACATCTTTTGTATAATGAGCATTGTGCTGAATCCTCTTCAGACGATAAATTTAGAATTCTTAAGAAATGCCGCTCATTGTTCCAACTAAAAGGTGATGGAATCCATTTTAATTAAGTTCCTTAATCCAATATTATGCAGACAAAATTAAGGACTTTGTTTTCAGTCTGTCACTATTTTAAGTGTCACTTGGCTATTGGGGTGACATAATCCTACCTCCTTCCCCATAAATATACGCTCTAAGTTTCAGTTTATCAGCAGACGTAGCACTTGACAAGTTGTCTGCAGGAATGCATCGTGCTCTTTTATTTTAAGCCTATTTATTTCTCAAATCTTTAAACAGTTCTAAGAACTCATTTCTTTTTCTCACCCTTTGCTCCAACATTACGCCATTATTGGTTTTTGGTAAATGTGTTTATAAATAAGCAGTTTAGTTTTCAGAACGTTCTGAACCATTCACCATGGTTAGTACGTTTTACAAAGCGATATTTAAATTTGTCACCACGACAAAGTTACTATTTTATTAATATATTAGTGTCCCCAATTAGTTGTCAAAAACTAAACACGTAGACATTTTATTATATTATAACAATTGAAAGCTTCTAGTAATGTGGTCAAATCAAATCCACGCATTTTATTACCTTTTGTAATCCTTTTTAGTCTATTTTGGGTTTATAATATTTTTTGTTTTTCCAACTATGGTATAATGTTTGTTTTTAAAGTGCCCCTGTGATCAAATTTTTGATATCCCGAATGTTTACATATTTGTAAAGAGCATGGTGTTCTTACTTAACTAGCCAAATTTCAAGCAATTGCGAGCATGGGAAGTCGCCTTTTCAGACTGTTTTTATACGAGATTATACGGCCGCCATTACTCGAACATGTTCTGGACGCTTAGGTTGCGATTATAGGAAGTGACGTCAAAGACTCAACACGTGGCTAGTTGTGTATGAATATAAAGCTACTTGGGGAAAACTTTCTTTTGTAACTTGTCGTATAATTTCCCTCTGACGTTACAATCACATACTCTGCTGTGAAATCGCGGGCTCCTCTGGAACAAGTTTTGAGCAATGGCGGACAAAATTTGGGCGACTTTGGTCTGTAGGTTAAATTTCTTGTGATAGAATGTTTGTTGTTCATTTTTTGTGGCAAATGCGAACATTTATTAACCTAAAATGATGTTCTGTAACAAAAAATGCCAGGAAACGTAATGTGATATAATTTCGTCGCAGGGGCACTTTAATATATTTGGTTTATAATATAGCTATACCCACCAGATATGAGCTATTGTGTAATCTGATTGGTTCTTATACTAGCATGCTATGATACCTAAAACTACCACGAATGTCTATATTATAAAACATTATATGGCTTGGCTGTATGTAAAACATTATATGGTCATAACGTAGCTTTTCTGCAATCTGGTTGGTTCCTGAGCGGTCTTTACAAACCGAAAGTTTGAAAACGAAACAACTCAAAAGTTTTAAAAAATTGTGAAATAATTGAAATGTGAGAAATTTAAAAGAGGCATATAAAAAAACCCTTATTAACCTCGTTTGGTCGGTCTTTACGGAAAAATAATGCTGTCCTCCTTGGTCTTTTCGCACAGACCTCGTTGTACTGAAAGACAGCAGGCGGGATAATTTTGCCGTAAAGACCTCCCACTCGGTCAATAAGTGTTAATTATACCATTCACTCTCATCGTATATGAACTTAATCCGACGAGAGCGAATGGTATAACTGTTAAATACACCTTAATGTACATCAATATTGACATGAAGTTTTTATGACAGGCTAAATCATCCTTATCCCACGAAATATCCCTTCAAAATGTTACAGCAAAACTTACGTTATTGACCCTGCATTTTCCGAAGGTGGGTTTTCTTCAATTTTTATATTTAATTAATAATATATTTTATTGGTAAATTATCAGTTTTTGGTAGCATTGTCACGAAAATTCCACACGTCACTTTTGGCACCACATTTATTAAATCAATTTTCAATTAGTATCGATACTCGCATGGCGCCGAGGAAAATTAAGAAATAATTTCATGCGTTTATTCAAACCTTTCCAAAAAGGAAAATAATTGACGTCTTGCCCTGTTTTATTTAGGCTTTTAACATATCTTATTATTGTAACAGCACTTTGAAAACATTAAATAAATTAAAAATAAAATGGCCGTATACTCAATTCCAAACCCGTATGTTTATAATTCATAGCATTTAATTTCATGGTTCTTGTGCATCTGAATATACTCGTTCCGACTCGCTACTCGCGCGTACTCGCATCTCCGGCGAAACCAAATACTCGCAACTCGCGCGTACTCGCATCTCCTGCTAAACCAAATACTCGCAACTCGCGCGTACTCGCATCTCCAGCGAAACCAAATACTCGCAACTCGCGCGTACTCGCATCTCTAGCGAAACCAAATGCTCGCAACTCGCGCGTACTCGCATCTCTAGCGAAACCAAATACTCTTATTTTCAGAGATCCTAAACATGTTTGATATACTCTGCGGGCATTCCTGTCTCAATGCCCTGTTAACTAGTTTAATAGTTTGTTCTTCTCTCCTTTCATCGAGAGTTTTCCAATTTAACTTTTTTTAAATATCAACAGAACGGATCTCATACGTGTCACCTGTTATTATTCTGGGCTCTATTTTGGAGTTTTTGCATTTTATCTCGTAACGATTTATTGCAATTCCCCCAAACAAGTGAACAGTAATCAAAGTAAGGTAACACTAATGCGTTGTACATTGACCTTACCTTAGATAAATGACAAATTAGACAATGCTTTTGAGGCCTTCTTACTGGCGCTATCAATCTGCGCTTTCCATTTTAGGTTTTCATCCACAATTATACCTAATGTTTTTGCAGTTGATACTCGTTTCAATTCATTATCATCAATAGAAACTTTCATTTCTGACTGATTAGAAAGGTTTAGCAACCTTTGATGGTATTCAATTAACATATACTCTGTTTTTTCAATATTGAGTGTTTATTTGTTAGTATCATTTGCTGTTTTTCCGCGCATTGTTAAGTTCATATCATCTGCATACATGGATGGTGTGCAATTGTTTGGACAATTTAGTAGATCATTTATGTATAGCAAGAAGAGGAGTGGTCCCAGATTCGACCCCCTGTGGTACTCCACAACGAACTAGACGTGGTGATGATATATTATTATTAATTTTGCACACTTGTAATCTATCATTTAGATAAGAGATAAAAACCAGTTTAGTGCTACTCCTTTGATTCCATATAAACAGAGCTTTCTGATCAATAGGTTGTGATCTACAGTGTCGAATGCTTTCTTGAGATATAGAAACAGGACACCATTTGTGTGTTCTGAATCCATATTGATCAACTATGAATTTGTTGTGGCCAGCAAAGAAAATGATGTTGAATACCCTTCCCTAAAACCAGATTGTTGTTCTGTGATAATATTATTTTTCTTTAGATAATTGTTTACTTGAATGTAAACTAATTTCTCGAATAGTTTGGAGACAACAGACAAAACGGAAATCGGTCTTTAGTTTCCACATTCTTCTTTGTCACCACTTTTATAAATTGGTGATAGTCTGGCCTTTTTCCAGTCATCCGGAAAGATACTGAGCGTAGGGAACAGTTAAATATATGTGTCAATAATGGTGCTGTTATCGCAACGACTCGCGTGTTTCGCGTCAGCAAAAGATTAAGAAACTAAAACGCATAGTAGTCTGAGAGCATGTGTAGTCCCGTTGCAATTTTGTACTGCAAGGAATAGTATAGATGTGTAAAGGGAACCTAGATAGCATGAAACAGTTTGTTGGCACTTTTGTAACTTGCATCGATCGGTTTTATTGGGGTGTAAAAATAACGTATATATTCCAAGCATGGAAACGAGGGTATGACAGTAAATTATTTATAACTTTCTCCATGCGAATTAAATTACACAAAATCACTGAAATGACGTTTTTTGACATTTTAGACACTACTATAGGTATTTTTCTGTGGTAAGGGTGATCTCGCGACTAACATATCATGAAACCTGCAGGGGATTGGAGATATTTTCTTGGTTTATTTTTTATTACGTTACTAAACTCTGCCAAAAATTACTGACATGACATTCGTCATGAATGCCATGATAAAAAATTACTGACATCGCTTCTAGATGCTTTCCTATGGTTACGTGATCCAGTAAGCATGGAAACGGAGCTGATGAGGCAATGACGCCCTTGTTGTAAGGCCCTCAACATAATAAATGCTATATCATGCACCGAAGAAAACAAGATGATTATGTAAAGTCAATTTTGTCAATTAACAGGCACTTTAAGGCGTAAAAGCATTCTATGAAAAACTTTTTTTCTAAATTATTATTTTTTCATCATTAACCTAGTTAAAATTCCTATGGTGTCCCAGTCCTTATTCAACTGCAGAGTTATTCGATGAATTGAAGGTGAGCGTAGTTACGAACGTCTTTTTCTCACTGAAAGTTTTATTTAAAATCATTATTTTTTATCTACAGAGTACAGCATCCATACGCTAAAGATGAAGTAATACGAGCAACAAATCCCTGTTTCGCAACTTGTCTCACAATAGTGTTACGTCTAAGTTGCTTGCAATGTTTCACGTGTAATCTCCCACGTGCTACTTGTCTCACAATAGTGTTACGTCTAAGTTGCTCGCAATGTTGCACATGTAATCATCACCCACGTTCTCACTATTGTGAAGTCACTTCAACTTTTCGCAACATTTGACCGCAACTTGCACGAAATGTAGTAATACGTGCAACTTCACACTGTAATTCACAATGTTGCAAACATATTGCCTCTGCGTCTTCCGCAGGCTCTCGTAGCATCATGGGAAGGTTGTTTGCAGTTTTGTGAGGGCCTGCAAAATCTTGTAAACAAATGGCGTCCAACCACGGTCGGAACCTATCATACACAAAGATAATAATTATGTACTTGTGATATAATTAGCTCCTTCATTTCGGTGTTGTTGAGCACTCTGTGAAGTTGGTGTAGGTGTCCTTTAGCGATAATGCGACGCCCACTACCCTTGTGGTAGTTTGAGCACTCTGGCCCTATACCGCTTCACGCTCTCTAGATGTGGGGATGACCGCTGTTTATCCCACAAGCGGTTGTCACTGGCAATCGTTTGTGAAAAATTAGTTCTCATGCCCATATCTAGATTGTACCAAGCTAATGTAGATATTGTACTATATATATATATATATATATATATATATATATATATATATATATATATATATATATATATATATATATATATATATATATATATATATATAAACAATGATGCAGTGACCTTCATTGTAACCTTTACTCTCCATCTGAGTCTCGGTAGCTCAATGGTTAGAGCGCGTCTCACCAGTAATCAGAAGGTTACATGCGAATCCTGTAGCGCATTCAGAAACATTTTTTTGAGGATTTGAGCTTGACGATCATCGTCCTTGTATATAAATATGTCCTTGTATATTAATATGTCCTTGTATATTAATATGTCCTTGTATATTAATATGTCCTTGTATATTAATATGTCCTTGTATATTAATATGTCCTTGTATATTAATATGTCCTTGTATATTAATATGTCCTTGTATATTAATATGTCCTTGTAAATAAGTCCTTGTAGGACTTAATATAGTCATGATTCATGAACGCGTATTTTGACTCAAAATACAAATTATGAGTTTATATTTAAAACAGCTCGATATGGCGGAATATTCTAATGAAAATTTGAAATTTTTACAAAACAATTACGGTAAGTCTTCTTCAAACTAATGAACTTGCAAAACTTTCGGATTTAGAAATGTGTGTGTCTATATTTTGTTAATTTTGCAAGTTTATTCTCTGCCAAGTTTTCTACAAGATTTGGCAGACCCCCTCGTAAGTACAACCTTACCATGATGCCGCGAGATCCTGCTGGGGACGCAGGTATTACCTCACCTTAAAGTGTCTATAACACAAAAGTGAATACTTGAATGCAAAAATAATGTTTTATGATTTGTGCTTTGCGTTGATGTCAATAAAGGTTTGTTTTTCAGAAATGCTAAGTGTCATCATTTCAGTTACATATATGAAATGTGACTTGCAGCTTGGTTATTTCAATATGTTTCAATATAGTTTCGCATTTTTTGTTTTTTCAGGGAAATCGACCCGAGCCTGATGCCGCTGTTGCTATGACGGTTGGATTGGATCCAATGTCTGCAGTAACAGAAGTTCGTTATAATGCAGTACCACAGGTATTTTGAAGCGAAAGCAATGGAAATGAGATATTTTTGTTCAACGTGGTTACCCTACCAACCTTTTAAGTTCAGAAAGCTTTTTTTGTCCGCTGTTTATAAACATCCTAACCTTTCATCCTTTCAATTTTAAAGATATTATTTTGATATTATAAAGATATTATTAATCGGAATTTTCGAATTTTAAAAAATTATCCGGAGACCTATATAACCCTTTGATATCATTTTGCCGTAATTTAAACATCCGTGATTCCTTAGTGCTTTAAACAAAACACTTTGGGAGCAGAGGAACATTTTCTTGCGGCCGTTTCCGCTGCTACATATGTGCTTTCCTCAATCCTACCAGTCCATGTAGTCCCCTAAATCCGACCACACTATATCCGTCATACTCCACCAACGTCATTTATTGCATTTCTTGCGATAAATGCCCTAAAATCTACAACGTTTTGGCAACAAAAATTGGCAACAACGTTTTTCTTTTCTTTTCTTTTTTTAATTTAACACGCCACCCGTGCTGCATATGAGGATGGTGACACCATTGATTATCCATAGACATAGTGGAAGTAAAGCATTGTTCATTCTTTTTCGTACTTTTGCCAAAACAACAAAGTTGACGGAAAGGATACGACTTTGTACCAAAAACCCTGAAACCAATTTGATTATAGGCGTGTAAGCCGCGCGATGTTTTTTTTTGCGCGTAGAAGCTTGTCTCAAAAACCATGAAGTAGAATTTCTGGGTCGGTTGATTCCACTGGTGGTAAACAAATATCGGCTTCGAAGTGTTTGCCTTCGATTAATGCGGATCGATTGACAGTCGACTCCAAATCGATGAAATGTTCTGTAAATACCACTGTTTTACATGCATCTCATCTAACTTATTGACATACTCTGAAAGAGGTATTGAAGATTCAATCTCAAAAATTCCACTCAACGCTGCTATATATCTCAAAGTGATAGTTTTGGCCTATGATTTTCATATAATTAAGCGCATATGAGGGACACAAATATGGCCGCCGTCTGGTCTCATTTTCGCATCTTATTAATTATCAGTTTGTTTATCTCCCGTGTATTTGATTGGCTACTTTCTACTTGTGACACCCTTTTGACATATATAAGCTCTATTTATTTTATTCCATCACGTTTTACTCTGATTAAGGGTTCCGCTCAAAACGTTAATATTTCGTTTCCTAAAAGTCTCGGCAGTTCACCACTTTTTCACTTTACTATATCCAAATACTGCCTACGCAGCACTCTACTTTTTTATTACTACAGGTAAGTAACCTTTTTATCACATACGGAAATCCCTATGGACGTCATGAGATTAACCACAAATGTGTTCATTTCCTAATTGCCATTAATTAATATGCCAAAATTCGTCTAATAATATAACCATTGCGGTAACTAAACTTACCACTTATTAATCCTATTTCCCCTTTTCCTTTGCGTCAGAAGAACCTTCCTCGGAACCTTGTGGTTTGGACGATTTACAAAAAACCTTGTAATGAGATAAATTAGCAACTTAATTAAAGTTCCCATGACCCCAAACACGATATTACATGAAGAACCAGCTGTTGTGGTCTAGTGGTTACCACACATGTCTATGCTATGAGCTGGGAGACCCGGGTTCAAATCCTGGGTCGGACCACCACTCAGGTCTTAAAATAATTGAGGAGAAGGTGCTGCCTTTTTTAACGTTTGTTTTTCAAGCTCGCCACAAAAACGGTTGGTCTTCACACGCAAGCAAACGAAGCACGCTACGTATGCTGACGACAGTGCGCGTGCTTGCTTGCACGCAGTAATTAACTTGGAATAAAACTTATCGAACTGTACTCGCTGTAGACACACGTTTTTGTTCATAGTGGTAATATATGTAGTATAGGCTTTATCTTATAATGAAACTGTAATTAGTTTTATAAGTAACATTAAGAATATATTGTTGCAAGAGCATTGAGACAATTGTATAATGCTCCTAATACGTCTTTATTATTATTATTATTCTTCTCGGAAAACGACCTTAAAGCGTAGGCCCTCGGAATCCCTATCAGTTGGGTTTTCCGTTCACCTAAGAGTGATAAACTGAATAGTCGAACGCTTAAAACATGAGCCTTTGGCTCGGATAAATAGGGCAACCTTATTCTGCGTGATCGACTCGAAATAAATCATACTTGAATACCAAAATGTTTTATGATTTGAGCTTTGCGTTGATGTTCTAGAAAGCTTTGTTTGTCAGAAATGCTAATGACTGTGACGTCATTTACGGCATTTGGCTTTCTTTTCTGTTTTTCGTGTGATAGACTGGTTGAAGATATGAGAGAAAAAGTTGATAAATCTATGCTCTAGTATAGCGTTCAAGTATATTATCAACGTTTGAATTAGATCAAATGTCTCTAGCAGCAGAATATTATATCCGAAACGATGCCTTATGACGTCACAGTCGGACAAACAAATCGTTATAGAACATCAACGCAAAGCTCAAATCATAAAACATTTTAGCATTTCATTGTAATGACCAAGCTTGATAAAAATATATAGACATATCGAGACTGCTGATCTAGCAGCACGTATGTCGTACGTACGAACTAGTACACAATGTCACAAACTGTCATCTGAGTTATGTCACAAACTGTCGTCCGCTGGTATAGCTCAATGGATCAGTGATGGATTTACAGGGGGGTTTACACCCCCCCTTTCCTTGGCCAATGGGGGTGCAGTGATGGTGTCAATTGCCTTGTCAAATCCAATGTTTAGGTATTAGGTATCATAGCTATCATATGATTCATAGATATATGATTCATATATTAGTTATCATATGAATCATAGATATTAATAGGTATAAAACAATTTTTCTGGCGGGCTTCGATCGCCCCCAGCCACACCACCAGCTTGGTCCCCAGACCCCTGGTGTAGCTCCCTCAGGTGCACTCCAACCCTGCCTCGGTCGCGCCCCACGCCTGATCTCACTTCGCTAGCACACCCCGCCGCCCCTACCAGATGCTGGATCCATCACTGCAATAGATCGTCTGTGGCACAGAAACATGTTTGCGTTAAACATGTTTGCGTTAAAGCTTGAGTAGCTAACAATTTACTATATTGACATAAACAAAACCTCGAACATACGCAGAACGAGTACAGTCTTCCGTATGTTCGAGATTTTTTTCACCATTAAGTAAATCAAAAAAAAATACAGTAGTTTTATTATCTTAATTTCTCTTTTAGGATTTCATAATGAAGCTTCCAGGAATAAACTCTAAAAACTGCAAGTATGTTTGAGAAAAATTTTCTCAGAGAACTATTTCTCAGTCTGTTGTTTTGTATTATATGGCTAGGGCTACTTCTTGCAAGTGTAAATAGAAATCTATTTACACTTGCAAATTCGTTATATTGAATTCCGCAGCCTGATGTTATGAATTGAAATACGTTTTATCCCAACGCAGAAAGCGTCATTTTCATGCGCAGTCACGGTCCAGTTTTCTTACGGTTTTGGTGGGAAACGTTTTTGTTGATTTCAGAAGCAAATAGAAGAGAACTATAGGTATCTTCATTGAAAAATTGCGATCAATAGAGCATGCTGGAACATTAGTGTTGCTTTTCTTTTGATGCATTGTTTCTTGAATGAGACTCCAATTTTCAAATACACTAAATCAACAATTTTTATTATAAGAAAGAGACACGAGCTTATATACGTAATAATTAGTTTGTTTTAACAATGGGGCCTGCCATCCTAATCTTTCGTTTGCATGCGGTTCACTCTATTGAACTAAAATAAAAGGGCAGTTCCATAACACCTCCCTACCAGCCTGAAGGTTCACCTTCAATGGATTTATCCTCGGCTGAGATGGGCGGAGCTGTTCTATTTGTCTGCACCATGTAGATCCGTTTCGAACAACTTGAATATTGACACTTCGTGTTCCAAATAGCTTGGTGACCACTACTGGTCTTTGTCGCGTCTCGGCCCACAATAGGGAGTTTACGAAAGTGAATACGCCGACGGAATTCTCAACAGCATGAAACATAATATTCTAAATCCCGTATAGTAGATCGTTACCATTATAGACCACTTTAAAGTTATGTTTTCAGACACTTTTGAAGCTTGACAGTTTGCTATAGTCATTTCACTTAGTGTCGGCAGGGTAAATTAAACTAAAACTCGAAGCGGGTGATGTCGTCCACAGAACACAAAAATGCTGTAAATGACGTCCTGTTTAGTTGGGGTGTTTATATGGGAGGACTTCGCCTCGCATTTACATTGGGATTTTCTAACCCTTCTATAGAATGGCTGTTGATTGGCGCCAATATTGAAGATGGCGAACAAGCAAAAGCTCCTTATGATTTCTCTGCATGTGTAGAAGGAGAACGTCGTTAAAAACGTCTCCTGGAATTAATATTAATTAAACTTAGCCTATGCTCTCGTCGTATTTTCGTAAACTCCCTAACCTCATACTATATAGAGACGTGGCTTCTCAGACGCCAACTTTTGGTCAGCTTGCACGTTACACCTTTGCCAGGTCAAATTCAGAAATATCCAAATTATTTTCAGATATTTCCAAATGATATTCAGATTTTCCAATTGAATTTCAGACGCCTTCCAGCCGGAAGGCCTTGAAGTTGCATTTTTCGCAACTGGTCCCGATTCCAACACTCTAAATTCCTTCACCATAAATATTTTCCAATTTAGTTGGCACACATGATGAACACAAAATTTTAAATTATTTAAAGAGTGAGTGTCAACCGTCGTGCATTGCGTGTTTGTGTTTATCTTTCCATACGATAACGAAGTGTTTTGAAGTGCTTCGTTGCCAACTTGATGTGGTATATAAATTCTTCGGAAATTCGCCGAGTCTTCTCAGAAAACCATACAGAGGCTTTCTTATTCACACACAATCCAAATACATCGACTCGGAAGCTGATTTTTTTGTTTGAACCTCGTCACTTGGTCTTCCACGCTTCACGTCAGTCAAAGCTGACATAATTCGAGACAAAATTTGAGTTTGGTAAAAAATACAGAAATAATTACTTTCTAAGAATTAAAAGACAAAATGAATAATTTATATCAAGAATTGACAAGATATTTACGGATGCAGTTCACCAAGGGAATTTCGTGCTTTAAAAAATAGCCAACCGAGCGTGCAATGCGTCACGGTTGACACTCTAATCACTGTCATAAAATAAAATTAGTATGAATCGTATTTCATAAAATAAAATTAGTATGAATCGTATTGTGATGAAGGTCATTTGAAAACGTCTTAAATTCAATTGGAAAATCTGAATATAATTTGGAAATATCTGAAAATCATTAGAACATTTCTGAAAATCATTTTGACATTTCTGAATTTGACCTGGCAAAAATGGAGTATGAATCGTAATTGGAACCGTCATTGATGACAAACTAAGTTGGTATGATCATATGTCAGAACTAAAATTGGGTTATGCTAACAAGTTAAATCTTATAAAAGCATCCAGATTTTTGCCAACTAGTGTGTTACTAGACTTATATTTTAAAGTGATACTTCCATTCATTACTTACGCACTAGTCGTCTGGGGCGGATGTAACAACAAGGATAATTTTAAGTCATTGCAACGTCTGCGTTGTAGAGCTACGAGAATGATTTTTAAATTACCCAGAGATATGCCATCAGAAGATTACTTTCTCGAGTCGGCTGGAACACTAATTTGTAAAATAATTAAGAATGTCACACCCAATTCCCTGTCTGATTTAGTAAACAGGCGCGAGTGTAATTATTCTTTACGAGCCAAATACCAACTGTCTGCACCACGCTTCAATACACGAACTATGAAGCATTCAATAACATATATAGAGGTGCAATTCTGTGGAATGCTATCAATCGCAATCACAGCGACATATAAACATCGAAGAACACAATGTTAAGGCATTTGTAAAAAAGGCCACAAAAATAATTACTTTTAAAGACTTCCTTTTTGATTAGATACTAACTTGTAATTTAAATAATTTTTTTTCATAATTTCTAAGTACACGATCCCACAAGCTTTATGCTTTAATTATTATCGTGTTTTATTATAACGTTTTATTATTATTAAAAGAGCCAATAAGATTAGGAAAAGAGCCAATTAGATTTCCAACACTTTCTGCAAGTTGTCTGATACGCATTTACAACCCTGGACAAAATCACGTGGACAACACAAAATACACAACGTTAATTGCCTACTTTGTTTTTATTGCCCAATTTCTTCCCCCCACATCCATGTTGTGTTATTCTACAATAAACAAAAAAATACTTCACTTTTTGCGCGTGCAGATTCACCAACATTGCCTAGGGGAGAGGAGACCGTATTTTGTTGGTTCTTAGTAAAATTCCTTATAATAATGCAAAAGCACGCGCTGCGTCCACATGAATTTTGTCCAGGATTATCGAACTGTGCGTATCAAAAGCTCACAAGGCCCTTTTATTTTAATTTTAGATCCGTGATGAGCAAAGTAAATAATGTTCATGAACTGAGTCAACTGTCGAAAGCTCGCTTAGTAGAAATTTTGGGAAATTCTAATGATGCGAAATTATTATGGGAATTCTTCCACGATGGTCACAAACTTGATAAACCGAAAAAATGATGTAGTTTTAATACGCTATATGGTCCGTGTAGATACGTGAGGACGAGGGAGGACAAGATGAGCTTCTTAAAAATTTTATGATCTGTCAGAACCTCAGAGGTTGGGCAAACTGAATGCTATCCAGGTCTGATCAGCACTCTTTCATCGGCCCGCAGTAAAATGATTTTTTGGAGTTAAAGGACATTGGCAAACAAACACAATTCAAATTTTTGACTTTATATTAACAAACAGGTTTACGAAGGTAAACCAAGTAAACAAAACTACTCTAGTTCAAAACAACAGCACTAATTTTAACCAAAGACAATCCTGTCATCCGCCATCTTGCTGTAATACTGGGAAGTTGGTGACGTCACACCCAGGGTAAACCTGATGAAACTACTCTGTGGGTAGCCGAGTTTCCGCGGAATGCTTTTTAAAATGGTATGATTCAATTGAAAAAGGAAGACATTTACAAAAATCGAGTTTCAACTAACTTATAAAGACATGAGGATGGCTAGAGAAACATTTCGCTTTACCCCGGTTGTGACGTCACACGCATATCGAAAATACATCCAATATGGCGGACAATGATTCAGATTAGCAACTTTGATTGTGCAATTAATACGCTTTACGAGCATTTTACAACTTCAAACTACTATATTCTGGCTATTTACGTACTTCAATCGAAAAGGTACTTATTTTTTATTGCCAATGTCCTTAATCGTCGAAATATCTGTAGCAATAATTTAGTTCAGAAGGTCGCTCAAGAACGCATGTTGTTTTTTCTTACCACTAATAAGAAGTTAACATGTTGTTGAGACTCGATATTTTTTGTCACTTTAAAATGCATAGGAGATCGCTCATTTTGTTAAAACCTCACTACACTAAAATAAGGTGCAGTGTTTTAGCGCACAAAGCGAACAATCTTCAGAGGATTTCTTTGATCCGGTTTCACCACCCGCCATTTTGTTCATACAGACATCATGTTCCGCTACCTCGAAATAGCCACATCCGAGTCTAGGGTCGTTTTGAAACGCATCTCTACAGATAGAACGTATTGAGAACATGTCCTAAGATGTTGTTGTCCCTATTCACACTGGAGATCTGTACAGGTCCATTTCAGATCGAGACTTGACAGAGTCGTCGTTCACACTAAACTTATCGATCTGCATGCTTTCTCTGGGTAGTGGAATACGACATCCGATGTAGATGACGGCTCCTGGAACAGATATCAAGAAAAATAAGTCGCCAAGAAGTTTAATAAAGAATACCTCTAATGACTGTTCACTTCCTAGCCTGTGTAAAGCTGACAAGAGACACATGCCTGGTTGGTCCGTTTAAAAACAAATTACTACGGTTTTCGGGCTATCGAGGCTGTAGATCGAGGGTCGTTTGTATAGACCAAGGATAACATTTTTCTATCTACGGACCAACCAATAACGGTAAATAATATATTTATTTTTTAAATGTGAATTTATTTTTAACAGGGAGAACTGTGTCCTCGGTCTTGAAAACGGCCTTGGCCTTCGGCGTCGAGTCGGACACTTCCCTATCCGGACCTTGCGGCCGGTAAATAACATATATATCTTATTTGGCTATATGAAGATCGTGACTTGCGCGATTAATCTCCTCTACGCTTTGTGTTCACTCGAAAATATATATTTTTTAAACACTCAATCTCGTGTTTGATCTATTGCATCACATACACCAAGATGACAATCGTACACGACAAATCGTATCGTGTAGAAAGGCCTTTAAAGACGTTCAGTATTTTTCGTTTCTTAATTCTGGATGTAATGATTTCCCGCGGTATTTGTAAATGCCTAATTTCTCGCCGAATGGCATTTGCTAACACAATTCAGTCGCATTTATAGCTGAGAGTGATTTTTGCGTAACTAAGGAGAATTTACATTTTTCATGATTTTAATAAATGAACTTTTTACCTATTTTCAAAATGTAATTTTAGTAAAGAAATAGATAATATTTTTTCCATGTTCCCATACAGTTATGAAAACACTCGTGGAAGATTGAGAGAATCGAAATTGCAGTGACAACCCTCGCCCTGCAGGCTCGTGTTTCCACAGTGATTTCTCGTTCTCCCTGAAACTTCCACTCGTAGTATAGAAATAGAAAATGTTTTCTATTTCTTAAATTATACACAGCTTTATGTATATTGTGAGTATATTATAGAAGCTGTCGCCTTGTACCTATTACAACCCCGAGAAGACCTAAACTGTGTTTAAATTATTTTAAAGTTTTGAAGATTATTATTAAACAAAACAGGTATTGTTCAATAACATTTTCAACTTATGCCAGCAACTTATGCAACTTATACCAACAACGATGTGAAATTCGTGTATCCAATTTTGATTTTATCTAATAGTATTTTAAAAATATCTCTTCAAATAACAAGCAGAATGTTATGAAACTTTGCATATGTATGCCAATGATGAAAGTACACACCACTGTCTAAAGTACGTTCTTGCCAAGAAGACCATTGGGAAACAGGAGTGTTTACGAATCTTAGAGTCTATGCACTGCAGTAAGCGTTGGATAGAGGAGAAATACGCAAATTTTGTTTTATATATGGAAGAGATCTGAGTGACACTATCTCCATGGCAACAACACCGTGTACAATGCAAAGTATCAAAACATTCTGCTTGTTATTTGAAGAGATTCCTAAGTGAGAAACTGACGTCATACAGCATCTAATTTGTATGTTTTAAAAACCTGAATATCTCTGAAACGAGACGATGTATTTTCAAAATACTTTTAGAACAAATCAAAATTGGATACCAATTTTGTTTGCGCTGAAATTGTTCTCTGGATCTCGAAGCTCGATTTCTAACCACCCACAGCCTTTTCATCTTATTTACATTTTATAACTTTTCGATATATTTTCTGCTTAACCCTCATTCCATCCTGATATTCGTAATGTGCAACAACAAGTGGCTAAAAGCACAGGGAAGAACTTGACAAGGCGGCGGGGAAAGGTTTGCGCTGTTGAAGTTAAAGAGAGTTCTAATTAGCTTAAATAGTATTCACTAATTATTTGATAGAGAATACTTAGTAATTTAATAAGTATTATTCTCATGCTCATTAATAATTTATAAACAAAGGAAATCAGGGGCAAAAATTAACCCAACTTTCTTGTCGATTTTCTCCCAAAATACGGTGTTTGGATATCTGATCAAACACTCTTTTTAATGTTTGATCAATTATTTCAAGCCTTGTAATTTCCCATTAGCGTGATCACGACTTCTTCATGTGACGTTATTTCGAATTTTAGCCTGTGGTCCCTCCCCCGTTGGCATGATCACTTCTTCATGTGACGTAATTATTGAAATATTTCCCAATCATAGATTTTACAATCAATCTTTATTTCTCAGTAAGTGAGAAATGCTAAATTTACTCCGTCAAAACTAAGGTACTGTGTGCACTTTTGCTAAATTTACCCCGTCAAACCACGTGTCAAAACCAAGGTACTGATTCTAGTTTTATGGGGGCTACAAGCAGATCTTCACTAAACACTCCCAAATGTAACTGCATATCATGGAAGATATATTGAAAGAAACCTTGTAAAATCATACTTTTCAAGAAAATATATTCCAAAACTCACAATATTTTTCCATGGTTGAACGTATTTGACATCGCATCAAGCCGTATTGGGAATCAAATTACATGCTTTATAAGTTAACTTTTGGGGGGTACCTGCACGCCCCCACCAACCTTTCTGAACACTCATTTAAATTCACATTTTCATATTTTCAGTTCAAGTTAAGATCTGAAGAAGGACAACGTCCAAAATGTCGCCCATTAATACACGTAACTCGTAAGTACTCTTACTTAAGTATTTTTCGACATAATTATTGAAGTTCTCTTATTTATATTTTTCAACACCTAATGCTCCTATGAAGGGGATTTTCGATTTGGGTACCGGTTGTCATGGTAACCAGCTTAGATTTTGAACAATAGACAAAATATTGTAACTCCTCAGCAATACAACATATGCACAAAAGCTGTCATAGGAGCACAGAACATGATTTTATTAATTTCTGTTGAAATTTCATGAAAACCATTGCAATGACATCTACTTAGTAGTGGGGGCGCAAAGACACTCGAAAATAACAACTTTTTAAGAAAAAGCAACTTACAGTTCAAGTATTTCAGTTCAGTTAATGTTTCACCTCGTCAATTCTTGGCTTTTGGTGGATAGTTTTTCATTGATATTTTTAACCACATAAATATATAAGAATCTTTTGTAATTTTTCCAACTTCGCACAAAATCGAAACAACAAGAACTTAGCTAGAGGGGGTCAATAGCAATGTAAATCAGACCCAAAACTGGTTACCAGATCCCTTGATGTATTTCGCATTCAAAATAAACGATTAAAAAATTTATATTATAATTCAAGAGAATGCAAAAACAAAAAAAAATCAATCTTGCAAATACTTTTTCTGATTTTCTGCCTTGTAACTTCCCTTAACTCTACTGCGTTGTCACTCATTAAAACTATTTCCCCCCTACTTATTGTTTTTCCCGCCCACTTATTGTTGTACTGCGAACTTAAGGGCATTACGTCTACAAGTATAAACCAGACTCAATTTCAATATGAAAGTGAAAGTGAACAACGGATAATCCTAATTCCAAATTTTTTTCCAAATCCTAAGGGAAATGGTTGTTTAAAAATGACGCTCATGCATTAACTTGTTTTAAAAAGATTTCCCTCTTAAGAAGTTGATGCTCAACATCCCACTTACATTTTGCGTAAGCCGTTCTCACGTGAGACAATTCAGAAAAGGGTAAAGCCTCTTTTCCAATCATCGTAAGAACTTACTCACAGCTCGCTGTAAGTGGTTTCTCATAGACCTCTTTCATAATGGCACCCAAATTTTCTTTTATATTCACCTTTTATACTGACATCGTTCGTGTGTCTAATTCCAAAGAATCTTTGCTTTGTAACGAGGCCAAAATGGCTAATTTGCATGCATTTAATATATTAGCATATATTAGCAACAGAACGATAGATATATTAACAACAGAACGATAGATATATTAACAACAGAACGATAAATATATTATTTATTATCTCGTTATTTAAAAAAACCCGCTTTTTTTAAACTTCTGTTTTTATTCAGAAAGTTAAGGGGGTTATTTAAAAGAACGAGGTAATACATAACGTATCTATCGTTCTGTTACGAGGTTCCAAATATATTAGCATATTAGTAACAAAATTATAACCTCTATTATAGGTCCCATCCACCTAAGCTCCAAAATCGAGAGGCCTGAGAACGAAGCTTACATATTGAAGCACTCAGGCCTCTATTGATTCAACATGGTCTCTCACATGAGATTCATGATTATCCTTAATTGTCAAATACGTCAGGATTCACGATAATCGGGAATCTTAGTAGTGGCGCATGCGTATAATAGTCGATTACTATCCCACATGCTTAGTATCTCTCACTAGTCTATTAATCTGGCCAGATAGGATCTTTGTTGTGTTGGGTTGGGTTCTAAATTGACGATTATCTTTAATTCTGAGCGATTTCAAAATTAAGGATAATCGTGAATCTCAGGTGAGAGGATAACCTGCTTGATTTTAGATCTTAGGCGGATGCGCTCTCATGTGACTCACTCGCATGGAAAAAAGGCTTACGAGCCTGAGGGAAGATGAGAGGTTGCAGTATACAGAAAAATTGATAAGATCTCCATATTAAACTTATAGACATGTTTTTATTGGGACGTTGTATAATACACAAGATTACATCTTTTCTTTACTTAGTAATAGAGTATATTCTTAAACGATGTTCATTGCAAATGTTAATAGAACGTTTAAACAGCAACATCGAAAATAATGAACAAGCGAAGTTCGACAGACAAAATCTGGTCTAATCAATCTTTTCTATTTTAACTTGCGAAGGGTAACGTGGACTTTACACTATGAACTTTGACATGAAGCAAAGGATGCATTTTTTATTATCCATTTAATTATTATTCTCGCTGTACACTCCAATGTACTGCAGCTAAAAAGATAATTCACCCAATACTGCCACTAATAACTTCGATAATCAAACACGTGTGAATTATTAGTGATAATATCACATGTGCCGATGATCATGATTCAATGTTGTGATGTTTTATATAATAAACAAAACAGTATACATGGATGCTTCGAAATATGAGATACCCTGTTCTATACTCGAAATGTATTATTCTCTGTAAATTCTTGTGGATATTCTTATTTGTGAATTGTTCAAAAAAAAATGCACCCAAAGTTTCATTGAAAGTAGTGACCTCCGCTGAAGTTAGTTAACTCCTTAACATGCAAAAGCTTGGCTACCAAGCGCTTATATAGGTTATAATACATATTATAAATAAACAGTTTTGAGTCATTTACATAAGAGGTTCTGGTATGTGTTAACTAAATGCTAGCCTAAAGTAAAACAATTTACAACCGTTGTTGATATGAAGTCTTATCTTCGTCTATCAATTGTTACATGCAATGATCATCTTGGCAAACTTTGGGAGAAGGCTTTCTCATACGCTGCACGATCCTTCGAAGTTGAAATATCGATCTCTGTCTTTATCGCAAACTCTTAAAGAAGAGTTGATCATGTTTTTAACTTTCGGTACCACTCCACGGCGTGTCTTGCGATGTCTGATGCCAAACGCGCAAAAACACCAAATTTTAATCTGACACCCTCGATACGCTGTCTGTAACCAAATAAGGTAACATCGAGTTTTGCGTTAACGTATACGTCTCCTATGTCATCCGGGGTTAATTTTGTTTCGAATGTGATGCTGTGGATAATACACAAGTCACTTGTAAAAATAACTCTGGCTTGGTGGACCCAAAACAAGCTTTTCTTAATATCCTCAACTGTTCTTTGTGATTGATCAAAAGATTTACACGAGTCGTTGCCTAAAGAGGAATTCTTGCACAGAAATTTGCAGTCTTCAGGTCCGAATTTACAGTTCGTTTTCATCAGACGTTGACAGAAGTGCCTCGCTGAATGTTGTCCATAACTTTGTCTTTCTTTTGTGTTTAAGTTATTTTTGCAAGAATAGAGCGTTTTTTGACATGACTGTGATCGGAGACAATTGTCACACATTTGTCTGCTCTCCAAGTGGCACTCGGACCTCAGTGTATTCACTTCATCTCTAGCTGTTTGAAGTTTAAGTCTCTCGTCTTTTAAGATCGCTACAACATGTTTCGAAGCTACACGGGTTAACTGTTGAGGGAAGAAAAAATAAAAACTACATTAATGTTATATAAATAGACGTTTTGCCCACTGACAGAACAGCCGTATTGCATGGTGGCAGGAACAATAGAACATTTAATTTTTACATAAAAAACGAAAAGGGCCCCATTATTTTGCAATCTAACATGGCTGCGATAAATTGCACGAGATTTTAAACAAGCAATCCATAAACGATAAAGAATCAACAAATTGTTCTAGAACGAGAATAAATCAAAGCCCTAGGTGTTTTTTTATTTCACTGACCCTGCAAAATCTACACAATGCAGTTTTGCTTTACAATTATCATCCTTCCAGAATTTGCTATGACATTTTCTAGAACTTCTAATCTCAATCCTAACCCTAGCCTAACTAAAAATAAAGATCAGACAAAAACAGAAAGGTTCTTTTGAGTCATCCCTTTTAGGCTTCACCTCCATGTACATGAACATGAAATCGAGGTTGTATATGAAATATAACAGTAAATGCATTACCATCTCATTATCAACCTTAAATACAAGCCATTGTTTCGTGCGGGTCGATGAAACAAATTCTTGAAATCTCTATTAGAAATCGTATGGCTTAAAACTGTCGTGTGCAGTGGAGCTTGCAGGCAAACTTGGACGATGAAAACTGGCGACATCAGACAGCTGAACGCAGTGGAGATGTGGTGTTGGCACAAATTGCTAGTACAGAGGGGGGATGGTTTGGAAGCTCCATTGTCTTTCAAGATGACGCAATAGTCATGTTATTGTATTTGAGAAAGTATTTGTTATTGGTTAGAAGGAAATTCTATGGACACGTGACGATTCAGTGATCGTGAAAGTGAACACCAAATTAACATAGAACAATGACTATTGCGGACCTTCCAAACCATCCCTTCTACTAACTATTGATCAGATCAGCAACGCAGAGGTTTACAATGCTTGGGTGAGGACAGAGAAGTCATTAGAACCATCAGGGAAAGACGATGTAATCAGACATAGTGCTAAAGTGCGGTACCCTGTGGCGTTCGTTAAAAATTTCGCGTCAAAAATGTCTCTTACTATTGATTCCTTACGAACGAACGAAATCACACACAGAATAATAGGCATACATGAAGATGCTTGCTATTGATTCCGAACGAACGAACGAACGAACGAACGAACGAACGAACGCACGCACGGAATATCGTTGCCAACTTGACAGGGGGCACCACAATTGGTTGTGCCATGATGTGAGGTATGAGAATTCAACTCATCGAAAGACGTATTTAATGAATAGATTACGTGGTGATGTAGGAGTAGATACACCAAAACCATTACATCATCGCCAAGCGTGGAAACAAATTCACTGACTGTAGTGCATGTGACGTATCACAGCATTTTCTTGTAGTTCATGGTAAACAGGAATTTTAGGCTGCTGTTTCGTGTACCGGACACAGAATATTACATCATTGAAAGATTTAGTTTAAAAGTAGGGTTAGAATTCGTTTATTTCATGGTTAGGACTAGAGTTTTTATTTAGGTTATGGTTAGAGTTTTTGTTCTTGTAAAGCTTCCGAATCCCAAGAAAATAACCTTGATATGTCTATGACGTAATCTGTGTCAATTGTGTGTGCGGTACACGAAGAAGATGCCGAATTTTGCTTACCTTAGCAAGACCACCAATAAAGATAATTTTTGCTTTGAAATGTGTTCTGCTGAGATCTTCACTGTAGTTGGCTATAACGTTGATACGAACTTTAAATGTCTTGAAAATACTAGTGGTCAAACGAATCATGAAATTCCTTCGTGTCATGAGAATCCTAACTTCGTCGAAAATGCCAAACATACGAGTGTAACCATAGATATAAGCCTACATGAGAGAAAATAATTTAACAATGGAAGTATAAGTTGACGTTAAAGCCTTAAATCTTTCCTGTCTGGTCCAGTCAAAATCGGTCGTCAATCGAAAAACACGGCACACGGTAACGAAAGATTAAAATTGAAACTCGACAAGCGCCAGGCACATGAGATCCACTCACACGCCAAGTTTGATTTGATTTCATAAAAAACTCTGCGATTTGTGGCATTTTGAATTTTCATGATGCTACGCAGGTGTGCAAGATGGCCTTTTCTAGAAAAATGAACGTTTTTCAACCTGATTTATGATAATTATGCTAATTTATATTAACATAATGTATCTTGTGCGGAGATATCAATAGAACAAAGATCGAGGTGGTTCAATTTTGGATATTTTTCAGCCCGACAGAAAAGAGTTAAGGTAATGATACATGTTGACCATGTAGTCAATCGAAGTTGATCTGCCAAACACCTGGATAAAATTTATATTCATAACATTCCTCAGTAATTTTCCAAAAGGTTTTTGAAAGTTGGAATAGCATCTTTGATCATTATAAACTGCATAACAAACAAATATTGGATGAGGCTGAGCATGATATCAAGAGTTATCCAGACCGAGGTCAATGTTATCTACCGAAGGCTGAGCGCCGGATAACATTGACCGCGAGGTGTGGATAACTCTGGATATCATGCGTATACCGAATCCAATAATTGTTTTATTATATATATAAGGGGAAAGGTTTTGGCACCCGCTGGTGGCCTTTTTAGTTTTTTTACTGTCTTTGTCTGCTATAAATTTCGAAATATTTCTTTCGTCTAGAGAGGGCAATCAACAGTAAAAACGTGAACCGCAGACCTGTAACCTGACCTCTGGACGTTGGTCAAGTGGTTTCTAGGGGTTTGCGGTTAACAAGAAGAACGTCAATGTAAAACTCTCTAATAACATCACTGAACCTAACTTACTAGACTTTAAATACTTATTGAGACTGAGCAATACGCGATTTACACAACTGTCTATTGCGTTTATTATTTTAATTTTTTTCACTGACCTTGACGTAAGGCTTAGGAGAAAACCGAGTTTCCAGATACAACTTTGGCCCATGTTTGCGATCGTGACGTGATCTATATAGAGGTGTTACTCCTCCAAGTTTAATCGGCCCTTTATTATCGTTTATATCAGCATCAACAATAAACTGAAAGAAATAATAGGGAAATTGTTAAGCAGGAAAAAGCATCTGTGTACCCTCACGTTAACTGACGTCATAATTCTTTTAGATTCCATGAACTTTAGAAAAGAACTCACCTCGCTTGGTTTCAGGCTTACTGAACAATCACTTTCAAAACCCAAAACTCTAATCTTTCCTTTCATCATAAACCCTGGCTTGATCAAAGGGCCTCCAAATGGTCTTAAATCATGGATTTGTTTAGCGAAGGTAATCTAAAATTTACAAAAATGAAATATTAGGAGTCACATCTTTAATATAAATACGCATGCACACTTGAATAAGTTCACAAAATAACCTAATAATCTAATGGCCAAAATAATAAGTTCACAAAATAATGTCATTTTTATAGTTTTGCACTATTATATAAAAATCAGCGTTTTATAAGGATTTCCGCCACAAATAAATTATATAATCAAACAAGTATGAATTATTTGTGATAATTTCATATGTGGCCGATTATCGTGATTATTATATAATACTCATACAATCTCGATTGTGATTGCCTAAAAAACCTACAGACAATTCTCGATGTCTTGCCTGACGTAATTGTCTTTGCGTGGCTTACTTCCTAAACTCCCTAAAGGCTTCTACATTTATAATTGTATAATAAATCAATTATTAACCTCTGTCAATGATAACCTTGACCTCGGTCTGGATAATTCTTGATATCATGCTCAGCCTCATCCAATAATTGTATATTATATTCCATATTTACAAGCACCTATGTACTATTCTATATTTAATTTTGCAGCTATTTGAATTTCATGGCAAGCAAACAATATGTTTTCATTTCTTCGTCGTTCCAACCATTTTATAAAACGTTTAGAAAATAGATCTCTTTCATAATGGAGGCCATATTAAATTAAATATTCTTTTATGTACATATTAATTAGCCTTTATGGCCTCGTTTGTGTGTCGGTAATTAAAAGGATATTTTTTCTAAGGCTAATTTATATACGCATAAAAGAATATTTAAAATGGCAGTCATTATGAAAGAGGACTACCTGTATGATCAGTCCGTCGAGTTAGATAGAAAAATAGTTGAAATCATACCTCTAAACCGTCTGGAAATCCAATTGTTGCTATTGGTGCAGGTAAGTTGTAGCGCAGTCGATGAACACGTAAAATATCTTGAATATTAAACCGTGATATTATACCATGAAAATAATGTTCAGTAACCTCATCAGACATACCAACATACGCTGTTCCAGTTATACAGTCACTCTAAATGAATAATATAAAGAAATTATAGCAGCTACCATTTTACCAGCTAAAATTCACAGCTTCAAATTAATAAATATTTATAGTGGCTCGATAGAGAAAACTGATAATTTTTATTGATGCTTTAAAGATACTAGACACCTGGATTAGTTTCATTTACATGACTAAAAGTAAGATTCTTAACAGAGTTGTTACAAAACAATTTGTGGCCATAAAAATTCATATTTCATCCTCTTACTGACTGGAACAATCTGGATCTTCCAGTTTTTAAGACTTTTATTGTCTTATTTGGAAGAACATTTAAAATGATAACTAACTTCTTTTGAAGATTTTCGTTTCTTCGCTTTCTTTTTAAGATGTATCAGTTTGTTTGACATGCAAATTTCCGGAATTTACGTCGCACATGCACAATGAGTTATCAGAGAATGTTATATATCTTTGCGTTCATCAAATAAAAACACTAAGTGTGAATAACACGTGTGCGTGTTTCTCCCACAACACTAAACTCCTCGATTTTAAAGGATTTCGTTCGAGAATGAAAGAGATACACACAATTCTCCAATAAGTCATTATGCATGTGTGACGTAAATTCCGGACATTTACATATCAAACAAACTGATATATCTCAAAAAGAAAGCGAAGAAACGAAAATCTTCATAAGAAGTTACTTTATCATTTTAAAAGTTCTTCCAAATAAGACAATAAAAAATGTTGAGGTTAGGGGCACTTTAAACAACTCGATAAGTTTATATACCTTTCCTATATTTTATTGATAAGCATTACGGATTTATGTACATTTATATAATCTGCTCTTCTACATATCTTTTAATTTGTATACTTTATGCCTTAGTACGTGCATTTATGTACAGATTTTCAGAGCCTTTGGTTAAATATTATTTAGAAAACAAACAACAAAACAAACGTTAGTTCAAATTAAGAGTGATCAATAGGGAGTGCAAATCCCTATCATGTTTTCGAAATAAAATTGCTACTCACGTTTTTTGATTTTTTTATTATAACAAGATCCTAAAAGAAACCGTTAATGAAAACCTGTAAATATATATTTTAGTCTCTAGATTATGTTACTTAGACTTAGTTGATATTATATTTTGTAAATAGCTTAAAATATTATATTCTTGTACTTCCTTTTTACACGCCCCCTGTGGAAATCAGCTTCGGTTGACAGGGTTAGCGTGGGTAAATAAAGTTTTTCTATCTATCTATCTATACAATAGGAAAATAGTAATATTTCTGGCAAAAATATTTTATGGGAAAATTTGATAGTTTTATGTTGTTTTATAATTTTCCCTATCGAGCCACCTTATGTTTGTCAAATATTTAAAAAACAAATATACCTCATAACCATATTTACAATGCAAACCAATTTCAAAATCTGCTCTTGTTTCAAGTTTATTCGGGAAATGTGGCTTGACTAGTCGAATGGAAAAGCTATAAATCAATAATTGGATATTAGTACTTTTGGAATAATATTTTATTTAAAATAATATTTTATTTGTTTTATTGATTTAGTATTATCTAAAACTATATAGGCGTTTATGGCAGCAAGACAAGCTGCAGCGACGGTGATAGTCTACCAGTAATAACACTAAATGAACAACAATATTGTAAGTGGGAGTTTACAATATATATGTTCCTTTTTCTATCATGTTTTGTTTTGCAAAATAAAAATTAATCATTTTTTAAAGTGCCTATGAGACGAGGTCTGTTTTTATGACCCACTTTCGGTTTTTCAATTACGGTACGGGAAAGTGCTTTAATCGACGTCCAAACATCGCTATTTTGATAGAAAATGTATGGGACCGAAGCAGCAGTCTAGTGACGTCACACGTTAGAGTTTATATGTTTTTTGTGGTGCATGAAAATATTACTGATGTTTGAGTTAGAGTCATTACTTCCTCCTCTGAAGGCGACCGTTTATTTTTGTCCTAGAATTGTCCAATTCATAAATTAAAACTATCCTAGATAAAATAAACGGGATTTTTTAAAGAACGAGGCAGTTACATACACTAACATTTTACTCGTACAAAATTCTGTGTCCGGTACACGAAGTAAGAGCCATTATTTCTTACTTCCAACTATGAACTCCTCATTCGAGAGAGTTTACTCATTTCGAAATATAAACCGTCTCTGAACGAGAACATATCATCTATACCGCTTTCTATTTTCTAATTATTTCCGTAACTTGTACCACCTTTTTCTTGTCATATTGTTTACTATTAGTTAGCCGTTTTATAATTATTCACGTATGTAAATTTAGACGTATATATAGATATATTCAACACCAGTGTTGATGTATAGTTTAAAACACGAGAAGCAGTGTTTTATCAGGTTTTATAGACTCGATAAAACACTGCTGTATATGAGTGTTTTGAATGGCTTCAAAAACGACTGCATCTAAATAACCATGTTTGCCAACTATTTAAGTGATTCAAGCCATTTTTGCCAAGAATATCGAAGGAAAAGTTTATGTAAATCAGGACGAATCTTTATCAACACATAAAGACACGATACGGTCATGATTTTCCTTTGTGTTTTCCTCATGAATTATTAATGAGTTTTTGAATTAATTTGAGCCTACAATCTCTAGCTGGATATGACGCTGACGCAGGTGTGTTGGACATTTTAAATGTTTTCCGAATAATAGTGTAAGGTAGGACTAATTTTCTCTTTTAACTTTCAATAATGTTTTCGTTGCTTCTATCTTATGATATAGCCAGTTGTTTTGAGAGCTAATATAGGATATTTCTTATTTTTTCTACCATACATTGGCTTACCCTGCACGCATTCGTTTAATAGTAAGTTGAGGAAAACCAAATGCCTTCTTCCAAACAGCATTCGTCTTCATTTGTCCTGCTAATTCTCGTCCAGCACTACTATAGTACAAAGACCCAGTGAATATTATCTTATTGCTTTTCTTTTTAGAAACAAAGACGTCTCCATCTACTTTGTATAACAAATGAGGACGAAGACCAAAAGTCATACCAGTTTCGTTAGATGCCTAGAAAAAATGACAGACACAGTCATCAAAGAAGGAATAATACCAAAAAAAAGAATAAAGAGGAAAACCAAGAAGAAGATCAAAATAAAACAATGATTAAGAACTGCATTCACCGCAATGTATTTTTTTTAATGATACCAAAATTCTCATTTCGTTTGATGTTATACAGTGTTTTGGTATCAGTCACAGTAGTTGTCCAGGCCTCTTGATGGGAGTAGGTGTTAAAATATCATTATGACATTGATAATTCGCAAAGAAAAACAAAACGAAAAATGGTTGCCTAATTAGTATAGTTGTAAATCGGATACAGTATATCGTCAGTGTTCCACTTTGGAAGGAAATTTTCTTCCACAGGTGCATCACTAAGGGGGAGGGATAAGATATTATTAACCTTGTTTGCAAAAGTTCTTTGTGTTCCTCATTTCTCGAACCCCCTCTCCCCTAGTGACGCATCTGTGGAAGGAAATTTTCTTCCAAAGTGGAAACACTGAATATCGTCGTGATTTACATAAACGTTTCTTTCGATTTACTCAGCTACTGCAATGACTTGAATAACCAAAATAGTCAATATTATGAATATGTCGCAAACATGCGTTGCGATTTCATTCTTCGCAAACGGTGTTATTTCCTATACAAATAACTTAAAATTTTATTTGATAAAAACGCGGCCTTTTCTTCGCTATCTATCAATGAGCGTGCAGCATGCTAGCGTAGCCAATACGATTTCAGCATTTGCATTAGACCACACTTTAATCTTTTATAATATGACTGTGACGTAATTTTGTTTAATAATGCTAACAATGAAATCTGAGAGTGGAATACGCACTAAAATTCCGTATTTCCGACTGTAATATACCAGTTTTACCAGTTTGAAATATGGCTAAAACTCGGCCGTTAATAATTGACGACATTGAAGAACTAAACTTTGACAATTTAGATACTGAATTCTCGACTGCGGTCGACTTTTTTACAGAAACACAAACGACTTTTGGCGAGTACTGCGACAAACGAGAACGAAAATATATAATGGCGACAAACTGTCATCGACTTGGCGTTGAGTTCCCAGCAAGAAAACTCGATGTTTTGACAAATAATACGGGCAGGCGTTTTACTCGTTCCTCGCATATTTCCGAGAATTGTAAGGGCGAAACTCTATAAAATACCCGCCTTTATTCGCCGAACCATCGAATAAGATAAATGTATATGCTTAGTACCTTCATTTCAATTTCCACTCTCTCAACTGGTAGGTTATTTTTCATTGCGGTATTTTGAATTACTGCCCTAAAGTGGGCCCACTGCCAATTAGTCCGACCAATCAGTGTGAAATCTGTATCTCTTCCCAGAACAAGTTGAATTAACCTGCACAGAGTCTGATCCTCCTGACAGTTTTTCGGTGTGCCGGTTTTTGCCGTAATGTAAAGACCTTTAGGGATAGTAGTGGTAAAGGCAGATGCTAGAGGCTCTGATGTGTACGCCATGAATGGAATGTTCGTTAGATCAACTCGACGTGCAGACAGTGAAAGACCAATCTAGGGAAAATAGACAATTTAAGAAATTATTATATAGTTGCCAATGGAATGGTTTTATTTCCTATCTCGAAGAAAGGTCGTGAATGGCATTAACAAATAGATTTTACTCACTTTGCTTTTACTGTCTTTGGCTTCAAACATATCCAGATACTTCAAATAAATCCCGCTGAATGATGAAACCATCTTTGCTAATGACACATCACCAAATATAAGCCCAGCAGTAAGTAGATAATTGTTGCGTAATTTCCCAGCTATTATTTCAATGTTTGCATAACTTTTCAAGTTCTCAATATATGAAAGCCCTGTAAATTTCGCACTGAGGGCATCACCAACGTACATCTCCAGGGATGGCTTCATGATTCGAAGTAAAAACAGTCCGTAATTTTTCAATATCTCGCGAAGTTTCTCTGATGCTTCTTGCATCCCAAATGCCTCTTCAATCGTGTTAACATCGATTGGATCTGAAGAGTGACCGTTAATACGAATAGAATCGTATCTCGTTCGTTCTATTTCGACGCTAAAGTTTGTACCACAAAGTTGATAAAGACCTCGACCCACGAAAGTGTTGTGACTTTTAGAAACTCGATAAGATATCTGGATATCTGCTAGCTCTAAGTATTTGTGAGGCCAATAACTCGGCATAAAACCTAGCGGTATTTCAGTAGAGTAGGATTTATCCGCATTGAGCTTAATAACCAATCCTGGAACTGCTTCATTGGGGTGTAGGTGAACCATATTTGGCAAAGAAACCGTTCGCATATATGAACTGTTCAGAAGTTTTTCTGGTGTTGTTTCGAACTTAACACAGTATCCTGAAAGTTCTCCTCCATTTATCAACCGTCCAATATCAAGAGTTGAGACATTTTGACCAAATCGTTTCAAATATGCTCTTATAGCAGCTGGAAGAAGGCTGGATGAGGTCTCTTCAAATATAGCATTACACCACTTAGAGGAATTATGTAGTGCATGTGGTCTTGTTGGGGTCAATTTACCTATTAAAAAATAGAAACATAAAGCTAATGTTTCTTCACTCAGCACACAAAGCTATAGGTAAATAGCCACATAACATCACATACCGAGCACGTGTCATCGCACGCATTATGTTACAGTCTATCCAGTGACGTAACGGACTATAGTCCGGTTTATTGTAGTTTATCTTAGGGTAACTCCTAATTAAGGGCCCCCGACCTCAAAGGGCCCTAGATGAATCTGATACTCACATGATCATATAAAAATAGTTTTCCTTGTGTGATCTGACCAATTTCAAAATTATTAATAATTATAATAAAGACAGTTACGTTTCTGAAATCTGGCGTAATATTTCGCAGTCCGATCTCTTGTCAGCGGTCCTTACCACCAACCTGCACGTACTTCATGTTAAGCCCGTTTTCCACTTTACCATTTCGCTCGCCGCTAGAGAAACATTATTTTTCCCGTTTTCATTGGTCGTCAACTGAAAAAAAAGATGTCATTGTGGAAATATTTCGCTAGAGGCGAGCGAAATGGTGAAGTGGAAAATGGGCTTTAGAACCACACGACGTTCGGCGGACGTTTGTTTTGTGCATGCTGTGTGGAAAAATTGCGAAATATCTGTGTATACTGATGTGTTCGATCATGACAATAAGAATTATTACTATACGTTTACTAGATGTTATCATTTGGCGGATTTTCTATTTTCCTTCTGATTATCTTCATTAAATATGCATGTAATAGAAGATTAATTTAATGCGAATTGTGAAGGTCCACTTGTACTGAAAATATAATGAAATTTTGATCTTTTTCAGGCTCTAGCTTTGAAGTCTGAACGCACATTTTCTAAGGGCCCCGGTAGCTCCGTTACGCCACTGAGACTATAACATACATAATGTCAAATGTTATCACGCTAATATGTCACATAATAGCACGTTCCTCTCTCCTTTCCTCCCGTCATTACTCCATAAATGAGATAATAGTACATTCAATAAGTTGCGTATTACCTACCTTGTCTTCGAAGACGCATGGCATAAATGGAACACGATGCATGTTGTTTTGGTAGAATTCCAGATAATTGGTCTAAGAAAAGGTAATGTGAATTTAATTGTGTATGTTTGCGTTCATTTAGCCTCATCTGTTTAAGAATAAGACGCGACTTTCTACTTACCAGGTACACCGAGCTCCAAGCAAGAATCTTGTTTGACAGGAAGGAATGAACAATCTGGTATGATCTCTCCGGCTATTGGCATAGTCCGTAAATACTGAAATTCTTTCGAGCATATGCGAACTTCCAATACTTCACAATCTCTCCGGCAAATGAGATGTGGTGTTACATTATCTTCTTGGCAAGGAGGAAAGAAGTAATAACATAGCGCTTTCAGAGCAAATTTACGACACTGACTTGAAGTATATGTTGTTACAAAAGCCAAGCTGTTGGTCAATCTTGCCTCGAACTCTCGCTGTGTGTTATTTTCCGAGATGAAAATCATTTTGCCAGCTTGAATGTAGTTTGAACAAACTGTTCCAATATATGGTTCACATTTTCCTCTAAAGAGAAAGTGCTATGTTAATATAATTGCAAACAGAAAGGAAGGAAGGGACGGAGAGAGGAAGGCAGGCAGGCAGGCAGGCAGGCAGGCAGGCAGGCAGGCAGGCAGGCAGGCAGGCAGGCAGGCAGGCAGGAAGGAAGGAAGGAAGGAAGGAAGGAAGGAAGGAAGGAAGGAAGGAAGGAAGGAAGGAAGGAAGGAAGGAAGGAAGGAAGGAAGGAAGGATGGAAGGAAGGGAGGGAGGGAGGGAGGGAGGCAGGCAGGAAGGAAGGAAGGAAGGAAGGATGGAAGGAAGGAAGGAAGGAAGGAAGGGAGGAAGGAAGGAAGGAAGGAAGGAAGGAAGGAAGGAAGGGAGGGAGGGAGGGAGGGAGGGAGGGAGGGAAGAAGGAAGGAAGGACGTGAGTGAGTGAGGGAGGGAGAGAGGACTGGAGAGAGGAATGGAGAGAGGGAGGGAGGAAGGAAGGGAGGAGGGAAGGGAATGCTATGATATACTGTGACATATTAGCGTGATGGCATCTGACATGATGTAATACGATGTCAGGTTCTTCTCTGGATAGTTAAGTTAAAGATAGCAAAGACCGTGAAATATGGCAAATATCGTTTACAAAAGGGAAAATTGCCTCGACATGGTACATGATGCACTTTGCCAATCAACAGATTAAAAATCATACTTGAATTCCTGATTATTAGTTTGAGCTTCAGGTTCGCTGTGTGGTACTCCTCTGTCTGTGTTATCAGGAATACCGATTAATATACTGTACAATGTTCTTATTATGTCAGCGTTCGTATTTTCTTGTGAATTGTCGGATTGCATTGTTCTGCTTTCTACAACAAAAAATAAAGATTGTTTTTGCTGTTCACATTGTACAAGACATCAAAAAATAAGATAGGTTAAAGTGTCTATCTCACGTTTGGGGATTTTATATATTCGTAATATTTGGGTCTTCCTGAGCAAAATCATAATATATCTTGTCGGCTGAAAATTTCATCTTCATGGATTTTTTTGTTGTTAAAGTTATTGGATGTGATGTCACAAGAGGCATTTTTGTGGCAAGTAACAAAAGAAAATTGGTTTGGAATGCCTCTTGAGACATCACATCCGGTAACTTTGACAGCGAAAAACTCCATGAAGATGAAATTTTCGGCTGACAATATATATTACTAGGAGTTCTTATCAGAAGTGAAATGCTGCCTCTGGACTGACACAGGAGCAGTGGTACGAGGTTGGAGCAGTGTTCAGGATCAGGCATGCCAGCAGAATGATGCTAGAAATTTTCTATAGCATAGAGGATCAAATAAATAGACTGTAGAATCTAAACCACGTATCAAGCTAAGGCGATCATATGATATAGCCTTCTAATATTAAAATAACATACGGAAATCATATGGCGCGTTTATAATGTCAAAATTCAATATGACCATTTGAACGCCATACATCTGATTCGAACAACATTTACTCGAAACGAGCAAGCCTAGCGAAGTTATAAATTTTCCATTCAAGCGACACTTTTACCAAATCGAACTTCACGTTTGTAATATTTCTGAATTGAACGAGAGCGGTCATATTTCAAACTGAAATCTACGTCACAAAACGTCATAAAACTGGACAGACATCCAGAAGGATATCTACTGTGCCGAGTCTATGTTCGCTTTACATAGTTCCGCGAAGAGGTCTGGACCCGAAATACAGCACGTGTACTGCCTCCCTGAGGGTCGGCAGCAATGATTTTGCTCAGGAAGACCCAATGATTTCGGCAAACGTGAGATAGGTACTTTAAGAATAATGTTAGCATAAAGCCTGAATAATACCTGAAGTAAAAATCCTCTGGCAGTTTGTTGGTTTATTTTGTCTGTTTCCCGTTGGTAGTCCACTGCATGTTGGCAACTGGTATCTTAAATTCGCCGACATTCCTTTGGCCATCGTGAAAACATCCCGACACGTCTCTTTTTCCAGTTGCAAACAGTCTTGTTTACAAATTGGTACAGATCTGGGTTTGACCGATCTTGGATTGCAAGGTGGAAAGAAGTGTTTACAAAGTGAGGGAAGAATATATGTCTTGCATTGCACAGAACAGTAAGATGAAATTCTTCTAAAGATATCTTGAACATTTTGTTCAATTTCTCGTTCCGTTTGTCCAAACGATATAAACGTTTTCGTCGTTTTCCCGATGTATGCCGAACACAGGTCGCCCGAGTATACTTCACATCTAAAAATTACAATTACATTTAAAATGTGAGCATTTTTATCTCACCATACTGCGATATTCCGACTAGCTAAGTGATATACTTATACGATATAAAAAGCTTGGAAAAAACGTATAGCTTGGGAAAACGTATTAACCATGCAGGTGAATGGCTATATTGGAGAGTTCTGAAAGAACTGTTAGAAACTTAGCAGAATAATAATAATAATAAGAGATATAAAAAGCACTATGTATATAGTGCTTAGTGCCAGAAATGTAGTGCTTTCTAGTATTTAATCTGAATATGCTATGCCTTATGTTTAAGGTTAAACACAAACTACTGCCAAAGAATATTTTAAACTTATTCCAAAATTCACCCTCATAACTTAAGGAACGCAGACTTTTACATTCCCAGCTTCAATTCCGTTCTATATGCCGGTAAACATTTACTAAGATGCTTTGGATTAAATTTAAAGAAAAAAATATTGATTCACTTTGTACTTTTAAGAGTACTATTAGGAAAATGAATAATGTAGTAATTGTCCTTTATGTAGTAATTAGTTATTAATTAGTGTAAGTGGTGTATTCTTAAATTAATAGTATTTTATATTGTAATTATTAATTTTTAGTGTAAGCATTAGTTTCATTACCATTTAGTGTCCCTGATTAGTAGACTATTTATAGTTGGCTAGAAGATTGACACATTAATAAGGTTTATAATAATAATAATAACTAGAAGTTACTATCGCAAGGAAAGTGCTGCCTTGAAATCCAAGGCAGTCGTGATATTGTGAAAAATTGTAAACATAAGTGGTTGGCTTATTAAAGTCAAAGTTGCAGCAGAGGTAGTACAGCCTCGTACCCATGCGGTTATGGTTTAGGTAATACCAGAGCACTCAGCAGTGAGCTCTACATATATATGGAGCTCACAGTGAGCTTGCTGGTGTAAGACATTCATTACACAGGGCCGGATGAAGCATTTGCAGATGCCTTCCTTGTTGACCTCGCTTGTATACTGTTGTAAACCGTTCTCAATATCTATTCACAATATAGTAGTTCTTGAACACGTATAATATTAAAAAGATGTAATAATAATAATAATGCTCCATCTCTTTCACTATTCTTCCTCTGATAATAATTTGTTTTGTAGAACTTTCCAGTATCGCCATTCACTATGGTTGTTTGTTGTAGCTATTGTTTGTTGCCAATATCCTTTAAAGTATGTACTGTAATTAATCAGGCTGATTTCGTATCCTGGAGTAAGACACTACTTGTTACACTTCGTGATTATATAACATCTACCAAGATACGAAATCGATCTGATTAATCCCAGTGTGTAAATGTACCTTTATTTAGATCATTATAACACATGATAATGGAACGGGAACTGGATAGCAAACTTAACGAAACCGGAAACAAAGTTTGCAAAGTTTGCTATGGTAATTATATAAGATTATAAGCAGTTATAATGTACCTAACAGGTGGGCCTACATAGCTACAATCAGACACAACTGAACTTAATATTATACCATTGTTTAAATTCATCAATAACTTATCGTAGCCATGTGGCAGACCTGGAAATAGTGGTGGATCCTTGGATCCTCGTTCCAAGAAAATATTTTAGTTGTAAGAAAGTTTTGGGCTGGCAAGTCACAACTGACAACTCCCACTTAGAACGCATGTGGCCTGTGGGCACTAGGGCCTGTTACTGTACTGCACTACCGCGCAGTATCACTGTAGGTGTAGCCGTGTAGGTTATTCTGTGAGTGTGACAGTCTGTGTAGCTACACAAGTACACAACTGCCTAAACTCTAAAGATAAAAAATTATATTCAATTCAATGGATTTTGCTACAGTGCTACTAGCAAATTGCTAGGCACGGCTTTGTTAACGATTGTTTTAGACTTTTAGTCCTGCGAAACGTAGTGCAACCATCATGTTTTCGAAGAAATTATTTGGCCTCCTTATCGTAGGATCCACGAAAGGTTGGAATTATTTCCAGGTCTGCCATGTGGGACCATCAGTTGCTGCATCAGCCGCTTATAAGCGTATAATTACCATAGCAAGTTGTGCAAACATCATTTACAGTTTCGAAACATCGTTTTAAGTTTCCTATCCCAGTTCAACTTCCATTATCCAATGGTTAACACAAGCTACAGGAAAGATGTATAAACAAATGTATAGCAGAAAAAGTTTCGTTTACCTTTCAGTATGGAGAGGATTAACTCCTGCATTAAAAAAATAACAATTATTTTAATACAAAAAATAGCAAATGGCTTTTTAGGGTAATACGACGTGAATCTTTGGCGGGTAGGAGTGTTAGTCCTAGCGTCACATGAGGGCATAAGGGAGAGGGAGGAGGTAATGGGAACTGTTACAAGTATCACAAGGCGGAACGGTATCAAAAACAAGCAAAAAAGTGACACGTATTTTGTGAATAGCCCTTAGTTGAAATTAAAATATGTTAGTTATGGAGTTGGAAAAGGTTGAAATGTGGTTTTAGCTAAACCTTTACAGGAAACTTTTTCACCTGATGGAGAAAGACAGAGAACTAGAGGAATGAATCAAACGAATGGATACGAATAGTCTTCGTAAATCTTCCTGTTTGTGGTTACTGAGAATAAGTCACAGCTGTGAATCGTATTCAGAATCGTATTCAATGCGATCGCATTAAAAACAAAAATGCGAAACATTGCAATTGTGTTTTACTTAACTGTTTATATATTGTGTTGTATATAATACACACTAATGGTTATGTATGGTGAATGTTGGATCTTGGAGTGTATGTGTATATATATATATATATATATATATATATATATATATATATATATATATATATATATATATATATATATATATATATATATATATATATATATATAATATATAACATCATTAGTTACCAACCTTTAATATTTAATTGAGCCTTGTTTGAAGTCACTTGTCCCAATGAATTTGTTGCTTTACAGGAGTAAAGACCATAGTCCGTAACTCTAACGTTTCTTATCCTTAATAATCCTCCCCAGGAATAAGATTTTTCACGAAAACGCCATGTATGGGGAACGATTACGTCATTTTTTCTCCATCGTATCGTCGAAGGAGAACCAGTTATTTCACATCGAAATAATGCAGTTTTTCCCTGTTGAACTGTGACATTCTGTAGTGGGCGTAGTAGAAATGGTTTTCCTTCTACAAATTATCATATTTAAAGTTAGTGAGATTGAAGTTTTTTTGGGTTTTATTTATTTATGGATTTAATTATTTAGAATATCATTAATAATTCACGAAGAAAAGACAAATGAAATCAGTGGTATTACGGAGATTGTGTATCTGATACAAAATTCTGCTGATTTACATAAACTTTTACTTCGATTTAATTGGCTAAAATAATGTCTTGAATCTTCAATATTGTCGATAAACATGAACATTTAGTAGATGTACGAGTATCCTAAGCTATTTCCCTCCTTCGGTTTGTGCTTGTATATCCGATACAATATGGCCGCTTATGTTGTTAATAGTACTTAATTTTGTCTACCAGCAACAAGATGAATGATAAGTAATAGCTAAAATACAAGCGGCAGATCTGTATGAGCCCGAGCACGAGCCATTGTAAATTCCATACAGATCTGACGCGAGTATTTTATCGTACTTGTGAAATGAACCAATGAATGATGCTATAGGCTTAATTAGTATTCATAACTTTGTAAAAGATCGTCCTAATAAGCATTCATAACTTTGTTAAAGATCGTTTAATCAGTATTGAATTTTATTGAGCTTTACAAAGCTATACATGTGACCAAAATACCACGCTGTGATTGTGGCTTAGTCTCATTAATTATTCATGAATTTCACAAGTTACTGTAAAGACAGCGCACAGCATAAGCTAATTACTTATATATCTAATTAACTACTAGATATATATTGGTTATTATAGTGATGATACTATATAAGTTGTAAATTTAACTGGATGAACTAATCTAAGTAAAATAATCATAAACTATTGAACTAATTTTAAAGTAACTATGCACTGGATGTTTGAGCTGGTATAAAGACAATAGGAATTTCCCAGAATTTTAAAACCATTTTCCTTTCTGAGGCTTAATTATTCATTCATGCATTAGTTATAGGGTTACACTTTAACTAAACTGAGCGCTAGATAATTAATTAGTGTCGACCTAGTGCGAGCGACATAAGCATAAGCAAAAGATGATCAATTCGAAAACAAAGCATGACTTCTCCTCTGGGAATTGGGAAGACAAAACAACGAGAACTTTTCTTTGTTTTGTCTTTTGTTCTGCTCTTGGCTTATGCTTGAACTATGATCTTATGCTTATACGTTGATCATTATGTCGCAGGCTTGACTTCATTCCTTTGTTTTGTCTTTTGTTTTGTTATTTTTGTTATTGACAAATAGAATATTTCAACAAAACAAAGCGGCATCTTCCCTGAAGGAAATGAACCCAACGAAAAAAACGCAATTTTAGAACATTAGGGATGGAATGTTGAGAAATTTTAATTTGCTAAAAGTATCGAACTTCTCAAAGTACTAACGACGCCCTTGTATAGCTACATTTTAAGAATTGTAGCCTAAATTTCTCTGACAAGGAACCAGTTTGGAGTCTCGTTTTAGAAAGTTTATTGAGCGTGGTTGGTTGGTAAAATGATATAATATGAAAAGGAGAAATAAGAGAACTTCAATGTGTCGAAAAATACTTTAGTAAGAGTACTTATGGATATTAATGGACGACGTCAGGTCTGTCAGATGAAGAAGGACACATCTTCCGAAACGTCGTCCATCAATATACGTAAGTACTCTTACTTATTAAAGTATTTTTCGACACATTGAAGTTCTCTTATTTCTTCTTTTCATATTATATCCAGTTCTTTTGAGAACTTATCAGCTTTCATATTTATTCTTGGTAAAATGATATGGTTGGACCAATCTGTGAGAGATGTAAGATTAGAACTGTATAGACTATAGTGGACGTATACTCAGGTATGCTTCCGAAAGGTACACTTTGGTATGCCTTTCCTATGAAATCTCTAAGTATAGTGACGACAGAGAAAGATTAACTGATGAGAAAAAGATTAATTAATAAGAGCAAGGCCAATAACAGCACCTTGAGTTTCGTCGAATAATACTTTCATTGTTGATTAAAATCATTTTTACAAAATAATGTTACCAAGAAGAAGAACGTGAGTGAAAAAAACCCAGCTACGACACACGTTTGTACTAAAATAATAGACATACTTAAAGCATAGAAAGTAGACTGCACTTTGATACTACAGATGTCTAAAATAACTATACACTTTGCGGTACAATTGTTCTTTTGAATAAGCAGAATTTTCTGAATAGTTGGTGACAGTACAATAAGCTCGCAACAGCAATATTATAACTATGTTAAAATAGATGTCATGCACGCTTCCACGACCCTCTTGTAGAACCATGATAAAAGTGCGATATATTTTTTACTTTTTAAGGGAAAAAACAATAGTGCAGGCGCCGGCCCGATGGTTGAACACTTGTTGATGAAAGGTAATAGACTCTCTCAAGTTATTTGTAAAATTCTGGATTAAAGTAGTATAGGAGATTATAGGAAGAATATTCTTATAAAAGGGCTGCAGCGAAGCGAGTGAGTTTCTCATTACTAATACTGCACTGTGAATTACATTGTACGAGTTAAAACATGTTTTATAAAATATATTGAACTTCATTTTAACTGACAACTTGTTGTTTGCATAACTCTCTGTCTGCCCCCAATTAATACGCTTCTAATTCACGTGTCGCATCATCAATAGTTGAACTGAGCAGTCTGTGCTTTAAGTGCAGACGAAATACCCACGAGCCTGTCGAAAGTTAGTGCCATGATTCCTGTTATTGTCATATTCGTACCCTTAATATAATGTGTTATTGTTATTGAAACCAGCTATCATGCTTGGTGAGAGTTTTATAACAAAACAGAGACACAAAAATAGATAGCACAACTGGTGCGCGAGCCAAACCCGTGCCTGTTGTTGATGTTATTCCAGGTATTACCACATACTTTTTAGAAAGCATGCAACTAGATATTCTACTCCATTGGGCAATCAGGATGATTGTGGTCGCTGGATTACCAACCTTACCAAATTAATGGTTATATTGAATGAATATTATAATGCAACTGCCAGACCTGTTCCAGCTGAGAATCAAACCAGCGACTGCGCTCGTTTTAAACCCATAGGAAGTCGTTGAATGAATATTTGGCACTCAAATCGCCAGTTTTATACAATATATTTGATAACACACAACATTATTTTTATCTCATTATTGCGGATTACAATTTGGATCGAAGCTACGTTTCGAGAATTGTGGAGGCAACTATGGGGCTTAATCTTATTTTTATGTTTGTCAAAGACTTTAAAGTTTTAAAAAGTTTTAAAAAATAACTAGGCTTATATCGAATTGAAACATGACGTGCAAATAAATTTGTACGGAGTGACAGATCAATCCAGGAGGGAGTTCATGTATTAAGAAAACTTATTTGACTAGACTGGCTATCTTTTCGTCAAAAATATTCATAAAATACTTAGGCTCATTCCTTCTCACGAGGCTATGCTTATAGTTTAGATTTTCGTGCATATTTACTTCTTTTCTGTACCCCCCTGGATCCTCTACTCATAATAGCAATAATAATTAGCATATCTAAAATGTCATTCTCGATATAAGATATTGCATAAAAAGAAAATGTTCGCTTGCTAAGCTTTAAAACCTGTTGACCTCATTTCCTCTTTTGAAGTCGACAGGTCAAAGGTTAGAGAGAAAATCCATCGAGAACTATTAATGCTTACTTCTGTATCTCATTTGATGCTTTCCGCCATATTGGATGCGATGGGTAGCACGAGAGTGTGTCTGGACAAAAAAAAAATACAAAATTCAGTTCATATGTTATATCCAATCGCAATATCCTATCGCAATATATCGCGTCTATAAATATATCATCGATTTATCGGTTGGTTGGTTCTGTTGGTTGGTTAATTGGATGGATGGATATTTATATGGATGGTATGGATGCATTCTTGATGGATATCATGATTTATCATTATGTCGACCGTATGTAATTAGCACTCCCTAAGATACTTGGGTGCAAGCTAGATGCTGAGACAAAGAGCAGTGTTTCACTAACAAATTTTATAGAAAAAAATCTGAAAATAGGATATAGAAAAACTGTAAATTGTCGGAACTTGAAATAACTGACACGTTTTTAACATAGTTAATATATATATTCTAGAAGGCGCGAACGGTATACATTTACTAAAATTCTATTTATTAAAAATCTGCATTTTTTACAGCTGAAATAAAAGTTTTCTATCTATAAAGTACTACTTCTTACCATGAAGTGTTAATTTAGGATCATTATCGTTAATATTTTGCGTGATATAGTAAATTATTTGCTTCTCAAGATTTAACGCAAACTCAGTAAAATGTTTCTGAACCCCAGACGGGAATCGAACCCGCAACCTTCTGATCTTCGAATCTTCGAATGTCTGGGTCTCAGCATTTTTCTGAGTTTGCGTTAAAACGTGAGTAGCAAACAATTTACTATATTGAAATAACCAAGCTGCAAGTCACATTTAATATATATTTTGCGTGATATTGTCAGTTTAAAATTCAAAATTGTTTTTATATCTGCTATAAGTTCCAGTTCTTTGTCCACACGGTGACAATTCGTAGTACCTATGGATTCGTTGGTTGGATGGAATTAGCTTCGATGTTTGTAACAATAAAAAAAAATGTACAAGAAATTTAATATACGATTGATTGCCTCGTATATATGTTCAAATGAGCGTAAAAGGTTTTGCTTGAGGCAAATATTAGTCAATGATCTTTGTAAATACATTATATTTGTGCTTGTGTCTCGATCAAGACAGCTAGTTACCCTTTTGAATCATCTTACATATTAATACCACAATGAAAACAAACAATTTAGTAGTAGAAGACATAACGTAACGTACTGTACGACCACACATGGAGCGCGTTCAGTGTTACGATTTCCAGAAACTACAAATTCAATTCGAACCTATCTAAATTGATCTAGGAAATCACAATGTTATTGCTGATGACCAGCATGCTTTTTATCTAATATATTATTACAGTTAATAGACACTTCCCGTTTTTGCTTTAATACTCACGAAACACAGCCATCCAAGTTGAAATTGGCCGTTGACAATGAGATGATTATATCCAACCTCGATTTCAAGCTATTGTCGATTTGATAAATACCTATAGTAGTATACTGTAGCCAGTTATCATACAGCAACGTGCAACTTAAAAAGATCACAAACTATATATAGATATATCCTGATTTCTTTCAATAATCAAAAATAAGATTGAAGTAGATGCTTGTGTCGGAGATGAAACACGTGATCGCTTCTCCAGTCTCTACCTGGGGGCATTCTTATGTGGGTGTTTTCGAGAAAGCTCTATAACCTGCTTGAACATAACGATAATACAATATAATAAATTGGTTTAATAGTTCATTTAGTTCTATTGAACGCCGAAGTAATACGATCCGTATTAAAATATTTACTGTCGAAAACTGACTGGAGGACAGTGTATAATTTCCTTGTTTGTTTTAAAGATTTTTCCGCTATTGTTTTGAAAAGGCAATTGAAAACGATGTTTTAGATTTTATCGCTAAAATAACAAAAGCCTCTTCCTATGAGTATTTCTCTCAAAATGAAGCGGCATAGTTCCAGAATTCTGGTTTTGGAAATTTCAAAAGACGTTGTCAAACCTGTTTATAATCACGACTGCTAATACACTAGTATTTCAAAAAATGTTCATTCCAGTGAAGAAAATCCACATTGGATTGAGATCACAATTTTATTTAGTAATTTATGACAGGTGTTTAGTTAACGAACTAGACGTCACGGCAGTCACTCGACTAAGATACTAAACTATGGCGGTCTTACTAAAAGCCCAAGGTAGCATAAGACTTTTCTTGTTTGCTAAGTAATCATAGCGTTATTTTTCTAATAATATGAATTGTTTGTATTTCATCAGGAAATCAGCGCGGTTAAACAGCGGTGTACGCCATGGAAAAGTATAACGTAAATCAAATCAGGCATCGGTGACAACGTTTTATCTTTCTATATTGAAAGCAGACGTACTTCACAATAATTTAAAAACTGTCAGATGCAGACCATCTGCTAGCCAAAAACTAGACAGAGTTTCTTACATTTCTCGCAGTAATTTAAAACCTCCATTGTAACTTTAAAACTGAACAAAAAACGTCTGTGAGGAAGTGTTTACCTTGAAAACAACCGTGGTCTTAAACCAATGGTTGTCTAACTCATGTGAACGTTTGAAAAATATACGGCTATAGTAAGACGTTTAACCTAACTACGAAGAGTTGACATTTAAGTGATCATTTACAAAATAATACATAAATTAATTCCTCAAAGTGATTAGCTCTACCCTGTGTAGTGAAGTGAATTAACGTGCATAAAGGCTAGTTTTCACTAGAAAAGCATAACGACATATGCAAGCGCAGTTAGCACTTCATGCAGGTAGGTTAACCCCTTTGTACTTAGGAAGAACAAAGTGTTAAATTGACCATAAAGTGCGATGATGCGCTTGCGTATGTCGTTATCCTTATGCTTTATATGTCACTAGTTTAAACTACTCGGTAGGCTTTAACGAATCAGCCATCGTGTAGTGTGTTGCGGAAAATCGTGTCGGTCGCTATCTGGCTGGATGGTTTTGCGCATTTCATCACAATAACTGCGCAACCAGTTTTTGTTTTGTATAAACGTGCGCATATATAGGGATACGACGGCAATACTATCCCGTGTATACGTAGCAATGTGTGACAAAGGCCAGGCAACAAAAATACTTCAGTTATTTTCAAAAATAATTAAAACTTCTTTATAAATTACCTTACAGGATTTGAACAAGAGCTCGATAACCAAACCTATAGTTAATGTCAGTTCCTTATATTTTTTCTGTACTGCAGGTTCCACGTTCAGTACGCGAATATACGCTGTATATATATATGCTATAAGCCGTCTGAGCGCTAGCCGCTCTGTTGTTCGCATAATAAGTGTTTATCGATATAGATGCACTGAGCATCATACAGATATAAGGCTACGAATTTCTACGTGTTATTGTTAATAAATATTTTGTGTGGTACCAGTTGTTCCGCCATTATTAAGCGGGAGGACACTTAAAGAAAGACTTTCAGTGGTCGTTTGAAAGGAGGATTTGTCAGTTGTAAGTATAATGTTACCGTGAAATACTGAGTTGTATTCAGCTCACCTTTCTGGCCAGTACACGACTATTTCCAATAAGCTCTGTAATGAGAAGAAGTGTATGGATACCAAAGAAAAGAACACAAACCATACCAGTTTGGTTTTTCATCTTTATAATGCTTGATAAAAAGGTACTCTTGGCGTGTCAACTTTCTCCAGATGTTTAATAGTACAACGAAGTCGTTCAATACTGCAAGCAGAGTAGACTGAAAATGAGGGTTTAGCGGGTGCACCACGATGTTTAAATGACACGCGATGTGCTGCGTCTCATTAGTAGAATATTGACCGCTTAATAAGGCTTGTTTATTTACTTGGGGAAGACCACACACAGCCCCTGCGCAATGATTTTGCCTTGAATGCCGTTGACGGATACACGCGGTGGACGTCAAGTGGTCTTAGTGAGAGGCAAGGCACTGAACAGAAAGCCTTTGAAGTACAGTTTATATCAGGCCAAGAAATATTAATCTGACAAATGGATTTTCTATTTTAAGAGGGATTGGATGAACTCTCTAGTTTTCTTCCTGAAGAGTTTTTTGAATTAGAAATTTCAATGTTGAGTTTGGTTGAGTGAATATTGTCAAATGCGGTTTCTAAATACAAAATTTCGTACAAATCAAGATTTTTCGTGATAGCCTGGCCACACAGTGTCGGAATAAGACAGCAATGGTAGTTTTTGTTTTATTTCCCGATCACGAAGCATTTCCACTAAACCTGTGTTACAAACATGCCAAATAGATAGACCGAAATCAAACAGAACATAATGTCATGGATTTTGAGTCGTTTAGTTCATGTGATACTTTTCGGTCTGAAATCAGATCATCTTGAAGACAGATTTGATTGAACCTAAAGTTGTTATCAGTTCATCAAATCTTGTCAAGACATATTAGGCGGCAACACTTGAAGAGCAAAGTTATTGCGTCGTGGCTCGTGTTCACTGTAAAACGACTCGGCTCTCACACGGGCAACGACAAGCAATACTTGTATTACTTTCGTATGGAATTATCTTAGCGATTATCTTGTGTAATTTGTAAGTCTAAAGGGCCATCTTTCATCACCCTATTTGAACTCGTGGGAAGATCATCCAGGATGTGACGTAATTATAATGAGTTCGGCACGGCGAAAGAAAGGTTCACCGAGAAAATGAGAAACAAATGTGCAGCATTTTGAAAAGTCCGTTTCGATAAAATTATGCTACGGCAGCTCGTTCTGTCATGTGATTAATAGCGAGGACTCAATTGCGGCGCGAAGTGTTTTCCGACTCGATTAGTGAGGGAGTTGTGAAAAAACCCAGCTGTGTTACTGATAAAAAGGATTTTATAGGCAGCCGCAACTATAGTATTAATTCGTTATTCTAGATTTCAAATGTATAAGCTTAATGTTTTTATTAGATTATCATGCAGTGTAGAATAGCTCAAACCAATGATAAAATAGATTCACGTGGACTCGCAACATTCTGCCATTCAGAGTTACTCCTGAAACCGAAAGATTTTTGATCAGTTTTTAATATTGCATATAAAAACCTTTTAGAGGGATTTTCGATAAGTTATTTTTGGGGGGAAGTCATCATAAAACTTTGGTTGACATGGGAAAGTTTACTGAGAAAATTTCCCGCGGATATTATTTTTACGACAACACTTTCCACAGATGATTTTTAGCTGTTGCAGAATCTGACATTCATCTTTCGATAATGAATTCCGGTGAAATTAATCGTTTAATGAAGCATTATGTGTAGATTATATTACAGTTTCAGTTATTACTTTATCACAATTATCGACAAATATTTCTTTGAAATCCTATATTTTTCTACATGCGTTTGACTTGTTTTCTCTGGGTACAGTACAGTATATAGCTAGTATATATAATAGCTATATTTGCTGGCGGAAATTAAAATGTACTATTTCATTTTATCTTCACTTGGATTGGCTCTGCCGCTGTGACCTCAAGTGCTCGTCACTATAACTATGACTATAGTAGAACAACGATTTTGTCGTGGTCGAAACCAGGTGAAATGTATAATCGTGTATAATAACTATATTAGTACAGGTAGTGTTTTCAAACAGTTCTTGTAAGAACTATATTTACCATGATTTCGACGTATTTTAAAGCTTTGTTCAAACTATGACTATGCATGACTTCTCAAACTGGTTCAGGTGTATTTAATAGAAAATTAAATTATAATTTTGACTGAAAAAGAGAAACTGTAAAAAAACTTCATTACCTTTCCATTTTCAAGATATCATCTAACGGAGATGATCAGAGTCAACTTTCATCAACTTATCTTTCATCAACTCTCGTCAACTCTCGTCAACTCTCGTCAACTCTCATCAACTTTCATCAACTTTCATCAACTCTCGTCAACTCTCGTCAACTCTCATCAACTCTCATCAACTAGTCTCATCAACTAGTTTCATCAACTCTCATCAACTCTCAGCAACTCTCTTCAACTCTCATCAACTCTCATCAACATTCGTCAACTCTCATCAACTCTCATCAACATTCCTCAACTCTCATCAACTCTCATCAACTCTGAACTCTCATCAACTCTCGTCAACATTCGTCAACTCTCATCAACTTTCGTCAACTCTCGTCAACTCTCGTCAACTATTATCAACTCTCATCAACTTTCATCAACTCTCATCAACTCTCATCAACTCTCATCAACTCTCGATGACTCTCATCAACGCTCAGTACGTTTCATCAACTCTCATCAACTCTCATCAACTCTCGATGACTCTCGTCAACGCTCAGTACGTTTCATCAACTCTCATCAACTTTCGTTAACCTTCTTATCAACTCTCAGCAACTCTCATCAACTCTCATCAACATTCGTCAACTCTCATCAACTCTCATCAACTAGTCTCATCAACTAGTTTCATCAACTCTCAGCAACTCTCATCAACTCTCATCAACATTCGTCAACTCTCATCAACTCTCATCAACTCTCATCAACATTCGTCAACTCTCATCAACTCTCATCAACTCTCGTCAACTCTCGTCAACTCTCATCAACTCTCATCAACTTTCATCAACTATTATCAACTCTCATCAACTTTCATCAACTCTCATCAACTCTCATCAACTCTCATCAACTCTCGATGACTCTCATCAACGCTCAGTACGTTTCATCAACTCTCATCAACTTTCGTTAACTCTTATCAACTCTCAGCAACTCTCATCAACTCTCATCAACATTCGTCAACTCTCATCAACTCTCATCAACTAGTCTCATCAACTAGTTTCATCAACTCTCATCAACTCTCAGCAACTCTCATCAACTAGTTTCATCAACTCTCATCAACTCTCAGCAACTCTCATCAACTCTCATCAACTCTCATCAACATTCGTCAACTCTCATCAACTCTCATCAACTCTCATCAACATTCGTCAACTTTCATCAACTCTCATCAACTCTCATCAACTCTCATCAACTCTCATCAACTCCCATCAACTCTCAGCAACTCTAATCAACTCTAATCAACTCTCATCAACTCTCATCAACTCTGATCCGCGACTCAACTCTAATCACTCTCATCGATTCTCGTGCACACTCGCCAATTATCATCTATATTTTGAGCCGGTTTAAATTTTGATGATTCTTTGAGACAATGAGAGTTTGGAATAAGTTGAAAAGATGAAATGTTTTGGTAGGAAATAAATACCTGGAACATTTCGGTGGAAGATCGGAATTTGATTAGGATTAGTAAACCGAAATAGCTGCATATGCTGTGTAAAGATGGACGCCACGCATGTAAGAATCAGAACTAGAAAATATTCCTGCTCTAAAATTATATATTTTTGCTAGTGCATGTGTTTTGAATTTCAATTGAATGACACTGATATACTTCGATCTGCGACACAGAATTAGTCACATTATGTTCCGCACATTGTGATCTATAAAAACGTCATATTGTTATAGAAGACGAAAAAAAAGTTCGTGTTTCTATTAATTATTGTAAAACTCGTTCTCCAGACCAGATCTTTGAAATTCAAAAAATGCACACTGACGATGTTTTTCTTCGCATTCGGTGAGGACCCTCCTCATTCTTACCCTGAGTGCCAGAGGTTCTTCTTCGCTCGTTGGGGGATAACGGGGGCTCATTCTCCAAAATATTTCAAATCTTTTCATCATAAACTGAGACGAAAACTTCCTTTTTAGGTAACTTTTATACGATAACCAAAATGCTAACCCAGCAGTAGAAAGATCAGTACTCACTAATAGGATAAGTTATTAATCCGCCTTGTGCGCTCATTAACCAGATTTCGCGCGCTCAAGCTTTAAAGATATCTTTTCATGCCTAGTATATACTATAGATTTACTATTTTCATCTCAACTTAAATTGTTGGGAGGATACTCACCGTATGTGGTTTGATTTCAAGCATCATTAAGTGATAATGCGGGATAATCTTGACTCTACTCAGTACGACGGGCAACGCTTATAAATGCACAACTATTCTAGTTATTCCACTCTTGCGGTGAACCGTCCGCTGTTCAAGACTGAAATTTTCATGTATCTGTGAATTATCTTGATTTCATGTCACTTTTTTTAAAGATTATCGCCAACCCAACTTTGGAGCTATATATAGTAAGCTCATTAGTTCAACGAGATGGTAACAACGTGACGGCTTACGGCTATAGTGACGGTTGGATGGTAAACCTTCTCCCTATCTGAGTGAATGTTTGCGAAGCTAAACTTGAAAAAGATAGACTATTGGTTTGACGAGGTAGTCTTGTTTTCCAACTAATTCCTTGGTCTGCACGAATCACTCCCCAGATATTCCTAGTGCATTGACAACTGTACAGTACAAATGGTGAGTTAAAATCCAATCTTTCTAGATTCATTCTTTCAAATTGACATTTCTCAAATTACATTTTCGTCAACTTCAATCTGACTTGAATTAATATTAATGTCTGCATTCATGGGGAAAGTTATGTTGAAACGCGTCTCGAAAAAATCAAAAGCACCAGGAACCTATCTAATATAGTTAAGAAAAAAACCTTTTAAAACTCCAGCAGGGTATACTATGTGTCATATTTCAAACACCTTGGGTGAATAAAAACATATTTTAATTAACGGCATAACATTTTTATTTCCTTTCAACGCCACAGTAATATATGTACGGCTCAGTCGTATATACAAACTGAACTTACCATTTTTAATTTTATTTTTCTTTCCACCACTTTTCACTTTTTCATAATTTTCCCTTTGGCTTTGGTTTAGGTTTAACTTGATTTAGGTTCAACTTAATGTTTAGCTTTATAGTATATTAGGGACTAATATAAAGGTTAGGATTAGGGTTAGGATTAGGTTATATAGTCCTTGGTGTTGTTTTCTGAATAAAACCTTCTAAAATCAGCCTAATTTGTGTGTTGACAATACTTTGAATTCCGGCTTTACTGGGCATTTTTTTTTTTATTCAAACTTCTAGGTCCTCCGTCTGGTCCTTCAATCGCCACATCATTGCGTATACTTTTTATATACTATAGGATTATGTCAGTCACAGCATGTAACAAACTATAACAATAACTTGTGCCAAGATAAATTTCCCAAACCATGTTTCATAGTGATCAGTATGGTGATGTACAGAATTGTGTGAAAGAAAAACATCATATTGGTTTCCATAACATAGTTCTAAGTAAGAAACATCGAAATCAACTGCGCAACTGCTGTGAGTTTCTATTTAAATTTAGTCGTTTTCATAGTTGGAAGGCCCACAGGACTCTAGCACAAAAATTCACTAGGTATAGAGGTATATAAGATCTACTTAACCAGAAAATGTTATTGCTTTTAGTAATATTATATACAAACAGCAATATAATGTCGCTGACAAAACAGGTGGTTATATGACTTATACAAGTGATATAATTTCCTTTCTCTCATCAAACAAACAAAAACGAAATAATTTTAACATCACGGGAAACCTTGCCATTGACAAACACACGGTTCTCTACAAACAATTCGTATTGGCAAAGAATGTTTTCATTACTGCAGGGATCAGGAATTCCTGAGACAGCAAGGAACCATAAACATTAAATACTACGACAAGGTTATAAATGGAATATTGCATGCGTGAATTGAAATGTATATTTGATCGGATATATGTATAGAAAACTGATCTAGCTCGGGCAATTGTTCAGAAACGATAAGTCAATGCAAATGAGTTTTGACTGTCAGATTTGTATTCATAAATACTTTTTTACAATACTTTTGATTTTGTTCCATCTTAATTAGTATGTGATGCAGAGTATCATACGAACTCAAAAGTTACACCGAGACTGTCTGGTGGTACTGCCATGGGCAGCAATTGAGTTCTATTTTAAGTTAGGTTCATTGTTTTAACTCATTGTTCGGGTATGTTCGATCGCGACAACAAACGCTCTCAATCTATGTACTGTAACTTCCGTTAAATATTCTTTCCGCCATATGTGTTGAGTAAAACTCTGTATGTAACAGAGTCTTTCAAAATGCCAGCTAGCAAGAACATACAGGTGTTCGAAAAAAAAGCGAAATATATACACTATTCGTAATTGTGTCACTTAATCACTTTCTATTAGGTCTGAAGATCACCAACGCGATAATAGCGGAAATAAGGAGTGTGTCTATAAGCGCATAATTAGTTGCACTGGGCTACCAAGGGAAGGATAATGTTCTCAGTATGGGATAACTATGGTTCAAGAGCTACGCCCTCATTAAACACAGCATGAACATCACAGTTTGCAAATAAAGAAGTCATTTAGATAAAACGTTCTCGTGGTGTGTAAGACGCCAAGCAGCCAATGCCAAGGTTAAAACACTATGACTTGTAAAATAGGACACTTTATTAACCGCAGGGTACTCTACACGAGCTATATGACCCAATATTGAAGTGGATGCACTGACGTGGGCATAGAGTAAAGACCTCCTCAGCTCCGTATGTAAATATAACCCGTTACACGTTCTGACATACATTTGAATAATATGAAGATTTTCCATTTTATATAGTTACATCATAAGCTACGTCATAAGATTTAAAACAAGAAATATATATACACTGCAAGGATATTGTTATCTAACAGGCGGGATATATTCACTTAATACGGCGACAATATCCCGCTGCTTTAATTCGTTTGCATGGAGTTCAGATGCCGTCGAAAGAATACCAGTCAGATCTCCCGACTTTTGCCCAAACATCTGCCAATTTTTAGTTGTTCTCCCACTGTTACCAAGGAAATGTTTAATAAGACTTATTCAAAGAGAAAGCATTGTGAACAGATCATTTAATGATAGTAAGCGGACGTAATTCTATCAACGTAACTTGCGCTAGCTTTTTTTAATAAAATATATGGTAATTTCTGACGTGTACGCAGTAAGAATATTCGGCACGCGTCGCGTGCAATTGAGCTGAGGAAACTTGTTGTCGCACGGTGCGTGACTAATTCCTGCTTTGGATAGAAGACAAATCTGGATGCGATTTTACAGAGCTAGAGAGCTGTCTAGGGGCAGTACCTAGTTGATCAGTTCAAGCGCTATAAGAAGTGAATTGGCCATACACAAATTAGCCTCGGTAACATATTCGTAAACATTGTTTTAGTATATTACATGATAAGCTTTTCCATATGCTTTGGTTTCCTCAGCGCTGTTGTTTAACAACCACACACAAAGGTGGCCGAGGTAAAACGCTGAGAATGTGCTTTGTAAAATGTTATTTTTGTTTTCTTACAAAGCACTAACTATATTAGGAAGAAAAACGAACAAGGCTGATTTCTCACAGCAGGAAGCGGCCATCTAGTCTCTCTAAGTTTGGTCAATGAATCTTGTTTTGGCCTCAAGACAAAAATATTTGCACTCTAAAAATGCTGCTAAACTCTTTAAAAATGTAAATTGTAAAATTACTTTGAATTTGTATTGATCAGAGGGAGGGTGACTGCGTGTCTCGGACTAAACATTATCCCGCGAGGCAATTTTGAATAATATCCCCATGCACAAAAAGGGTTAAAATCGTTTAAAAGTGCTGGGGCTAGATCTTCATGAGTTTATAATACAAGAGCTTGAGTATTAACAACTACTAATATAAACGTTTTAGATGAAGAGAGGATTTATTAATCAGGTCAAATATATGTATATGAAACTAAAGCTGACTGCCCCAACCGGGAATCGAACACGAAGTCTCCAAATCAACGCATCGGCGCTCTAACCACTGAGCTATTGAGACACGGTCAGAACAGTCAAACATCATATATATACCGATATTTATACATCGCACCTACTAGAGCGCCGATGCGTTTATATATTTGATATAAATTATCGTTATTACTAAATGGCAGACTGTTTAGCTTCACATAACATATATCGCTCCCTATTCAAATCAGTCATATTCCACTTTTTTGCTCTTACTTAATAAAAAAATGTTATAGCTTGAAAGTTATGTTGACTCATACAGTATGTCGATCATGCACGAACGCCGCAAAGTCGACTGGAGATCGATCTTGGGTAATCAATCATTCGTAGATAGATAATTTGTCGGCAAACCATTTACGATACAGTCTGATACGCACAATGATAGGTACGAACAACTGATCTACCGTATTGTGAGCTAGTCACGCAGTTCAAATTTTGAAGCCACCTGCGGCCATACTGCTGGTTCATCCCAGTGTACCTTGCGAACTTAAAGAGTGAGTGTCAACCGTCGTGCATAGCGCGTTTGTGTTTATCTTTCCGTACGACGTCACGAAGCACTTCAAAACACTTCGTTATGGTAAATACTAAAACCCTATAGAGGCTTTCTTATTCATCCACAATCCAAATACGTCGACTCGGAACCTGATTTTTTGTTTGAACCTCGTCACTTCGCGTCAGTCAAGGCTGACATAATTCGAAACAAAAGTTAAGAAACGTTGAATTTTATGAAAAATGTAGAAATAATTACTTTCTAAGGTATATCTTCTTCAATTAAAAGACAAAATGAATAGTTTGTGTAAAGCATTGACAAGATAATTTACGGATGAGTTCACCAAGGGAATTTCGTGCTTCAAAAAATGGCCGACCGAGCGCGCAATGCGTCACGGTTGACACTCACTCTTTAAGACTTGATCCCAATCCAATGACAAAAAATATGTACGTCACATGGTCAAACTTAACCAGAGTGGAAGAAAAATCATTAAATTATAAAAAAAATCTTAAAATTATACCGGGTGAGTTTGGAAGCTGATAAATATAGAAATGTCAGCTTGAGTTGACTAAAAGAAGGCAGATACAAACATGCATACAATGCAATATTTTCAGGTTAAACACTTTTTTGACCTTGCAGAGACATTAGATGAAATACCGTAGAATCTCGAAAGTAACCGCCCTCCGATAGTAACCGCCCCTTCGAAAGTAGCCGCCTTTTTTAAAAATTACTATGAAAAATCGATAGCCGCTTGCAATATTTTTTTTGTTGCAATATTATTTTAAAGAAAAACTTAAGGCTGATGATTTCTGTTATGAAAGAAAAAGCAATTAATAAATGGAACAAACAACTCAACGTTGTGCGATGAGAGTGGTTCAAATAAAATGCACACCTCTCCTTGGCTGATATATGGATTCTCCGTCGATATTCGAGTAGAGCCATAGATATTCACAGTTCAATATGGTCGCGAACGGATGGTATTACCACTATGCCACTGCCGATACAAAAACTAGCAACCCCAAAGTAACCGACCTTTGAAAGTAACCGCCCCTCTGAAAGTAGCCCAGACACCACTAATTCCGAAAGTAGCCGCCCCAGTTACTTTCGAGATTCTACGGTAGTAATGTTTTTATAATAGCATGTGTATATGATCAAATGCGCTTTACAACGTCGACAATTTATTCTATAACATTCAGTACCCAGTACCCCAATCAACTAGTAACCTTAGTTATTTATTTTTACAGTTTTTATCATCATTAGTTTCCCTAACTTATTTATCCTAACCCACCCTGTCAACTTCCCTGTGGGAGGAAACCGGAGAACCCGGAGAAAACCCACGACTTTCGGCAGAGTGTTGACCAACTCTTTCCACGTACAATCAAATGTCCGAACACAGGATTCGAATTCTTGACCTCAGAGGTGGGAGGCAGTGGCGCCTGACCACTAGACCACCGAAGCCCCATAATTACAGATTTGATTTAATTACAGATTTGACGAACTGTTTACGAGTTTAGGCGTTGCGTTTACTGACAAGGTGTTTACGACGATTTGCCGTCAAGTAATGTCGAGAAATGAAAGACTTCAACTTCAACTTACATATTCTCTGGTTTTTGCCATTTTAAAGTAAACTAACAGCAAAAGTAGTATTAAAAAATATAGAATTTAAGGCCTATTAAAGGATTCTATAATAGACTCTAGCCCTTTAGTCCTAGAATATATGTATTATATATATAACAGACACGTGTTTCGCTGTTCCACAGCTCATCAGTGTAGCTTGGTAGAATCTAGACATGGGTATATATATATATATTATTATATATATATATATATATATATATATATATATATATATATATATATATATATATATATATATACGTGTAGGTTTTGGTCTACGAAATGCAAAGAGTGCTCAACAACATATAGTTAGAGCAAATAATAGATTTTCGCTTACCTCAAAACTGGTCTGCTACAACTTGTTTCATCTGTAAAAGACTGCCTGAAGATTCTTTTACAGATGAAACAAGTTGTAGCAGACCAGTTTTGAGGTAAGCGAAAATCTATATATATATATATATATATATATATATATATATATATATATATATATATATATATATATATATATAAATATATATATATATAATATATATATATATATATATATATATATATATATATATATATATATATATATATATAATATATATATATATACCCATGTCTAGATTGTACCAAGCTACACTGATGAGCTGTGGAAACACGAAACACGTGTCTGTAGATATTGTACTATATATATATATATATATATATATATATATATATATATATATATATATATATATATATATATATATATATATATATATATATATATATATATATATATTCTTTAGATGAAGAGAGGATTTATTAATGGTCAACTAACTATATGTACCCACATGTATATGAAAATTTGACTGCCCCTAAAGAAAATTTTTGTAAAGCCTCCTGTATACAAGAGCCGGTGATAAGCTCGCTACTTGAGGTAGTCCTGCGAGAGGCTTCGCTCTATTTCGTCGAAGATGAGATGTCTTCCTGTAGAGATTTGAGAGTCGGGGCGATGTATAAGCATATGATATATCTCAGCAATACCAAACAGAGAGCTGTGAACATACATCGAAAGGAAATACACGCTAGCAAGTATCTGCATTTCGAATCGCATAACCCTTCACAACATAAAACAGCAGTTGTTAATACACTATTACACAGAGCTAAAGGCGAGATCCCCTCTAATAAGGAGCTTGAACAACAGGAAGTGCATGGAACGTGTTTGTAGAGATCTGGGTTTAATTGGGTATCCCAAGATATTTATACAGAGATTCCAAAACAGCCATCCAAGAGTTCATCCACTAGAGTTTCACCAGACGAAGAGCCAAATAGATTTGCTGTTTTACCATAAATTTAACTATATTTGAAACGTGCTAATATTAAAACTACCTTCAGTCCTATGATACCTTTCTCTAGAGTCTCTAGACTCTTTAGAAGAGTTTAAAGTGCTAGATATTGTGTATAAGGTCAAATGCAATGATTGCTGTTTTACATATATTGGAGAGAGCAAACGATCATGGGACTCAAGGGGCAAATAACATAATCCAGGAAGACGTACCAACATGATGAATCCGCGGCAATCAAGCAACATGCGGAGACAACGGGGCAGGGGGGATTAAGGGCCCTGGGGCAGATTTAGATTGTGGGGCCCCAAACATCTGAAAGTTAGCAGGTTGCACCCCGGTCTCTGGGGCTGCAGTGCATGGGAACAGTTATTAATATAAATATTGACTGCTGAGTCTGGGGTTTATTTTAACAAAATAATTTTGTTCTTTATTTTGTGAAGTGAAATCCGTAGACCGTAGGTACACTGCATTAGACAATAGACATATATGTTACTGTTACTGATCTATATAATGATTCTGTAAAATATTTCAAGATTTTTAGTTTTTTAAACGATTTTTTGCTGTTTGTTATTTTTCCTGCGTTTCAAATTTGAACTGGGCCCTCAGAGGCTCGGACCCTCAGGAGCTCGGTAAATTATATTTTAGTTGCTGACGAAGGCTGACAGTTGCAGCCGAAAATTTCTTAAACTTTTTACCTACTGTATATCAGATTTTTAATAAACAGAATTTTATACTGATCGCCCTTAAGAATTTTATACTGATCGCCCTTAAGAATTTTATACTGAAAGCTCTGTAATAACTGCAATGAATAGGGAGCGATATATGTTATATATAAAAGCAAAAAAAAATAAAAAAGTAAAAAAAGTTACTCACAATTTCACGCTCCTGGCGATCTTCACTCTAAAATATTAAAATATTGTGAACCTGAACAAGCAGCTTAAGTAGGCGCGGATTTATATATTATATATATAACGTAATATATAATATATTATATATGCAACGCCCACTACCCTTGTGGTAGTTTGAGCACTCTGGCCCAATACCGCTTCACGCTCTCTGGATGTGCGCATGACCGGTGTTTGTCCCACAAGTGGTTGTCACCGGCAATCGCTTGGCCTTCCGGCTGGAATTGAACCCGCTACCCTGCAATGCTAGTACTGCGTTACGGAAGCCGTTGCCGAGAGCCTAGTCACGAGTTCTGTAGTATAGTGGTGGTAATGCCGGGATAAGATTCTGGGTATATTACAAGTAATATTTGGCATTTCACTCGATTAAATTACAGGTTCTAAGGATTTATGGTGAAGGAAAATTTCGAGTGTTGGAATATATACATTTTAAGACCAAACCAGGACCAGTTGCGAAAAATGCAACTTAGAGGCCTTCCGGCTGGAATTGATATATATATATATATATATATATATATATATATATATATATATATATATTATATATATATATATATATATATATATATATATATATATATATATATATATATATATATATATATATATATATATATAGTGAAAGTGGTCTTACCTCAAAATGATAAAAGCCGCAACTGTCAGTTTCACGCAAGGCGATCTTCAGGTGAAGATCGCCTTGCGTGAAACTGACAGTTGCGGCTTTTATCATTTTGAGGTAAGACCACTTTCACTATATTCGCTCTACCTTTATGGTATTGAGCACTTTCAACGTTCCGTGAACAACATCACATTCGTTTTAGTATATATATATATATATATAGCTTGTATAGGATAATGTAGATGGAAGACAGCAAACTTCTTATAGTCCTTTATTTAAAAAACGTTTCGGCCGTTCGGCCTTCTTCAGTTTAAAAATTACAAAAAATGAGTGTTTTTTGAAAAAAAAATGAGTTGCAATGAGTTGTAAAAATGAGTGAAAATGAGTTAAAATTTGTAAAAATGAGTTGTAAAAATGAGTTGTAATTTTTAAACTGAAGAAGGCCGAACGGCCGAAACGTTTTTTAAATAAAGGACTATAAGAAGTTTGCTGTCTTCCATTACATTATCCTATACAAGCTACAAATACCGAAGCAGCGCTAGTATCCTTTTGGATCCTTCTATTGGGAGTTCATCGTTTGAAATAACCATTCTCTATTCATGCTATATATATATATATATATATATATATATATATATATATATATATATATATATATATATATTATATATATATATATATATATATATATATATATATATATATATATATATATATATATATATATATATATATATATATATATATATATATATAATATATATAGCTCACTGCTTGCAGTTTGAGCACTCTGGCATGGTATTTGTGTGGCATCAAGGGTGACTGTAAATAGCAGTTACCTTCATCCTGCTCATCAGCACTACACTGATGAGGCCCAAAAGGCCGAAACGGTACCGTCTGTAGTTAGATATCGCTCTATGACCTTTAGGTCATATTGAGCACTCTACAGGATGAAAACCATTGTCGCTTATGCATTGTGCGCACGCTCACTGCTTGCAGTTTGAGCACTCTGGCATGGTTTTTGATGTCCCACATTTGTGTGGCATCAAGGGTGACTGTAAATAGCAGTTACCTTCATCCTGCTCATCAGCACTACACTGATGAGGCCCAAAAGGCCGAAACGGTACCGTCTGTAGTTAGTTATATATATATATATATATATATATATATATATATATATATATATATATATAAATATATCAATATATACGAATATATATTATCCGTTTTCAAGCAAATTATGAGAATTATATTTTGGCCATGAACATCTCTTGGCCCTTCCGGTGGTTTGTTTGTAGTTTCAAAATGGCCGCTGAAATTTTGTATTCTAAATCTCGTATATTGACTGCAAGCTAGTCATCATTGGTGGCGGTTGCATATGACGTCACAAAGGATATGTTACTTTCATGACAAAGAAATACGGTTGAAGTTTTTTTGTCTGTTTACTCAATGGAGCAATCAAACCGACCTATTGAATATTTCTACGTTTTAAACTAATCTGAAATGATAAATTAGACATGAGATGTCAAATTAGATAATCTAGTGGAAGATAGTATGGGGACATCCGAAATTAAGCGAGGCAAGTGCTCTTGTTTGCCCGTGTTCATGACTATATCGTTAAAAACCGCGTTAAAAACAAACAAGGTTTTATGATGGTAACTACGTTATTCTCACATTATGACCAAAGAATCAATATCCAAAATGTGCGTCTTGATGTAGAGCACCTACTTTGTCGGTGTTAATGAAATTATCTCAATAACCTTACATGCGTCTATAATCGGCTTCTGCTAAGAAAGAGGTATTACCAGAGGAGGTTGGACAGCAACGCGCAAAGGATCACGGTTAGCGGGCTTGTTTTTCCGCGCGGTTGTCATTTGTGCTTGGACTGTTTCAAAGGTAACATCTCCTGAAGATGGACGCTTTTGGTACTCAAGGATGTCAGGCTGGAATTTTTGATGAAGAGAGCGTGATATACCTCTATTGTTGCGATTCTGCTTACGAATTCTCTTTCACTATGCGTAGTTCGCCATTTTAAAGTTTGAACGGGCATTTCTGTCAACATTTTAGTTTTCTAAATTCTGTCTGAGAGACGAATGTGTGTTTAAAACCGAGCGTAATATATACAGCGAATGTATATAAAACAAGGATGTTATTCAAGTGTGTTATTAAATGTGTGTTATTCAAAGTGAAACAAGTGTATTATTTTTAGTATTTTCAGATTAAATTGTATTCCTAAATAAAAATGGTAGGAAGTATCTGGACTCTAGTACTCTACTACAATATAAACATATGCACTTGTACATACTTTGGCTTAAAAAATGTGTTGATCATGAACAAGTATTATGATAGTCTTGTTTATAATTGGTATCTAATCATTGTGGTACATCCCAACTGCAGGTGATTTATATGTAGTAATGTACCTGTATTTCTTAATTAAATGTTGCATAAATGCAGTGTATATGCCAAAAGTAATATTAAATGCACTTTATTAATTTGTTTTGAGATTGCATGACCAATGATTAATTACCAATCAATTCTGCAAGCAATACTTGCTCTAATCATGTCCTCTATGTATATATTACTTTGTTAACTTGTTACTCTAAAATCCTCTTTTGAAAATCCTGAAGTGCAGATAATTCCTGCAATGTAAGAGTTGGCACAACAATAGTATGCACTAGGAATTGAACCTAGTAGCCTTCAAGCCGCTCCAACCATGGCATACTTAGCCGCCTTATAGCATGAAAAGCATTCCTGAGATAAGAATAACAATTATGTACAATAATTATAGTAAAGCAACAGATACAAGTGTTGATACCAGATGTTGATATACCAAATGTTGATACCAAATGTTGATACTTTTAATACTTACCAGTATACCTTTAGAAAGGCAAGCAAAATTATATTATGTTTGGTATAGATCTAGCAGCAAGTTATAGTAAACTATAGGCATAACTCATAAGCATAGAAAATAGAAATGGTGTGAGAGGTAGATACTGCATGCAAAGTAGAACTATCCAAAATCTAAAAAGGAACTTCATAAAACCAAACCAAATTTTCCCAAAGATACAGCTGGTCTTCGTTTCGGTATTTTTTCCCAGGTGTTTGACAAATTGGTGGAGCATGATCCCTTTTTGTGCCATCAGATATATCAATCCGGCTATATAAAGCCTAGAAAAGAAACTAACCTCAAGAAGCAAAAATTCTTATGTTTACATATCTTCAGATCCTCGAAGACAACCAGATACTCCATCCGCCAAAATCCAAATTTAAATATATAAAAATAGCCAAATAACAAACTTCACACGTTGAATATTCTTCTACAACTCAGTTAACATTTACCCTAAAGAATAAAGCTAGGGACTTCCGAAATTCTTAACAAAAATTTTTTTTATAGGTGCAATGTCCCCTCAAATACGAGGCGCCATCTCGGTAAAGGCTGAAATAACTGCGACCGTTTCAAAGGCGAATAACATGAAAACGGTCGAGGGGTCAAGGGGGGTCATCCGGATAGAATCAAAGATTAGACATTTGTTTAACTCATTATGCAAAAATTAGAGAAATCGAACCATGGGAATTCGAGATTTTTTACTTTGAATATTGTTGACAAACACGGACTCGGGTCATCACATGGCGACGACACGACCCACATAAATGATCAAAACAAAGTAGAAAAAAGACATTTACCTAACAAAATCCCGCAGATATCGATAGCACAATAATAGTTTAAACAGTATCGCTGCCTTTTAAAAGGAAAATTTGAATAACAATAGTAAAATATTCGGTATTTCTGCGTCCAATGCAAATTTTTCAGCCGATCAACTTCGCGCAAACGATGAGAAAATAAAGCAATTTCATTGGTCGAGATATGCACGTGATAGCTGTCCACACCCTCCTCTGAGGTATTACGTTGGCAAACTTTCATTAAATTGGTCCAGTGGCTTGGTGCATATGGCTTAAGGCCTATTTTTCTATACCTTGCAATCTTTTTCGCGACGAAGCGAACTTTTCTTTTGTATGGGCAGTTCATAGTTCATCTCACTGTAGAGTCGGTGCTGATGGACTTGATGTGTATTGATATTACTAGTACTTGTTCTATAAAGTTAAACACAACAATTGTAAACCAAAAAACGGCTGAGTTTATCATAACTGCAGTGCCAGCGACATCTCGCATCGAGTCACACATACCATGCCAAGTCACACGTACAACACGACTACACGATGTAGTTGTGTTGTACGTGTGACTTGTGTACACAGTCAAGCGAATAAATGTGGAAATCGGCATTAAGTCAGTGAAGATCTCGCGGATCGACGTCGTCAAGTATTTAACGCTCTTCGTTTTGAAATAACTATAAGTGATGCATCACAGTTAGTATTCGATTGAGGTATATGTACGTTGATATCACTACAATCCATATTATATATTTCTTCTCAACATTGCTTGACTTAAAGCTGGCAGCTCACGTTCCTGCATATTTACATAACGTTAAGCCACTTAACCGCTTATAATCTTACCACAACAACGTTTGGTTACCTTTACTTTTATATTGGATGCCTTGCAGATTAGAATTAAAAGGCTTTTATAGTTGTTATACAAGTGTCGTACTGCGTAGGAAGAAGAGCAAGTGTTAAAATACAACTTGAAAACTCTAAAATGTTACATGATTTACTCTAACGTTTCGAGTGAAGGACCTTCATCAGAAAATGAAACGTATAAGAATCAATTCGAGTTAGTTTTAAATCGTGTAGCCGACAAAAACGTAGAACTGTAACATACCAGAACATACCAGAAGTAGAACATACCAGAAGTAATTAGTAATATTATATTTACTTCTGGTATGTTCTACAGTCACAGTTCAGTGTTTATTGATGAATATATATTTCATTAAACAAAAGAGGGCTTAAATTTTCTATTATATTTGTTTTGAAGAAATGAAAATGAGTTTTTTAGCTTTTTATAATCTGGGACAGCGTATTTGAGACTTACGTTTGTCTATTAAGGATAAAAACTATAGCGCGCGCTCAACTTTTCTTCAACTACGTAAGGCTTATCAGTATGAAGATAATAAAACTCTACAAAAGCCTCACATTTCGCAATTATCTAAAACTGTCCAAGAGAATTTTTCACCCAAATTATTTTTGTATTTGTTCAATTTCTTGGCTTTGAAGTGGATTTAATGTTATGTTGGTGTTGATAAACACAGTACAAATCTCGAAATAGCCGAAATGAGACGAACTAAAGTTTCTGCCTCCTCCACAGGCATCTTCTTCTTTTGCAGCTCAATCGAGCTCGAGCTCGATTGAGCTGCAGGAAGGAAGGAAAATGGCGGGAGTGCGTCTGCGCAAGCGCGGCTGGGCCACGAGGAAGCTAAAGTTTATCAATCTTTTTCATAAATCTGACAGAATATATTATTTGTGAGGTTATACAATAACCAAGGTTAACAGCTAGGTAACTGCGCGCCGCACACGAACGAGGCAAGCATGTGGTGAGAGGAGCAGGCCTGGAGACTGGCACGAACTGTCGCACACTGCCATTAGCGCACTTGCTTGAATAGCGATGTCACGCAATCTCAAGAACTCCACGAAATTGAAAACGCACCATCCCACCCTTAATTAAATCTACAAAGAACGGTAAGTAAATTTCCAACAATTTATTGGTGTGAAGGTGTAACCTGTCCCGAGGTGGTGGTCAGCTGAAGATACCACCACTACTCGCCCCAGTCCAAGGCCCCCTCGGCCAACAGCTTACACCTGACCAACCAAGCGGGTAAGTAAGGTGAACAAAACAGGTTAATTATTATAAAACGTGTGCTTATAATGTGCTTATAAAGATATGCATATAACGTATGCTTGTAACACCTGTCACGTGACGTTTTAATTTTATCGCAAGCCAAAATATATTGTTAAAATTAGTAAATGAGCGAAGTTTGAAAATAATTGGTTGACTTAGACTGAATAGAGCAGACGTTATTGGCGGTAAATGTTTGGTACGTTTATGATGATTTGTGTGTGTTTTTTGCGTACGAATATATACTGTATAGCTAACTTTTAGCATGTCCGTTGTAAATGTAATGTCTTTCACTCATTCGATTCTTGTCAAACTTCACAAATTAACTAATTTTAAAATTATCTTTCTAATTCTGATATTTATCTTGACTTCGACCTTAAGCCACGGTTACGGTTACACACGTTGATTTGTGTTGTTTATATATTAATTGTATATTAATGCATTGTTATGGGAAAAATTTCAAACAACAATCAATATGGCGGGATGCTTGAGCAGAGAGAGGCTGTTGGCGATATTTTTATTCCTGGAAGCTGAATTGGACGCTGATACAAAGAGAATAAATAGAACAGTTTGGACGAGAGAATGGATTCAACGAAGGAAAGAATGTGGAGTATTTCAGCAACTAATTGCCGAGTTAGCCCTCGAAGATGGTCTCGCTTTGCAGAATATTTCCGAATGGGGAAAGAACAGTTCTACCATCTGTAATTTGAATCCCATAAAATGGGGACAGAACGATACAGCTCAATTAATTTAAACTTCTCCCTGTCGTCCAACTTATCGTCCTCCATTTTGAAACGTTAATGCTCCTTTGGATTCATGGGAAATTAGGATTTTTTTAACGAAAATGGCCTGGTGGCGTGTTACACTTGTAAACTTGCAATGCCGTTGCAGCAATAAGTAGAGTGTTAGTTTGTGCAGGTCAGTTTTTACAATTACAACTAGTATATCCATCAGAATTAGGTATATCACAGTATAATGAGACTTAATGTCGGCTGTTAAAATTAGATTGTTATTGGATGAAAACTCGAAATCATTAAAAGTTGTTCAACTATATCTGCTTGTTTCGTGATAGTATCTAGATAGGCTGATATAATAGAGGTATTGCATGGACATTTTCGTGCTGAGACTATTGGTCGGCATGGATTTGTGGATTTGTGGATCTTTGTAAAAGGTATATAATGTGGTAATTCTCTATTGTTAATAGTTTCTTTGAAAGTGTTGCTGACGATTTCTCAGGAAATGCAATAACACACTACCTTATTTAAAATAAGTGGAGAAGAAGGAGAAAGAAAATACAACTTTTCCACATTTTCGTGCAAAAGTGCAAAAAATAAAGGGTCTCAATTTATCCCATGAAGGCATTATTTGAGCCCCTCCCGCTATCAATGTCATCGGTTGTCGACAATATCACCATAAACAGGCTGGTATCTGATAAATACTAACACTAACATTAAATAAAATACTCATATTATTAATACTAACTCTAATGGCCCATATATAATATGGGAAACCAGTATCTACAAGATGAAACGCAACAGAAAAGAAGTAAATTTCATGAGTAGCTCTATTTACATGAGAGTACCATGCAAATATATGGTGCAGCATGTGTGCCACAACCTTGAATTGTTTTTTAATTTATAAACTTTATAAACTTTATAAACGACTGGTTGTACCAGTCGTTTGAGTTATCAAAAATACTAACAAAATTACAAGAAATAGCATACAATACAAATACAAAAACGGCTAACCAGTGTATAGGAATGAGCAACAAGAAAAAAGTGTAATATAAAGTTCATCCTAACAAAAAATCCGTAGATCAACCAGGTTGAAATAAATTTGCAGAAGAATTAAGATCCCCAGTATTACGATTTCATTTACCAAAACATTTTATTTTCTCCGTCAGCTGAAGTTACCAAGCAGGTTCAACTTTCATTTGACACAAAAAACAATTTGTTGTTTAAGTATACACATGTGCACGGATCGATTTTTCAATTGTGTTCGTTAATAAACGGTTGAAAATGGTTTGTATATTATGCATAGATCTTACTCCAAAATGGCTGCAAATTTAATATTCTTCTATGTGCATTTAAATTAGCCCGTACACAATAACGAGGCTATAAGGGCTAATTTATATGCATATACAAGAAATAAAGAATATTAAATTGGCAGCCATTTTGGAATAAGGTCTAGTATGTTGTAGTTTAATTATACATTTCTGTTCAAGTACTTCCTTCAGTTCCTTCAGTTTGAGCCTGTATTAAGGGCATAATCTGTTTAGTTATAGCTGGCACTTCCACTTTTAAGGTGCATGGGGGTTATGTTACTATTAATGTACTTCCTTTCTGCATATTTAGATTATTGTTTGAGTCTAGGCTCAGGCTTAGAGTAAAGATTATAGGTTTAATTGTATTGTTTAAGTAGATTATTACACTGGGTGAAACTAGACCAGAATAAATATAAACGCATGACACTGCATATACATAATTTTGGAACCTTTTAATAAAGCAGCAAAAAATACTTAGCTCGAGTTTTTAACTTTATATTTTCTTTTACTTTCATGCATAAACAATTTCTACGTCGTTTCTTTCTTATTTTCTATTTTTATCAATCTTATAAACAATGGCTATACGTCAATTATGTCAACGGTTTTATGGTGCAACGCAGGGGATGCATTAGGGATAAGTATGTTGTTAAAATACAAAAATTTCCTGATTTCATTTGTCGACGTCTGATTTAAAGAAAAGCAATTGTATAGCCCTGCAGCAAAGTAATTCGCATGCATGGTATAAATAAGATTGACAAAAATACTGACAAGTCCTTCGAAGTATATACTTCTGTAATCACGTTGTTGCATCGGCTGTTGTCCCTTTCTTATTTGAATTACCAATTAAAGGGACAGTATGATCCGAAATCGCGTGTAATTTTAGCTGTTTAATTTGTGGTAATTATGACTGCAAGGTACTCGAAAATGTTTATTTTGTTCGCGTGAGATCTGTTTTAAAATAAGGCATTTGAATGAAAAATCGGTCCGCCATTAACATTCTTAGAGCCGAAAATTGTGAGATTCGAAATATATTAGCATATATTAGAAACAAAACGACAGATATGTTATGTATTACCTCGTTCTTTTAAAAACTTCGCTTAACGTTCTTAAAACATAAATTTAAACTGGGGTTGAATGAGAATGAGGTAATACATAACATATCTACCGTTCTGTTTGCTAATATACGCTAATATATTTGGAACTTCATAACATAAAATTGTAACCCGAAAATCCCACCAGCGGTTACAAACACACCAAGCTATTGGCCAGATATTGAAAAGAGTGGAAGACTAGGTACAATGTCAGCGCGTTAGTGTTTTTGGGATATTTTGGAAGGACAAATGTCACACATGATCAAAGCACAAATTGCGCGCCCACTTTAATTGTATCTACTGTATATAGTCATCCACTGTTTTCGTAATTTACCTTCTTTCATAGTGTAGAACTGTTTTCCTGCGCATAGAACAAAGTGAGATATGGAAGAGTTGTAAACGCCAATCTTTAAATGTTTTATAGTTCTTTCAAGTAAGAGAAGTTTATTTCGAACTGGATTTTTCACTGCATAAGGGACCGGTCATTATTTATGTTTGGTGCTGAAAAATGTTTTTACCCAACCATATATTAAGATCAAAAATTTAACCGTCCCAACCATTCATGGGTAAAGGAAACCTTTTACCCAACCCAAGAAAAAAAGTTAGATACGGGACCGGTCATTATTTATGGTCGGGGTGTGGGCCGAAGAGAAATAGATTTGGTGCTGGAAAAAATGTTACCCAACCAAATTAAGATCCGAAATTTAACCGTCCCAACTGGGTAAAGAAAATTTTTTACCCAACCCAAGAAGAAAAAGTTAGATAATGCCTGCATATCGTCGATACAAGTTTTAATAACAAACCCAAATAGATATACAGACAGACCTACTGTAACTTTCAGATTATTGTCTCCCAAAACAGAGCAGCTGGGTCCAAGAAAAACAAGGAGAGGAATACAATAATAAAAGCTAATGTGCAATGATGACTAAGGAGAACGGATGACGAGATTCCAATTTTAAATGACGAACTCTTAATTTTTTATGTAAATAGCAATGAAAATTATGCTACCCAACCCTTTAGAGAAGTGTTTTTTTACTCAACCATTTAGGTCTTAGAATTTTCAGTTACCCAACCATTTTGTCTTCGGCCCCCTCCCCGGCCATAAATAATGACAGGTCCCTAAAGCCCAATTCCCAGCATTTCATCGATATCGAGGTCGATGATAAGTTTTAATAACAAACCCAAATAGATTTTTAGTCAGATCCTACTGTATCTTTCAGATTATTATCTCCCTATTACAGAGCAGGAATCCAAGGAAAACAAGGAGAGGAATTACAATAACAAAAGCTAATGTGCAATGATGACTAAGGAGAACTAATGATGAGATTCCAATTTTAAATGATGAACTCTTAATTTTCTATGTAAATAGTCATGACAATTGTACTACCCATCCCTTCAGCGAAGGGCTTTTTTTATCCAACCATTTAGGTCTTAGAATTTTCAGTTATCAAAATTAATCATTTTCTCTTCGGCCCCCACCCCGGCCATAAATAATGACCGGTCCCTAAACAGTCTTTAAAAGAGTGAAACCCAAACAATTCAGTTCTACTCAAATCCGATCTCAATTGTTTTAGAGTTGTTTACATGCATGTACCAAAACAACGTGTACAGCAAAACAAGTGGGGATATCCTAAATCCCACCTTCCAGAAACTTGCTATTCTGTATCTATATATAAAACATTTTAAGGTTACATGATACTCCCATGGGAAGTGATTTCAGGAGATTTTACTCGCTGAATTTCCGGCCCCAATTTGTCGCAAATTGGACCAAATATAGCCAAACAAGAAATAAATTACTTTGTCAGATTTATTCGCAAGTTTAAAATCACGGTGCCTTCCCTCCACGATTGTTGTTCATCCCTGGTTTTTCCTGAAATATCTGTCAAAATGTCATATTTACACTTCTCAATAATAGTTCTAGAAAAGTACGTTTGCTTTATTTATTGCTTTAGGGTTTATCAGCTGGGGCATGCTCTTTCCCTACCTGCATTGTTATATCAAAAGCAATGGTCAAAAGAAGGTATGTAACTCAATTAATTTGAAGACTAATACATCTGGTCACGCGAACACACTAGTTTATAGGACTATCATCAAGCAGTGTAAATATGACAATTTAACAGATGTTTCGTAAAACCAACAACAACCGCGGGGTACTGTGAATTTAAACTGGTTATAGTATAAGATAAACTATAAAAGTATTTTATTTCTTGACACTTCATCTATCTGGCTACATTTGCTGAAAATTTGAGACAAATTAGGGTTCAATCACTCCTGAAAAGATTGCCTATGGTATCCTGTACTCAGTCAAGCCTTATAAGTGTGCATGAAATTTATTTTAAACTGAAAATTTAATTCTTCATTCAATTGGTTTCCACGCTTGACCTGTGGAATTGAAACGGGAGCTATATCGACTCTAATACCGCGTCCATGCGTGAATTTGTGCATATATCGCGGATGAGATATATAGGATTCTGTTTCGGGAACAATCACTTGACCAATCTAGTATAGTTCGGATTCATCTAGAACCAATTTGAGGTAGCATACGGGATGAGATTGTTCTAAACGGATTTGTGATATAAAAGCTCGATCCCTTGTATAAGTAATCTCGTGTCAATAATTTCCAGCCATCATATCCTAGAGTGAGAAGTGGAGGCGGTAAGAAAATAATTTAATAGGAAACTCAAAGCACCCGAAACACCCAGTCGTATTTACTTTGTAATTTATAAACACAAAAACAAGAATCGAGAGCTTATAGATAGAATAAAATATCGAGCCGTTAAGAGTCGAGAGCTTATGCAGAAATAAGAATTTGCGTTCACCTAGGAGCAATCCTCAAATCAAATCAAAATATTTTATTTAAAGAGAGCAACACTTAACAATAACCAAAGGTACTGATGACCTCATACTATTGATTATTACAGAATTCTCGAACGATTCATAATCTAATACATTCTTTTTCCAAGAATAAAATAACTGGGGATAACTTTCCTGAATTATTCCTGAATCCTAAATAAGAATAGCTTCCAAACGATGTACCTTAACTAATTAAGATCGAAGTCGAAGCGATGATATGTGCGTGGATTTGATCCGATGTAGGTCAAATCCGGCACATAAGTTACATAATCTATTGTCGAAGAAAGTCGACCAAATAAGAGCGAAGGAGACAAGATCAAACGGACAGAAGTTCTATAATTTTAAATGTAATACCGAACGTTTTAAACAAAGCCCGGTAGTTTTTGATATTGATAAATATAATGCTTATTTAGATGGCGAATCGAACAGTGTTTTTAATAACTTTTAGTAATATAGACCTTTTATTGTATACATATACTGGCGAGTTTTTTTGACTTTCTTAAATTTGACATAATTTTCAATTTTGTAACATAGTTAGTTGTTTTTGTTTCTTTCCTTGTTATCCACATTATAAATTGGCTTATTTGCTATTGAATGTGGAAGTAGGTAATAATAATAATAATAATAAAAACATGGCCGAATATTCAACAGAAAATACATTAACCAAATGTAAAATTTACTAAGTTATGATGCAAAATCCACTTTAAAAAACGTTCTAAGTCTTTGAAAAACCCGACTGAATAATTGTCAACAGTTGATAACAATGTTTTGTCAGACAAAATAAATAGGATACAAGTTAGCTAGCAACACATATTTATTACAATTATTATGATTATTATTCAGTAAAGATAATTTTTAAAGTAATAATTAAAAGTATTATGAATGAAAAAAAAGTATTATCAACATCGAAAAACAACAAAGCGAGATATTTGTGGTACGTGAGACTATGTGGTACGTGTGACTCATGTGTGCAGTGGTACGTGTGACTGTGTTCAGTGGTACGTGCGACACGTGTGGTACGTGTGGTTGTGTGGTACGTGTGACTATGTGGTATATGTGACTGCATTGTAGTACTACGTGTGACTATGTGGTATGTGTGACTGTGCATTATAACGTGACACGTGTGACTGTGTTCAGTGGTACGTGCGACACGTCATGTCATGTGGTATATGTGACTGTGTAGTACTACGTGTGACTATGTGGTATGTGTGACTGTGCATTACGTGACACGTGTGACTGTGTCGTGTGGTACGTGTGACTGTGTGGTGCGTACTGTGACTGTGTGGTGCGTGTGATTGTGTGATACGTGTGACTGTGTGGTATGTGCGACTGTGTGGTTGTGTGGTCGTGTGCCAGCTACGATGTCCACTAAGTACGTTGTCCACTATAGTCCACTAATCGAGCACTGACATCAGCTATGCACGGTTCTTGAAATCGGCGTTCGTGTTTTTCGACTAGCTTCGTCATTTATTTGTATTTACTTCGTCATTTATTTGCATTTACTTCGTCATTTATTCGCATTTACTTCGTCATTTATTCGCATTTACTTTGTCATTTATTCGCATTTACTTCGTCATTTATTTGCATTTACTTCGTCATTTATTCGCATTTACTTCGTCATTTATTCGCATTTACTTCGTCATTTATTCGCATTTACTTCGTCATTTATCGCGATTCATTTGATCTATAACCAGTGACATTAATTCCCAGTGAGAGATCGCAGCCCGCCGTGCAATTAAAAACCTAAGATCTAATTTAGCGTAAAGCCACGGTTACACACGCCGATTTGTGCAATTGCGACACAAATCGGGCGTGTGTAACATACCCTGCATACACCGCAGATTTTCATGTTGCCGAAGTATTGCAAGTTTTTGATGTGGGATCAAAAACTTTCAACGTGTACAGTGCCCTCCGAGGGAAAAATTCACCAACTCCAGCTGGTCCCGTTGTTATACTTGCTCTTTCCTTAACTCCATTCTATATATGTATCTCTGGATCTAAATCCGCGGATTTCGTTATAGTTTTACATGCACTTCCTCCAACATCATATACTGTATACTGCAGTAAATGTTGTTTACTCTATATCGGTGAAACTGGCCGGCGTCTCTGACAGATTTGCTGAAAGGACATTGACCATTTTATTAGCTGCTCGTCCCAGCCCCTTTGCGCCTGCTACGCAGGCTACCATTTTATTCATCACATATGTCGATGTCTCAAGCAAAAACGATCAAATCGTCACACCGTAGCACCCTTACAACCGATCATTTCTGATCATGATATCCTTTAACTTCGCCCACTTGGAACAGAGCTCAGGCGGATAGCACTATATTCGTGGTGGTAGATCATTTCACCAAGTATATACGCCCAGTGCACGACTAGAAACAAGACCGGACTGGTCTCGCGTAAAGGTCCGGACAATCCAGTCTACGAATTAAGACCCGAATCCAGCAGCTGTGCTATGACTACCTTTCGGTAGAAAATTGGTCAGAACTCGATCGTACAGCCAAGGGAAGCCGTCGTCATAAAGTGCCTATCTCTCATCCAGACAATGACGAAGAAACAGACACTAAGGAGAGCGATGATGCAGGTGGTGAAAATGAACTATACGTCACATACCGTCGCCAAACTTTGACAATAACAACAGGACAATTAAGGTCAATAGGATCAACTAAACTGAACAAAAGTATAACAGGCTCGAGCTGAGGAAAACGTCTGTCGCATCTGTGAGACTACATCCGAACAAGACATGCAACTAACGATCCAACAATCAATCCAGAGCCAGAACGTGGACAATGGGATGTGGTGATAACCATGAGGTATGACTTATGATCGTGCCAAAAGGATAAGACAGCCACTGCAAAGACTAACATATTCTGGCCCAGGAAACCACGGCGAGTTTATCAACCAACCCTACTATCTCCCACAAGTACCACAGACTTGAGGAATGATGCCTCAGTATTGGACTCCTATACCACCTTTTTAAACGAACACGACCTTAAGTTGTCATAAATATTTACTTAGACATTTTAATTCATTAGTGCATGTGTAACTTTAGTAAAGCAGAATGCTTGGATATCAACGCAGTCCAGATTTGTACACCGGGTGTCCCAAAAAACGCACCCTGTTTGACGAATATAGTAACATAATGAGCCTTTTGTTCTATGAACAAATTGAGATATAAATAAGGTATGCACGAGTGAGTGGGTTGGGACAATTATAAATGGTTAATCAAACAAACAGCATATTACTTAAATATAAACACGACAGGTATCATTGATACAAAATAGTTTTTCAAGCACAGCTCTGCCAATAATAGACTGATTGTAATTACACAATACGTCATGTTTTAAGTTAGACTATGAGCTATCGAACCAATCCAATGTGGAGTGCTCGATATTATTGTCTTTTTGAGTTTACGAGCTGATTTAACGAGGGTGCGTTTTTTGGGACACCCGGTAGTTGTTTGATGAATAACCGGTATAGTAACGATCTGGAGATGGGCCTGATGGATTAATCCACTTCATGGAGAAACTGATTTGCTGCTAGTAAAATAGTTAAGAACGGTTCTGTGAAGCCTGCGTGGAGTCTCTACATCGCAAACGGAAATCGCAGGCTATAGGTTCTGTGTTTATATTGTCAAGAATGACACTGTTTGAGTGGGAGAGTTTACCCCATCCGAATTACGTCATGTTAATTCCAAAGTTACACAACACAGCGAACCCGTGCAAGTATAACATGCCGCTACCTCACAACATATCTGCCGTGCCCAGTGCCGTTGCTACGGCGTACTAACCATAGTTATGTTTGTGGGGGAAAACATTTTTGCCCGAAAAATTAACTGGAGTCGACTGTCGATCATCGGATGAAGTGTGGAAGGCACAACTTCATATGTGACTAGATTTCTCAGGGGTTTCCTCACCGAAATAGGGGAGTACTTCACCTATCATATGTGATATATGCCCTTAGTATAATTTTAAACCAGGCAACTGCCAAACAACTCTAATATATTATGTTAATGTTAAAAATATTGCTGCGTACGTGTTGGATATTTCTAAAGCAAAGAAACCACCACAAGAAGAAGAATGACGAAATAAACCGCAATAAACTTCTCCACCTACAGTGAAAACGCAGGATTAAAAACGAAGGTGAATGCCAAGCGTGCGTTGTTATTTGAATGAAAGCGAAGCCATCCGTCAACTTCATCTTGCCCATATTAAATTATGTCAGTAGCTAGACTTGGATCAAATCCGTCTCTCGAAAGGGTTGAGGATTTGGCAGCGGCTGAGGGATTGGGGAAGAGTGCAAGGGGGGGAGAGATGGACTTGGTTCACCTGCAGCGAGCCAAGTTTAATTACCGACCTGTTTTTGGGTCGGGAAGCGTGTGCAAGGCGTGTCTGTTCTGCAGTGTTCATTTCAATCAGTGATATAGTTTGCGTACTTTATTGCTTTAATATATTCGAAGATGAATTTGTTTAACGATGGTATTAGTTATGGATTAGGTTTTCTTAGATACCAACATATCGCAGAAAGTACAGTGTTTTTATTAGGAAATGAAATCGACATGGCCACTCCCATATAAACATCAATCATCTTTCCCACCAAAATTGTATAAATTATGATAATTAGATCCAAGTCCGTCACTCCTCTGCTCCCTCGTCATGCGCTTCCCCAATCCCTCAGCCGCTCCCAAATCCCCAAACCCTGAATTGGAGAGACGGATTTGATCCAAGTCTAGTCAATAGCCAGCTGTTCAGAACGCCGTAATGAAGGCGAAAACCAAATACTTTCTCCTTCTGCTACGCATTTTCAACCAATATCAACCTCCACACCACAAAGATCACAACATGACTTCAAATCATCGACAAACTAACATCCAATCATCGACATACGCCATGTTTACTAAACTCGCAGCTGGTTTGCGCGAGCTAATACGATATATAATTGACATTATATTCAATCTGCAGAGGCTTCTTGCGTTATACTATAGGTGGGCTATTTGCTTTTATTGGGCTCACAGGGTGTGTGGAGGAATGGGGCTGCGGAATTGCAAGCGCGGGGACGGGAGAAGACGCGCGCCCTAACTAAATCTGCCCGAACTCTACAAAAAAGCGTGGAAAATCTACGTGAATAGAACAAGCTTTTGACTTCCGATGCGGCAAACTGTTATTAACTCGTGGATATGCGTATAGCTTAGTAACGAGTTATTAGAATTAGGAATGAAGCAGGTTTGTCACTCACTCGCTATATGCAACATGGTCTCCTCCCAAATTTAAAGCTATGTCTAGCGGAGCGCATAAATGCTATTTATAGAACCAAAACTCAAACAAAACGACATTGACTCGCAAGGGATCCTTAATGACTATTTTTCTATTTTTGAGAAAGCAAGACTTGATAGCAAATTCAGATAAACATCCATCTGACGTCATTACCGCGCCAAGCTATTGTCAAAATAGACCCAAAATTAAGGCAAAATTAATCCCACAAGTGGCATATGATACGTTAATCTGATAAGTATAGGTCTGACAAGATACAATATGAAAGGTAGCAATTCGACTCTATTTCAATTCAAATTCAAATTAAATTGTTGCTAAATGCCACGTTTTAAAACTCTGTTTAATTTTGGCAAGTGATTGAAAGGCAATGGTCTCATCTCTAATAGTCATATCAAATCATTGTCAATTTATCAGGTAACGCCGTTCAGAATGTAGAATTACCCTTTGCAAACTAAACGATGTAAAATGTATAAGATCGTCGTTCGCGTATAACTTTAGTGTAGGTTTGACATTGACTTTGGAACGAAGTGGAAATATCACCTTAACAGCAATACAACCACGCCCTTGAACTTGATGAATCAACATCTCGTCATACTCTCTACCACCCACGAGTTAGCCACATATACAGACTCTCTTTGCTATTTGACCCATATAGACCCATAAAAGCAACTCCCTGCAGGTAGACATTGTTGAGATTGTGAAATGCATTCGATTTTGTACATCAGACATTCCGTAAGAGGCTACGCCAATGCGAATACTATGACCCTTGTATTAAGATGGGACGCAATATCTTATTCATTGCTGCGTTAAGTTTTTCAGAAAATGTTCCTCTTGTGACTAGTACTGGTGTGCCAATCTCAGAAGAGCGAGATAGTAGAATATTAACTGGACAGGACAAGCAACATACAGGCGATTAATTGTGTTTGAAATTGTGGAAGGTTAATTTAATCACGATCACTTCGGCATCGGGCTTGCCAAAATTTGAGAGTTGATTGAGTAGCAATGTGTTATTGCCATTTAGCTTGGTCATTGTAATTTCGCCAATCCTCAGAAAAGCAAAAAGGCAAAAGAACACGTGCTGGCGCAAGCCACGCTTGCCGTATCCTTTAAGAATCTGATTGATGTGAAAACTCTATAGTTGGATCTGGCAGACCTATATGAGTTTCTGGGAATAACCTATATAGCTGAAATATAAATGTTGACTGTGGAAGGAGCATAATTTCGATTAAACATGTATGAGAAAGAGTCAGAGCGCACGGTCATATGAATAATGTTATACAATGAAACTGGGTTCATATTGTATTGCTCAAAATTCCATGTCTCGAACACACCCCGCCACTCCCTAGTCAAGAATTATTTGTAGTACTAGAAAATCCCTTCGAGTAAAAGTTCAAATGCACCTTCCCTTGCGACAGTAATTATTTTCTAGTTATACTGCTAATAGCATATACCTTTTTCGCTTTGCAATTTAGTAATCTTCAAAACTGATTGAAAGGTCATTAATAGAAAATAACACTTGTTCTCGAAGAATTAATGAAAATTGCTGCGCATTCGTGGTATTATGAATATTTCGCCAAACACATGCACGTGTAATTGTTCATTAACAGTGTTATAATACTATAATTAATTAATTAGATTAAGGTACGACGCATTTTTATGAAAGACAATGTTTAATTCAGGGTTTCTCTTCATGAATAGCTTTAGTAATCACTAAGCATGAAGTATTAATGCCAGGGAACGAAGATAACCGAATTTCGCTGCCAGAATCATTACGGGTACACGTAAATTCGAACACATAACGCCTGCCTTAAAGTATCTAAAATAGTTGCCAATTGAAGATCAATTGTTGTACACAGATATATTAATTACATTCAAACTTATAAACAAATAATTTCCCAACGCAACCAGGTGAGAAATCAGAGAACTTATGTTAATTAGTGACCAATTCTCCCAACGTATTTCTGCCCATAAATTTTGACTCGTGGCAGATATGAACTTAATACTCTACCCTTTAGAACGAGTTCTGGCCAAAGAAGTTTTAAATATAAATCAGTTAATTAATAGAATAACTTGGATGAGAACTTGAAGAGTATTAGTAAATTTAACTCAATTGAGAAACATTTAAAATTATATATGCTTTCTAAATATATGCTTTCTAAAGAACGTCTTCAAAAGTTACAAAACAAAGCAGTAACCACTGGTGACAGTTATTACTCGTCTGCGACAGAAACCCTAACCAAATTAGGTTGGGTTACTCTTCAGTGTAGGAGAGACGAACGGCTGCTATCATTGGTAGATAAGTGCGTGAGTGGGAGTTCAAATTTAAGTAACTTATTTAAATTGTCGGATCGTGATTGTTACGACTTAAGGAGTAATAATAACAAGTTATATTTACCAAAACCAAATACTAATTCCCTAAAAAGAACATGTGGGTATAGAGGTGCCATAATGTGGAATACCATATTTATCATTTCATATTAATTACATGTAAGTGTTAACTGAAAAACAATCCTTTTTGGATTGATGCGGTTACCGTGTATAAAGATTTTTAAATAAATAAATAAATAAATTTTCATCATAAACTAATTTATTAACTTTTTTGACATTTCTTATTCCTGTACATACTTACATGCATGTTGATAGTTTTTAACTTGATTTTATATATTTTAATATTCTGTATATGATTGTAATTGAATCTGAAAAGCCATATTGAGAGATTTCAATAATTGTATGTATTGACTATTTGTATATAGTATAAAAAGAGAAACAAGAGAACTTCGAAAAACACTTAAGTAAAAGTACGACGTCGGACGGTGTCAATGGAAATACGTAACGTAAAGGACATTGGAAATAAAAAAATAAGTACTTTTTCAATCAAAGTATGTAACTTAAATAGTCGGAATATAGTAGTTTGAGGTTGTAAAAATGCTCGTAAAGCATATTAATTGCACTGTCAAAGTTGCTAATCTGAATCATTGTCCGCCATCTTGGATGTATTTTCGATATGTGTGTGACGTCACAACCAGGGTAAAGTGAAATTTTTATCTGGCATCCTCGTGCCAATCTTTTGTGAATGTCTTCCTTTTTCAATTGAACCACACTATTATATTTTAAGAAGCATTCCGCGCAAACTCGGCTACCCACAGAGTAATTTCATCAGGTTTACACCAGTGTGTGACGTCACCAACATCCCAGTTAATTAGTCAAAGTATTACGACAAGATGGCGGATGACAGGATTGTCTTTGGTCAATATTAGTGCCGTTGTTTTGTACAAGAGTAGTTTTGTTTACTTGGATTACCCTCGTAAGCTTGTTTGTTAATTATAGAGTCAAAATTTTTAAATTGTGATTGATGTTGCCAATGTCATTTAAGTATTTTTCGACATTGAAGTTTTCTTATATTTATCTTTTTTATATATCTAGTTCTTATATATCCAGTTATTTTTTATTTACCCAGTTCTATGTAAATCTTCTTGGTCGGTTTAGTCTTTAACAAAATACACGAACGAACGTCGAACGGACATTTGTCATTTATAGACGTAACCGGAGCGAGGGGGATTCGACGAATATATCATCCCGAGGGGTAATATTTCGTCGAATTCCCGAAGCAGAGGGTCTATAAATTATATATTATACCGAAACAATATTGAGTACTGTCTTCAAACGCCTTAAGTCTTGTCCCTCCATTGTTGACAGGCTCCTTTTGGTTTACGCGCGTGGTGTTTGGTTTACGTGCGTGGTATTATTATTATTAAAACTTATTTTGACGCGGTGGCCTTTCAGTTCCCTGATTTTCAAAGGGCCGTGTTCACAAAATACTATATATAAATACAAAATACAAAATGTTAAATCTAATAAAAAATATTTGGTTTTCGCGCGTGGTATTCGAGCTCGGTATCGACTGATCACGTGGTACAAATTTAGCTCTTTGATTGGACAATTTACAGTTGAGATATAATATACGTATGTATATTTCGAATTGGAAAGTTTGATTTGCCGGCCAAAAGACAGTTAATTGATCAACACTAGTAGCGATACAGTAAGCCGAATTATATTCATAAAAAACGATCATATGTTTATTATCATATGTTTATTATCATATTTTTAAATTTAATAACCAGATAATATTGATGCTTTGAATTTTGAACGTGTGTTTACATCTAATTAAGTAGGCTGATAATCTCAAGAATACTTTCTTAACAAATTCCTTGACATGTATACATCTGTACGAACACAATCACCTACGTCTTTTCGCCTTTCCAGATTTTTCTTGGTATAAGGTTATCTCACTTTCAGGGAGCTTTTCTGGTTAGCTTATTGGTTTTGTTTTGCTTTCTTTAAGTAAACCGTGGAAAGCCCAAAGATTAATGAACTAGCCACTTAAAGTGTCACTACGATCAAATTTTTACCTATCGATATTTTTACGTATTTATAAAGCAGAGCTGCTAAATATTACTCGGTCGAAACCGTTTTGCGATTAGATGATGGCAAGTATTATGTTCCTGACCAGCGTAACGAAGTGACGTCAAATTCTCAACGCGAAGACTCCACATCGCTAATTCTTCAAGTAAATCAATGTCGTTTATTCAAATTCTTCAACTGAAAGGCTGAACATTTCATCTACTTCTCGAAGAAAACAAGAAAACAAGTAACCTCGACTGAAATTCAGGCGTAGCATTGAGAATCTGACGTCATAAACAATATTACCTTTTGAAATTGCGCCATTGCGGGCTCACTTGGAACACGTTTTTAGTAATGGTGGCCTAAATAATAGTGATTTCAGAGCTCAAAATACTTACTTCAAAATACCATTTTTTAGTTTTTTTTTACATCGATGATCACTTTCGACCCTGAAATACTATTCTGTGCTAAAGAAAATCTCAAGAAGGGGGTGAATTTTCATCGTAGTGGCACTTTAAGATACTGGATTAAGACTAAATATGAAGAGACTATAATTAAGAGACAACCACTAGTCATGCCATAGACTATAGTAGAGCAGAATAAAGTATAAGTAAGAGTACTAACGTATCTTCATAGACCACGTTTCGACGTTTCAGGTCGTCCGAAACGTCGTCCATGAAGATACGTGATCACATTGAAGTTCCTATATATATCTTTTCATATTATATCCAGTTCTTTTGAGAACTTAGTAGCTTACATATTTTTCTTAAAGTATAGTGGAGCAGAGTAAAGCAGAATAGAGTATAGAGTAGAGTAGAGTAGAGTAGAGTGGAGTGGAGTGGAGTAGAGTAGAGTAGAGTGAAGTAGAGTGGAGTAGAGTGCAGTAGGGTGGAGTAGAGTGCAGTAGGGTGGAGCCGTGGAATATAGAAGTACCATACTGTTCAATGTATAAAATTAGAAATTAGTTAAGAAGTATTGGGTTCGATGTCTAAATCAACAAAAAAATAATTTATCTAGTTTCAGAAGTTTCACAACTTTCCTGCAGTATTAATATCACCACGATTTTAATTCATTTTGATTTTAATATATCCACGCTACTGTGTAGTTTGAAGTGCCAATATCTCATGTTTCGACTTTTTATATATTTATAATTTTTGGCACTTTCTGTTAAAAATTGCTTAAAGGACATTGGCAACAAAAATTAAGTTTGTCTAATATGAAAGAACTCGTAAAATGATAGAGTAACACCTTTTACAACTTTTCCGTATTTTACTTCGTTGAAATATCTCAGTTTGTTTGATATGTAAATGAGATGGTCTCTGACGTCAGGTGTGGGGTAGAGAATTTTCACTCATTAAAAAATGTCTTATACCTCAGTGATTGCTAAGTTTACAACGTTCATTATCACGAGGAGTTATTATACGCACATTTTCAAGTAAATTTGTGGAACAAACTTGAAGATGTTACTAATATTTTAATGAGTGAAAATTATCTACCCTGCATATGACGTCAGACACCATCTCATTTACATATCAAACAAACTGAAATATTTCAAAAACGAAGTAAAATACGGGAAAGTTGTAAAAGGTGTTGCTCTATGATTTTACGAGTTCTTTCATATTAGACAAACTTAATTTTTGTTGTCAATGTCCTTTAATATTATATCATCAACTAAAGTTTCAGTCGATGCCGCTCTCCCCTAGCTGATAAAGTTGGATTGATCCCTGCATTGGCACAGGAAGTGTCAATCCAGGGACATACAAAGACATTGCACAGTGAAATACGAAAGTATTTCACGATAATTTGTCACAGAATTCTAAGCATTTAACAGTTTAATTTTTATTTTATTTACAACTGGAAAATTACACTTTGATTCAAATAAGTTAAAATAACTTTATTTTACAAAAAATCAAAATTATTTTGGTTTCTTTCCCTAGCTTTATAAGTCGTTTACCTGATAGCATAAAAATAAAGATGTTATAATTATTTCCAGTTTTTGGTCAGTCAGTGTTGAATATGAAGGTCAAAATATTTCCCATAAGGACCTCCCAACCAGATGTCCAAACGTAGAATTAGTACTAACCCTTGGTTGAAATTTAATCGGCGCTTTTGTTTGGTATGTTCTGTTTTACAACTTTGAAGTTGAAAATTCCTATTAAGACGGAACCTTTCTGTGTTTGTATGCAGATATCTGAACAGAAAATATCAAAATATCTTTGCGTTCAGCTTCATAATTTCGTTCACAAAGTTTTCATTAATCAGCTTGGATTAAAGTCGTGGCCAGGGCCTGGTTGTCTAAAGTCTGATTAGCGCAGGCTAGAATCTAACCAAATATTATATTTCAAAATAAAAAAAATAAAAAGAGGTTGGGATGCTGCCAAATAGTGAATAGGAGGTCTAACTTCGGAAACATTTAACTATTTGACGAACGGCCTTGGCTAGAAACGCTACTATATTTAATACCTTTTCATGCTGCGTTTTCGTCAGTAAGCCCAGCACAATTAGAGCTATACTAGGGATGTACGCTATAGTTAGGAGAACGTCACGGCGTTAAATAAAGGTGCATTCACACACTACGATAGTAAGTCAATCTTAAGAAGCTTTCACCATTCCCTGGGACCACTTGGCTTTGGCTTAAGACTAAGTGCAAAACAATCGATCAGATTAATTGCAGGCAATAACCTGAAATATTTTCCACAACGAATTCGAAAATCAATCGAGGTATTAAAACACAGCACAATCATACAAGAGTGCCAAACATACACTGAACGTCGCCTGGCCGTGCATGTTTTCAATACTTGTGTATAATAAATGTTTATTAATTATTTATTCGATTGTAATTAATTATTGGCATTATTGGAAGTGTCCGTTCAAACGTAGAACATTTCATGTTCCAAACTTGCAAATGAACTTGAATAAAGAATTTTGCTAATTTACATTAGGGACATTTACGGAGCATGAAGTTTTAAACAGGCCTACCTTGGATTACTGCGTGACTGCGGCAACAACCGCGTGTTGCTGGCGAATATCAACAGTAACTATATAAATAGTGATACTAGGAGTTCTTATCAGAAGTGAAATGCTGCCTCGGAACATACACAGGAGCAGTCGTGGGTATATATTAGAAGGAAATTTATAACATCGCGAGGCTTGCTCGTTTCGAGTAAACATTGTGGTTTAGATTGTTATCGAGTGGAACACGGCAACAAACGACAGCGTCTTAATTCGAGGAGACATTATAACCTCAATGTTTTAGACAACGATGACATCCCGCATGATTTCTGTATGTTATTTTAATATTAGAAGTGTATTCCCGTTCGTTTGTTCGATTTGAAATATGACCGCATATGTCGATATAGATAACTCGATCAATTCAGCAAATATTACAAACGGGAAGTTCGATTGACAAAAGTGTCGCTTGAATGGAAAATTTGTTGTTGGCGAATATCAATAGTAATGTTAAAAAGTAGCACTGAAGACGTCCCTGGCGCGTGTAGCTCAGTATTATGTACAAATATTTACCTATAAAACGAAAATTAAGTTTGTCTTATTTAAACTAAAATGACGAGGAATGGTAATTTAGAGCTCTTTCATATCTCCCGTCGTTCTTGAGATATTTAGACTTGTGTGATATGCAAATGAATAACCTATCATGACGTAAATTAAGAGCTTGACACATTTTCAGAAAATCAAGAAATTAGAAATAGTAAATTAATTTGGCATCACTATTTCGATGTAATAATGTTAGGTTTCACGAAGTGTCGTAATGAGAAAAGTTTCAAGTAATTTTCTAAAAATGTGTCAAGCCTTTACGTCATATAGGTTATTTCATTTCTAAATATGTCAAGAACGACGTGAGATATGAAAGACCTCTAAATTACAATTCTTCGTTATTTTAGGAGTTCATTTAAATAAGAGAAACTTAATTTTCGTTTAGTCATAGGCACTTTAAAAACCTCGTTTAAAGCTGCAGAGAAATTGCACTATAAATTGCCGCCAATGTACTCCAACAATACTATTGTTGGTACATTGGCGGCAACTAACGTTTATTTATTTAATTAAGCCTACCCAGAAATATGATTTAAAAACTACGTCAATTCGATCATGCTTACGTATATAAACACTTCAACTGCTAATAAGCAATCGGCAAATTGAGCCTATGTTTTTTTCGCAGTTGATAGATAGTGACATTTTGGAGTACATCTCCGTTGATAAATAAAGCTTGTAGATGAGGATGGTAGAAGGGATATATAGCCTATAAAAGCAGTTGTTAAATTTCTGTGCATGGGGTCTGAGCCTATCGTGTCAATATTTTTACAGTAAATAGATTTTAGAATAAGAAAACTTCAATAATAAACACTAATTTCTTTCAATGTCATGAACCTGAACAGCGGCTTGAAATGGAGATTGGATATGAAAGATAACGTTCCTTACATTACGATCTCGACGCCATTGTTTCGTGGGCAGTGAAGGAAAATCGGGACGTGTCTATTATATTATTTTGATAAAGTTACCGAACTTTTTTCTTATATTTAGGACCACCTACGTCGCGTGAATCACAACAGACCTGCTTCTGCGGCACTTCTGACACTTCAATTCGTAATTTCTAGTGTATAAATAGAAGACGCGTGTCACACTGTTATTTTTAATGGTAAAATTCAAAGATATACACATGACATCGACAAGTCGGTGTAAAAGATGAAATGTTTGGCAGGCGTTGGAATTTGAGAGTGGTGAGGTAACGAAAATGCTACATAAGTCGAATAAGTCTACATGACTCGTATAGTCAAGAAATTGAGGATTTCCGTATGGTATATCCAAAGCAAGGATCTGTCAAACCTTTTTGGAGTAGGGCCACATGCCAATATTGTTCATATGGGGGGGCCAGAGCTAGAAAGAAGATAAACTCATGTATAACGAAAGCTTTTTCTTCTTATCTAATACAATCGTTCATAAACAAGTCTGGATTAGATATAAACTGCAGATATTAAGGAAGACTCTTAACGATAATCTCTGAGAAAACATCATAAAACAACCGATTGCTGTAATTAAAAACATGCACCTCAAAATTAACTTGGTGTATGTGAGGTTCTGTGAGGGTTTAAATAGGGATCCTAACAGCTTACAACGATCACCCCCAGCGCCGTTGCGAGCAAAGAAGACCAGTGGGGTGGGGTGGGGGGATGGCTGTGGGAAAGAAATTTACTTGATTTTCGAAATTATTTCTTATTTTACCTGAAAATATTTTTCGTTCAGTCAGAGTTATCTACATAGCAATTTACACATATTTAAGTCCATTTCGCATCGGAATAAATACTAAAAAGGATTTGTTAAACTCATTCTTACATTTTGTTCGTAACAGATAGTTTGTTTTATCATAATATCAACTGTGAAAAATACACTAAAAAACGTTTACTTAGCAGCAATTCCTATTTAGATTTGTTGCACTCAGTGTACTATTTTAGGCTATTTTATGCCTCCTGTCCTTTAACAAAGACCACTTCATTGCCAGTTTCTTCAGATCAATTCGGTCGGTCAAATCGTTTTCCACTGCTAGCAACATGCAGTCATTCACACGTTCCCCTGACATGGTACCACGATGGTAGTTCTTGACTCTCTTCAATGCACTGAATGACCGTTCATTCTTGCAAACTGATGGTGCAGCAGTAAGAAAAAGATGATAGACTCTTGCAACCATTTTAAAAAGACCGTGTTTTTTCGCTAATTTGAGGGAAACACTTGCTGCCTTTGTGATGGATTCTTCATTTCCAGCTGAATTCTGAGATTCCAATACGACTCGTTCTTCAGCTGCCTGAGAAGTTTCTCCTAGAAGGTATTCAAAGAGACATTAAACTCATTATGAATTGCCGACGCGGTATCATGAGAGAAGCGGACATTTGGAAAATTAGCCACGAGCTTCTTTGTATCTTCTAAAGTACCGGGTTTCCCAGGATCTAACACTTTAAGAAATGGTTCAAACACATCTTTGAGTGAGAGGTATTTCTCTCCTAACGTTGCAATAACTGAGTCCAGAAACTTGAAAAATTCGCATCTGTAATAGAATGATATGTTGCTCAGCAGTGGGGAAGCTGTATCTGGGTTGTCATCTAAGCGGCGTGATGGTCTTCTGAATCGGTGCAGCCTGGCAAAATCGGCAAGTGGGTCGGTTCCATAATTGTTTGCAACTGTTATTGCAGCTTGGATTTCATCATCGACCTCTTTCTCGTTTCCCTTATCCTTTTCAATGCATGATTGGTTGCATCAATGGCAATCAGACCAGCGATATTGATCGACTCTCCTTGCAGATAATCAGATAGCACTCTTCGTTTTCCACATGATATTCTTGAGAAACATGAGGGCACATATGAAATCAATGTTGACTACGGAGTTTAGGAGGCCAGAAGCTTTTGTCTTGGTTTCTCTGTCACTAGAATTCTCCAGAATTCCCAGCACTTCGATAATCGCGTCAATTAGACTTCTCCAAACAGCTTTCACGGCTTCTGCACGAGCAGCCCACCTTGTCAGTTTTGATAGGTTTCGGAGCGGTAATGCATTTTAAATTTCATCAAGTTTGTCCTTCAGTTCTTTGTTTCGTTTGGTACTTCTCGCGAAGAAGACAAACAGCTGCTTTAAGACGTCATACACCTTGCCAATCAAAGATGTTGCTTCACATCCATGCTCGATTACAAGATTAAGACCATGTGGAACACATTTAGTGTAAGGTACTTTTCGCTTCAGGATTTCATTCAGCTTTTGTTGCGCACCATTATACACACCAGACATACTTGATGTAGAATCGTATGTTTGGAACTGGACGGCTTGCAGTGCTATGTCAGAGCTCTTCAAACACTGAACAATGTCCTTTGCCTGGCCTAGTCCGGTTTTATCATTTGTTTCACTGACTCGTACTTATAGACGCTCTTCAATTGCCAATGAGTCAGCATCTACATAAATCGCACGGCCACCGAAAACTCATCGCTATGGCTGACGTCGGGTGTAGTATCAGCCATGACAGAGCAAAATCCAGATCGCTTTACTTTATCACTTCTAGTAGCCCTTATCTCTTCTCCTAGTAGCATTATGAATTCATTTTGGCTCTGTGGACTCATCTAAGTTGTGTTGTATCTTCTGCTGCTGCGGTTCTCTAACCGGCAAGACTTCATCACTGGATTATGGCGAGAAAGTAGATGCACGATCTCACAAAAATTGCCATCGTTTTGATTGTCACCAGATTCACAACCTCGAAGTGCTAGTCCGTTTCTTGTAAGGACTTTGACAACGTCAAATAGCATTAAAACTACTTCCCGATTTTTACATAGTTGACTTTCGGCCTGTCGACGAGGCTTTCGCGTTGTACTTTGGTTAGCAACTTGTCGACATGCTGGTCCTCACGCACGAAGAGGAGGTAATTACGTATAGTGCAGCAGCATGTCCTTCACTGCTGAAATGTGTTTCAAGTTTCCCCATCTTATTTTTTCCTCGACTTCCTTTCATTTTGGCCCAGTCGCTAATCCCCGTAATCCAAGACAAGTCATTTTTCTCACGTCCTCCACATCCTTTTCCATATATGTTGCACACGTGGCAGAAAGCTTTGTCACTTGAGATGCTGTACTCTAGATATGGATAATCTTTGTACCATGTTGGTGAAAACGAACACTGTTTTACTTTCTTTGCTAATTCTGCATTCTTTGGGTAAGCGGACAACTTTGACATGGTCCGATATGAATAAGATACGAATAATCTGCCCCTCACTATACGTTTCTGGCCTTCTTGCAGGGTTATGCTCAACAAGTGTATCTCGTTCTGTGGCACCACATCGTTCTTCGGAGTTATTAAACACTTCGTGTAATTTGAGACTAGCTAAATCTTGTGCCTGGTGTGTCAGTGTCATTATTTCCTCACAAGTATCTTTCACATCAGTAAATGCGGATTCATAATGGGTTACAGAGGTAGATAGATAGATAGACTGGATAGATAGACTGGTTTTATTAAGTCGCTTCGCAGTTCGAAAACTGAATTGCGCAACTTTACATAATATACATGATTTTTTAAATTAAAAAAATCTTAGCTAAATTGAAATATACAATAGTAAAGTACAAAATCTTAAAATTTCTTAAATATTGTAACATTTAAAAACTTTATCTAAGTATACTTTGTCTCAGAACTACACTTGTTAATAAAAGTATTTTCAAATCTCTTTGTTTTAAAAACAGGAAGATCAAAATTTCTCTGCTTTCTTAATCCGTATCTCGATTGAGTGCATAGTTTTGGCAGCAGACTATGAATGTTACTGGAGGGGTTTTTGAGAACTGATTGAAAAAGTTTCTTTGTAAGACGCTCGTGATGGTCCTTAATGGAGGGAACTTCAGCAATACTTCAAGCGTCATCGTAGGAAACACCAGGAAAAATGCACGAGAGAGCTCTCTTTTGAACTCTCTCAAGATCTACTTGAAGGTACTTAGGTAACGCGTGATGAAAAACGGGGCATGCGTAATCCAAAGTTGATCTAATACACGCATAGTAATAGGCTATGAGGTCTTCTGACGGAACTTAGCTTGTGCTCGTTTAAGTTGAACAAGGAAGTACATTTTTCGAAAAGCTTTCTTTACAAGATCCTCTATGTGATCGTTCCAAGTTAGGTTGGCATTAATTTTAAATCCAAGGAATTTTGTACTCTGAACTGGTTCGATTAGATCTCCGTCTATACTTATCTTAGGGAAATGTGGACGTTGCTTACTGAAACTGATAATGAGTTCCTTTGTCTTTTCGCAATTTAACTGGAAAAGATTTTTCTGTGACCAATCGAGCATTCTATCCACTGCTAACTGAGCTTTAGATTGCTGACCTTTCTGTATGGTTTCAGAAACCGTTGTGTCGTCAACGTATATCCACATGTTGAAAATATTAGGCACTGACAAATCGTTTATCATGAGGAGGAAAAGCCACGGACCATGCAATTTGGTGCCCTGGGGTACTCCAGAAGGAACTTTACCCCACTCCGACAGACAGTCTTTACCAAGTTTGACCCTCTGATATCTATCGGATAGGAAGTCAATTATCCAATTGGTAATACTATTGGGGACATTGACCTGTTTTAATTTTGCCACTAAGGTACTATGATCTATAAGGTCAAAGGCCTTGCGGTAGTCGAAAAGAAAAACCCGTACTGCCGCTCCGTTACCATCTGTAGCTCCGAGCCATTTGTGCACCATACTAATGAGAGCCATTACGGTGGAAGAGCCAGATATAGTGCCAAACTGATTGGGATTGACCATTTTCTCCAATGCCGGTTTGATGTAATCAAGAACTACAAATTCCTCAGCTATTTTGGAGAGTACAGGGGTGAGAGAAATGGGCCGGAGCTCTTTCTTTGGGTCTGAAACTTTCTTTACCTTTGGAAGAGGGGTTATATCAGCAATATTCCACGCGGAGGGTAACTTTTGTTCTCTGTATGAACTATTTACGATGTCTTGTACTGGTTCAACAAGAATTTCAGCGTACTCCTTTAACACCCAGTTGCACATACCGTCCGGACCGGGGGCTTTATGTTTGTTTAGGGATATTAAGTTGTTATACACCCTGTATGATGGTATTTCAAGAAACTCTGGGATTTCTTCCAAAGGCAAGTAGAGAGTCGAAGAAACACCATCAATGGGATCGTAGGATTGTAACGGTTCAAGTAAAGCGTCATTGATGGCATTCGCGATCTCAAGGGGGGACATGTCAGTGTACTGAGGTACATTGAGGGAAGCAAACAGAGTTGAGTTTTTCTTCTTGGACCCACTGAGCTTACTTATTTCTTTCCACCACTGGCGTGGATTTACTCCTTTAAGATCCTGCACCTTGGAAGCGTAATACTTTGCTTTACAACGTTTCCTTTCTTTATTGGTATTTGTAGCATTGTTCACTAGATCTGTGATCTTTTCTGAGCAATAACGTAGTTGGCCTAGGCACTTGAAATATGATTCTGAAAAGGACTCACTGGTCATCTGGCTTGACGTAGACTTAGACGATTCATCTATTTCAGATAGAACAGAATCTTGAGAAAATTCTTGTCTTTCCTCTGACTAGGAAGGGACAAAAGGATCTACTTGCTCATCACAATCATTCTGTAAGTCAGGAAAACTAGCAGGGCTTCCCGAACTTGAAGTTAAACCGTTACAGGGACCTAACAAATTATCCTCGATCTGACAAGGATTCAGGGCCTGCTTGGGATGTTTTAAAGCTTCTGCTGGTTGATTCCAAGTATCATCCTTCTGCAACTCTGGAATGTCTTCAGATAGCTCAGGCAAGTCATATGATGTAGGCCTACCACTATCTGGCTCACAGCTTTCTAACACAGGTTGGTTGGCCAGCTCTTCATTTTTCTGTAGGAAGAGAAAAAAACTGCCCATTGTCAGACTTGTATATTTTGGGCCATAGGCCCCCGACTAATAAAACAAACTTAAGACAATTGTGATTAGTATTCAATTTATTTAATATAAAAGGTAGATATCATGCATGCTTTCTACATTTAAATTTTTATGGCATTAGCAATATGAAGAAGCTACATTGATTTTAGACTATTATACAATCAATGACAGCAGACCATGAGACCATCTACTTGTACAAACTTGGTGGGTTCAGCGTGGGCCGCGGACTTCATAAACAAGAATATAGGGTTTGGACTACTAATAAAATATTCCGGTTTACTACCAAATTTGAAACAATATTCCCTTTTCTTACCTTAATACTAAAGTTAAGAAGTGTTTGACTTGATTCTAAAAGTGTTCTAAAAGCTGGCATCTGGTCTTTGTGCTTGGATTCATGGTGGTATTTCTTATTATCCAGGTTCAAAACTTGATTGCAATATAGGTAAATGACTCGTTTTCGGTTGGAACGTTCTACTTTTCGACGTTTAGATTGTGATTCTGTCAGAAAAGATGTTTATTAGACATTTATGTTTCAGAACTAAGAAGTCTTTTAAGATATTCCAGCATTACCTTGGTAACCTTGCAACCTAACCTTAGTGTCTTGTAGTTATATTGTTCTGATTGTTCTACAGGGGTCGAAATCAAGGGGGTCAGGGGTGTGCCCCAGCCCCGCACTTTTTTGGAGGGATAGCAAATACATATCCTTGGGCCCCACCTTTCGACAAAAATCAGTGATAGACAATTAACAAATTCAATCTTAAAAAAAAATTCTTAAACATCCTTTCAGCAACTTTTCTCTGGGCAATTTTTTCCAAATTTCCTAGGAGATGGGGTATGCTACCCAGGGGTATGCTACCCAGGGGTATGCTACCCAGGGGTATGCTACCCCAGAATGGGACCTCACTGGAAATTGACCCCTTCCCCCCACACACACTTGCAGCATGTGATTTATACGTCACTACTAAACGTCATACCCTTCTCACCTTCTGACAAACGTGAAGCGTCACACCCTTCTGCTTCTGCGTGACTATTAAATTCCTCGTGAGAATTATTCATTCCTCGTGAGAATTATTAAAACAAACATTGCAATTCCTGCCAGGAATTCTGGTCTTTAAGGTCATGCACAAGCGCGTAACTCCATTATTCATTCATGCATCAGGTCTATTGAAACGTACATGTATCTCGCATGACAGATTGACAAACATGACAAAGAAAATGTTAAAGGAATTTTAAAAAAGATCGATAAAATCTCCAGCAAAAACAAAGAGCAAAAGACACTTTATAGTACTTACTATTCATTGCTGCTAGGAAATAACAGTTTCATTATCCCAGAATTTTCCTTCCATTTGCCACAGACGAAGCTCATGTGCACAATTTGCAAAAAATACCTTATTTTATCGATTTTTCCTAATTTTCTTTCAAACAAACGTTGCTTTCGACTAAAATTCAAAAACATTGAACGCCATATTGAACGCCATATCACCGTGGGCTCGTCGTCGCACAATCGGAAACTGTCGTCTGTCTGTCGGTGCAATACCACAATGATTGATATTTACATGAAGTAGACTGTTAAGTTCTGTTGAGGTATATTTTTTACACCTGGTGTGCTTTTCGGACAAGTCAATTGGTGCATAGTTTACCTGATTTTCGGTTTAAATCAAGCTGATAATTTACCTGAAATTCAAAAATTCAAATGCTAACTAGCTACGGCCCTGATCACCCCCTGATGAGGACACTTTAAAGTTACGTTCAAAAAAGTTTTAAAGCCAGAGTAGCGTCAAACTATGTCTGATTTATCATCTGGTTGCGTTGGGAAATTATTTGTTGGTGTATGTGTGCATAAACAATAATTATGTCGTGTGCAAACAATTGCATACGCCAGTACGACAATCGTATACGACAATGTACGTTTTACACCTTGTAAATTTATTCAAAAATTATCCACTGCATTACATATCTTATTCTGCTGTTGTTCAAGTATTCTTAATGCACATGGTCTTTGATTTTGGCCAAACTATTTTTATACGATATTCTATATGATATTTTATTATACGTATACGATAAATCGTATCGTGTAGATCACTAGATGGTGTAGATGTGCCTTAAAATTAAACGCGGTCAATCTCCGTACTGAAACTCAAAGTTAAAATGGCCGATGCCAACTGTTCGTTAATGATTGACGACATTAAACTTTGAATTAAACTTTGACATTTTTAATTTTTAACTCGTACATATGGGAAGGCGTGCTAGTGATAGTGCTCAGTTAAATCGCAGGTTAAATCATGGTTAAATGTATGAAGTCTATTGAACGAATTAAGAATGTACGAAGCAGAATGTTTCCTCAAACTAGCCACACTCAACATCTTGGCAACGTAAGAAGACACTTTTATATCAGTGAAAATATTATCCTTGAATATCATGTGGTCGACACTTTTGTTGAAGTGTCGCAGACGACTGATCTTCACTGTAAAAGAACAACTTTTGCCTAAGCAAAATATTTTGCTCAAACAACAACTTACAAGTTTCCGCCTTTCTAATGTTTCTTGATTTCTGTTAGATGCTGTTTATTTTAGCTATTATGTAGGTTTCGTTACTAATTTTTATCAAGAACATGCAGATATGACGATTAATGGCACTTTCTAGAGATGACGTCAGTACCCATGTTTGTCCACATTTACCCATAATTATTGCGGCCATATGAAAAGAAAATAGCTCATTTGCAATAATATGTGAGTCAAACTTGGTTTGTTTGTTCGCATTTTGAGCTATTAATAGCGACCGCTTAAAGGGCTATTGCGAGATCGATTTAACATGCTCTAATATGAGCTCTAATATGAAGTAGCAAACACGTTGTTCAATAAAACCGCTGTTCAATACGTTTGATAAGCTCACATGCTCACGGCCACGCCCACCAAAAATTTTGGTGGGCGTGGAGTTGAAAATGCATGGAGTTGAAAACAATGGCTCGCAAAAAGTAGAGATGGTGCAGAGAAGAGCTGCCCGGTGGGCGCTGCTTCGATACAACCCTCTTGATAGTGTTACAAAGATGCTAGAAGACCTCAACTGGCGCTCCCTTCAACTAAGAAGAGCTGATGCCCGGCTAACCTTACGATCACCAACCATCTGATAGCTGTGGATCCTATAAATCAGCTCCGGCCAGTCACACGCAGATCAAGACATAACCATGCCCAGTCGTTCTTACCTCTGGCTACTAAAACCTCCTCACACAAGCTTTCTTTCTATCCCCGAACTATATAGTTCAATGGAACAATCTACCTTCTGACACTTTTATTTCTTGTAACAGTATTGATTCCTTCCGTAGTCGAGTGTCTACCTTGTCCCATAGCCCTGTATCTTAGTCTGCGTTGTATATGTACACCGATTTGTCATCGTTTAATAAATTCTGACGTTTCCATCCTTTTCTTTTATTTACGGGAGGGAGAACAGTTAAATGACGTCAAAATTGACAGAATTATGAGATATCTTACTTCCATGTGAACAGGCTCTAAGTATCAAAATTTGTCAGCAAGTGTATTTTTTAATATAATTGTTTGTAGGCGTCTTGATGCTTTTCGACATATAAGGTGAAAGAACTTCTGTTCTCTTCATATACACAAGTATTATGGAGTTGTCTATGAGTACTCGATGGTCCTATATGTTTCATTTATGGTGATTATCTCACATTCATCACTTGATAATCAATTGAACCAATATATACATATTTAGACTCACTGATGATTTTGCAAATTAATGAGCAAGGAAACGTTCCCATTTATTAAATATCATAGCTATTAGCATGGTTTTTCTGGCAATGATTAGTACATTGTGCTAGGCTTTGATATTCATTTTGAGAATAGGTTTTCTGCCAATCACTTTTACTTCTTTAATTTCGGTAGAGACGAAATCCGTAAGTGATGAATGTGAGATCATCACCATAAATGAAACATATATAGGACCATCAAGTACTATAAAGACAACCATAAAATACTTGTGTTTATGAAGAGAAGTTTTTCAACTCTGGAAATTGTGAAGCTCCTTAATAGTTCAGTGGGAAAGTCAGTTCCTCTACGTTTAGCCTGCGGCTAGCAACTTGTCCATGTTGAGCACCACCGAAACTTTAATTTATCGTTGATACCAAGGCATTAAAATCTGTTAGTCAGATATCAAGTGTGATGATGTTGGTATAGTTGGGGGTTAATAATTTAGCAAGAAATTCAAATTTGTCGTTGATAAATAGTTTCCTGCAGGAATCTAATCATGGCAAAACCAGCTCAACTCGTTACGTCTTATATAACCACCTGTTCAAGACACTTTTTGTTAAATTATTTTCCAACAGACTGATACACCCTATACTTACGCTGGTTGCGCTCTTTGCGCTATAGCCTATACTCTCAATATATGTCGAAAATTAGGTACAATACGTCACCTTCCAACAGCTTCTTCTCTATGAAAATCTATAGCTGCATGGCCAACGGACCATCCAAAGCACAACAGAGCCATCGAGTCAGTATAATTGAAGCCACAGATGAAGTGCTACATCTTGAAGATGCCTCCTTTGAGAGCCTAGTATTCTTTAGATCTGATTTTGCTATGGATATTCACATCATAGTTCATACCAGAATCATGAAACATTGATGTTGGGACAGGAGCTAATTCACGGGCTATACATTCTCGATATCAATATATTTAAAACTTTCTTGGATACCTATCACTCTACTGTAGATCACTGTGGTATCATATACTGTCATTTTTGGAGCCAAGCCAATCCTGATGTTTCTTTCTTCTTTCCAGCGGTTTTGATATGCTTAATTTGAAATCGTATTTGGCCGACCTTTCCCGTACTCATTCATTTCCTTTGTGCCGATATTTACTTCTTCATAAACATTTACCATGTAATCTGCTATTTTACCACTTACAATGTTCATCAATATTAGCTGGATGTGATGAAGGATCCAGTGGGGCAATGCACAGCTCATCCCCCCCCCCCCCCGAATTCTCTCTCTATCAAGACAATCTGAATATATCCTTGACTTTGTTTCCTCTTGGTGAGTCTCTTGACTTCTCTCTTGCTCATTACCAACAATGTGTGCAATGTCTTGTTCCAAGCGACAGCTGCAGATATGAAGACCAACGGCCCATGTTTTAAGCGTTTCAGGCTTTAAGGTGATTCCGATTAGATGTTTGCTGCATGCAAGTCACGTATGACACCCTCAACACGAATTCTTATTTGGTGTGCAAACACACCATCTCCTTCTTGTGCTGACTTAAATATTGAGTAGAGGCGTACGTGGATACACAGTTTCTGTGCAGGCATATTAAGCTGGATTATTCTCGAGGTTCTCTTCCAAGTCTATATGAGTATGATCCTTATATTCTTTGCTGAATCTTATGATTGTTTTTACCAGTTCAGGACCAGCGTCTTTAAGTTCACACTCGTCTCCACATTGATATTTCCACTTGAAAACGCACTCATTTTCTATAATAGCAAGGAGTCATATACACTACAGAAAATCGATTGACGTTGCAATTGCTGTTTCTCAACTTGGCTAGAAAATGATAACCAAACTGTGCAAAGTATATGTATGTGAAGGATTCTAAAACCTTTGTATCCTCATGTAGTATGATTTTTGTTTCATTCTAAGAGTATAATGAAGGACTTTTTACTTTTAAATAGCATAGATTTAGAATATTTGAAAGCGATTTTCACTTTCTAGTATATTATACATTATCTAAACTGTGGAACGATAAATTCGGTTCTGTAATAATTAACAACTGAAGTTTTAGCATTAATCATTATATTTCATTGATTCTCTAATGGCCTTATCACTGTCATGGACTCATAGGTCTATATTCGCAGAACAGTAATAATACCAATTCACCCAATTACTCAAATGCCTTCAAGTAAGAAATCTAATCAAAATCAGTCTTCACTAAGAAGTTGATGCAAGTTGCAACACTACAGTCAACAGATCTACAATCATAGACAACATGAGTTGGAACGCTTGAACGCGAATGCATTTTGCCATGTAAATAAGGCATATATCAACATAAAACTTCTCATTTCACCCCCACTTCCCCAATTCAATGTTGTTTCAATTAAAAGCTTTTAAGAAGGTAAGGCAAATGTTCGCCCGAGAAATGTCAACATTTGCCAGTTTACAACATTGTATGGGGGTTATTCCAACAATTTTGACACTGATTGTAGAAGTGGGGAGTTTTTTTGTCTGCCACGGTACGGCGTTTGTAGTTGTAGACTTAATAGTTTCGTATTTTTACATCGGCCATTCTTACAGTTTCAAGAGAACAGCAAGGAGGCACCATCAATTTGATATCAAAACATGAGCGGACCTGAGTACTAGGCCCAATCTAACACTAGTATATTTAATAAAATGTGACGATTCTGGCATCATGTTATCGTTGTTTTGGTTAAGATTAGCAATTATTTCAGCTTGACATTTAGGTGATGAACAAAAATATTTCATTTGAAGATTTGTTGAAATTGTAAACTAGTCGCTAGTCCCTATTTACCAAGAGCAATCACATGCACAGTTGCCCAATCGGCCATATTGAATTCATGTGTGCCATGGTTTTCACGTTACCATATATAATTTGAATACTAAGTAAAATTCTAGAGGTTCCTAATAAAAATTAATCATAATAACCTGAACTATCTCGTTGCACATTTTGGTGCTTTTTTATCCAACAGAACTCGTGACTATAGCCTGGTTTTTCACTTGAACATATAAGCATAAGCATAAGGACAAAACAAAAGGCAGAAAAAGGAGTGAAGTGAATCCTGCAACATAAGATCGACAATTCTCGTTGTTTTGTCTTCGCAAGTCCCACAGCAGAAATCATGCTTTGTTTTCGTATTGGTCTTGTGCTTATGCTTATGTCTCTCGTGTGAACCAGGTCTATTAAGGCCCTGTTTACATGAAACGGATTGACAGTCCAATCGGATCGAAAAACGCGGATGAAGTCAATCTGGGCACATATGTTTACATGAATCCTCAACCGCGCATGCGTACTTTTTGAGGCCTGAATATGTGCATTCAGGCCTCAAACGCGCATGCGTAAATTTCACGCATGCGTATCAAGTCATTTTCAAGTCAAACCGTGTTACATCAATCAGATTGGCAACATTCAAGACTCAACTGCGTGGATTGACTTCAGCCATCCGTTTCGATCAGATCGAAAACTTTCAATCTTCTTCATGTAAACACAACAAGGAGAAAGAACATGGGAGATTTGACTTGAACACTCAATCCGCTTCATGTAAACAGGGCCTTAAGCCCGGTTTCCATATGATCGCAATGATCGCAAGGATCGCAATGATCGCAGAAATAAAGAGTTCTGCGATCATTGCGATCCTTGCGATCATATGGAAACCATAATCCTGGCAATCATTGCGATCGTTGCGATCGCAGAGATAGAAAAATTTCTATCTCTGCGATCGTTGCGATTTCTATATGAATGCAACGATCGCAAGGATCGCAATGAGTCGACGATCGTTGCTATCGCTGCGATCGTTGCGATCATATGGAAACCGGGCTTTAGAAAACGGTCTTATACTCCTGGGAAATTAAAAACACGGTCTTAATACACCTGGGAAATTAAGATAACTTATAATCGTATGAAGGAACATAACTGCAAAGAAACATGTTAAATATATTAACGTTTCTTTGCAGTTATGCTCCTTCATACGTTTACGAGTTATCTTAATTTCCCAGGTGTATTAAGACCGTCTTTTAAATTCCCAGGAGTAAAGACCGTTTTCTAAAGTGCCTATGACATGAAAATTAAGTTTATCTTATTTGAAAGAACTCTTAAAATAATTAAGAATATCAATTTAAAGCTTTTCCATATTTCACTTAGTTCGTGAGATATTTAGACTTATATGATATTCAAATGAGATGATCTATGACGTCACAAGTTGTGCAATACATTTTAACATATTGGAAGATCGTGTATATCTTTAAGATTATTGAACGAAATCACTTGAAACTTTGCATGTCGATACAGACCACTAAACGGAATAAGATCGTTCAAGTTTTAATGTTACAAAAGTAATAGTATAGTTCCCAGACCACTACGTCTCTTTTAAAAAAATCTTCGTTTTCTAACATAGTAGGCTTTGCAACGTCAAACTTAGGTTTCAAATTAGTTAAGTTAGTGCAAATCTACTCAACCAGTACCAATTCGCAAATGTTTCCCACCGAAAAGAAAACAAATAATTTTGTTTTGAAAATCAAGAGGTCTGGAATCTAATCATTTACCATGGCGACCATAAAACTAGAACTATGTTATCCAGTTTAGTGGTCTGTATGCACATTCAAAGTTCCAAGTGATTTCCTTCAATAATCTTAAATATATATGCGCTTTTCCAATATGTTAAAATGTTGTGCACAACTTGTGACGTCATAGATCATCTCATTTGAATATCATATAAGTCTAAATAACTCAACAACTCAGTGAAATATGGAAAAGCTGTAAATTGATTTTCTTAATTATTTTAGGAGTTCTATATTTTAGGAGTTAAATAAGATGAACCAAATTTTCATGTCATAGGCACTTTTTCTAAGGGTTCAGTTTTTTTTGATACACAATACCAGCAATTAAAATATCTCTGCCGTAGCTGCAAAGATATGGAACCATCTGCGTATCGAACTTATAATATAAGTATATTATAAGTAGAAATATTATAATATTATATTTATATTATTATAATATTATATTTATATTATAAGTAGAAATGCTTCTGTTGAAGTTTTTAAAAAGTTTTTATTTAAATCTGCTTATTAGAGCGAATTAGGAAGACCTTTTTATATTTTATATTCTACATTTCATATCTTACTATAGATTGCTATTATTCTCAACATTGATTGCAGTTTGAAATGATTTTGCAATCCTGGCTGGTTCTTCTGTATTACAACATGCAAATACATGTACATTGTCAGAATAATAATCACCTCCTACTGTGAACAGACAATAATTTCCATATTGTTGATCTCTCTTTCGATAATTAACATTCTTGATCGAAGACAAAGGCATGTTAAATAACACCAATGATTGATCAGTCTCGCGTAATGTGATGAATTTTGAACCAATGATAAGCTCTTGGTTTGAAGAACTTTTAAGACTTTTCGTAGAATAACGAGGCAATATTTCACGAGCAGTACATTCAGCTTGTTTACTCATTTTGGTATTTCCAAGATATGTCACATGGAAGGTGTCGCCTGCAATTACTTCGTGCGAGTACGGCTTTTTCCTCTTCATCATTGAGATCATGTTGGTCTAGGGTAATCTTCGTTTAACTCTTTCCTTACGGCTGAAAAACATCAAAAATTGAACGACCACGTTGTTCTATTGATATCTCTTGAAATAACCATAACTGTTGCGAAAGCTATACATTTTCTGGAAGCCCAATAAACCGGCTTTTACTTGTTCTTTTAAATTTCCCGAACAAAACACATTATGTTAATATAAATTAGCATTAATTATCATAAATCAGGTTGAAAAATTTACATTTTTCCAGAAAAGGCCATCTTGCACGCCCGCGTAGCATCTTGAAAACTCAAAATGCCACCAATCGCAGAGTTGTTTATGAAATCAAATCAAACTTGGCGTGTGCGTGGATTTCATGTTCCTGGCGCTTGTCGAATTTCAATTTTTAATCTTGCGTTACCGTGTTCCGTGTTTTTCGATTGACGACTTTGCGGGTCTTCAGTGACCCATTTTAACTGCGCCCGTAGGGAAAGAGCTAATATACAACGGTCGATATTTTTTCGCATCGATCAATTTTATATTTTCGCCTGAATTTTTCATCATCGTTATAAGTCGGCTAAACAACACACATATCAAATTTTTAACAAATTTGGTGAATTATTTCCTACATTTCTAAACACGGTGAATTTTGACCTTTTTGACCCACATGCATAGAACGTATTGTCTTTGTAGTGTATAGATAGCTTGCGTATATATTTAAAAGTATGAGCTCCCGTGCGGGTGGACCGGTGCGGGTGGGATCTCTGCAGAGACTCTGCTTCGGGTTAGGGGGGAGCAGAGAAGGGGGTTCATTTTTTGTCACTGAGCATTTTTTTGCTTTGTTAAACTGTATTTACTTTGATTATTTTCAATTCAACAGATAATAAACTGCTTTTCCTTTCACGCTTTTTCTTCGATTATTTTCAATTTACCTATTATTGCTTATTAAACTGTATGAGGAAACAGAAGCATGTGAAGTATAGTTCAGAGGCGTAGCCAGGTTTTTCTGTCAAGGGGGGCCAGGAAAAACCTAGGGGGGGCCATCCTAACTGAGGCATATGAAGACCTAAGAGTACACATTTTCTCAGGGGGGGGGGGCAGGAATTTTGCCAGGGGGGCCGGGCCCCCGGCCCCCCTTCTGGCTACGCCTCTGGTATAGTTAGATAACATACAACAATTACTAAAAGGTTGGATAGGTATTCTCGAAATAGCAGACCAGCACTGGCCTCATCCCAAATTTAATGGTATGTATTAATTGTCAAAAAATCTCAATTCAATAACTCTTAACCGCTAAACCTAAAACTAACGCTAACCCTAAACCTATAACGCTAAACGGAATGTTTTGCTGGTTTTGCATAAAGAATCCCATTGTAGATCCCAAGAGACTGTCATACAATAAACTTTATTAGGTTCCCCGAAGGGATCTTCATACCTAATTTACATGGAGTATACTTTGTGCATGTATGTTACTATAAATATTACATGAATGATTAAAATGAAAATATCTACTTGTAAATACAAATCGTAGTGAAAAAGCATGCGAAAGTTACACCTCCTATACATTAGTTCGACATGCAGTATACACCAACATTTTAGAGTATTCTATTTGTACTTCTATACACTGACTACGCACCACTCATTTAGGTAGTTCAGAAGTCTTGTCTTTACCTTTCACTCTCTGATGAAAGGCCTTCGTTAAAAACGTTATACGTGATCACCTCCTACACACGGTATTATTTCGACAGTACAGCAACCTTTTAGATTGATCTATTTGAGTCTACACTGCCAACGAACAACACTTTTGATGACTTATTTAGAAAACCTTTCACTCTCCTACACACTATTTCGGAGTATTTTCAGCACAACACTTTAATGTAAAACGATCCTCTACATTGTCTATGAATATACATGCATGCTACGTATATGATTTGTTGATGAATTTAGCTCAGTTTATTGCCAAAAAGTACATTTCAACATGCTTACCTGTTCGTCTGCCGAGTTCAACTTCACTACGTCCGCGGTACTAGGTGTATAACGTTTTTAGCGAAGGCCTTAGTCATCAGAGGGTGAAAGGTAAACTAAAGACAAGGCTCCTTAACTACCTAAATGAGTGATAAAAAGTGTTGTTCTGCGTAGGCAGTGTAGAAATACAATGTTTTGTAGTGGTAACCGAGAAGGTTCTGTCTCCAAGGGTAACGTACTAACGGTATTCGATTTTGATCATGAGGCAATTAAATTTGTAAGATATTAAGATAAGGCAGCTGAGATAAAATAATACTGAGCTACTGAAGAGAAATGTTGCACCTCCTATACATTACTTCGACAGTATATACACCAGGAAACTTCTTTAGAGTATTTTATTTCTATTTCTATACCGCACTGCCTGCTGCAAGTTTTAAAGTGGGTGGAGCTAAAAGGACCAGCGGGCCGTCCGGGGAAATGCACCCCGGAAATTTTTTGAATTCTAAGGCTCCGAAACGGCTATTTCCTGCATTTTGAAGGACGTTTTAACAGAAAAATTAAGATCATAAACAACGACAAACCATATATTTTAGTCCACCTCATCATTGAATTTAATATTAACCAAACATTTGAATTTAATAACTAACCTTTGAATTTAATAACTATAACTTCAAATCGGTCTGCACAGCAAGCGCGATTAAACGTTAAACACCTCCTACACGGTGTGCATAATGCTTATTAGGTAGGGTTAGGTCGAGAACTAAGGGCCCCCGACCCAGTGGGGTCCCTGACAAAAATGGAGTAAAAGATTATAATGAAAAATTACGGCTTAACAGCGACATATATTTCATCGTCATATTTAGTCAAAACTAATTTACGGGGGCCACGATAATCGATTCTCCCGGACGACCCCGCGCGTAAGTATTTCATCTTGAAATTTAAAAGTATTTCCACACCATTAAATATGCCACTAAACAAGAGATTAAGGTTAGAAAACTCATTAGGCGAGGGGTTAGGGTCTAAGTTGTTTGGGGTTAGCGGTTATTTTAAGTGACAAAATTACCCTTAATCTCTTCTTTGGTTACCACCCCGCGGCTTCCTGCGAATCTGCGATTTATGGCGAAGAATCATTAATGTCCTGGGTTGGGTTATAGATTGACCTTCAGTTGATAAGAAAGAGCTGATTTACCGATACGTCAACGTTAACTCGAGGAGGAAGGAATATATAGGTGTCTAGGTATTCACGATTGTTTAACATTGTACTGTATAGTGATAATAAGAAGACTGCACCTACACAATAACACAATATTATTTTGACAGTACACCAAAATTAACCTTTTAGATTATTCTATTTGTATTTCTATACACTGCCAGCGCAGAACAATTTCCAGAGAATAGAACAATAGAAGAAAGAGGTGGTTCAATTTTGAATGTTTTTCAGCCCGACAACTAGGAAGAGTTAACTTCACCCAAAGCTCAGTTGAATAGCAAAGCCATCTATTCAACATGCTTACCTGTTCGTCGTCTGCCGATTTCAACTTCACTACGTCCGCGGTGCTAGGTGTATAACGTTTTTAGGGAAGGCCTTAGTAATCAGAGAGTGAAAGGTAAACTAAAGGCAACCGAGAGGGTTCTGTCTCCATGGGTAACGGTATTCGATTTTGATGAGGTAATTAAATTTGTCCCCTCGCAAGCGAGGGTGATAATCTCGTCGCGGCAGGGGTCCATTTCTCACGAGAAGTTTATATATAATAATAATAAAGACGTATTAGGAGCATTATACAATAGTCTCAATGCTCTTACAACAATATATATATTCTTAAAGTTACTTTTAAAACTAATTACAGTTTCATTATAAGATAAAGCCTATTACATATATTAACACTATGAACAATAACTATTAATTTTAAAAAAGAAAAGTCTTAACTGCAGACTTAAAATTACTTGGGGTGATATGCTCCGATTTTTTAACCCCTGCAACAAGTCTATATGCATGACTTATATACGCATTTTCATTCGTTCTTGCCCAAGAACATCAGTGACCCACTCGACTCCGTCTCTTGGTCCACTTTTTTGTTCTTACCACGTTCTGACGTCATCTGTGCATCTATAACTAAACTGGTAGGACCAACTCCTTATAAGGAAGTAAAAAGTCGTTTTGGGTGATCCATTTGAATCGGACAATATTTGGGCAGGCACGCTGAGCGGCCATATTTGGCGATTTGTGATCTGACGAACTACATGCACAGGTTTTTACGAAGGGTATGTTAGGTATTTATTTATGTATGACTCGATAATTCCAAATCTGTTTTCAGAATTGAAAACGGTTATTGATTGTTCAAAATAATAAACGTTCAACGGTTATTAAACGTTCAAAATAATATACGACGAAGCAGCTCGGCCGCCTGATTTCTAAATACATAAACCGTTATTACGAAGGGTATGCACGTAAAATAATAGGCACGTATGTTATGTATTTAGACTCACTAATTCCAAATCTTGAAAACGGTTAAATATTGGCCGAAATTACGTATAAAACGTGGCGATTTTAATACCTGCAGACAATAAAATATATATATACACGGCGTGCGCGGTCTGGGTCCTGGGGGGGGGGGGGGGGGGGGGGGGGGTAGAAAAGGCGGGCGAGGGGTTATTGCGGAACGTATTTCAAGTAAGATTTTAAGGGGCCGATTACATGGAGACTTTCAGCCGGTGCTGAAATCTCAGCCCAGTTTGCCAGGATGAAGTTTCAGCCTGGCCTCATAAACAAATCCCTTAACAATTGACGTTGCGATTACATGGCGTAATTTTTAGAGTATTCTATTTGTATTTCTATAATGCTAACGCAATATGACTCATTTAGGAAGGAAGTCTTGTCTTTACCATTCACTCATTGATGAAGGCACTTCATTCGAAAGTTAACCTCCTACACACTATTTCGGCAGTACACTAAAATTTTCAACACAACACCTTTAACTCTTTCCTGTCCGGCCCAGTCAAAAGAAGACCCCGAAGTCGTCAATCGAAAAACACGGCACACAATATAAACGCAAGATTAAAAATTGAAATTCGGCAAGCGCTGGACATGAGATCCATTCACACGCCAAATTTGATTTGATTTCATAAACAACTCTGCGATTGGTGGCATTTTGAATTTTCATGATGCTACGCGGGCGTGCAAGATGGTGTTTTCTAGAAAAATGGAAGTTTTTCAACCTGATTTATGATAATTAATGCTAATTCATATTAACATAATGTGTTCTGTTCGGAAAATTCAAAAGCATTGGTAACAGCCGATTTATTGGGCTTTCAGAAAAGGTATAGGTTTCCCAACAGTTATAGATATTTCCCGAGATATCAACAGAACAAAGAGGTAGTTCAATTTTGGATGTTTTTCAGCCGGACAGGAAAGAGTTAAGTAGTAATAACAGGTAAACTGAAAATAATCGAAGAAAAAGCGTCAAATGAAAAGCAGTTTATTAAATGTTTAATTGAAAATAATCAATGTGATAACAGTTTAACAAAGTAAAAAATGGTCAGTGAGAAAAATGAACCCCCTTCTCTGCTCCCGCCTACCCCCCTCAACGAGAGGTTACGGTATAAGGGTTACCTTCAGCAGAGTCTCTGCAGAGATCCCACCCGCACCGGTCCACCCGCATGGGAGCTCATAATTTTAAATATATACACAAGCTATTTATGCACCACAAACACAATACTTTCTATGCATGTGGGTCAAAAAGGTAAAAAATCACCGTGTTTAGAAATGTAGGAAATAATTCACCAAATTTGCTTAAAATTTTATATGTGTGTTCTTTGGCCGACTTACGATGATGAAAAAATCAGGCGAAAATATAAAATTGATCGATGCGAAAAAATATCGGCCATTGTATATTAAAGGACATTGGCAACAAAAATTAAGTTTGTCTAATATGAAAGAACTCGTAAAATGATAGAGTAACACCTTTTACAACCTCTCCGTATTTTACTTCGTTTTTGAAATATTTCAGTTTGTTTGATGCAGGGTAGAGAATTTTCACTCATTAAAAAATGTCTTATACCTCAGTGATTGCTAAGTTTACAACGTTCATTATCATGAGGAGTTATTATACGCACATTTTCAAGTAAATTTGTGGAACAAACTTGAAGATGGAACTAATATTTTAATGAGTGAAAATTCTCTACCCTGCATCAAACAAACTGAAATATTTCAAAAACGAAGTAAAATACGGAAAAGTTGTAAAAGGTGTTACTCTATCATTTTACGAGTTCTTTTATATTAGACAAACTTAATTTTGTTGCTAATGTCCCAACGTAAAACTATCCTCTACATTGTCTATGGTTCTACAAAAAACAATACCTGCAAAAAGTGTAACTATTCAACATGCTTACCAGTTCGTCTGTCGAGTTCAACTTAACGTCCACGGTGCTGTTATAATGTAAAACTGTTTTTGTGTACTTCAATACAGTGACAGTGTTTTATCATATAGGTGTACTTTCGCAGACTGCCATTCGTATGCAGAAAGTAAAATTAGTGCCTGACAGTAAACAACGTCACGCTTTTTGTTCTGTTGACGCACAAAAGCCAAAGTGATAATCAATAATAAAGATGAAACTTGTTCTTGGAAAACAGTAGAACATACTCGAAAGATACTTTGCGCTATGGAAGTATATAAGTGTTTAAACAACTTAACTCCTCCGGAACTCGCGGAAACCAATCCTGCTTAACATTGCCTAAAGTTAAAACCGAATCTGATAGAAAAATGTTCAAATTCCAAGGAGCAAAGATTTTTAACAAACTTCCTATAGAAACTCGCAATGAACAATATTTTATTAAGTTTAAACAACTATGCCAGTCTTGCGACTTTTAATATTTTATTATATCTTATTCTATATTTTAAAATTATATTGCATATATTCTTAATTATTAGGTCTTTACAGGTCCATCATTGATAGCAGCTATTATATAGCTGAAGCATGTTAACCTGTATAAATAAGGTTTATTATTATTATTATTATTATCGTGGCGAACGGTGTGAGTCACGTCCCATGAGTAATGCGCCTGACGTTTGATATATAAGTATCCCGAATTTAAAACATAGCCTCACCGCTAACTCTTACGATAATACTTTGGCTTTTAGAAATAACAGCTGATTTTAATATCGAATTTTACTGCTGATAGTCTATGTGACGAGGATTTTTTTTTCTCGTACCCAGGTTCTTCTCTCCCGCTACCCCTCGCGGGAGAAAATATTTTCTGGGTACGAGGTTGGGTTTTAAAGAGCGAGTGTCAACTGTAATGTTTTGCCCAATCATGCAGTTGGCCATCTTTTGAAGTATGAAATTCTCTCAATGGCTCATGCGTAAATATCTTGTCAATCCTTGATATAAGTTATTCATTTTGTCTTTTAATTGAAACAAGACATACCTTAGACATACCTGCATTTTTGACAAAACTCGACGTTTTGCTGAGTTTCGTTTCGAATCATGTCAGCGAAACGACCAAGGGACGAGGTTCAAATAAACCAACCCAGTCTCCACCTAGTTAATGTAGACAGTCTACATTGGTAACATGTAGCTGTGAATGTATGAAACAACAAAGATTCTAACCCTAACCCCCCGCCTAACTAATTTTCTAACCCTAACCCCCCGCCTAACGAGTTTTATAACACTACCCAAGACCTCCACCCACGGCTGTCTTAAACGCGCAGAGCTTGCATATATTGGCGGTGAGATGCTCACCGTGCCAATCATAATTAGTTCAATTACTGTGATTGGTCAGGAAATAGAGAGAAATGAGAAGTAATCAAAACAACAAAATTTCCATTGTTTGAATTGATTATTTAAATTTCAAAAACACAATTGTTTCGACATCTATGGACATCATACATTCACAGCTACACGTTACTAATGTAGACTGTCCACATTTACTAGGTGGAGACTCAGGTTCCGAGTGGAGAAGACTCGTTGCGAATTATTTACGAGGTCAAGTTGGAAAGGAAGAACGTCTAAACACTTCGTTATCGTATCGAAATATAAATACAAACGCGCAATGCACGACGGTAAAAACTCCACTACACGGTGAAAGTGTTGTAAACTGATTGGGTATAATTAATATCTTATAAATTTATAATTTAGTTTAAGAAACACTTTTCTTAACTTGATTAGCAAAGTTGTGACTTAATATAACATCGTGGGAGAAAAACGCTGTGGATAAAAATCATCTGGATAAAACTCGCAACGTTAATGTCCCTTCGTATCACAGAACAACTGCCAATGGTTGAAAAGGGTGCTTAATACACTCCAACGATTTCCCAGTGAAAACGGTGTGGTTAGAAAATGCTTGCATGCCTGATAGTCCACGAGGTACAAAACACTTCTTGCGAAGATCAAGAACTCTTTCGCTGCCTTCTTTAAATAGTTCCTTATCAGATTTTTCCATTTGATCCAGTAATGATGAAACGTCCAGAGTACACACTTCTCCACTTGAAATACTCCAACTGAGTAAAAACGAAATTGAACAACGTCTTCTCCTACGTGAAAGCAAAGTTATATTTTAATCAGTATACTTCCAAAATAGTGTATAGGTATGGCAGGTCTTACTTTTAAAGGTCTATACGGGTTCAATTTTGGCAAAAAGTATAAAGAGACACCTATTTTTCGAAAAAAGTCACCTATTTTTCGAAAAAAGTCACCTCTTTTTCGTAAAAAGACACCTCTTTTTCGTAAAAAGACACCTCTTTTTCGTAAAAAGACACTCCTGTTTTTCATAAAAAGACACCTCTTTTTCGTGAGACACCTCTTTCGTAAAAAGTGGTTCAGTTTTTCTAAGATTACGTTTACACAATGAGATTAATGGGGCCGATTTATCAACGTGAGTATATGTATATATTATTTACCAAACAGGAGGTCTGTACTGGGTAAAAGGATCCCCTCATTCCTGACTGTACTGTATAAACCGAGGTTCGTACAGCCAGAATTAAAGGCAACGTTTTTCAACGTTTTTATTGACTTATTTATTTTTCCCTGAAGAAGATTTAATTAAACTTATAATAAACTATTAGTGGGTGGATTTAGCTTTGAACCTTCGAAGTGCGTACTCGCGTCCGATATGGACCGCTCGTTAGCCAATCAGAATCCATGATTTCTAGGATTACGCGGACAGGAGAAAAATAGTAAAAGTATTGAGCCATTTGCTAATGCTCTGATGCAACTGGTGGAGGATAGCAATTATGACATCATTGCTATCTCGGAGTCTTGGCTGAATTCTATAGTCACAAATGCAGAGGTCGAATTAACGGGTTATAAATTATCAAGGTTGGATAGGTTGACAAAAACGGGCGGAGGCGTTTACGTGTACACTCGAAATTCACTGAAAACCAAGGTACTAAAGGATTCATCTGGTATTTCGAGTTCGGGCTTCCACCAGTTATGGATGCAGATTCAGCATAACAAGTTGAGGTTCATTCTTATGTGTGTTACTTATAGACCACCTGATTGTTCCACAACTTGTTTTGTGGATGATTTTATGGACAAACACACACAGGCCTTGACTTGTGGAAAGGAAATCTTTGTTATGGGTGATCTAAACTGTGATATGTTGAAAAGTTTACCAGAAACAAAAGCCTTGAATGATTTGCGCTCATGACAAGGATAACATTACAATCATCGTCGCTGATTGATGTCATTATGACATCTAACACTGACCTAGTCATCGAGAGTGGGGTAGTAGAGACTCATATCAGTGACCACTATTTGGTATATTCAGTACCTATGTAACAGCAAGAACCTACAGGAATTATGACCCTGATAGATTTGCAGAGGACCTTGCTCAAGTCTCATGGCACGAGATCTCCATGACTGATGATGTTAACGAGAAACTAGAGTACTTTAACCATAATTTCCTCGGGGTATTAAATTAGGCATGCGCCTATTAAATCCATGCGGATTAGATACCGCCAATGCCCATTCATTGACCATGAGATTAAAGAACTCATGAAGGCAAGGGATAAGTTGCATAAACTTGCTCGTCTGACAAGAATACCAATGGACTGGGAAAGATATCGTTTGTTTCGAGATCAAGTCATAGAAATCTACGCAACGCAGAAAAAGAATATCTTCAGAATGAAATTTATAATCAGAAGGGGAATTCAATGTGGAAAACAATCAGGAAATGTATTCCGCGTAAAGAAGTGACACAACCTATTTACACAAGGGATGTGAAGATTTTGGGGGAGGAATTTAACGATTTTTTCACTTCAGTGGGACTTCGTACGGCAGAGGCTGCAAAGAAATTAGCGGAAGAGAACGGAGAAATATGAGCACATAACGCCAGCTTTGAGACAGTTGAAATGGCTGCCTGTATGTCATATGTTAACGTTAAGAGATGCTGTAATGACCTTTAAATGCCTAAAAGGCTTCTATAGCTCCACCTTACCTACATGTATGTGATAAGTTCATAATTAGATCGCACGTCCATAATCGTAATACTAGAAATAAGAACATGTTGCAGATCCCTCGGTGTAGTTCAGTTACATGTCAGCGCACCTTTTTATACAGAGCGATAGATTTGTGGAATAAGCTACCGGAGAGCATTAAGAGCATAGAATCTGTAAATAGTTTTAAGTTGTCTTTTAAACGTTTTCTTCATTTATCTTATACTAGCTCTTAATTATTATATTTTTAATGTAATTTAATTCTGAAAAGCCCATTGGGAGAATTTAATAAAGTATTATTATTATTATTATTATTATTATTATTATTACAATCGGACAATCGAGGATATTGACAGTCTATTTCAGCCATTAGAAGATATGATTAGTCAAACCTTTATTCCGGCATTAACTGGTAGATGCCAGTGTACTTCTGAAGAAAGGAGACTTCTCTCTCTACCCATATGCTACGGTGGTCTAAACATTATCAACCCAGTAACCAGTGCAAGTGGAGAATATCATGCCTCACAAAAGATCAGCGAAACCTTGAAAGATATGATTGTCGAGCAAAAGGAATCCTTCATTAGACCACAACTACAATCCATCAAAACAAATCTGCGTCGGCATAAACAACAGGAAATTGAGAGCTTGGCTCAACAAGTCAGAGAAAGTCTATCTCCACCAAAGAAAAGAATGATGGACTTACTTTGCGAGAAAGGATCGTCATCGTGGTTGTCAGTTTTACCACTACAAGATCAAGGCTTCAACCTGAACAAAGGACAATTTCGTGATGCGCTCCATCTGCGATATGGATGGCAGCTGAAAAATGTACCACTCAAATGTAAGTGTGGCAAGAATTTTTCAGCAGACCACGCCATGATATGCCCTTTTGGTGGACTACCAATAATAAGGCATAACGAGATTAGAGACATAACCACCCAATGGCTGACGGAAGTATGGTCTGATGTGGAAAAAGAACCACAGCTACAACCACTCGCAGGCGAGATCATATTACCAAGAACGGCAAACAAGCAAGATGAAGCAAGAGTAGATATTAGAGCAAAGGGTTTTTGGAGTAGGCAGCAAGTTGCATTTTTTGATGTTAGGGTTTTTCACCCAAACGCATCGAGCTACCGAAATACCAATATACCTGCACTCTAATGTAATTTAATTCTGAAAAGCCCATTGGGAGAATTTAATAAAGTATTATTATTATTATTATTATTATTATTATTATTATTACAATCGGACAATCGAGGATATTGACAGTCTATTTCAGCCATTAGAAGATATGATTAGTCAAACCTTTATTCCGGCATTAACTGGTAGATGCCAGTGTACTTCTGAAGAAAGGAGACTTCTCTCTCTACCCATATGCTACGGTGGTCTAAACATTATCAACCCAGTAACCAGTGCAAGTGGAGAATATCATGCCTCACAAAAGATCAGCGAAACCTTGAAAGATATGATTGTCGAGCAAAAGGAATCCTTCATTAGACCACAACTACAATCCATCAAAACAAATCTGCGTCGGCATAAACAACAGGAAATTGAGAGCTTGGCTCAACAAGTCAGAGAAAGTCTATCTCCACCAAAGAAAAGAATGATGGACTTACTTTGCGAGAAAGGATCGTCATCGTGGTTGTCAGTTTTACCACTACAAGATCAAGGCTTCAACCTGAAACAAAGGACAATTTCGTGATGCGCTCCATCTGCGATATGGATGGCAGCTGAAAAATGTACCACTCAAATGTAAGTGTGGCAAGAATTTTTCAGCAGACCACGCCATGATATGCCCTTTTGGTGGACTACCAATAATAAGGCATAACGAGATTAGAGACATAACCACCCAATGGCTGACGGAAGTATGGTCTGATGTGGAAAAAGAACCACAGCTACAACCACTCGCAGGCGAGATCATATTACCAAGAACGGCAAACAAGCAAGATGAAGCAAGAGTAGATATTAGAGCAAAGGGTTTTTGGAGTAGGCAGCAAGTTGCATTTTTTGATGTTAGGGTTTTTCACCCAAACGCATCGAGCTACCGAAATACCAATATACCGCACTCTACAGACAACATGAGATGGCTAAGAAGAGAGAGTACGGAGACAGAATTAGGGAAGTTGAATTTGCTGCATTTACACCTCTTGTGTTTTCAACAAGTGGGGGACTTGGAAAAGAGACAACCGTTGCTTATAAACGTCTAGCAGAATTGTTAGCACAGAAGCGAAAGTCAGAATACAGCATCACACTTGCGTGGATGCGATTAACATTATCTTTCGCCTTGATACGGTCGGCAGTTATGGCGATAAGAGGGAGCCGTTCTTCTACGAATCGGGATCCACATGCAAACATTGAACTGGGCTATAGAGAAAGCCGTTTAGGATTTTTTTAATTTTTAATTTTTTTTAATTTTTAATTTAATTTATTTTTATTTTTTATATTTTATTTTTTATTTTTTTAATTATATTTATTTAAAATTGGAGGATTTTAAAAGACGATTGTTAGATTTCTATGTAATAAATTATCATTAATTTGTAAATATAGTATTATCTAATTTTTAATTAATTTCAGATGTAATTGTGATTTTATTGAATAAAGTTGAATTATTAAAAAAAAAAAAATAAAAAAAAAAAAAAAAAAAAAATTATTATTATTATTATTATTATAGGACTTTTGCCGAGAATTATAACAAACGTCTCAACAAAACTAACCTTATGATCTTTCCAGCTTTGGGTTGCACATAAATTAACGAAACCACTTGTAGAATGACGCATTGACTTCGATCACAAACATCAATAATTTGAGTACTGTAATTTCTTAGTAGTGAATACATTCCCTTTAAGTGAACTGAAGTATTCAGAGCCTCGCTTATGTACCGTTCAACATCAAGGGAAATAACTTGGGTCTGAATGCAAGGCAAATCATGGACATCCCGACTCTGTGTTTCCGCACTGTTGTGTTCCACACTCTGTATTAACCGGTAATTGGTATTATGAAGAGTAGTAACTTGAATATCAATAGACGAAGCACCGTCAATGACTGCAGGTAAATGTTGGTCTCTTTCCGCCTCTTTACTGTCATTACAGAACGTCTTACAGCAAAAAGATGATAGATGTGATAACTTCGAATGGTCAATTTCAGTTTCTTTACAAATGCTTACCTGCTCCTTACCAGCATCGTCAATCGTCTTGTCATTATCACAAACGTTATTCATGGTTTTTGAAACTTCGTTACGTAATTTATTCTCTTCCTCGTTCTTGGGCATTGACAATACCGTGTTTTTATCTGTCAAGGTATTCCCCTCAACACCATTTCCACACCCAGCAAGAGGTATTTGAGAATGTGGGTTTATTACACTGTATAGAGCCTGAAATTCAAATGCAGAACTTGGACGTTGTTTATGACAGGCTGTAGGCTGAGAAACAGTGACTACTACAAGAGAATCAACTGTATTTAGAAGCATAGTATCCTTCATCTTCAACTGTACGAATGGCATGAACAAAGGAAATGGCGGTAAAAGGCTGTATTTCACATGAACAATCCCTGAGTCATTGCATACAGATCCATGACCAGTCATCGTATCTTGTTGTAAAGAAGAACATTGAGTACACGGAGGAGATGGACAAAACGTTATGTAGCATTGTCTTGACTGTTCACCATGTCCGGGACGACTAAAAAAGCAATCAATGAAAAGTAGAAAAATATTGGTTTGTGGCAGAAGATGAGAGTAAGAACTTTACGTAAACAATATGTCAAGGTTGACTGTTCCTATACAATAGAATTTTACACCAAAAATAATGAGTATATTTGTAATTTTCAGATCCTGAAGAATTCTCTAGCTACGCCGTACTCTTTCCATCCATAAACGACTATCTACACGATTTGTCCTTATTATTCTCATTATCGCTAGAAAGTATATACTTTAAAATAAGGTTTCCGCAGAAAGACTGAAACTAGCGTTCGAGGGTTAGTAGGATATTAGGGCCAGGCAGTGTATAAACCTACTCGTGCTTTGAGATCATCAGACCGTAATCTGCTACTTGATCCAAAATCCAAAACGCTGACTCATGGAGACAGAGCGTTCTCGGTTTTGGCACCAAAACTGTGGAATTCACTACCACAGGAAATTAGAAGCTTTGATATGTTAAGTAGTTTTAAGTCAGCACTTAAGACTTATGTAGTAGGCTTTATCTTATAATGAAACTGTAATAAGTTTTATAAGTAAATTTAAGAATATATTGTTGTAAGAGCATTGAGACTATTGTATAATGCTCCTAATACGTCTATTATTATTATTATTATAAAGGTTTGAAAAATAATCCTAACCCAAAATCAAATCCTTATACTAACCCTCGCTCTAATATTAACCCTCTAACTAACCTTCGTTGCTAACCCTGGAACAACTAGTTTTCAGTCTTTCCGCGGAAACCTTATTTTAAAGTATACTTTCTGGCTTAAAGGTCAATTACATAGGTGCTCGCTATGGCAAAACCGCAACGCATCATGGTAATGTAGTAAAGTAAATGGTTTGAACCTAGGAGTATCATTAGATGTGTGAAGTTGATCGTTCAGGTCGTTGTAGTCTTGAGAACTGAAGACTGTTGTTGGTGACTAATGACAGTCTTTCTCAAGACTACAATAACCTAGACGATCAACTTCACATGTCTAATGATAGTGTAGTTACTGTAGTATCAATCAAATATATTCAGAAAGGTTGGTGTGCTACCAAAATAGTGTGTAGGAGGTCTAACATTTCGAGCGAAGGCCCTTCGTTAATTTTCATAATCCCTGAAAATCTGTTACAGACTTTAGATAGGTTGTGTGTTTGCCACAACATTACTAATACAAAAACAAGTATTATATATATTTATGCAATAAATGCAGTTAACGGCGAGCTTTCCGTGTTGTATGACGTAAGCCCACGGGGACTGGGCCTAGTAACTCTTTGTGATAGATCACGTGATCAGAGGTCTATATAAGACTGGTCAACACGAGGCCAAGCATTATTCAACAGTTCACTAGTACCACTCGAACATGTCCAGGTCTACCCGAAACAGTCAGGCAACCGCAATGGCTACGCCAAATACCACGATATCCGAAGTTGACACAGGAGAGAGTTCAGCTGCTTTGAATCTCGTTGACACTCCCGATGCCCTGGTGCCGACATCCGTTATCGCTGCAACAAATACGCCTACCAATCCGGTTTCCCGATCAGGGCTCCCACCACATCTTGTTGCCTCCTCCGTTGGCTCGCCTCGGGCTCTTTACCTTACACTATTCAACACGTCTACAGGTATGCCTATTTCTCAGGTTCCGGCCTTCCTACCTACTTTTGTTCGCCGGCAGTACACTTCGTATCCTTCTTCATTCGCCGCCGCTACCACGCTAGCCTACGTCATAGTCTGTGAAATTTTGAAAACCACAGACGCTACTTAGCGCCGCCTTTTTGCGCCCGCGAGCGTCTGTACGCAGGCTACTACCACGCCAATCCTACCTTCTTTCCTTCCATCTCCTCCGTCCACTTCCCCACATTCCGCGTTGGGCCACCTAGCTACATGTACCTCGAATACTGTGCCCTTTGTCATTGGTCCGAGACCATTTTGGCAGGCCAGTTTATCGATCTTCCGATTCTTATTCAAGAATCAACTGACGAAGAACCGACAACATGCACCTTGCTATAGATGGTCAGTTGGTCATAAACCTGGGGCCTCAGAAACTGACCAGGCAAATTACTGATATTTTAAGCTGCGTATAAGCCTTCTCCATCTACGGGAGTATTTTTTGCGCCCACCATACCCACCGAGCTCGCGACCTCTGCTTGTATAAGCTCTTCATTGACATTGTCGGGCCAATTACGATAAAGCGCCGTTTCGTCGGGACGCGGCGGCTCGAAATATAACGGAGGTACTGGTCGAAAATGAACGTAGAACTGGGATCTACGAGGCTGTGCAAATTCGACCCCCGGTGGAAGCAAGAGGTTTTCTCTCCTCACAATTCGTTTGTCGTTCGGGGAATAACGGGTCGTTGCTCGTGTACGACTGCCGTTTGTCGGTATCGCCATACCTTTTCATGCGACGTCGCCGGTTGAGCAGGCAACGCTACTAATGACAGCTCCAATCAAGTTTCTTGTCTTGGATAACTTTATAATATACTCTGACTTGACCATATTATAATCTCATGTGCTCGCGCTGTAGGAATATTTATTTATTCGAAAGATTTGTGCGAAACGCATCGAATTTTGTTATTAAAGTTTACACTGTTGTCTCTGTGGCCCTGGGCGTTTATACAATCATGCTTTTGCGTTGCTGCCTCATCGTTCACCTTTGGCTTCCCAACCTCGCGCTATACAACTGTTTGTATGTCTGTAAATTCATGATTATTTTAAATTATCCCGCGTAAACTCACGGGTCGGAGTTAATTCTCCACCTTCCGTTTCATAATCCACAGCAAATATATTTCGTTGGATATCGTAAGATTTTATATCGTCACCTACTGATAAAATATTATATTCCATATATTATGTATTTTATGGCCCGGTGCTGGTAGTTCGTCTTGAACGTTTACAATTTAAAATCAACTAGCATGTAGAAAGAAAAATAATAAATAAATTAAATATAACATACACTGATACAGAACAAACAAGTTGGTCTTGTTCCTTTGTTAGCCAATTAATGAGAACCAAGAGAAGCATTTCTTTGGCGCCACGCGTCTGGGTCAGTTACTGGCTTGACGGTTCAATGGGTAAACAACTGGTAAACAACGTAAATGCTATAGTCGAGACTCGAGGGTATCGCCTGACAATACTAACGGCATCTTGCAGATGAAACAACGACGACCTGTACCCTGGTCCCTAGGCCGATTTTACTATTCAAGCCAAGGGTCTCTCGCGATCGAAGGATTCTAAATGCGCTTTTTAGACGAACAATTACCTTCGACTTCGAGGCCTCGTTCGAGGCTATACATAAAATCTAGAAAGCGAATATCTCTGCCTGTATAGTGCCAACACGGATTTCTATACCTCCGATTTATATACGACTCATCCGGCCTCGCATGGAAAACAAATATATAAATAAAATAAAACCACTTTCGGTATAGGAGAGAAAAAATTCTCCAGACCTCTGCTAACCGACATTTGTACACGAAACAACTGGCTACACATGGCCAATGTTTGCTATCAGTCCTAAAGTGTAAAAAACTTTCGGGTCAAGAGCGAAAGTCTTCAGGCGTCTATATATATAGTTCGAACGAGGAACTACGCATTTGTACACGAAAAAACAGGCTACACATGGCCAATGTTTGCTATCAGTCCTAAGTGTAAAACACTCTCGGGTCAAGAGCGAAAGTCTTCAGACGTCTATATAGTTCGAACGAGGAACTACGCATTTGTACACGGAAAACAGGCTACACATGGCCAATGTTTGCTATCCTAAGTGTAAAACACTTTCGGGTCAAGAGCGAAAGTCTTCAGGCGTCTATATAGTTCGAACGAGGAACTATGCATTTGTACACGGAAAACATGCTACACGTCATAGCCAATGTTTATTATCCAAAGTGTTAAACACTTTCTGGTGGAGAGCGAAAGTCTTCAGGCATCTATAGTTCAAACCAGGAACTATAACCGACGTTTGTACACGAAACAACAGGCTACACATGGCCAATGTTTGCTATCCTAAGTGTAACACACTTTCGGGTCAAGAGCGAAAGTCTTCAGGCGTCTATATAGTTCGAACGAGGAACTATGCATTTGTACACGAAAAAATTAAAACATGCTACACGTCATAGCCAATGTTTATTATCCAAAGTGCATGTTAAACACTTTCGGGTGGAGAGCGAGAGTCTTCAGGCATCTATAGTTCAAACCAGGAACTATAACCGACGTTTGTACACGAAACAACAGGCTACACATGGCCAATATTTGCTATCCTAATTCCTAAGTGTAAAACACTTTCGGGCCGGGAGAGCGAAAATCTCCAGACGTCTACAGTTCAAACGAGGAACTATCCTAACCGACGTTTGTACACGAAACAACAGGCAACCTGCCATGGCCAATGTTTGCTATCCTGGGCTGAGCGGTGTAAAACACTTTCGGGTCGGGAGAGCGAAAGTCTCCAGGCGTCTATAGTTCGAACGAGGAACTATCCTATTAACTGACATTTGTACACGAAACAACAGGTAAGTGTAAAACACTTTCGGGTCGGGAGAGCGAAAATCTCCAGGCGTCTATAGTTCAAACGAGGAACTAAAACACTTTCTTCGGGTCGGGAGAGCGAAAGTCTCCTAACCAGTCATTTGCACACAAAACAACAGCTACATGCATGACCAATGTTTGTTATCCTCAGTGTAAACATTTTCGGGTGGTGAGCGAAAGTCTCCAGCTGTCTATAGTTCAAACAAGGAACTACCCTACCGACATTTGTAGACGAAACAACAGGCTATCATGTTGACTATCCTTCCTTACGTCCCGTGTAAAACACATCGTGTAGCCAAAAAATCCTCACTTAGATTGGTAAACGAAACAACCGCAGCTGGGCCACGTTTGCATGGTAAGGTTTTGATATCCGGATCGCAAGTAAAAAATCTCTTTCGGGCGGAGAGCGATTATCTCCTCTGACTCCTGTCTAATTCCTATAAGATTTATAGACGAAACCGGCTCACACATTGGTCAGCGTTCGATATCGTACGATTTGTCTGGAGATTACCTTTCGAACGAACGTCGGCAAAAATTTTCAATTTTAATATTTCGCATAAGAGGTATTGAGCAAGCGCTCTAACTCAAATAAGTGCCCATTACCATTGGATGAGTCTTCGTCCACAAGTTTTTAAGGCGGTTCAGTCTAGCTCGTTCACTTCCGCCCGTATGCCGGTTACTACTTCATGTTAGGATCACAAAATGGTTTTGAAAATTTTTTTGGTTAGGATTATTATATTGTGTATATATTATTATATACCACTATTATATGGGGACAGGCTTACATGAAGCAACCAGCTTTAGCCATACATGAAGTACCTACCCGTATGCTGATCATAGAAACCTTTGAACAGGAAATGGTAAATTATACCGATTCAACAAATCGCGAATTCGTCCTGTCAGGCATCTCCAACGGTTTACGGTCCTCTTCCCGCAACTTGAAATCCTCTCTCCTTCATCCGGAGGTTATCGATAAATACTTGGCCAATGAGGTTGTTCTAAACCGGGTGGCTGACCACTTTCCTGCCCCACCCGAGGCACGATCTCCACATCACCCCCTTTGGTGTTATCCCAAAACGAAGCCAACCAGGCCAATGGCGGTTAATATTAGATCTATCCTCGCCACAGGATCATAGCGTCAACGCTGGTATACCAAAGGAACCCTACTCACTACATTATGCGTCCGTCGACGATACCATTCGCATCCTACTCCAATTGTTGAAAGCGCGTACCGTAACGTCCCTATACACCCCGATGACAGATGTTTGCTTGGCATGCGTTGGCGAAACTAATACTATGTCGACCTTACCCTTCCCAAGGGTAAATTCGAGACCACGTTCACCATGCTTCAACAGTGGGCAAACAAGCGGAAATGCACTCGCCGAGAACTCGAGTCTCTCCTTGGCTGTCTTCACCACGCATGCAAGGTCGTCCAACCAGGTCGCTCCTTCGCTCCTTTTTTACGCCGAATGATCAATCTCCTTTGTGGTATCCGCAAACCAGACCACCCTATCCGCCTAAACCGGGACGTTCAGCGGGACTTAGCGTGGTGGCTGCAATTTATTATTATTTTTTTTTCCGCGAATGGAATGGCACGAGTTTGTTTTGTTACGCCATCCTTCGCTTACTTACCGGATTTCCACGTAACGTCCGGCGCGGCTGGGGCAATCGGCTACGGGGCAATCTTTCGGTCCACATGGTTCTACGGTTCCTGGCCCCCAGCCTTTCAACACGACTCGATCACGTTCAAGGAGTTCACCTTTCAACACGACTCGATCACGTTCGCGGTCGCTGCTCATCTGTCGGATCGAATTCGTCTGCGATAACGCCAGCGTCGTGGCCGTATTAAATCCCGGAATGTCTCGCGACACGCGCGTGATGCATCTCGTTCGCTGCCTCACGTGGTTAGCTTGCAAATATCATTTCTCGTTTCGTGCTTCCCACATTCCAGGGTCGCGGAATGTATGCGCTGTCTCGCTTTCAATTGCAGAAGTTTCATCAACTGGCTCCATACGCCAACAGGCTACCAACCATCATCCCTCACCATGTATTTCTCAATCTTGCAGTTCCACGCTGACATCGTATTGCTTAACATTCCTCACCGCTGCCCTGGCTCCGTCAACACGCCGAACATAGGAAACAGGCCAACGTAAATTTATGCAGTTATATCAATATATTGGTCTGACGTCCCTGCCTGCAGCGCTATATCCAGCATCCGAATGGACGTTGATGTTGTTCGATTCGTGGCTCGCGCAAACTGAACACCTGTCACCGGCATCAATTTCAGTTTACCTATCCGCTATTCGCTCCTCTCATATCGAATTGGGTGTTCCCGATACCATGGCCAACTGCCTTCGTCTGACCCGTGTAGTTCGGGGTATTAAGCGTACCATGACAGGCCGCCGGTCTCCTCGACTTTCTATCACGAAAGCCCTGCTGGAAGTAATCTACTCGTCTGTCGACATGCTGAGCATCGACCACGTCATGGTTTGGGCCGCGGGTTGTGTTGCCTTGCGTGTTTGGGTTTTCGTCGTGTGAGTGAGTTCACCGCTGACGGTTCCTTTGACGCCTCAAAGCGTCTGGGTATCGGAGACATTGCTGTGGACACTATAGTGAACCCATCCAAGATTAGTTTGAACGTAAAATCGTCGAAGTGTGACCAGTTTCGCGTTGGCTCTATTGTATACATTGGTCGGGCTCACCAGCCTATCTGCGCGGTTTCCGCCCTGTTGTCCTATCTCCATCTGCGCACGTCTAGGTCCCCTCTTCAAATGGTCCACGGGATTACATAAATACTCGCTCGCGATCGATCCTCGTGCGCGCAGGAATTCGCGGTAATTATTCTAGCCACAGTTTTCGTATCGGGCCGGCGACAGCAGCTGCTGCAGCAGGAATACCCGACAAGTACAGCGTACCAAAGTACATTCGACCTTCGCCGGCGACTTTAGCGGACGTCGCCCATCATCTAGCGTAGTGGGTCGGAGCCGTTGGTTGGGAGAGGGTTATCGGTAACCCTTTTCTCCAACCCACTTCGCGGGCTGGAGGGTATCCCCTGGGAGAAGGGTTACCGCAAGGTTAGGTCAGGCTCATGAAGGATAAGCCTTGGCAACCTTTCGGTCAGGCTCAAGAATAAGCCTTGGCAACCTTTCTCGGTGATGGATCGACTAACCCGATTCCATCCCCTTCAGCCTGCAATACTCCAAATCTAGACATATGACGTATTGACCTATACCGTACCATAATACATTGTATACCTGACAGTAAACCGAATTATTATCTCGAGGAATAGAGAGTAGTTAATTGTCATATAAGTTATTCATCTGATATCTCAAAATATAACAAGTATTCGTTTACACCTTACAGAAGCTTGAGACTAGTTAGCATGCATGTTACCATGGTGACTAAACAAAACAGTTTAACATTTTGGTCTTTGTGGTAGTTGTATTAAAACAATGTTTCGTTACAACCCTGACAATAGACCTATCTTTCATAATGGCAGCCAATTTAAATTTTTTTCTTTATATGCGTCTAAATTAGCCTTTATGGCAACGGTTATGTGTCAGCGATTCAAAAGAATCTTTGCTTCCTAACGAGGTAGTAATGGCTAATTTATATGTGCATAAAAGAATATTTAAAATGGAAGCCATTATGAAAGAGGTCTATACTATCTGAAATATCAATGATTTAATATTTCACTCATCAAGCTAAAATTTCAAATGCTTATACATCAAGACAACGACAAACAAAAAATAAAAAAATTGTATGGGATTCTTCGTTGTTCAAAACATACTTTTCAAGGAAAAACAATATGGAGTGTTGATATTTTCATTTCATAAACATTTTAACATATAAAATACGGACTGAAATACATGGTTATGGACATAAAAGTACATGTAGTAACAATAAGACATTAGACAATATGACTGGAGACTACACTTGGCTACGGACATAAAACTACACTCATTGACAAAATTAGTTGGAACAATGTATGTCCTAATAATTGTGATGGGTAGTAATGAAACAGTGATTTCTTATAATTAGTTCTATTAATGTATTTTGATGTATTAATGTGTTTTTAGTTCTATTAATGTGTTTTGATGTTATGGATTGCAGCTAAGATATTCATACATTTCAACATTTCAACACGCACAGGTTGCCAGACAATTCTTCATTAAAGTTGTTATTAAAAACAAATTCTAAAACAATCTAGAAATTTCACCCAGGATATTATAAGTAAAATCGGTCTAAATGAGATTTTTCATTAAAACTTACGAGTAACCATGGATAAGAATTCTTCTGTCGTTTAACGTGTGACACACGATAAGATGTAATTCATCTGTGATAAATTCACCAGCAAATAAGGATATATGGCAAACCTAGATGAAAAAACACATATTAAACCTACAGTTTGAGGAAATACCAAAAATCTTGACTGAACAAATCGAGGTTGCAGGATCAGGTTAATGTAAAGTAGAACCAAGTTCTACCTACTACGACAATTGCAGCAACTTGTTTGCAACGAGTTTGACCATTACACAGTATATATATCATGACGTAATGCTCCGTTTAACTGGTCTTACAACGGATTTAACAATTGTACTGTATGTAACTCCAAGCGAGACAATGCGCCAGCGGCATGGTTGTCGCGACTAGGAGAGTGACACGCTGAAAAGGTAAATGGTGGAGACAAGCGACGCGGGTGAAGCTACGAAGGAGATGTATAAGATCAGTCGCCCGAGATGTGCCAGAACGGAGAATGTTGACCACTGCCATATTATCGAAAACAAATTGCACACGCAGGCGAGACCAGGATGGGCCCCAAATATGGGCCGCGACAACAATTGGAACCATCATCATCATCATCATCATCATCATCATCATCATCATCATCATCATCATCATCATCATCATTATTATTATTATTACATTTTAGGTAAATTCAAACCAACATGCTCCGTATACTGTTCTACAAATCTCAGAACACGTTCTGTTTACATTAAATACTTTTAACTGTTTCTTTGCCGGAATGGAATGTTATCCTGTCCCAGAATGAGTTCATCCCAGTTCTCATTCCGTGCAGGTTTCGTTCTAACATGAGATAAATAGGTGTGTTCATTTTAACCAATCACGCCGATTATGGCATTATAAGTGTAACCTCGAAAACAGAGGGAAAACTTCAAATTAATGGTTTCGTGCAGTTTATACATACATCTTATTGAATGGTTTTACCGATAATATGGTCGGGTATTTTACAAGTTTCAGAAAAATGCGACAAACAAGTAAAATGCCCAACCTGTATTGTCAGTAAAACGATTCAATGGGATATTTATTACATGACTGATCAAATGAAATAGACAGTTTGCATCCGACATTTGACTTTGGATTTGCCATACAAGGCAAATTTTACCTCTCCTAAATCGGTTAAACTGGTATAGAAGTGTGCAATACGGAATTTAGTGTGTATTCCGCTCCTGGATTTGACCAGTTCACTTAACATCATTAGGAAAAATGACGCCATTGTCATATAATAGATGCATGGTTTGGCACCAAAATTCCTATGTAAACAAGGTACTGCAAACACGACAGACCCCTCTATCGATTGAAAAATCGCTTGATAGAGATAGGTTCAAGGGGGGGGGGGGGGGGGGGGGGTTGGGCAGACAAAAATAATGTTCTCATGCGTGGTCATATTATTGTTGTCACAAACTTCCACCCGTGTAAGTTGGCGTGAGATTTTACATGTTTCTTTAGCCAATCACCAAGCAGGTTAAATAAAATATTATAAATCTTATTTTCATGAGTGATATAGATTTACATATTAAATGCATAATAAAACAATTATTGGATTCGGTTTTCGCATGATATCGAGAATTATCAAGGACTCGGATTGTGTTATTCGGCAGACAATACAAACCTCGACCTTGACAATTATCTGGTATCATGCTCAACCTTGCCCAATAATTGTTATAATAATTAATAGCTAGCTATACCTCGTGCAATGATTTAATCAGATTAAACCTCCACCAATGTAAGGTATATGTGTAACTGGGGATGCCAAACACATTATCAGTCTCTAACTTCTTGCAATAAGACATTAGGTATTCTCCAGATTGGGTAAAGCCAAGTAACACATGCCTAGTAATAACACAAAACAACCTCAATAAAAGTATATCACCACTTTTCCATTTTGACTTTTCATTTAAGAAAATTTCATAACTTCCACTGGTTTTTAGCTCTGATATTTAACAATGCCATTTAATACATTTATGTAATTACAAAATTAACATCATTTCGTGTCTCGGTGTCACTGATCTCAAATTAAAGACTGGATCGAGCAACTATTGTTCAGAAAATGCAGCCGGAGGTAACTTGTAGCGGCCATCTTGTTGGGACCACGTTATATACAGTACAGTAGTTTTACAATAGGCGACAAAGACTATCTGTCTCTGATCTTTTACAATGCTAAAATGAATCAGTTCACGGCTCCATAACAGTAACTATGAAGCCGGAATTATAGCACGTGGCGGCTATATTGGAGTGACCACGGTAGTCACTCCGATATGGCCGCTGAAAAATATTCCCAGCTTCATTGTTACTGTAATAGAGCCGTAATTTGTGTTCTAAATTACGGGAAAACCTTCGACAACTGATTCATTACAGTAATGTTGCCCACAGTATTAGTAAGATAGCCGCGGCGAAATATTCCCGGCTTCATTTGAGTAGTATAGCAAGTAGGGCTGCGGGCCCAGCGACGTCAAACGTGAATATAAACACCAAAACATCACCAAATTTGTGTCGAGCCACAACTCGACAATGTTTTGGTACTCACGTTTTATAATCGACGTTGGTGAGCTCACAGCGCCAGTCTCTACGCTATTATGGTGATCGTTAGTCAATCTAAACACCCCTCCCACGTTTTCTACTCAATTGATGCCAAATATTAAAAAAATCACAACTTTCGCTAAACTTTACGCTACTTTAGCCATTTTTTAGGTGCGTTTCAACATTTTCACAAATTTGTCGAATCGCATTTAAAAAATAGTCGTCTCAACATTTTCACAAATTTGTCAAACCATATTTAAAAAATATAAAGCACCGTTTCAATATTTTCACAAATTTGTCAAATCACATTTAAAAAATAGTCGTTTCAATATTTTCACAAATTTGTCAAATTACATTTTTACAAATTTATGTATCGTAAAAGTGTCTCACGCGTGATAAAATTGCCACCTGTTATGCAAATTAGGTTATTGCCACCTGTTAATAATAGATTAGTCCGTTTGTTCACTATTTTCAGCGTTTGTCGCACTTCTAAAATGGTGATCGTACACGTGTTTCGACGTTATAATTCCTCCAGACAACAAGCCTAAGAAAGGCACGTACGGTGTCACAATCGCGACAATGCTCTCAACGTCTTTCTTTAGTAACGGGTCTTTTTGTAGTTCATCATTTAGTTCGTCAGGGTTCTCACTACAATGTTTTTGTGACCATACGCATAGGAGTCAATGCCATTTTCTAAAAGGTATCGTTTATCATCAAAACAGGATAGCGATACTTTATTAATTTCGTAGCTACCGAGCTGATGTTTGACACTTCTAATGGTCTTCATTGTGTGTCGCAATTGTTTCTGCTCTAGTAGCACACTTTTGTAATCTTCGTGTCTGATCACTTTTTTAATTATATTCTTTCTAATACCTTTAGCAGTTTTCCCACCACCCCCATCCTCTTTCAAATAGCTATACATTTTACTGCGCAACCCGACGAACTCAATAATTGGTGTTCCAGCGCACTCGTCTTTCATCTTGCCAATAACTTTCTTGTTCTCTTTGAAAGCGAACGGGTTGTCTGCAGGGTAATCGCTATTATCAAACTTTTCGCGCTCCTCCATGAAGTCAGAGTAGACGTCGTCAGTTTTGATTGTGTACAACAGACTGTCAGTGTCGGTGAAGTGTAGTCTGCAGGTATCGCTAGAGTACTTTTTCATGATATAGTTGTAGTGGAAGTCATACATCAGCGTTTTACTCAAGTCTAGTATGCACATACCCACATATGCAGGTCTATTTAGTGTCAACGTTTCTTTAACTTTGTGGACAGCAACTAAGTTCTCGCTAAATATCTTGCAAGACACAAACGTAGGCTTTGAGACAAGCTTTTCTAACTTTTTCTCGGTGGTCACTAATCTTACGTCCACACGCTTCCTCAAGTTTTCCATCGTTTTTCCGAACACACTGTTATTCATCAACTTGAAGAAGTCCTTCTCAAAAGCGTTCTTAGCCGCAGTTCTCTTGACTGTGTTAAAGTCGATGTACTTGCCCAACCACTTAGACTGGTCAAACTGTAGGACCCTATGAATCTTTTTGATTTTCAATCCAAGATCCATATACAACTGCAGATTTCTATAGTGACACACATACTTTTTTTTGTCCATCAAATTAGTCACCAGCTTCTTCACACCACCAACACTCACATTAAATTTATTTTTAATTTTCGTGCAGTACTTCGACAACATGTCAACGGTTATCTCCATCTTCTCAGGAGCCAGCGGGTAGTCGTTGTGTAGGTCATGCAAATGGTCTGGATACTCCAAGTCGACTTCAAGTAGTAGGCCCTTTTTACTATCGTTGTGATAGTCGCATAGATTAACCTTTTTTATTTCTTTCTCAGTCAACCACTTGAAGCCACCTGTAGGTAGACTTCGACTCATTGCCCACCCATATAAATTGTTGGCGTCAAGGTACATCAAATACTTCGACTCTTGCGTTTTATCGTACCCCTTCATGTATTTATTATTCGCCACACCATGTCTGTTGCATATGTAGCTCACACCACCACGCATACCTAATTCTACGAACTGGAACATGTCGATGTCGGACAATAATTCGAGTTCTACTCCAGTCATCTTTAACATGGCATCCCAAGCCAATCCAGGCGATGTGAAATAATGGCAAGGGTCTAATTTATACTCGCGATGGCATGTCTTTCTAAAGTTCTCAAAAACGTCGGCAAGCAAGAGCACATCGCTTTTCAAATACAGGTCGTGATACCCACCCATACTTTCAACGTCGAAGTAGTCCCACACATCGATGGCGCGCTCGTGCATTTCTTCCGTGATGTGCTCATCGTTCAGAACGCTGTAAAAGTCCTTTTTGGAGGGTAACTCGCTTTCGTCGAATTTTTCAAAGGAGTCCATGTAATCATAGGGATAGACCCCCTTTCTTGTCATAAGTGCCAACCCCTCGTCATGAAACACTTCTGACGTGTATTTGAAAGCGTCCCTTGGTAGGTTCCTCACCAAGTTGTCTAGACTACTACTCATGAACTGAAAGCTGTCCAAAAATACTAAGTTTTTTCCAAGCATGAACGCCATGTACTTCTCCATGTTGTTCGGTATCACATTTATGTCTTGACCAAACTTGCCAATCTCCTGCATGATGAAATGACTATCGTAACCGCGTAAGTTATGAAAGATCACAGGTATTTTATCAGTCAACTTAAAGTTCACGTTACACTGACGATGTGCGGACCCTCTGTACTTGCCTGACACGTGACAGTGGTCTCTCACTCTAACGTCAGCGCTAGTGTACTCAACACTACAAATATGACAACTTTTAGCCTCGTCAAAGTTCTTCTTATCGGCATCAGTCAGTATCATTTCTTTGTTAAAGTGACTCTCAGATGTCTTTTTGCAATATTCAACAATTTCTAACATCTCCCCAACGAATTTGTTAACTGCGTTTTCACCGCGATACACTTTTACTGGCTTACTGTACTCATTGTCATAGCAACAAACTAATTTGTACCCATAGCCACAGTCAACGTGTCTCTGATAAGCGTTTGTGTAGCTACACTCGCTTGATGGTGTCGCTGTGTGCACCTTCTGTGTGATAGCCTCGAAGTCTGCGTACACCACAAATGGTACATTTAATTGTCTGCTAAAATTCTCGTATTTCACTTTCGCACCTTTTTGCGGCATTTTAATAGCTTGCTTCCCATTGATGACCAAACACACTTCCACATGACTTTCAAGCACGTCCGCTCGACTAAAACACTGCAAACAATACCTGCAAAAATGCTTTCTCGCCTTATACTTTGTCTGACGGTACATGAACTTATTAAAATCGTGAATGTACACATAATGCTTGTTACCCACGTCATTAGTTATCAACAATAGGTCCATATGGTCAGGATACGCCTCCTTAGAAACGTACACAGGGAATGGCTGCTTATTTTCATACCCAAAAACATTTATGCTAATATCGTTCGCCTTTTCGATCTTGTTGTAATCTTTGAGTGTGACTGGGAAGTCAATTCCGTCATAATTCAGCTCACTGACATGCCTAGCGTACTTCGACGTTCTATCGGAGTGTTTTCCAACAGGAAACTTATGCGCTAGGTGACACCATCTAAAGCACTCGTTGTCATCATCGTTATTTACGTTTACCAAGCCCTTCATACTGTTGCGCAGCTCCTTTGGCAACACAATGTAGCTACTCCCATGCAAAGGTCTGTAAATAGCGACATTAACGTAGTGTGCATCTATTTTGTCGATAGTCCATCCAGACCCCTCAGATAACCACCCGGCTATCCGCGTCAAAATCTGCTCCGACCCGCGATTGGCGACACCCTCGATGTCGTGGTCATTAATGACGACAAACGTTTCGCTGTTAAAGTAGGCAGTTTTGTATGTGGTCTTATTGAGTTCTAAAACTTTCTCAAAAGTGACCTTGACTGTCTCCACCACTTTCATTCCGTTGGTCTCACCTAGTTCACGTCTCAAAAGGTTAGTGACAGCACTTCTACTACCATTTACCTGATTGATGTCTCTGTCGTCAATCACTTCGACTCCATAGGACCTTGTGAACCCTCTCAGTGCTCGATCCAACAGACGCGTTGACGGTGCGAGGTCTTCGACTACAGGTTGTGTTTCTTGGTCTCCAAAAAAGCCGTGAACGTTGGTCGCTTCATCTGTTAGTGAATTGACAACGGCTGCACTCGTCTTATGCGCCCGTCTTTTTTTCAGCGGGTTTTTCGCAGTCCGACTCATTGGCTTCTATATACTACGCTTATTTATTTTTTTCCTAAACCACTCGTTGTAATAATTGTTGCCACTTTCGCACCATCCTAGCTTTGGGTACACCACCCCAAACAAATTGTCGTCGAACTTATCTTTCACCTTCCCGTCTTTGAGGTCTGACACCTTCTTGAGTGTCTCGAGTTGTCTTCTATGACACAACCTAATAATGTAGTATCCGTATCTGCTGACATTTCTACCCTTTATCAAATTGCATGAGTGCAGCACATTGACAACTTTCAGGAAGTCCTCTTTTATCAACTCAAGGTGCTCGTACTTCACAACGTTCCGTAGTCTTCTCCCCATCCACCAAGACCGTTTGTGAACGCTTTTTAACCGAGTGAGTCTCATATCACTATAGCTCTGAACGTAACCCCATTCGATGTCGCCACACTTTGGACATGCGTACCCACCACAGTCAGTCACATTTTTTACAACGTCACAATCCGAGCAGTAGTAAAGCCTGAAGGTGCCTCCACACTCAATTTGCGTCTCATTCGCGATTTCGTCAATTGTTAAGCCATAACTCATCTGCCTCATAAGTTTGTCCATCACTCTTATACTACTCCAACATTTTTTTACCGAGTTAGCACCCACACCGCTATTCCACTACCCAAACCTAACGCACCAACAAACAACAATTGGTATTCCTCCATTTCCGCACTCGGTTGGTAGTAATCCGCGATCCTCGGGAGGTCAGTGAACACTTGTCCGCCGTGCTGAATGGTCATTACGCTTCTAAGTTCTTCCAACGCGTGGTTTGTGTCATTGATGTCAGCGTTAGCATCTGAGAGCATTTGCCGTAAACGCTGAATCTTATCTTTTTTAGCAATCTCATTTTCATACCACGCTTCTTTCGCGCTGGCTAACTGCTCCAACGCAATGGTTATGTCTTTTCATCTCGGTCTCATAACCTGAATGATTAAACTTCGAAAACATAAAGCCAGCGCCTGCAAAAGCCACTGCATTAAATATCCCTCCAGCCACAACGCTCACCATTAACTTACGTTGATTTGAATGGATCTGTCGGTATCCACTTTTTCGATTGCGCCCATTTTACTAACAGCGTTCCTGCACCAACAGCTGCAGCAAGTTTCACTGTGCCTTTAACTGTCTCTGGTGTTCCCAATGGTTCTCCCAAAGCCTTTTTAGAGATCATACTCACTGCCACAGCGCCAGTCGTAACAAGTAGCGCATCGTACAATTCGTTCATAAGTTCTTTTCGATCGATCGCAGACATATATACATTGTCGTGTGTTTTGTTCAAGAATCAAATGTGTCAAGTGTTGGACGACGAGTTCTACAACTTTCTGACACAGCTGGTGCAGTACTCACAGGCTCTAGTCGTGTCTCTTTTTCACTGCTAATTGTGTACCATAACGAAGCACCAGCGATGATTACACCAAGTGTTCCGACAACATAACCATAGCTCCACTCACTACCCTGTTCTTCATTGACTATCATTTCACGCATTTTCTTTTCTTTCGCAGCTTTCGATATCTCAGCCAACTTTTTACCAGCGGCGACACGCTTTGGGTCCTTTACCTTAACACTTTTCACATCAGCTGTGATCTTCGCTTCAACAGCCGTCTGTGAGTCTTCAACCATCTAATACACTATCACATATTATCTTACTCACAGTTGACCTCACAGGTGTCTCACAGGTATCTCACAGTTCCAGACCAAACGCACTAAAAAAATTAGGATTTTTTCTGGGAGTATAACATAATGACTCAAGTCCAAGACATCGCAGAAGAGACGACTCAAGACCAAGCCCGCCAAGAAGAGGAGATCGACGCAATGCGGAGAATGTCCTTTGTCGATGCGTCTACCCCACAAGGCGCCTCTGGACCCAACGTCTTAAAAGGGTACTCGCAAGTCTTCAAGTTGTGCGACCCCGATCGTAAAAACGAAGAGGTGTCGAGACAATTTAGTGCCCAGATTCTCTATACAAAGTTCGCTCATGAGGCTTGGGTCGAGCTTGATGAAGTTAGAGCCAACAGGATGGTTAACGAACTAGCCAAGGTGATCCCTGTGTGGTGTTACTCACCATTCAAATGTCTTACGTTAGCGAGTAGCCACTACTTGAGCAACCCTTGCGAGTCCGCCGCTACACTACTCGGTAGCTACCTCGAAGTGTTCTTGGTGACCCTTCTATGGAAACCATGCTCAACCAAAGCCAAAGCGTGGCTACACCTCGCCGCAAACTGTGACGTTAACGTTTGTAGGGTGGGGTGTAACGAAATACTGAGTGCGGGCGATATTATGAGTCACATACTCTCACACACTCACCTGGATTTTGTGCACGGCGGCGCGTCGTACAATTGTTACCCATGTGGTGTGGTTACCAACAACCCAATGCATCGCTCAAGACACGAGAGCTCGAGGTCTCACCTTAAAAACTTAGAGCTTCAGCGGATATTTAACAACGAACAACAGTTGCCGCAAGAGGGGAGAGCATTTCTCTGGAGGTATAGTAACCATGAAGAGAGTTGGTAAACTAGAAATCGTGATTGGTCCCATGTTTGCAGGAAAAACGACAGAGACTCTCCGCAGGTTAATCACGTTAAGTAAGTCAGGGCTCAAAGTCCTTTACATGAACAACGCAGGCGACACCAGACGAACTGACCACGCGTTCTCCACACATCGTCAGACCATTGTTGTTGGATCAGACAGTTTACCTGCGAAGTTAATCACCAACCTTCCGAGTTCTTCCGAAGTAGCTGACTACGACGTCATTGGCATTGATGAAGGCCATTGGTACTCTGGGTTACTCCCAATTATTCGCGAATATGTCAAAGCTGGCATTCACGTCATTATTTGTGGTCTCATAACAACAGAGCATTTAAAAAGACTTGGTGAGCTCGACACACTGTTCCCAATGGCAGACGACATCACATTTCTAAAAGCGTATTGCGCCGTTTGTCGCGACACTTACGGAACAACTGTTGATGCACCATTCAATTGGAGATACAACCCAGGACCATCATTCGTTGGTGGTGCTGAGCAATATCGCGCAGTGTGTAGACGTCATCACCCTTCCACGCAAAATTAGGGGTGTTCTCGGATACTCCACTTTTTTAAATTTAGACATTGGTCACATGAAGCGTCCAATGTATTGTAGAAACATTTTTTCACACAGTGGTCAGAAGGTTTGTGAAATAAAGAGAGAAAGTTTCGCAGACACCTTTTACCAAGTTAAAAACGTCTTTAGAAAATGCTAGAGCAGTTGTCGCTTCAAACGTCGTCTCAACAATGAGAACGAGTGCTAACTCAACTCATTACTCGCTGTCTAAAAAGTCTCTTTACAATAGCGTCTCTCATGGTTACTCAACGCTGATTTATTTTTAAATTTACGAAGGCAGTGGGAACACTGAAACCCAACGTCAAAGAAATATTTTATCACCGCGGTAATAGCGTCGTCGTATGAGTCGCACAAGAGTGTTAGATAACCAGCGGATTTATATCTGAGTAGCAGAGACTCCTGCTCTTTGGATGTCTTGCCTGTGCCACCTGGATTCTTGAACTCAATCACAAGCCCGCTGTGCTGTCGGTTCGCATTAGCAATAATCAAGTCAGGTGTTCCACGTTGGTAACCTTTTTTCCATGAGTTTATTCTTTTACTCGAAGTGTCTTGATTCTCACCACAAGCAGCTATCAAAATAACCTCTGGATAATATTTCCTAAGAAAACCGACAACTTTCGTGTGAAGATCGAACTCGGTGATCATTTTAAATTGATTGTGTTTGAGACCGACGTCAGCTAAACTTTTTCTAACGCTTGGTAAGACTTCTGAGTGCACCCACCTTCCGAAGTGTTTCGCACGCTCTAGGTTACTCGAGAACACCAACGAGTAGACCCCAAGTTCGTTGATAAACGAGACCTGTTCCATCTTCATTTTGCAATCAGGTTCGACGTGGTCGTTAACTGCATCTTTTGGTCGAGCATAACCTAGAGCGCTAGCGACTTCTTTCGCTTTGAACCATATTTCACCGTTGTCCATGACCGTCGTGATTTGGTGGCCATCGAAGTCGAATAATTGAGACACTGTGGAGGTCATCACTATACTATAGTCCCCCACGAAAAAAACTACTCGACATAGGTGTCAGGTTTTTTATAGATCTGGTTTGTTGTGTACCAATGCAGCAAATATGTTTTACTAGCCCTCAGTTTTCTACGTCGTCTGAAAAAGTTTCTAATGTTACGAGCCAGTTTTCTAAGCCAACCCATCACATAACTTAGGTCACGTCTCCCACCACTCCTACAGTGTCTAATTCTGCGGGTATCATAATAGGTTCGCCGTAAGTCTTTTTAGACCTCATACCAATCTCGGCGTGGAGCTCGAGAGTAACGTCACCGCGACCAAATGATCCACCAGCTTTGAACATGTGGTCAGTCGTTTTATTTATTTTATATATTTCACGTTCTTTTGAAACACACGCTCCCATTTACTTTACACCATATTCCTTCATCATTTCTCCACCCATGATTATGATGTCTCGGTTTGTCATGTAACCACTCACGATTTTCACACCGTAGAATTCTATCAACGATGGGTGCGCATAAGGTGCGAGTGGTATTCTTGGTCGATGTATTCCAAAAATTGTTCCATAGGGTGCGCCTATCTTTTTCATATTTGCTATGAAGTCTGAATCGGTTGACTTAACGTTGTTGACTCTGACATGTGAATTGCTCATTTGCCAGTGTATCGATATCATATGCATTTTTGTGAGGTCAACACCACTCGGAATAGTGCATACTTTCTCCATCGCTGGGATGCTACCACCATACGCGAGCTTGTTGGTCACACCAGTCTTGTACCCTATGAACTTGTCCCAACTACCATCGTCGTTTGATATAATTGTCTCCCAATTTGATCCAGCGGTTCTCATTGGTAACCTCACCACAACAAAAATGGAGAGATCACACCATTGCATACTTGGACAATTAAAATGGAGACCTGACTCAAGTGGGATTGGTGTTAACACAGGTGATAGAAAACTTTGACTCACACCGCTGATGCCAACAATAGGGCCATAAGCCGGGTTGTTTTGCACTAATTTACTTGTCTCACCAATGGCTTTCACTTTGTTTGAACCATTGGTGTGAAACTCCACGTTTTTCAAGGCGTGTGTGCTAACGTTGAAGTCGAGCACAAGATTATATGACTGACTCTTGAGGAAACCTGATAGCGATTGCTCTAGAGTTCTTTTATTGGTGGCGTCTGAGTCATCGACTGGGTCTGCTACGTTTTTTATCGCTGAGCCTTGCATGTCTATTATTCCAGACATCCTTCCACCGGTCGCGCTTAGTTTAGGATCTTCGTCCAGATGCCTTTTCGTTCTCTTTAGTATTTTATCATGAGGGTCATCAGACTCATACCCGTAGTTTAGACTCATTACTACTTCAAGGTGTATTTGGTTAGCAGATAGCCAGAGACTGCTGAGAACCCCAAGATTATCACCAACGTTGTCGTGGTGTCTGACTCGCTTGTGGTGGTGGTCACTGTTTTCCTCACAGGAAGTGGTGCCGCACTTTTTTGGTAAGCTTTTTTAGCCGCAGTCGTTGGTACCACCACCACACTTTCTTGGTGAGCTTTTCTCTTCACAGTCGTTGGCGCTACTAAGTTAGTCACCACATTTTCTTGGTGGACTTTTTTAGCCGTAATTGTTGGTGTTGTTGCATTCAAGCTGGTGTTCACTCCAAATCTCATGGACTCTGTGGCAATCTTTAATAAGTTGTTGTACCCAGCGATTTTATTCTTGAGAATTACTACATTGCTCGGCATTAACCACGTACTTGGCGACACTGCAAGATTTTGGACAACGTTGGTGTCTCTAATCGATTTATTCATGTTGAGGATCCATGTCGACACGTCATACTGTACAACACTGTCAGAAAACAACTTGCGGAATTCTTGTTGGGTCTCTAGACTCCCTGCAGAACCACCAACGACTGATACACGTGTTCTCGCTTGCGCACCAAGTGTGGAGTACACAAAGGATTCTATGCTTTGATTTAGATATTGCAGTCCAATGTTGGTAAAACCATCTGAGAGTCGTGCTACGTATCGTTTGTAATCATTCTGAACGTTGTTGAGTGTGAAGACTCTGGATTCGCCTGTTGTACCATCGCTAAGGACTTTATTCTGGTAGTAATGTTTTCTGGGAATCTTAGAAATCTTACCATACAATTCGGAAGCGTTGAATTCTCTACTTATTGATTTCATGGTCTCACCACCCTCCATTCTTCTCAGAAGTCTTCTAATGGTGAAGTACACATGAAATCTCATCACACTTGTGACCACGGGGTGGACTTCTTGTGACACTGATAAATGTTGCAATGACACCCCACAACAGAAACTCGCACAATACGTCGCAAACACAATGCGATAGTAAGATTCGTTGTCATCCCACTCTGATTTTGTCTTTGACGTGGTGACTCGCAAGACTGGCAGCTTTGACATGAAGTAGCTACTCTGGTTAACAAAAACTTTGAAGTTATTCACTGGATAATTTAACACATTTTCTGTTGGATAGCCGTCCCAAAGCCCCCAGTGGTTTTTATGACCTTTTGGCAGTGGTTGGATAGTCCCACCACCTTGCCATATTATTGGGAACTTGCTATTGTGTAACCACTTCCACATGCTTTTATCATTTTTGAAGGTTGTGCTGGTTATGTCCGTGCTGAGGATGTCATTGTTTCTGAAATACACATCGACACTCATAATTTTACCGTCTTGTAAAATATTTGGATAGAACTCGAATTTGTCTAGAGTAGCGTGGGGGTACTTTTTGACGAAGTCTGCCTTTGCGTCATGTGCAGCCTTCGATGTGTTCGCCATCGCGAGTTTGTAGTGCTTTCCATAGTACTCATGAAGGGCTTTCTGCATATATAATATACCATATGTTACACATAACACATGCTACATTATATATGGTCAGGGTTGTAGTATTGATTAGAGGTCCAACGGAAACTGTGGATCTACCAGAGGCACTTTTGACGTTTGGCTCAGATCCTCACTTACTAGTGAAAAAAGCGACCATCTTTTGGGACTACACTAATGTGGAGACCGGTGTGAATGATGAAATAAGTTACAACAGCAACAAGCACGTTTTTGGGTCTGGGTACCACACTTTTGAAATGATCGCCAACGAATTGAGAGGATTAGGGGCTATCGAGTTAGTAGCCAACAAACACAATTCAAAGTGTGAGATAAAAACTGACCAACAATTAGAGCTGTTTAAATTTGGAGAGCTGTTAGGGTTCAACGATAACACAACGGTGAGTAGTAGTGGTTTGGTCAGCCCTAATGTTGTGAACGTTAACAAAGGGCTGAAGTACGTACAAGTGGGTTGTAGCATTGTGAACAGACCTGAGAATATTGTTAACGGTAGCAAAAGTGAGGTTATCGTTGAGTTGCCATTGACCACCACTCAACCACTGAAGAGCTCTGTTCAACACTTCTTCAACATTGAGTCGAAGGTGTCGATAAACAAAGGCGCTTTCACACAGCTGGTGTTTAACGTGACTGACCAAGACGGTAGTGGTGTCAACGTTGGCGACATATTGTTGGATTTGTATGCAACGCTTGAGTAGCTAGACGTGTGCTAATGTAATGAGTCTAAACTATGGGTATGACTCTGGTGGTTACACTGAAAAGCGACGTACACACAACGACCCCCAAAAGTTGACGGTGCTCATCGAAGGTGTGGAGAAAGTTGTAACCTTCGACTATAGTGTAGTAGCCACACATGATAACCCACACATCGTAGTCAAGACAGCCACTGTGTTTTGGAACTACAACAATGTGGTGGGCGACGATATTCGATTCTTTTTTACTAGATCAGGAGCACCGTATTCAGGAGCGCTGTATCCAAAGCTCGTGACAACTCGATTGAGTGGGGGTCGTTACAACTTCGACGCGTTGGTTAGAGCTCTACGACACACGCTCAGGGTGGTTAATGTGGGCTTCGTGGTGGAGAGACTGGTGGCCACAGGTAGAAGTAGGGTCAAAGCTCGGTCTATTAGGCATGGCGCCACCGCCCTATTAGAACTTAGGCTAGGCGACATTGGGCTTTTACTTGGTTTCGCGAAGGACGCAGGGATTGTGTTAGATGGTCAGTGGCACGACAGTCCAAACAAGATCGATATGATCGGAGGTCTAAAGTATGTAGAAGTCTCGTGCGACGCTGTTGAGATGGAGAGCAATGTGGGCACTGATGGGAAGCGTAGTAATGTGATCACAACGTTGCCAATACCCACCGAGCAGTCTCTTGATGGAGGGATACAACGTTACGCATACGTTGACTCCAAGGTGAAAATTAAAAAAGGTATTTACTCAAGTATGACGTTTCGTGTCAAACCAAACAATGGTGACGCTGACGTTGGCGCGGTGCTATTGGAACTGTATATTGTGTGAGTTATATGGAGCTTGGCGTGGAAACAGAGCAAGGGTTGAGAGACATCTATTATAATCCCAAGACAGGGTTCAGTGGTGTAGAGAGGCTGTATCAAAGTGCATTGGGAGAGGGATTGAAAGTAACTAGAAAAACAGTGAAAGAGTGGTTGACAACGCAGGACACTTACACTAGGTACAAACCTATTGTGAGAAGACATAAATTCCGCGCGACTTTTGTTGGATTTCTTGGTGAAGAGCTCCAAATGGACTTAGTGGACATGAGTAAGCACTCAAAACAGAATGGAGGATATTATTGGATACTAACAGGTATTGAAATATTGAGTAGATACGCTTTTGGCATTGCAGTTTACAGAAAAGACACTAAGAACATGACTAAGGCTGTTGGAGAGCTATTGAGTGACTTTAAAGATCGGTTTGGAGTCACACCTAAGTTAGCGCAATTTGACGACGGACTTGAGTTCTACAACGTTGGTGTGAAAAGTTTACTGAAAGAACATGGTGTTGAATATTTCAGCACTAAGAGTGATAAAAAGGCTGCTGTTGTTGAGCGTTTTAATAGAAGTCTCAAGAGCATTATGTGGAAGTACTTCTATGCCCATGGAACGTACAAATGGATTGACGTTTTGGATCAGTTTGTAAGCAATTACAATAGCAATGTGAACCGCAGTATTATGATGAAGCCGAAGGATGTTGATAAGTCAAATGAGGGTGAAGTTTGGACCACTTTGTTTGGTCACCAATTTGCAGACAATCCATTGCCAAAGTTTAGAATTGGCCAATCGGTGAGAATTAGTAAATACAAGAGTGTGTTCACAAAGGGTTATGAAGCCAACTTCACCGAAGAGCTGTTTAAAGTGGTAAAGGTTATTCGTGGTGACCCAAATGTGTACGAAATTGAGGACGTGAGTGGTGAACAGATTATTGGTAAATTTTACGAGCAGGAATTATCGCTGGTTAATAAGAAACCTGGTGACGATGTGTACAGAGTTGAAAAGGTGTTGAAAAGAAAGAAAGTTGGAGGGAAGAAGATGGCGCTGGTCAAGTGGTTGGGTTATGAGAGCAAACATAACTCATGGATACCAGAAAGCGATATTCAAAATGTGAGCTAGTGTAATATGGCCGAAGGTGGCTTCGACAACCTCGAGACGGAGGGCTTTGATGAATACAAAGATATGAGTAATGATGAACTAGATCGCAGTCTCGAAAGAGCCACTCAAGATCTTGAGCTAGCTCGGGGCGATCTAGGCGTCACAGCCGATGAGGAAACTAGACTAACTAGAGTGGAGAGTGGACTGAAGCGCGAACACGACATAAGACTTCGTCAACACATGGGGGAGACTACTAGTGATCTCGTAACGCGGAGTGGTGGAGGGGTGTATCAACATGTGGAGAGGGTTTTTAGTGATCTCGCAACGCAGACTATTGACAACGTGAGAGATCGTGAAGACGTCGCGAGGAGTGTGTCATTGTTAGACACCACACACGCAGAGTACGTCAACATACCTGGACTAACACCAGTCGAGAACCGTGAGTTGAGCGCGCTACTCAATCCAAGCGAGAATGTGTCGCGTGAGTCTAGAATAGGCGACACTGGCGCATTGCAAGTACGAGCGGACCGTTATCAAAACTTGATAAATGAAGTGAACAAAAGAATAGCGGAGCTTGCAGTAAAAGACCTCACGGCTGTAGAGAACGAAGAGCTCGTCGATCTAGCTGAAAGAGTGATTGGACTTAAAAAAGCTAGAGACATGCTTATCGAACAGCGGGAAATAGAAGAGGTTAGAGAGCGACAAGAGATCGACATTGACAGGTTGCAGAAGTTCAAGAAATGGGCTAGAGAAAATATGGTTGGGATGAGTGCTTTAGCGATTTCAGTGGCAGCAATTGTGACAACCATTATTATCGCTGGGAGGACTAACGTTATGAAAGGCGCTATGACTACGAGGTCATTCGCACAGGCTGTTAAAAATGCGATAACGAAGATGGGTCCATGGGCTGTTGGATTGGCGAACTTAGTTTACGACGCGCTGGTGACAGGTGCAAAGGGCCTCGCTTGGTTAGCTCAAAATCTGTGGGTGTTTGCGGTGACATTCGCGTGGCTTGCGTACAATTATTTAAACTAGAAAGCAAACGTGATTCATGGATACCAGAAAGCGATATTCAAAATGTGAGCTAGTGTAATATGGCTGAAGGTGGGGAAGATTTCAACGACATTGAGATGGAGAACTTCGATAGACTTGATAGGTACACCGATGATCAAATAAATGACGAACTCGAAAAACTCACTCTTGATTATAATTTAATTAACAACGAGTATGGCGATGACGACGACGACATGCCAGACATCATGCGTGTCAAGTATGGTAAATTGCGTGAGAGAGTGAATAAATTACAGTACGAATATGATAGAAGGTTTCTAGAAAAAGAGACGTCATTTATCGACACTGATGATGGTAAGACGGTGACAATAAGGGGGACTAACACAGAAGTCCCAACAGTAGAGTTTGTTGAGCAGGAACCATATGGTGACGTCAATGACGTAAGTTTTAGTATAGCTTTTGAAGAGGAGGAGGAAATTAAGAAAAGACTGGGTGAGCTAAAAGCGTCCAACAAAGAGCTAACAGAAAACAATGTAAAAAGAATCAAGCTAATAAATAGTAAAATACGTAAATTAAACAAAAAGGGACTCGGCCACGACGACGCGTCAAGGGAAATAGTCAACAGGTCGTGGGTTACGGACTCAAAGGTTATTCTTTTCAAACCGATAAACAAAGATGGTAAATATGGAAAACCCAAACGAATTCTAATACCTGGGAAAAAAGAAAACTTGATCTACAGTAGAGACGCGAGTAGTAAAAACGCGATTGAACAGTTCAAAAAGTTAGTTAGTCAAATCCCTGAGAGTACAGAAACAACAGTTGCCACAACAGAAGTGATCCCAGACGACCCCTCAGTAATTGATACAAAAGTGGGTTATGTTGACATACCTAGGCTAACACCAGACGAAAACCGCGAGCTGAATGGTGTGCTTAATCCAGGTGATGGTGTGTTGCGCGAGTCAAGAATAGGTGACACTGGTGCGTTGCAAATACAAGCAGACTATTTTCAAAAGGTGATAAATAAGACGGGTAGGAGATTGGAAGAGCTCAACAGAGAAGGCCTCACAGCTGCAGAGAAAAAAGAGCGTATTAGTCTAGCTGAAAGAGTGATTGGACTTAAAAAAGCTAGAGACATGATTATTGAACAGCGGCGAATAGAAGAGGTTAGAGCGCAACAAGAAGTCGACATTGACAGATTGCAGAAATTTAAGGAATGGGCTAAAGAAAATATGGTTGGGTTGAGTGCCGTAGCAATTTCAGTGGCTGGAATTATAACAACTATTATTATCGCTGGGAGGTCTGCTGTTATGAAAGGCGCTATGGCCACGAGGTCATTCGCACAGGCTGTTAAGAATGCGATAACGAAGATGGGTCCATGGGCTGTTGGATTGGCTAATTTAGTTTACAATGCGTTGACGTTGGGTGCAAAGGGTCTCGCTTGGTTGGCTCAAAATCTGTGGGTACTTGCGGTGGTACTTGCGTGGTTCGCTTATGACTATTACAAGATAAAACGGTAGCGATAAAACATATGTAAAGGTATATGAACGTCACGTCAGCAGAGTTGAGCCCTGGTTTTAGACGAGCGACCATGGGCGTCATAAAAGGGGTGAGAACGCAACACGTAATCACGTTGAACCCTAATAAAGTCAGTCCTGGCGAGGAACTTTACATTGATATACCGAAGCTCAAGGTTAGTAGCTGTTTGGTGCCTGGATCGTTGGGTTTAGTGTTCGACTTTAAGAATGCAAACGCTAAAAGCTGGTTCTTGAACAATGTGAGCAGGTTGTTGGTTGAGAAACTTGTCGTGAGACTAGCTGGGGAAACTGTGTATGACAACAATGGGGAAAATTACACTGGTGTCTATCGCGACCTTTGGGAAAGTGTTACTGCGCGAGACCAAATGATTGACTATGGTATTGGTGGTGAGAACTTGAGAAAGCTAGTTTCTAAGGATGACAGTGGCGCGGCAAGTGGGAACGTTGCTAAAGTTAGCGACGCGTTGATGTTTGGTGTGATTGGGACGAAACAGCGGATTAAGCTTGGCAAGATTATGAATGACCACGGGTTGTACGCCCCTTTTAGCATGAACAACAACTTGCAGTATGTGATCACACTTCCGAAGGCCACAGACATCATGGTGGCGCAATCCGGTAGCGCTGTGGGCGGATACACTCTGGAGAACCTCGAGCTTGAGTACGAAACGATTGATAACCAGGAGCTTGCTGACGAAATAGCGTCGGGCTATGCAAGTGGCCGTAGTTTGTCGTATGAGCACGTCACGTTGATGAAAACCACCGAATGGGACAAAGGCACGACCATTGTGAATGAAAACATTAATCTTCCAAGAAAAAGCATGAAGGCGATTGTGTTGCTATTCACGAATAAGGTGCGAACAGACAGCGAGGAGTTTCTTTACCCAAATATTGATAGTGTTAGAGTCACAATTGAAGGCGTGCCAAATAGTGTGTACTCACAAGGCATCCCAAAGTCGAAGTTCTACGCAGAGGCAAAACGGTTGTTTGGTTTGGGTGAGGAACACGCTCAGTTCATGACCATACAGAAATTCTATAAAGATGGCTTTGCGTTAGTCATTGACTTGAGGAGCGTTCAAGATAATTACAACGTCGCCACTGGTAAAAAAATTGTGAACACACAATCTGGTGTACTTCTTGAGATCACAAAGAAAGCGACGACTGCGAATGTTATGTGCAGGGTGTTTGTGATGAGCGATGGTCTGGTAAACTTTATGAACAATGGGTTGCAATCAATCCAGTATTAAATCAAACGTGGGTTAATGGAGACTCCGTTTAATATGTTAATTGTTGGTATGACAGCTTGTGGTAAGACGCATTATTTACTAGAAACACTAGAGTCTGAGTATCGTGGTAAATTTGACTACATTGTGTTGATTTGCCCCACTTTTGAGTGGAACAAAGCGTATCAAGATTGGAAATATGTACACGACCCTGATGTGTTGGCGATAGACTGCGCGCAGGATAACGTCGACGCTGTTCTCAAGTGTGTAACAAATATTTTTAAAGGCACTAACACTCTGATTGTGTTGGACGACTGTGCGAGTTCTCAAGACGTTAAGAATAGGACTAGTCAGTTGGTCAACTTAGCTTTTAGTGCGCGACATTTTATGTTGAGCGTTATTGTCATCACACAACAACTGACGTCGATCGCAAAACCGTACAGAGAAAATATCAGTAAGCTCGTTTGCTTCTACTGCCCGAGTAGGAGTGATATGAAGGTCGTTATCGACGACTACCTTGGAAACATTAGCAGAGAAAAATCGTCGGCGATTGCGACTGCATTAAAAAATAATAAGTACGCTAGACTAGAAATCTCACTGCGCTATCCATACAGTCACGAAGTTGTTATTCCGCAATAAAATATGGGTATAAGTAATAACGCGATGGTGAAACGCAAAAGTGAAGAAAACCCCACGATTGAGGAACTAGTTGAGGAGACCGCTGACACTTCGACTGTGGAAGACAACATTGACGTTAGGAGAGCCGAACTTATTAGACTGTCTGGCGATGGTGTGGTAAGTCAGTCCGAAGCGTACATTAAAAAAGCGTCCGCGAAAGTTATTGATAAGATATGGCACCAATATGAGTTGAAGAGAATGGAAATTGCAAACACTTTTCTCACCGACTTGTTAATCAGCAAATTCGCTAGCTTACTGGATGGGTTGAACGCTATTGAGAACCCTGACGAACTAAATGATGAGTTGCAAAAAGACCCGTTACTAAAGAAAGACGTTGAGAGCATTGTCGCGATTGTGACACCGTACGTGCCTTTCTTAGGCTTGTTGTCGGGAGGAATCACAACGTCGAAATATGTGTACGATCACCATTTTAGAAGTGAGGCGACAAACGCTGAAAATAGTGAACAAACGGACTAATCTATTATTAACAGGTGGCAATAACCTAATTTGCATAACAGGTGGCAATTTTATCACGCGTGAGACACTTTTACGATACATAAATTTGTAAAAATGTAATTTGACAAATTTGTGAAAATATTGAAACGACTATTTTTTAAATGTGATTTGACAAATTTGTGAAAATATTGAAACGGTGCTTTATATTTTTTAAATATGGTTTGACAAATTTGTGAAAATGTTGAGACGACTATTTTTTAAATGCGATTCGACAAATTTGTGAAAATGTTGAAACGCACCTAAAAAATGGCTAAAGTAGCGTAAAGTTTAGCGAAAGTTGTGATTTTTTTAATATTTGGCATCAATTGAGTAGAAAACGTGGGAGGGGTGTTTAGATTGACTAACGATCACCATAATAGCGTAGAGACTGGCGCTGTGAGCTCACCAACGTCGATTATAAAACGTGAGTACCAAAACATTGTCGAGTTGTGGCTCGACACAAATTTGGTGATGTTTTGGTGTTTATATTCACGTTTGACGTCGCTGGGCCCGCAGCCCTACTTGCTATACTACTCATTTGTTCGCAGCATCCAAACAATGGCTGCTCGATCGACTGTTTATTTAGAAATCAGTACTCGGTGTCTTCTCTTTGGACCCGGGGGCTACGGGTGTTCCCATGGTTTTCTATGATGATCAACCTATGGCTAGCCAGTCATCTAAATCGAACATTGTTCGTTCACAACTATACGTTCCCAACCCATGTTGTTTTCCCCTCCATGATTTAGGTGCTACTCTGAGTGACAAACCAAGTAGAGAAAACTCTACTTGACCACGGCTGGGGTTCAAACCCGTGACCTTCGTTTTACTACTCCGAAAGAAGGACACGTCGTCCGAAAGAAGGATACGTCGTCTGAAAGAAGGAAACGTCGTCCGAAAGAAAGACAAGTCGTCCGAAAGAAGGACACGTCGTCCGAAAGAAGGAAACGTCGTCCGAAAGAAGGACACGTCGTCCGAAAGAAGGACACGTCGTCCGAAAGAAGGACACGTCGTTCGAAAGAAGGACACGTCGTTCGAAAGAAGGACACGTCGTCCGAAAGAAGGACACGTCGTCCGAAAGAAGGACACGTCGTCCGAAAGAAGGACACGTCGTCCGAAAGGACACGTCGTCCGAAAGGACACGTCGTCCGAAAGGACACAATGCCCGAAAGGACACATTGCCCGAAAGAAGGACACATTGCCCGAAAGAAGGAAACGTCGTCCGAAAGAAGGTCACATGGTCCGAAAGAAGGACACATTGTCCGAAAGAAGGACACATTGTCCGAAAGAAGGACATGTCGTCCGAAAGAAGGACACATTGCCCGAAAGGACACATTGCCCGAAAGAAAGACACGTTGTCCGAAAGAAGGACACATTGTCCGAAAGAAGGACACATTGTCCGAAAGGACACATTGCCCGAAAGACGGATATATTGCCCGAAAGGACACATTGTCCGAAAGGACACATTGCCCGAAGGACACATTGCCCGAAAGGACACATTGCCCGAAAGGACACATTGCCCGAAAGGAAATATTTTGTAAATATTGATTCACAAAGATCTGAAGAGCTTGACATCATATGTGGAGTACCACAGGGGTCTATACTTGGTCCCCTACTTTTTATCATTTATATTAATGATTTGTCATCTGCTGTACGAAACTGTTCGGTTAGTATGTATGCGGATGATACAGCCTTGTACTTTGCTGATTCAACGGTGGATGCTGTAAATGATGGCATAAACCAAGATTTAAATTACCTGTCTGAATGGTTGAAGGATAATTATCTGGTACTGAATGTCTCTAAAACCAAGTGCCTATTGTTTTCATCACAGAGACATAAGGAAAGTAATGGAACTTTGAACGTGAACTTCTTCGGGTTAAGCATTGCAAATGAAACTACTTTCAAGTACTTAGGCGTAGTATTTGATGGTCACATGAATTGGAAAGCTCAAGCAGATTTTTAACAAAGAAAGCGGCAGTACTTGTTTACAACACAATAATCCTACCAACTCTAGACTATTGTGACATTGCATGGAGTAACCTATCGCAAAAAGATCAGGACAGAATACAGCGTTTACAACATCGTGCTGCTAGGATAATAACATGCAGTGAAAGATCATCGGAGGCCATGGACAAGCTAAACTGGTCGCCATTGATCTGTAGGCGCTCATACCATAAAGTTGTCCTAGTTTTTAAATGTTTACATTGTTTAGTACCTGATTATTATTTAAATTATTTCAAGAAATTTAGTAGTGTACATAGATATAATACTAGACATAAGGATAGGTTAATACTTCCCAAAGTAAAGTATAACTTTGGGAAGAATACTTTTATTTTTAGTGGTGTGCAGGTTTTTAATGAACTTCCTGATAAAGTAACTAAAGCAGAGACTATCTACACGTTCACACGCCTAGCGCGAAGTGTGTTGTTTTAAATAATCCTTTGTATTTGTTAGTGTATAAGTAATTTATTATTATATTAATTTTATTGTAAATATTTATCATATATCGTAGGTACAGGGCCCCTATGGATACCAGCTTCCATGCTGACTGGGCTACCCTGTATAAATAAAGTTTTTCATTCATTCATTCATTGTCCGAAAGAAGGAAATATTGCCCGAAAGAAGGACACATTGTCCGAAAGAAGGACACATTGTCCGAAAGAAGGACACATTGTCCGAAAGAAGGACACGTCGTCCGAAAGAAGGACACATTGTCCGAAAGAAGGACACATTGTCCGAAAGAAGGACACATTGTCCGAAAGAAGGATACATTGTCCGAAAGAAGGACACATTGTCCGAAAGAAGGACACGTCGTCCGAAAGGACACATTGCCCGAAAGGACACATTACCCGAAAAAAGGACACGTTGTCCGAAAGAAGGACACATTGTCCGAAAGAAGGACACATTGCCCGAAAGAAGGACACGTCGTCCGAAAGAAGGACACATTGTCCGAAAGGAGGACACATTGCCCGAAAGAAGGACACATTGTCCGAACGAAGGAGTGGACACATTGTCCGAAAGAAGGGCACATTGTCTGAAAGAAGGAAACATATTGTCTAAAAGAAGGACACATTATCCGAAAGGACACATTGTCCGAAAGGAGGACACGTCGTCTGAAAGAAGGACACATTGTCCGAACGAAGGAGTGGACACATTGTCCGAAAGAAGGGCACATTGTCTGAAAGAAGGACACATTGTCCGAAAGAAGGACACAATGTCCGAAAGGAGGACACGTCGTCCGAAAGAAGGACACATTGTCTGAAAGGACACATTGTCCGAAAGAAAGACACATTGTCCGAAAGAAGGACACATTGTCTGAAAGAAGGACACATTGTCCGAAAGAAGGGCACATTGTCTGAAAGAAGGACACATTGTCCGAAAGAAGGACACATTGTCCGAAAGGACACATTGTTCGAAAGGAGGACACGTCGTCCGAAAGAAGGACACATTGTCTGAAAGGACACATTGTCCGAAAGAAGGACACATTGTCCGAAAGAAGGACACGTCATCAGAAAGAAGGACAATTGTCCGAAAGAAGGACACATTGTCTGAAAGAAGAACACATTGTCGGAAAGAAGGACACATTGTCCGAAAGAAAACATCGTCCGAAAGGACACATACAGTTGTAGTCCGAAAGAATGACACATCGTCCGAAAAGTCATCAGTGGAAATTATTAACGAAGTTCTCTCACTTAATGCGATAAATGCACTACCTAGTATATACGATATAGGAAAAATGTTTATGTTGCTTTGCTATGTCGAGAGTCTTTGGGCATATTTTGTAAGGCTTCCTGTCATATGTGACGTCATTCTTGCCCTTCACAAAGTGATGTCAACCGCTGACCTTGCATGATATTCCTGATATTCCAGTATCCTTACTTGTTTTAAAGTTTCACAAGGACTTTAATTCTTCTGCTAGTTTCTGTATTTATCACTGCCACACTGCTCGGAAACTTAGTGCGAGGTCAACCTCTCAAACAGCCAAACCTCGATTTTTTTAGTTCATGACAATTAGGATTACCCCCATGAGCACATTATTGGCAGTGCTGTAACAGTCAGTTTTGTTTTGTAATTACAGTTACAGTTACATTAGGTAAAAGTTTCAATGAAAAAAAGTAGTTACAAAATAAAAAAATAATAAAAAAAGTTACAAAGCAAAGAAGTTGGCACTGGTTAATTACGTACGTGCCCAAATACAAGTCCATGCGTGATTTACACGTATGCATTTAGGATTTGCATGCATGTACAATGTTGTATTTTAGAATTTGCATGCATGCATTTAAATTTACATGCATGCAGTTACAATTGTATGCATGCATTAAGATTTGCATGTAGAGATTTAGGATTTGCATGCATGCACTTAGGATTTACATGCATGCACAGCATGCATTTAGAATTTGTATGCATGTACTTATTTTACATGCATGCACTTACAATTGCATGCATGTATTAAGATTTGCATGTATAGATTTAGGATTTATATACATGCACCTACATTTACATGCATGCATGCAGACGCTTAGGGAGTTCTAACTCGGTCTAATTAATACCTGTTAAGGTCTCTTCCCAACACAGCCTACATGATTATCAGTAATCATCTATACAAAAGTAAACAGCTACAAATGATCGTTCGTTCGTATAAAAAGGCTGTGAACTAGCGACGGAACATGTAACCACGGCTTACCTTACTCGGCCTCAGTTCCCCCGGCCCGCACGGGATCTGAGGCCGAGTAAGGTAAGCCGTGGTTACACATGAAGCCTTTTATACGAACGAATACGATCAACTTGCAGCTGTTTTGTATAGATATATGTTTCATCGCACCCTTTGTAAAAACCTCATATGTGCATTCTGCATGTATTCAACATCACCTGTATGCACACAGGGAGTTCTAACTCGTCTAATTAATACCTGTTAAGAGGACTCTTCCCAACACAGCCTACATGTTTATCAGTAATCATCTATACAAAACAGCTACAAATGATCATTTTATCACGGCATGTGGCATTTATCACGGCATGTTGCATGCATGCACAGGTTAGAAGGGGAGCAGTCCTTCACTTTTGGTGAAAGTCTGGACCATTCATTTATATCTATTTGCAAGACTAAGAGTTTAATATATGGCAGGCTGCCAACTGAATACATGGGGTGATTATTTGCAATGAATCACAAGTTGCTCTTTTTATTTTTAATGATTAAATAACTTAAAATCATATGATACTTTACCCAGTTCTAAATACGTTATTTTTCTCAATGTTACACAGTGGAATACGAAGATATTTTGTTAACAGACAGGAACGTGGAAATTGAGAATTATAAGAGATGCCTCCTCGAACCTAAAATGATTAAAATAAAACAATTAAAATAATAAACACCATTTGCCTAAGATGATGAGTGATTGCCACGTTTGGGGGGTGAAGCTTGACAGTTGGCGTGATGGAGAAAATAATGCGAAGGAATGTGAAAACTGTAGCTTGCTTGATAAAATAGTGTAAAATTATGATAAAAAAGTTGTTTATAGTTCGATTTCACTGGATCATTTAAAACAATTAACATTGTGGTGTTGATGTGATAATCTCGAATATGTCATGCTTCATTAGGTGATGATATACAAATTATTGGGAGGTGGTTATCACATGGCCCTCAACCCGGTGTTTGAACATTGTTCATGCTATGGCAGACATGAGAGTTACTTAGGAACTACAACATATGCCCTCTAAAAATCTGAAGCTAAGGCTTGTATATGTATAATTACACAAGCTTAAAGTGTTGTATAGGTAATTATTCTGCTCTACATTTAGGTAAGAAGACAATCTGTAACCTTTATTGCTAAGAGAGTAAATAATACAACTGAAACTTAGTTCTGCTACAACCATGGTTAATTTCCACCAAACAATGAAATACAAATCTTCAGAATTGTAACCAAATTGGCTGCACGTTATAGAGGTTTCACAGCAAATACATATTTTAAACAGAGCACAACACCATAGGTAATTTCTCATTATCATACCAAATAATATTGATATACTATATATAGTTTGTTATTTTATAAGCACAGATAAAGATCTCTACCTAAAGACATGGCTCAGGACTCTTAAGGTTATACTTGTTTTTACACAAAAGCTTCTTTTACAATATAGAAAATGTCATGAGATACATGAAATATAAAATAATTACTGAAATATTTTAAGGTGTTTTTCTTTCCCTGATTTGAAATACCTTCTTAGTGGTACGTCCCACCGAATTTACTGAAACAAATTTCTTTTTTCAATTTCCAAATTACCCTAAGTACAGTGTATGGCTATGAATTTCTAAATATAAATTTCTGTAAAGAATCAAGTAAATTCCATCCCCATTGTTTAAATACATGTAGGTTTATATGTCCAAAAAGTCAAAGTTGAGTTGTTAAAAAAGTCTGTAAATGTAACTTTATTTTTGCAATCATTATGAAAATTATTAGTAAAACGTTTATCAAGTATAACGTTTATTAAGTATAACGTAAACGTTTATTAATTAAGTATAACGTTTATCAAGGCAAAATTAATATATGCACATAAGACAATATATCACCTGTCGTAACATAAAGTTCTGTACAATGTTTCGACTTTTGCCACGTTTTGCAGCCATGAGCTTGAATCTCCTTTCGTTGTTTCTTTTGAATTTTTCAAAATTTGTATTTTGATCTTTGAATGCTTATATTCTAGCTTACATATATTATCACGCGTACCAGCTCAATAAAAATATGTCGCTAGACAACTAAATTGCAGGCGCAACAACATGGCCGCTGAATGTAGTTATACTTGAAAGTTCTAATTTTGCGTTTTAAAAATGCCACCAACAGGATCTGACGCCGATGTTAACGAAGCAATAGAGTCATTTGTTTCGTTTTTGAAACAAGGGTATGTAAAAGTTATTATAACCTATAATTATATGTTAAATTTTGTGAGTGTTTTAACTAAAACAGATGTTCAAAAATTTGCCAGCAAAGTCAGCAATGCCAAAGCTCGTATCAGTTTTTTAGTAGATTAGTTGTAGTTTGGCAATCCTCACTTATGTCTACATTCTTACCACTACCAGTCCCATCTGCCGCCATGTTGGTGATTGGCTATTTCATTTGGCCATATATTAAACATTACAAATAATTAATGAGATATGTAAATAAGGAAAGTCATTTGTAATTTTTAGCATCGATCAGTGAGGTAAGCCAGGGGTGGATTAATTATTCTATCAGTTGATATCCATTATTAGCATATACCAAAACAATGAATAGTGCTTTTCGTGCAATCTGATTGGTTCCTCTAGCTCGGGATATAATCCTGCACTATTCACTGTTTTGCAAAACAAGATGGTGTCCTTCCCTTGAATGATTTTCTTTTTACATAATGCAAGAAATTGGTAAAACCAGGCAGGTAGAAAACAATTACTGTATGTACGGAAATTACTTTAGGTAATATTTATGAAAAACAAGTCGCAAAGAGAGAATAGAAAGTGCTCAAAAACCAGCAGAACGACGAATGATGTGCTCCATAAACAAAGTTTTCGTTCAAATATTTTGAAAGAAAAGTGTACTCCGTAGTTCATATATCAATATTCAATATTCCTTTATATAGTTTATGAGACAATTTGAATTACCATTCATATAGAATTTAATAAAATTTACAAACATTAAAAATCATTTCAGTTACAACAAAAACCAAACAAAACTTAAAGCATTAGTACAGTTTCGGCCGTAAAGATTACCGCGATACACTGCCCAAGAAACTGGCGAGTAACGAACTGAATACTAAACAAATGACCTGGGAAACATACTATCGATTTTATAACAGTAAACACCCACAGGAAATCTTAATAAATTAAAGGAGATTCAATGAGTATAAACACATGAAAATTTGTCACTGCACTGACTGAAATAAAAACGCTTATAGAAAGAGCAACTGTCGTTTACTCACACAGAATTCAAATTAGTTAATTATTTCATCCTCAAGTTTTCCCATGTACAGTATTAAAATATTTCCTTTGAGCTAAAATCCAGTGGTCTTTTGCCTTACTGTGATCCAACTTCTAAAGGTTTTCAAAACGACCGGCTTCTATATGGAAAGGCCACGTTGGGAGAATTTAGTTTTTCCTTACGTTTCGCAACAATTCTTGGCTAAATTATAATGAAACTAACCGAAATTTACTTAATTTTTATAAATTTGTTTTGGTATATGCTAAAACAATTATTCACCTCAGTGTCAGTGAATAGTGGTGGATATTTACCTTGACGCTTCGCGTCTCGGTAAATATCCACCACTATTCACTTCCACTTTGGTGAATAATTGTTAAATATTATACCTCAACTATAAATTGGACAAATCAAAGAGCTAGATTTGTACCATGTGACCAGTCAATTTAAACTCAAATTATCTGCTATTTCTCCAAGGGCATGGTATTTGACCTCAAATCACCCACTGAATGAGAGTTAGATAATGTATAACTTCACAAGGCTTGCTCGTTTTGATCGAGTAAATGTTCGAATTACTGTAGATACATGCAGGCCTTTTGACATTATAAACGTGCCATATGATTACCATATAAGTTATTTTAGCAGTCCCAGATTAACCCCATGGCAGAACCTGCATATGCCGGGGGCCCCGCGCTTTTTGGGGCCCCCTGCGCTTTCTGGTTGCGCAATTTTTTGTTCGCACTTCCTTTCTACAAAGCGTTAGGCCCCAGAAAGCGTGAGGCCCCCCAAAGCGTGGGGGCCCCCAAAACGCGCGCCCCCCACGTGGGCCCCAAAAAACGCGGGGCCATATAATTTACGTAAAATAGTTTTTGGACACATGGCGTTCCATAGAAATCTATAGATTTTGGCGTTCACACTTCACAACAGGTAAATACTATTAATTAGTTATTATTTGTTTTATAATCTAGTTAGCTAATGTTTAATTATTATACCTTACCTATATGTAAGCTTTTCTTACACTCACTGTGAGACACTGTCTCACTTAATTGATACGACTCGTAGTCTCATACTGGCAAGTAAACCCACAATGAGCTGTTTTGGAATTCGGACGCACTGACGTAGTCAAAATGTCAAATCAAGAGCTTTGAGCATTGACTCACTTGAATCATTTCAATTCATATTGGACTATCACTATCCGAGGCAAACAAAGGCAGCTGGGATCAAGAGACTTACTGGGATTTCGTGAGTTTTACTAGTAATGTTAGCGTTTAGTTTCCTGTATGGCTGTATCAAAGCATGTCATGTGCCTCGACGGGTTTTATTATAATTTATAAATGAAATCTTAAACTGTTAACTCTGACTATGAACGGTAAATGTTTGTCAAGTTTGTATCTTATAAACTGTCAAAGCTCGCGATTCCCGAAATGATCCGATTCATCCGAATGCAAAGAACTGATAAACTGCGCTTTATATATTATAACAAGACGCCCGCTAGGCGTTAACTTGGGCTACTTTTAGGGACATGGCGCGCATATTGCCTGCGGAGATGGGTATGCATTGGTGGCATGTTAGACAGTTGGAATTAGAAAACCCACTCACTTGTCTTATATTACAAAGGATAATTTTTAATGCATTGATTTCTGTAATCAGGCACTGAAGGCATTGTTTAAAGTGGGAAACTTTTAGAAGCAAGTTGGGCTACAGTAGAAATGAGGAAGAAAAAAAATCAGGCGTTTACACGCGGGAGAAAACGACGACGAACATGACGAACACAGAAATGAAGCCGGATTTAAGACTTGGCTACCACAGTTAGCCCAAGTAACAAGACGCCCGCTAGGCGTTAACTCGGGCTACTTTTACGCAGACGAAATTTAATGTAAATACTAAACACGGCAATGCTATTTTTTCTAATAGCTGTTCGATTTAAGCTCTTCGTGTGTCAAAATTTATATAAAAATCAACGGCAAGGTATACGAAACATATCTGTTACGAAATTACATCGGTTTAATGGACATAAAAGCATTAAATCATCGGGTAAACGACGAATAGATCTTGAAGCCATGTCCTTTGATATCAAAGACGAGTCTTGCTTTAATCGCTTACGCATTTTCTCATATAACACATCTGATCTTCACATTTTAAGTAGACGAAACCTACAGCGTTTGATTCGCCAGATTCAAGTGATATAGAATTGATTTCGATATAGAATTGATTTAAATCGGACAAAAACACAACGTTTCATTAATGATTATTAATATTACGGAGTTTCACGGGATAAATGTCAACACATGGTATAATAATATTTCCCTGTCCTTCGGCTGTCCATTCCGTCTTCATGAATGATTGATCTCTCATCTGTGTTTCTCTCGTCTTGGAGAGAATCTTTGCAATGGTTTGCGGGTAGTTACAGGTCTCGGTAAACTTTTCCAACTGCGATTCATTGCCAATAAAACGAAAGTTCGAACTCGCTTCAAATAATCGCTCGCATTGCATTTTGCAACGACTACATGTATATGTTGTCATGTTGACGTTTCGTCCACGGTTCTGCGAGTTCTTTCTTTAATCTCTCATCTGTGTTTCTCTCGTCCAGTTAGCCTGGAGAGAATCTTTGGATGATTACATTTCTTGGATGTTTCGCAAAGCCTATCGGTATTGCAGATTCTCGACATAAATAAAAAGGAAAACAGAACCCATTTTAAGACTCTGGCTACCACAGGTAGCCCGAGTAATTAATTATTATAGATAGGTCAGCTGACTTAGCTCGCATGACCATGGTAATTGGTAACCGTGTGTTAGTAGTGTTACTAAGAACTTAGACGTAAAGTTGTTTGTATAAATGGGTTAGTAACTCTAACTCTCGCGTATATAAACAGCCCCATAGCTAATGAAATAGTACTAATAACCGAATAAACCGATGAGCAAAATTTTGATTGTTTTTGTTGAGATGGATTATGGAAGAACACTCGGAAGACATGTGGCAATAGCTGTCAGCACTGTTGATGCCGCCGTTTTAAAATTTATATTTACCTTTGCACCCCCCGTGAAAGGGTTAATTTATAGTATATTTTAAACTGTTTTAGTTTCCATGTTTGCTACAGTAGAGCTATGAGTTCTACATGTAGCGGTGGTCGCGAACGGGACAAGCATCGCCAATATCATTCTGGAGCAGCAAAACGCAAAGCAAAGGAAGAACGAGCAAAGCTTTGGCTAAAGTGCCGAAAATATCGACGCTGTTTTTTTCCAAGAGCAGCGCTGGTACTGGTAATGAGACTAATGACACCGGCAGCAGTATAGATGCGCTTGCGGTTGTGCAACCTCAACAACATGGTGAAGGTGCTAGTTCTGATGAGTCGAGCACGACTGCAACAATACCGGCAACAGAGGCAGATTCCGCACATGAATCACCTGAATTGACTGCCACATCTCCGACATCTGATGGTCCTTCCAGTTCAACTTCATATTCTTGTGATTTGGGGTTGTGGCCTGCTGATGTTTCGGACAGTATGAGGGAATACTGGGCAGCGAAAGGAAGTGGCGACTGCAACAATTCGGATGCAGATTTCAGCGCATCTTCTACAAGATTCGAAGGAGAGAAGTACAACCGACAGTGCCAGAAAAGCCTGTTCACATACACACATCAGCTCACAAAACAACAACATCCTCGTACCTGGTTCTGTTACTCGCCATCTGAACATGCAGTGTACTGTTTTGCATGTAAACTGATGACAAATTCCTCAGTTTTTGGGAAGCAGGGATATAAGGACTGGAAACGCGCTTCTCAATCAATTCCATGTCATGAGAACAGTTCAGCGCACCGAGAAGCCATGATTCAGCTATTACAACGCAGTGATGCAAACTGTCGGGTTGATGCGGAACTGGTTAGACAGGCCAACGCAGAGCGCAGTTATTGGCTGCTGTGCTAGAGCGGGTGATAGAAACTATTCGTTTCCTATCTGAGCGCGGTTTAGCATTTCGTGGCTCAGATGAAGTTGTCGGTTCATCCAGAAACGGAAACTATTTGGGTATTTTGGAGCTGTTGGCCAAGTTTGATCCATTTCTAGCGCAGCATATTAATCATAACGCAAACAAAGGACGGGGTCACACTTCCTATCTATCCAAGACAATTTGCGAAGAATTCATCCATATGATGGGAAATCGTTTGCTCGATAATATTATAACGGAAGTGAAGTCAGCCAAATATTTTTCGGTTTCTGTAGATTCAACACCCGATATTTCTCACGTTGATCAGCTCACTTGTATTCTTCGGTACGTTCTGCCATCGGGTCCTGTTGAACGATTTTTAACATTCCTGGACGAGCCACCTGAGTTACCACCACTATATATATATACAGTACATTATATATATATATATATATATATATAGTACATATATATATATATATATAGTATAAATACATATAGTATATATATATATAGTATGTATTATATAGTATACATATATATATATATATATATATATATATATATATATATATATATATATATATATATATATATATATATATATATATATATATATATATATATATATATATATATATATATATATATATATATATATATATATATATATATATATATATATATATATATATATATATATATATATATATATATATATAATATATATATATATATATATATATATATATATATATATATATATATATATATATATATATATATATATATATATACATATATATATATATATATATATATATATATATATATATATATATATATATATATATATATATATATATATATATATATATATATATATATATATATATATATATATATATATATATATATATATATATATATATATATATATATATATATATATATATATATAATATATATATATATATATATATAGGTAATATTTGGCATTTCACTCGATCAAACTACATGTTGAAAGGATTTGTGGTGAAGGAAAATTTCGAGTGTTGGAATACATACATTTTAAGACCAAACCGGGACCAGTTGCGAAAAATGCAACTTAGCGGCCTTCCGGTAGGAATTGAACTCGCGACCCTGCGATTGCTAGTGCAGTGCTCTGACCACTGAGAGCACTGCACTAGCAATCGCAGGGTCGCGAGTTCAATTCCTACCGGAAGGCCGCTAAGTTGCATTTTTCGCAACTGGTCCCGGTTTGGTCTTAAAATGTATGTATTCCAACACTCGAAATTTTCCTTCACCACAAATCCTTTCAACATGTACTGTAGTTTGATCGAGTGAAATGCCAAATATTACCTATAATATACCCAGAATCTTATTCCGGCATTACCACCATATATACAGAACTCGTGACTAGGCTCTCGGCAACGGCTTCCGTAGCTCAGTGGTCAGAGCACTGCACTAGCAATCGCAGGGTCGCGAGTTCAATTCCTACCGGAAGGCCGCTAAGTTGCATTTTTCGCAACTGGTCCCGGTTTGGTCTTAAAATGTATGTATTCCAACACTCGAAATTTTCCTTCACCATAAATCCTTTCAACATGTAGTTTGATCGAGTGAAATGCCAAATATTACCTCTATATATATATATAATATATATATATATATATATATAATATATATATATATATATATATATATATATATATATATATATATATATATATATATATATATATATATATATATATATATATATTCATGTATATATATATATATATATATATATATATATATATATATATATATATATATATATATATATATATATATATATATATTATATATATATATATATATATATATATATATATATATATATATATATATATATATATATATATATATATATATTGAAAGGATTTATGGTGAAGGCAAATTTCGAGTGTTGGAATTTGCCTTCACCATAAATCCTTTCAACATGTAGTTTGATCGAGTGAAATGCCAAATATTACCTATATATATATATATTGGAGAAAACCAATTTGTATATATATAGCGGGTGACCCAAAAAAAAGTACTCCGGTTTGATTCATAATAACTTCTAAACGAGTGAAGCTATTAAACTGAAATAACTTTCATTAGATAGATGGAAGACTAACTTAGATTTTGAAATATGACAGTTGTATTTTACTTAAAAATTCACGGAGATATTAATGTTCAAACTCGGTAGCATATTTCTGGATGTGTCTAAAATATGCAAAAAACGCCGTATCAAATTCTTAATGTTGGATGTCTCTGGGGAGTTACATGTTATGTCTTATGGAGTTATGGTTTGATTGTGTTTCATTCTGAGTTTATTCTGAACATGAACAAATTTGGAATGTACCACATGATCAGCAACCGTAGAATTTAGAAGAGCTTCGCAGCATGCCGTAATCTAGAACAACGAATGATCCATGACTCCTTCGACGCAATGGTGTCACGGGCTAGGCAGTGCATTCGTGCTAGAGGACACGCGATTCCGAACGAATAAATCTTGCTTGTATTTTGTAAATAATAATACTTCGTTTCATAATAAACAATTTGTCAAGTGTCATTTATTTCCGGCTAATAGTGCGTGTTTCAGTTGAGCAAAGCTTGATTAATATTTGATACGGCGTTTTTTGCATATTTTAGACACATCCAGAAATATGCTACCGAGTTTGAACATTAATATCTCCGTGAATTTTTAAGTAAAATACAATTGTCATATTTCAAAATCTAAGTTAGTCTTCCATCTATCTAATGAAAGTTATTTCAGTTTAATAGCTTCACTCGTTTAGAAGTTATTATGAATCAAACCGGAGTACTTTTTTTTGGGTCACCCGGTATATATATATATATATATATATATATATAATATATATATATATATATATATATATATATATATATATATATATATATATATATATATATATATATATATATATATATTAAAAATATATATATATATATATATATATATATATATATATATATATATATATATATATATATATATATATATATATATATATATATATATATATATATATATATATATATATAATATATATATATATATATATATATATATATATATATAGCAAAGTGAAAAGGTGGTAAACTGCCAAGAATTTAGTGACGAGATACTGACGTTTCGAGCGGAGCCCTTTATCAGAGTAAGACGAGATGAAATAAAATAAATAGGGCTTATATATATATGCCAAAAGGGTGTCACAGGTAGAAAGTAGCCAATCAAATACACGGGAAATAAACTAACTAATAATTAATGAGATGGGAAAAGTTAAATCATTTGCTATTTTTAACAGTCGATCAATAAGCAGACTGAGGGGGTGGGAGAAATGACAGGTTCAATATTCAAGGGGATTAGGCGTTGATAATAGAAACAAAGACTTGAAAAGGAATGAAAGTGCATAAGCTAATAATAGAAAGTTCCAAGCAAACTAAAATAACAAAAAACTTTTAGGAAATTAAATAAAATAAAAACGTTCGTTAAGACCAAGAGGATGTGTGGTGCCAAGTTTAAAAATGAGACGCTTTTCTTGCCGCTTGCGGTTATCGTTGCCACCGGAGATGGGATGGATGGCACAGACTTTCATGTCTGAAACCAAATGGTTGGAGCTGTTGAAATGGCGGGCTACAGGTTTGTCACCATCATTGATCCTCACGGAACGAAGATGTTCAGCAAACCTGTCTGAAAGGCGTCGCCCAGTTTCACCGATGTAGATTTAAGGCATTTATCGCAAGAAATGCAATAAATTATGTTGGTGGACGTGCATGAAAAAGCATGACGGATTGTGTGGTCGAATTTGGGGGCAGTAATAACTGTAGTGGGATTGAGAAAAGGGCATGTGTTACAGCGGGAACGGCCGCAAGAAAATGTTCCCGCTGGTGCCGAGGTATTTTGTTTAAGGGCACTATGTACTAAGGAGTCACGCATGTTTTTATTACGGCGAAAAGATACCAAAGGGTTGTCGGTGAAAATGGCCGACGTCTGAGGATCATTTTGTAAAATGTGAAAATTCCGATTAATAATATTTTTAACTTTAAAATTGAAAGGATGAAATGTTAGAACTAAACACTGTCTACTGTCTTCAGTGTAGCATATTGGGTATGAGAACTAATTATGCCCAAACGATTGGTGAAGGCTAAAAGGGATGACTCAAAAGGACCTTTACATTTTCTAGAACTACTAATCCTAACCCTAATCTTAATCCTAACCCTGACCATAACCTTGATCCTAACCTTGATCCTAATTTTTAACCTAGCCCTAACCGTAGCTATACATAACCTAACGGAAAAAAACCCAGAAAGGTCCTTTTGAGTCATCCCTTTTAGCCTTCCCCCAAACGATTGCCGGTGACAACCGCTTGTGGGACAAACAGCGGTCAGAGTCTCTCGTAGAATTTATCCGTAAGCTGCGGACAAGATTTGAAGGGTTTGAGGCTAAAGGGAAGAAGCTCAGTCAATGTGACAATTACACGGAAGAAGTTAGACGCGTGCGTCAACGAAATCGGCGTTATGATGAGCCAGGATCAGCACCTGAATTGCCGCAGACTCCAGCCGACAAGTTTCGCACGCGCGCGTTCCTGGTTATTGTCGACAGGCTTTTAAAAGTTTGTCTAATTTTGACTCTTGGCTATTCTATCAAATGTTTTTTGAAAATTGAGTGAAACTCCGAGTAACAACAATCACATTTTATTACAAATACATTGTCCCCAAGATATTGATTATTTGTATATTTGTATATTTGTATATTTGTATATTTGTATATTTGTATATTTGTTTATTTATATTTCAAAACGTTTGTGTCTTATTACGAATTCTGTGTTTTAAAATTGGTATATCCTATTATACAGTGTGTATAAAAAAGACGAAACCGGCAGAAAATTAATTAGTATTCTTTTAAAACAACCTATATGTGTTAGTTTGAAAGACCTAAACACTTCTGAGCCACGGATGCGTAAAAAAACACGGTAATATACACCTGGGAAATTAAGATAACTTGAAGTGTATACATGGTGGAAGAATTTAAAAGCTTTTTCTCTTCCTATCGCTCAGAGGTGTCTATAGGCTTTCAAACTACCACAATAGCTTGTTTTGAAAGATCTGATGCAGGTATCGTTTTTTTATACACACTGTATAATGCTATATAATTTATTATTATTTTAAATTTATTATCAGAAGCATAAGTATTGCCAAGGGGTTTTGTAGATGATAAATTATTTCCAAAATTATTTAGAATTTTTATAAATTTATTTAATATAGCAAACTTCGGAATTCATATGATGTTGCCTATCAAACTGCACAAATTTTGAGAAAAATTGTAGCTCATAAAAAATGGAATACAGCTGGGTATGTTTATTATGCAATTTATCTACTGATGATGGCTTAGTATTTTTAGGGACTGTTTACATGAATCCGGATTGAGTTTCATTCAGGATTGAACTTATACTGGTTTTGTTAAAATCCCTTTAGGTGTTTACATGAATCCGGAATGTGATGTAGCTCAATCCGGATTGAGTTCATTCCGGTTCTCATTCCGGATTGAGTTTCATTCAGGATTGAACTCATACCCTATATTAAAATCCCTTTAGGTGTTTACATGAATCCGGAATTTGATGTAGCTCATTCCGGATTGAGTTTCATTCCGGATTGAGTTTCATTGAAATTTCATTCTGAGAATGCGAGATTTCATTCCGGAATGAAAAATACGCTTTTAACATTTATAGACGACAATTTGCACCGAATTGCGCCGACGTCATATTGTTCAATATAAATATAGCTCTTTGTCGACGACGTAATAAATTTACGGTGAATTAAACGCTTGTTTACTTGCGACCTCATCGATTATCGTTGCTAGCAATGTTTTTCCCCTTTTCTTTATGTTTATTCTTCGCCAAATTATCAGTTGTTGAAATGTACAAGCGCAGAAATCGTTGAAAGAAACATACCCGCTATAATGTTATTGGTCGCCATCCTGAAATTTCAGATTTGAATTCACGTTCAATTTCTGTGGTTTGAATTCACGTTCAATCCGGAATGAAACTGAATCTGGATTCATGTAAACAACCCCTTAGATAACTGTTTAATTTCATTCTTTCTTAGTTCATCTATCTTACCATCTATTTGGGGCTTGTTCTTTTCATAACTTTTTAACTTTTTTTTGTTTCATGGTCATTTGTTTATTTGTCGGTCTCTATATCCATTCCTCCATCCATGTATCCATCATTTTAGATGCCGTGCTATGACGTCATCATGTTTTGTTGAGGACCAGTAATATCAAATTGTGTATCTAAAGTCAGTTTAAAAACAACTTTTCCTGGATTTAATTTTTAGTGATATAGTTTCCGTGGCTAATCTTTCCCATTCTTACTATACCGTTTTCATTTTTTCCAGTAAGAGAATGGATTGCAAATAAGTCTCTGGTCCACATGATCTCCATTACCCCTCCGTCCGTTTGTTCGTTTATTCTACCATTTGTGTTGCATAATTATGAAATTGAATTTGTTTGAGCGTCTCTGGCCCTGTTTATTTGTCACCAAATTATTTCAATATTAATCTGTTTCAGAGAGTTAATGAAGGTTATAAAAACAGTTGGCTCAAAAATGACCAGTTCTCAACCAACTGGTAAACACAGTTAATTAATTCAACTTTATTGACTTTTATAATATATAATTATATGCCTAAAATCTTGCATATATTTTGACAATGCATGAATACTGATCAATTTATAGAGGCGATGGTGGGAAACATTACAAGAAGAGGTTTGTGTGAAAATTTAATTTATCTACCATCATTTGAAACTTACAAATACACCGAATTCATAAAGATGGCGGTTAAATAATATTCTTTTATGTGCACACTAGAAATACGTTCCGCAATAAGCCTTTTCTACCCCTAGAGTTTATTTTCCCATCCATGGTCCCCAGGGCCCAGACCGCGCACGCCGTGTATTTATAGTCTGTACGTAGATTTTGAACATTATCTCGGCCAATATTTACTCTGAAAAAAGATTTGAAATTACCGAGTCTAAATACATAACACACGTACCTACTATATTACGCAAACGTGTATACCCTTCGTAAAAACCTCTTTATGTACTTCGTCAGATCACAAATCGCCAATGGCCGCACTTCGCGTTGCCCAAATATTGTCCGATTCAAACGGATCACCCAAAACGAGACAAACAGGATTTGGTAAGGATACGGACCGGATAAATACAAATCGGTACTCTAAAGTCGATACTCCGGAAGTATAACGTTTGAGCGAAGGTCTTACCTTTTAGAGTAGCATCAATCACATACCCAGAGCCATATGGTAATTACACATAATATTTTTATCTCTGCTCATTTTAGTTTTGAAAATAATAAGAGAGGAATACATGGGGTATGTACTATTATTATAATTCAAAAGATGTAATCTGTTTCTTTGAGAAAAATGTTGTTAGTGTAAGACTAGTTCATTCAGACCAGTATATGTCTTTGCGGGAACGTTGTTTATGGTAGAGGGATATATTGCGAGTGCTGAAAGTATATTCTTGACAACTGGGACCAATTGTAGGGCCTTATGGTTGGGAATTGAATCCGCAACCTCTGGATCTCTAGACCAGGGGTCCAACCGACTGAGCTACTGAAGCACCCGTTGCTCACGTTGTGTCCAAAAAAATATTGGCATTATATTAGCATTGTACCCAATAAGTTATTGGATTGTAAGCGCATGCGTGTAACAGTCAATTACTAGTCTTACATGCATAGTGTCTCTCTCACTAGTCTATTAATTTAGCGAGTCTATTAATTTAGCACTTTAAGTAGGGGAGTGGATCGGTGGGGCCTAGAGATGGGGGGAGTATAGCCCCGGGGTTAGGGTTAGAGGACTAGTTAGGCGGGGCGTTAGAGTTAGAAAACTCGTTCGGCGGGGGGTTAGGGATAGGATCTTTGTTGTTTTAGGGTTGTTTACAATCCAATAACTTATTGGGTACAATGCTAAAATAATGCCAATAAAGCCGTTACCAAGAGCTTGGTCGTGAGTTGGACTAGAGATCATGGTCTAGAGCTCCAGAGGTCGCGTTCCCGCTGATCTAGAGATCCAAAGATCACGGATTTAATTCCCAGCCGAAAGACGCTATATAGTTAGACGCTGTTAGGTGTTAAGAATATAGTTTCGTACTCGAATTAGTTTTCTCTACAATTAACTATACTTCCATCTCGAATATCATGCAACTGAAAATGTCAAATAACAATAATTATATATGCCTAAATGTAGTCCTTTACAGTCTGTTTTAGATTCTACTACTCTTGAGTAAACGTCCCGTAAAATCTTATTTCGTATCAACATCATCAATGTGTGATTATAGTAATTTTATTACATTACTTAAATTACAACGGAAGTCTCTGCTCATCTGCGCGGCGTCGGCGTGGTTTTCCACATTCTTATCAATCGCTAGAACAGCCTCATCCTTTATATTATCCAACCATTTTCTTCTTCATCTCACTCTTTCCACTGAACATTCCTAGACTTCTGGAATTCTAGAAATCGTGTTCTCTCACGATGTGCTCACGTCCTGGATCATCTTCCTTTATCTTCCGCTCTCTGATCAACAACTTTTTCTCGCACTCCGCTCGGGACCTCTTTATTCGTCCTTTTCCAACTAATCTTCATATACTTACACATGCATTTTGCTCTTTAGTGATTGTGGCTCGAAATTGGAAGAAGGTGATTCAGAAGAATCTCTTCATGTATGTTGCAAAACCTCTCAGCATATTTATGTTTAAAAAATAGAAAAAGGTTCAAGTGAAATTCTATCTTTCTTTTATTTATTCTATGTAGAAATTGTTACTAGCACATGAGAAAGGTTGTGAAGATTATAGTAAACCAAGTCATAATCTGAGGGTAAGAAAAATATGAAGGTTAGATACTTAAGATCTCCAGAAATGACAATTAAACAAGCAAACCAACTAATATAACCAATCAACTATACAACATACCAACATACAACCATTTCAGCACTCGCAACTCTAACATTAGGAGACGCCGTCCGATATGTCGTCAAAGGAAATACGTACAATTTCCTAGTAAGTATTTTTACTTTCAGTGAATTTTTCTGATTCTCTCTTTCTAATCATTACAATATAATTAACAAATAGATTCCACTTTGCCGTTAGTCGAGTGGATCACTGATGTTCTTACCACGTTCTGACGTCCTCTGTACATCTATAACTTAACAGATAACGGCAAAATGGAATCTATTTGTTTTATACAATAAAAATTGAAAACAAACCATTCAAAAGGCTTATTGGAAATTTCTGGGGCATGGAAAAATTGCAGTCATCTGACGTGATTTGACGTGATCCGTGCATCTGTCCTCTAATAGATCATGGCGAACAACCAATGAGAATGCACATAGTAAACATGTTATTGTATAAAGTTTTTTTGAGAACTTAGCAGCATCTTCTTGTAAATTTGTTGATCGACCAATAATCAACCAATCAAGAAATCAACGTACTGTAGTAATCAATCAAAATAATTACCACATACTTTTAGTTGAATAGCCAGCAACGTTCACCATAATGTACACTCTTCTCTGTTAACCCTTGATCGTTTTACACTCGCAGTTGTTGACAGGAAACGTATATAATTTTTTTCATAAAAAATGTTGTACTGAAAAATGTTGAAATTGTGAATAGGAGATCTAACGTTTCGAGCGACTGTCCTTTGTCGTGGAGTGAAACTTACGAAGGGCCTTCCCTCAAAGAGACCTCTTATATTCACTATTTTAGCAGTACACCAACCTTTTATTGTTTTTGATTCCTATTTAACACTCATGCCTATATACGCAGCATTATAAAATTATAATCTTTTTTCATTCATTTTCAAAGTTGACAGTTATTGACTCTGTGAATGAGCTGATTACTGAGATTGAATCAAGGTAACAAGCATATAATCGCAGTATAATGTAACTGATTTTATTTTGACTGTTTTTTACTTAGTTTTTACTTCTTAACGGACGCTTATAGACTGACCCGTTTTCCTCGCCTATAAAAGACAATTTGAATTAACTTTCTAATTCTACTATTCAAATTCATTTTGGTTAGCCCGGTCATGTAAGCAGCCCCTTAGGGACGGATCATTATGGGGCGTGGAGAAAAAAACAGAAAAACAAATGCGACAGAAATGTCACAGAAAAAATTATCATATCGAGAAAAAATTACACGCATAGCTGATCACCCCAATAAAATCGCAAACATGGCAAAAATGCCCCACCCCATCACTTTTTTAATGGTCCGTCCCTTAGTAAATTAATTTATTATAGTTTGATTTGTATTATATATTTACATGTATATGTCTTTGCCAGTTTAGCTACCTATATGAATGCCAGACTAGCTAGGTTAACCTGTCTATATCTATCTATAACTGGTAATTTTTTTGTTTATTGTAATATTTTTTGTTTATTATAAGTTTTGTTTGTTTATTGTTTTTATTAAACCTACACTGCATTAGAGACGACAGAGGAATTAGAGAAACGCGGGAATGTCACCCGTTTGCCTTACCGGACGACTACACTAGCTCTGACATACAGAGCCAACTGGGAACAGAGCACAATTTATAGTGGGAATATCACACAAATATCATTACCTGAGCTTGTACTAGATCGTGGTTCGTTAACCATGAGATCGCGAGTTCAATTCCGGTCAAAGACAATATTTTCGTGTTGCTATTTAAAATACAGTGGAGTTTTCCACGGAGTACATGTTACTCTACCCGGTAGCCTGCGAAGCAGGCGTTTAGGGGTCGTGTTGCAGGCAATCTACACGGAGGATGGCTTATTTGGCTTTGCTAACAGTTTTATTCCTGTGTATATTGAAAATAATGTGAAGTAAAAGTTACGCAACTGTGTGTTTACTATCTTAAATCTAAAGTCTTAATGAGAACGAACGTTTTTGTTTTTATTTCAGCGCATTTAACATCAGCAGTCAAGCTTTAGAACATATCCATTCCAATGAAATTATCATGACAATTGGAAAATCGACTACTGTTCTAGGCTTCCTAAAGGTGAGATGCTCAAGGGCCTCGTTTTAATTATAACTGTTACCGCTTATATACGTAAACACACATTGCACGCATGCGTTCAGGCATGGTCAAGGTAGCCTCTGTCGCGGGCTGCTTCAAGGTAGCCTCCTTCGCGGGCTGCTTCAAGGTAGCCTCCTTCGCGGGCTGCGTCAAGCTGCGTCAAGGCGTTGAACTCTATAAGGACTAGAACGATAACTCGAGGTTGCATTTTGAAGCCGGCATTGAGGCTGACTTGTAGGTATGCCCCAGTCCTTTTTTAGTTGACCGCGTGATTAAATTTGATGGAGTATAGGTTGTAGAAAACAACATTAAGTAAAAATAAATAAATAAATATCACACTATTTCAAGTTTAGATTTATTGCTAGTTCACAGTATGTAATTTTAATGTTGAAATAGCCAGTAAAAGCAAGAAATACAGGGAAGATTAACCCACAAACGAATGTAAATATTGCAAGGTCACAACTTATTTTTGATCAAAAATGATTTGGGAAAAATATCGAGTTTCACATTGACACATTTTCAAATTGAAAGACGTTTTAGAGGAACAATAACAGAAGAGTATTGTCAAATATCTGTTGCGAAAAACTCAGAGAAAATGTGTTTTATATAAACTGAGGTAGTTACTGGGGGTACTGAGTTATTTTTCGTGTCGTAAAATGTTGGATTTAGCAATAACACACACGCACAAAAAGAATAAATAATGACATAAAAGTCTTGAAAAGTTCAAAAGAATTTGTATTTTTTTCAAATTTCGGTGCATATTTTCCTTTTGTTTGACGGATATTTTATTTGTTAAGCAATATTCATCGCTAGAAATTCTTGAAAAGAAAGATCAACCAACGTATTGCATTTTGTCTATTTAAAAAGCAACTTGGAAAAGTTGAAAATTTTCCGTTCAGGACCAAGTTGGGGCCATGGCTTTTTTTACTCTTGATCGATGACATCGACGTCACTAACACTGACATGTGGAAGTTTGTGGATGACACCACTATGTCAGAGTGCGTGGAGAGAGATAATGCGAGCACGATTCAAAATGCAGTGTCAGAGTTCTCAGACAAAGCTCATGCTAATAGATTTCAAATGAATGAAACAAAATGTAAAGAACTCAGGATCTCAGGATGGTTAATGATGGTCAACTCAGGATGGTCAATGAAAAGCCACTGGAGATCGTCCAACAAGTAAAGTTACTGGGCTTGAATATATCGAGCGACTTAAAATGGAACTCTCATATATCGAAAACAACCAAGAAGGCTGCATCTCGTTTCTATTTCTTGAGACAACTCAAAAGAGCTGCCATTCCAACCAAAGATCTTTTGAAATTTTATACTACCTGCATATTCGCCCGATCTTTGAATATGCATGCCCTGTTTATCACAACTCGCTACCCAAGTATCTATCAGACGACATCGAAAGGTTGCAGAAGAGAGCTCTAAGAATAATTTATCCATGGATGCCTTACACAGACTCGATCGAAGAAAGTGGTCTGTCTCGCCTCTTCGAACGTAGGCAGCTGTTGACGTGCAAGTTGTTTAATGAGATCACTCAAGACCAATCCCACAAACTCAGATCTCTGCTTCCATCTGAAAATAACTGTAAATACCAGCTAAGACATAAGAGACAACTTAACGTTCCTAGAGCCAAAACTGATCGGTTTAAGAATTATTTTATTGTTAGTAATTCAAATACTTTTAATCTTTAGGTTTTTAACTTTATTTTATAATTGTAAAGTTTTAACGCAATTCAGCCATTATAGCTGTAAAGTCTTTTAAAACTGAATAAAATCATCTATCTATCTATCTATCCTACAATTTTTCCTGCCACTGCCGTTTCGTGCACTACACGCGAACCAACACGCGTGTTTTATACCTACATATCAGCCACCATGAGAGGGAATTTTGGATTCATCCAATCATACGATCGGGTTAATGCAGTTATCGTTCCAGTCCTTATAGAGTTCACTGCGTCAAGGTATATCCTCCTTCGCGGGCTGCGTTATGGTAGCCGCCATCACGGCGGGCTGCGTCAAGGTACAGTAGCCTCCTTCGCAGACGTTATTTTGTGTCCTCTTACTAATTTCAGTTGGAAATGAGCAAGTGAATGATGTAAAGAACGTCTGCGAAGGAGGCTAGCATCAAGGTTCAGATTATGTGTGTATGTGTGTTTTCGTATGCGTGCAACACAAGTGATTGAGTGGCTGAAATAAGAACACTCAAGAATTCACATTTTACAATTGCTATGATGTGTATATCTTTAGTAGCGTTATATGTCGCTGCCAAAGCTACTTAACCCGTCTTTGCCAACTGTGGTTCGAGGATAGGTTTAATTTAAGATTTACAGTATGACAAGACCATTTTTGCCCAAATAATGGGGGCTGCTTTTGTAATGACCGGTTTCTACCTGTTTGTAAAGACCGCTCAAGATTGCAGATTCAGGTTGCAGAAAACATTCAGATTGCAGAAAACATTCAGATTGCAGAAAACTGCGTTACGACCGCTTACGAGCCAAGTCATACAATAAACGTGGTGAGCCAAGTCATACAATAAACGTGGTAATGTTTGAGGAAAATGATTGAGTGTTGGAAGTTATAGACCTCTTTCATAATTAAATATTTTATATTAATTTAAATTAGCCTTTCTGACCTCGTTCGCGTGTGTCTGTAATTCCAAAGAATCTTTGTTTTGAAAGACGTACATACCAGCACGAACATCAAATCATGCAAATACCAAATATTGATTCAATATATATCATTACTGTTGGGATTATTACTTAATAAATGTAGTTACTTGATATTTGTTTAATTATGTGTGTAGAACGCTGCTCGTAAGAGAAAGTTTAGCGTCATTGTGGCTGAAGGAGCACCATTCTTTAAGGTGAGTTGCAATGAACCGTGCGTCACATTTTTTGAATTTCAATGACTTCTTTTTGTGTCTACTGCATGATGTATATCCAGTAGCCTACTATGTCATCGGCTGGGTTTAGCAATTTCTTTCTTTAAGCTCTTACGGAGATATGGCGGATGTTTACGGATAGACCACGTGCGATTGATGCGACAGCGAATTCTAAATTCATCAAATTTTACTCCGTGAATTTGTCGAAAATATATTCTTTGCGGTTATTCGACATTCCCGGTAAGTAAATATGATCTTTAAGACATATATTTTCATTTAAGCTTCTAATGAAGTGACGGTAGCGTGTATTTTTATTTACGGGCCCGTAAACGGACTTCGTCAAGCTATATTACGGCAGTCTCCTAGAATTCAATGAAACGCTGACTATAAATATCTTGTTCGTTTCTCGGTTTTAAATTTTAACATAGCATTTTTATCCCTTTTATATGTCTTTCAGGTGACAACGTGCTGTATATTTGTGAGGTTTTATTCTCACAGGAACCATTATGCTTGCACTGACTCAATTTAATAATGTATTGTTACGTTTATTTTGTTAAATTTACTTTGTTTTAAGGACATAATATAAAATCCATAAAAACACAAAGTATTTGTGTTTTTAGTGAGACAGAAAAAACAAAACCATAAATTTTCTTCTTACAGTGTTTCTGTTCATGTGTGAAACAGCCAGGGCATTTAAGGATTTATGACTACTGGGGCAAAGTATGTAAGGGGGCCCTTCCCTATGCAATTTATTATAAGTAATACAATGGTTTTTAAGAATATAGTGATTAAATCTCCCGCAAACCGAGGAATGTTTGTGAAAGTCCCGAGGGAAAGCATGAGGGCGAAGCCCGAAGGCGTCCCGAGGGACTTTCACAAACATTCCACGGTTTGCGGGAGATTTGATCACTATATTCTTAAAAACCATTGTATTAGTTTGTAATACCATGATGACCGAGGTGAAACTAGTGTTTTCATTGTACAAAACTAATTGATAGTAGGAGTATTGTGTAATACAATGCATGATCAGTGATGTATTCAACAATTTTCCATTGTAGGAAATTAATATAATTGTGTGAAATGTTTAGTGAAAAGTGAATATTAATAAGTCGAGTAATTAACACTTTATCTTACTGTCATTAACATTGTAGTGTAATTATTTTGTTTGTTGTGTAAAACGTATTAACAAAACTCTTTGTCGTGTCTTTGAATTTTGGCTCATGAATTTTAATCAGGGAGAAATTAGAAATCTGCCCGGCTTTGCCGGGAGATTTAGAGATCTCCCCGCTAAAGCCGGGAATATCGTGATTAAACCACCCGGCGAGAACAAAAGAACCCGAGGTCATCATGGTATTACTGAATTTAATGTACAGTACTGTACACTAAGACCATTCTTTCTGACTTTTGATTTAAACATGATAAAACAAAGGGATTATTATAGGGAAGGCAGGCAGCTGACAGCTTGAAACCTTTATTAATGATGAAAAGGGCTACTGGGGCAAATACCAAATTTGCTTCACTACTGGGGTAAGTAGAGGGCCTACTGGGGTAAATGCCCCAGTAGTTATAACGTTAAAAATGCCCTGGAAACAGCATTTTAAAAGTCTCACCAGTGTGGAAATGCACCAGCCATGCAACTTTCAAAACAACAACATGCATTTCGATATTTCATATCAGTTGTGCCCATGATCTCAAGGATCAAGCATGTATTAAAACCAATTATGCTTGTTTGGACAGGCTTCAAAAACTTTATTCCGTAATAGAGAAGGTCAAGCAAATATTTGAATTGATATTTTTAAAATATTTCCAACCTAGTAAAACCTATAAATAATGCAGCCTCTGCAGGGAGGCGCGACAGGGAAGGCGCGGGCTGGCCAACAGGCGCGGGCTCGCCTCCCTCCCTCGCGCGCGTTCGCCTCCCGGCCCGCCGTCTTAGGTATTGCTGTTCGCCTGTCCGCGCTTTAGTATTGCCCGCGCCCGTTGGCCAGCCCGCGCCTTCCCTGTCGCGCCTCCCTCCTCGCGCGTGCATTCGCCTTCTATTGAAGTAAAAAGAAGAGAAGCCTCTGCGGAGGAGAGAAGCGATGTCATGGTTAGCGAGCAAACCCAGATACCAAACCAGCTTGCCTCCATGTAATACATCAATGACAAAAATCAGTTTGAATGTGTGTACAATGTTTCTGGCTGTGCAGACCAACTAACATGCAGTTGGCAAACAACAATTTATGTGGGGTGAGGGACAATGAAAAATACATGGCTGCACAAGATGTCACTGGAAAACCAGCGAACAATAACAAACACTTCATCGATTGGAGTTGATCTGGATTGGAGTTGGTCTGGCTGTTAATATTGTTCATATAATAATATTTGAACAATCAATACACAGCTAGCTATATAATGATCAACAGTGTATTAAATTCATGTTGCAAACAAAATTTATTATTTTTGTAAAGTTTATTTATTTATTTTTTTTCTAAATTCTAAATATGTGATAATGCTAGAAATCGCCATTATTGTGTATTAAAAAATCGTCATTATTATGTCTCAAGTATGCTGAATATGCGAGAATGCGAGAAATCGCCATTATTGTGTACTCTCATCCCCAGGATGCGGTATGCTGATGGCGGCGCGGAGCGTGAAGGCTGTGTCACATGCCTCAGTTTTGCAAAGCCTGTTGGGGCCATATCTCGACCCCAAAAAAATAAAAACAAAAACACTGAAACCTAGACTCGGCTACCACAGGTAGTCCGAGTAATACTGTACCAAAAAACTAGAAACCAGGTTCCTTGAAATGTACAGCTGATCTGCTTGTTAATTATCAATACCCTATTTGATGATGTTAGTTTTTTCAAAGAGCCCCTCAAACCAACAATTATGTGTATTATTAGCTAAAATAAAAAAAACGGTACAATAAATCAAAACAAGTTAAGTACAATACTTTTAGCGTACTTTCCCTACCCAAGTTAGTACAAGGAATATGATTTTTTGTCTGCCAGAAATATGAATTATCTTGAGTAATAAAAAATCTTTCCATTTCACTATTTATGAGATTGCTGATAACAATTATTCAATTATTGGAATTTGGAAATTACATCATCCTTGGGACCCAGTTATTGTTTATGCCTAATGGCTCGTGTACTCCTCAACAGAACCAATGCAATATGCAAGCTGTGCCAAACTTATCTTTTTCTAGTTTTAAATCTACATGCTACTACTACGCACTGCGTACCTATTTTTAATAGGTTAGAAGATATGCAACGTCACGTGTCACCCACCTATAGTGCTTTTTAGTGAGTTTGGAAAGTTTGGACGGCTACGTCGGCAAATTAGATAACTTACTTTTTACTATTGGAGAAAAACAATGCATTATTGAAAATTTTATAGACTATAAAATGCAATTTTATAGACCCTTGTCGTCAAACTAGATAATGTACGTTTTAGTATTGGAGCAAAACAATACTGTTGAAAATGTTATAGACTCCAAATGCAGTTTTATAGACTCCAAATGCAATTTTATAGACTCCAAATGCAATTTTATAGACTCCAAATGCAATTTTATAGACTTCAAATGCAATTTTATAGACTCCAAATGCAATTTTATAGACTTCAAATGCAATTTTATAGACTCCAAATGCAATTTTATAGACTCCAAATGCAATTTTATAGACTTCAAATGCCAAATGCAATTTTATAGACTGCAAATGCAATTTTATAGACTCCAAATGCAATTTTATAGACTTCAAATGCAATTTTATAGATAGACTCCAAATGCAATTTTATAGACTCCAAATGCAATTTTATAGACTCCAAATGCAATTTTATAGACTCCAAATGCAATTTTATAGACTCCAAATGCAATTTTATAGACTCCAAATGCAATTTTATAGACTCCAAATGCAATTTTATAGACTCCAAATGCAATTTTATAGATTTCAAATGCAATTTTATAGACTCCAAATGCAATTTTATAGACTCCAAATGCAATTTTATAGACTCCAAATGCAATTTTATAGACTCCAAATGCAATTTTATAGACTCCAAATGCAATTTTATAGACTCCAAATGCAATTTTATAGACCCTTAATTTTAGTCGAGGGCAAGTTTGGGCGGCTACGTCGACATGAACTAAACAACTTACGTTTTAGTATTGGAGCAAAACAATACATTCTTTAAAATGTTATAGACTTCAAGTGCAATGTATAGACTCCAAATGCAATTTTATAGACCCTTGTAGTCGAAACTAAATAACTTACGTTTTAGTGTTGGAGAAAAACAATACTATTTACCGAGAACGAGGTCTGTAATGGCAAATATCAGACTGAGGTGTTGACACTACGAACCGAGCCGCAGGCGAGGTTCGTACAAAAAAGACGGAAGTCTGAGATTTTCCCGTGCCGACCGAGTAAATGAGGTTAATAAATTGTTTATTATATGGCTATTCAAGTTTTTCGATACTTATCTTGTATCAAAATTAGTGTGAAAGAGAATAAGTGGTCAGAGGTGACTTTTCTTTTCCTTTCACTGGCCATCACTCCAGTTGCGCATACAAATTATTAAATTATTTTCATTTTCGACCCAACAATAGAGTCTCTGATGATACATGGACGATCGTTAAGATCAATCCTCAGAAAATGTAACCTTCTGACTGACTGAGACTCAGATGGATCATAGCGAAGGTTACAATGATGTACTGGTTCGATTGATATGTGTACTGCCTATGCGTCATCTTAGTCGTTCTCAAGACTACAACAAACTGGACGATCAACTTCACACTTCATATTAACCAGCTGTTGTGGTCTAGTTGTTACCACACATGACTATGAGCTGGGAGATTAGTTGTCAGAGCGCCACACTAGATTCGCGGAGGCGTAAGTTCAATTCTCACCGAAGGCCTTGCAGTTGCATTTTTCGCAACTGGTCTCGGTTGGGTTTTTCACACTCGCAAAATATCCTTCCCATTGATATCCTTTACAAGTTATCGAGTGTAAATGTCAATATTATTCATAATATACCCTATATAGTTTTCATCTTTTTAGGGCCACGAATTAGCCAAAAGTCTTGCAGAGGCTGGTGTTGAGACAACAGTTATCAATGACTCAGCAGTATTTGCAATCATGTCCAGAGTAAACAAGGTTAGTATTATATCATTCATAATCCTATATAACTTGGTTTTACTCATTTCTGATTTTCCCTTTCACCTTTATTTTCTTAACTCACCACCCACCACCCATGTCCAGAATGTATGGTATTACAGAAAAATACAAGTGTTGTAGCGTGGTCGAGCCTTATGCAGTAAGCAATGTGTCGAGTTAAGAAAAAAACCAAGTATTTTTGTCTTTTCTCATAATTCACAGGTAATAATTGGTGCGCATGCTGTTGTGGCAGATGGTGGGTGAGTATAGAAAGTTTTACACGCCTCTCTTTGGCTTACCTGTGCTAGTTCAAACGCCGAACTTTTCATGAGCCGAGCCTTATAAGGTCAATTAAACTCATAAAAAGTGCTGCGTCTGAACTAGTTAAGTGTGAATCAATTTATAAGTTTGTCTGATTTAGTTTGACTCGTTAGTCGTACTGGTTCAACTCTGATTTATACCCCGTTGAAATCAAGACTTTGGACTTTCTTCATTTGGGTGGAATAGGGTCGTGAGGTCGTCCCATGTTGGAATTGGATTCGGCTAATGAAATGTCCGGTGTCGAAACTAGGGCTTAAACGTTTTAACGTATTTATAATAACTCATTGATAACACGTTTTTCTTTATAGTTTGAGAGCTGTAAATGGTACACTACCAGTTGCTCTTGCTGCAAAACATCATTCAGTACCTGTAAGTATACGAAATTATATGGCTATAATTTGTAGTTCCAGGTAGTACATTTCTGAATCAGTTCAAAACTACACTGCACGTCCCAAGACGCGGTCAGGGATTTCGGCGATTTTCAACTGCATTTGAAATAATAATAATCTTTGTTCCTGAGAATAGCGAACAGCAAGGAGGGGATAGCAGGGGACCATGCAATGGGAGAGGATGTACATGTACGTAATTTTATATCTGAGGATTTATAGGGGGCGCCTGCGCTCCTTCCGCCCAGCGGTTTCCCCCTCAGAGATCACGTAAAGAAGCCTCTTTCTGTCGGAGGAGAGGGGGGGGGGGGAGGGGGCGACAACATCAGGCGCCCCCGTGGTTCCTGTATTTCGTCACTAAATTCTTGGCAGTTTACCACCTTTTCACTTTGCTATATATATATATATATATAGGGAGGTCCGTATGGAGAAATATTTTCTGAGGTCTCAAAAAACGGCCCGAGGCCGGACCTTTTTGAGACAAAGGGATATTTCTCATTACGGACCAACGAAAACGGTAAATAATTTATTTATTTTTTTCCTTAATATCGTGGCTTGTTTTTTTTGGTCATCATCAGTATTTCTAGTCAGTGGACAACGAAGGAAAGTCTGTTCTTTTTCCTTCGTCAAAGGAAATTGAGCGAGTCTCTTGTCGGATAAAAAAAACTCATTTATTTGTCTTTCAATATGTTCAATCTCGTTAGAGTTCATTTTCAAATGTTTTTAGAATATTTTACGGCTTATAAAACGCATTTAAAACTGAAATTATATCGAGCGATCCTTACGAGTATGGGCTGATATGGACCGCTCGTTAGCCAATCAGATAACAGGATTTGGTAGGATACGGACCGGAAAAAATAAGTCTATTTATTTACGTAATTTAATTTCAGATGCATGGATTGCTGCTATATTTGGTTTATGGTTTCTACTGTATCAGTATTTCATTGATTTTGACCTTATTTTTGTCTTTATTCTATAGCTCATAGTGTGTGCAGCTATGTATAAACTAACACCTCAATATGTTGTATCGTATGATCAGGTAAATATCTGGATTAATTATTTAATATCTATCAGCAAAATGGAGCTCTTGCTTGTGTCTTGTTAGAATCATGGCATACGAAACGGACACATTTATAATCTTTTCCTCTCACAAATCATATTTGCATCACTTTGTGGGCGGTCAAAATATTATTCATACCATAATCGCTTATTACCATGCATTATTTTCTCTACTTGAAGTACTATCCTGCCCTTATTCTTGTCTTAGAACTGGATATAATATGAAAAGGAGCAATAATAATAATAAGAGAACTGTGTTAAAAAATACTTAAGTAAGATTACTTATGCGTATATTTATGGACGACGTTCCGGACGATGTGTCCTTCTTCAGATCTAACCTGACGAAGGACGATGTGTTCCTTCTTCAGATATAACCTGACGAAGGACGATGTGTCCTTCTTCAGATCTAACCTGACGAAGGCCGATGTGTCCTTCTTCAGATCTAACCTGACGAAGGCCGATGTGTCCTTCTTCAGATCTAACCTGACGAAGGACACATCGTCCAAAACGTCCTTACTTAAAGGTGCAGTCCAGTCCGTTCTGCGCATGTGTGATTTTTCAAAAGTGCGAGACCCCATATGTCAACAAACTTTAACGGAATAGATTTTCGACAGTTCGAAAGCGAGTATTCGTCAAAGGTGGCGAAGGCACGAGTGGTAGTTTGATATATTGACATTTAGGAACAGAACAGCTTCTTATAACACGCTTTTTTGGCGGAAAAGCTCAAGCGTGGAAAACAAATCGGCAATACTTCATGTCCAATGTTTATATAATGCAATGAAAACAAACGATGTAAACAGAAACATGGACATGCGCATAACGGATTGGACAGCCCCTTTAAGTATTTTTCAACACATTGAAGTTTTCTTATTTCTCCTTTTCATATTTTATCCAGTTCTTTTGAGAACTTAGCAGCTTTTATATTTATTCTCATCTTCTTTACATGACGCGAAAACACGAGGCTACTAAAAATACAATGATGTTATATACCTATTTCATAACGATGGCGGCCAGCACGAAAACGAGGCTCGTAGGTCAAAAAGAAACTAGGGATGAGCCGATCAAGAAAAATCAAATTACCGATCTGATAAATTCCGATACGATTTTCGACCGATAAATTTATCGGTGGTTACCGATATTTGTTAACAGGAATTCCCGACACTTGAATTTGCCGCAAAACAATAGCAAAACATAACATTGTATATTCAGTTTAGCAAAAATAATGTGATCATTAACCACCAGTTATCAGCAAGACGGAAACGTGTTATAAACATGATACACCTTGTGGAATCACTACAACTTGGCGTTTTTCTTAAAAAGAAAATTAAATTCACAAGTATAAAACCCCGAATAGTATTTATCGGACGCCGATATATGTAGATGTGATCTGCCGATAACCGATCAGCCTGAAAGTTGCCGATTATCGGCTTCTACCGATTAATTTCCGATTATCGGCTCATCCTTCAAAGAAACTCGGGCAAAACGTTTACATGGCCGTCGGCGAGGCAATTTTCCCCTTCGTAAACGCTCGTTACCATCCCGAAGCGTCGTTACCATCCAAGCTCTCATAGAATGTTGGGTAAGCGAAGTTAAATTCCTCGTGGTCACAAGGTTCCCGGATACTTTGTTTGGTGCGGTGACATGTTCGTCGTGAAATTCAAAATATGTAAATATTTAGTATTTAGTATACAGGAGAAGAGCGTTCATGCAGAAGAAATTATACATGGAAAACTCTCAATCCTGGACCAGTAAATTCGATTTTGTGATCGATAGTCACAACGTATATGTAGATACTTTCCAAAAGGCAAACGACGTTATTCGGGATTTCGAAATATCAATCGCAACAACGTATGCTGCGAGGTTTCAAAATATATTTGTCGACCGACAAAATATATTTGTCGACTGAAACTATTATATGCGTATTGCATATATGGACCACCGTAATATACTGTATAACCATAAATGTAGTTAAGCATTTCTGCATTTGCCATAGAACATTAGTAAAGTCACTTACTAGTCATAGATGATTTTAAACAAGTGATAAAACGTGTTATGCTGCGTAAGCAGTGCAGAAATACAAATCAAGATGTATAAAAAGGTTGGTGTACTGCCGAAATAGCGTGTAAGTTGTCGAACGTTTCGAGCGAAGGCCCTTCGTCTGAGAGTTTCACTCTCTGACAAAGGGCCGCTCGAAACGTTAGACAACTTACACACAACTTCATAGACTTGCTCCAAACTGCCTCTTGATTGTTTCAGGTTTGTTTAGAACTCGCTTTTTAGATAGAAATATTATGAAAGAACACGATCAGGAGCCGCGAAATAAAGTGTGCGGGAACCTAGGGACAACGGGGAATTTCACTCCGCTTACCCAACATTCTATGAGAGCTGGGATGGTAACGACCGTTTACGAAGGGGAAAATTGCGTCGGCGAGGCAGTTTTCCCTTTCGTAAACTGTCTTTGCCATCCCGAACGGTATTTACCATCCTAAACAATGACCCCAATCCCCCTGAATCCTAACCCTGGAATTTTTCGCAATATATTAGTAACAAATTCCGGGGGGTTTCGGGGGGTAGGAGTCATTGTTTAGGATAGCACATACAGTTCGGGATGGCAAAAACCGTTTACGAAAGGGAAGACTGCATCGGCGAGGAAACTCTATTTGGATGGATACACAAATTATACTTGTTTTTCCTTAACAACAAATGAATAGGAAAGGATACAGGAACCAAGTTGAAGCGATGTTTACTTTTCAGAAACGTTTTTAAAGCTCTTGAACAAGCAAAAACGTTGTTATTAATATTTCCCCATTTTTTGACACTTTGCTCTTTTGCTAGTTTTTGTCATGAATTATATTGCTCAGTAATTTCTGTATCCTACTCTCAAGTGGTAAAGCTATGGGCAAAGTAATGGCAAACTAATATTGTAATGGCAAATTAAGAGTTATTAGCAGAGTTATGCCCTGTCTTGCACTTTTTAGAAAATTTATCGATCCCTCTTTTTGTAAAGTAAGGATAACCCTCTAGGCTTTTCCAAAAAGGCTTCTCGTTTCCGGAAAGATAAAAATCACTCACTATTTGGCCACCACGACGAGGTAACACAGAAACTACTGAATAATCTAATTCGTGACGAAATCTAGATGGCAAAAGAGCAAAATTCGAGTAGCAAGCGAACATCCCTTTAACTAACTTCCAGTGCCCTTTCCTATTTGCTTGTTGTTATCCCAAAAAGTGCCATATCGCGAAACTTGCCAGAGTGTCTTGGAAAATGTGATAAGCGATTACGAAATATCAGACCAGATTCTTCATTTGTTGACCGGCCGTTCACGCTGGAAAATAAAACTGTGGTGCGAGATTGTGTGACGGTCGTGGCTAGATGGTGCACTCGCAGGACATTAATAACGTAAGTTCTCATATCCAGTTGAGGTGACCGTGAGGTACTAGGTCTGAGTCGTCTTCTGGACGATCTTTTAGTAGTATTAAAGTTAGTGTTAGAAAACCATTAGGCGGGGGTTAGAAAACCCATTAAGCGGGGGGTTAGGGTTAGGATCTAAGTTGTTTTGGGGTTAGCAGTTCTATGATGTATTTCATCATACAGGCATGTCCGATCGTAACAATCTCTCATTTCGTCCAACCTCTCGCGGATACTAAAAAAGATGGTCAGACCTAGTACCTCACGGTCACCTCAACCTAGCCACGACCTTGTGTGAAGCAACAATCTCAAATTCATGAATAATTCATGAGTTAATTAACCAATCAGAGTAGGCGAATTAATCAGGTGATTGCGGTTGGATACCCCGGTGAACCATGCCAACATCAAAAACGTTGTTCATCTAATATCTTAATTACGCATGCAAATAATCTTCAAATACGAAGACCGAATTAATGCAATACACACTTTAATTTCAAAACAGTTAACTTATTTTTTAACAACAAAGGTAACCGTGCAGTTATTAAACACGGGGGCGTCTAAATTCACAGCACCATTCTCAATATCTCGTTCCCCACGACCACCACTTTCCAACAGCCCACTTTGTCTTGTAGCGGGTCGAAGCAGGAATACCATTATTGATTCCTTCGTCTTCCTCAACGACACTCTTTGCCGATCGAAATTGCCTTCCTTTTCCTTCGCTCATCCTCGCCAACAGACAGCATGCACCGTTCCTGAATAAATTTGTCCCACCCCCAGAGCAACAATTGTAAACTGCAATTTAAATTATAACTAATTACTATTGTGTTCAATTGAGATGCTATATGAACAACTCGAGCTCGTGTCCCACCGGGATATCCAAACACTCGAAAACAATTAACAAAAACACTCGCGCTTCGCGCTCGTGTTTTCATACATTGTTTTCTCGTGTTTGGATATCCCGGTGAAACACTCGCTCTCGTTGTTCATATATAACTTCTCAAACTCTTTAATAATTCATGAGGAAAACACAAAGGAAAATCATAACCGAGACGTTGTTGGTAAATGTGGTAATATAAACGTCCATAAATTAAACCAACTTTTCCCTCAAATTTCTCTTAAAATACTGGTTCGTTTGAGAAGCTATATCATACACTCGAAAGGCGTTTATTATCTGATTTCAAAACACCTCGAAGTTGGTTAAAAAACTTGGCAATCCCTCGTTTTTCAACACACTTTTGAAATCAGATAATAAACGCCTTCTCATAGTATGATATATTACATCTCTTCATTAATAATTCATGAAGAAAACACAAAGGAAAATCATAACCGAGACGTTGTTTGGATATGTGATCTTAATTAGCATAAAATTTCGACAACTTTCACCTCGATTTGTTTGAGATGCTATATCATACACTCGAAAGCTGTTTATTATATCTGATTTCCAAACACCTCGAAGTGTGTTAAAAAACTCGGCCTGCGGCCTCGTTTTTCAACACACGTCTCGGTGTTTGGAAATCAGATAATAAACGGCTTCTCGTGTATGATATATTACTTCAAAAATAACAGTGTTTATTTACGCCGTTCATGTCGATCAAGAGGTATATGACGTCATATGACGTCATGGATCTTCGCCTGATCTCTAGCAATTCACACAGCAACAGGATTTTCAGACTATTATTTGTTGGCAATTATCAGTGCAGCTGCTTGCGTAGCGACAATTAGTACAGCCGATGAAAATTGAGAGAGAAACAAATTAAATAACGGTGTCTTTTATCTTTCTTCCTAGGACAGCTATAATAAATTTCTCTCCCCTCACGACGTTGTTAAGTTTTCTGAAGGTAAAACAAATTATTGGAGATTTTACACGGAAAACGCTCGAGGAGATTAAAAATGAAATACTCAAATAATATTGAGCAGGAGATCTAACGTTTCGAGTGAAGGATTTTCGTCACAGAGTAAATCATAAAGTGAAATAAAAAATAATACATGGGTGGCGTGGCCCACCAAGATCTTATGGGCCCTTAAAACCATACTTCTACGCGCGACAATCACATTAATTCTAATCGCGAGAATGCTCAAAATTGCAATCTAGATACCTCAAATTTTCTAGTAAGACCCATCCAAGAATAGATAACCGTGACGCAAACATCTTGAAGTATGAAGTCTGTAAATTTGGAGTGACCGATATTTTGAATTTAAGGCAATCTGCCACATAGAAAGTCATGAAACCAGAATTAGTTTTGAAAAAGTTTTTTTTAATTTGCAATTCATTATTTCCCGGTCCTCTTTGCAAGATTTTACCGCACCTTCCCGCGCGAATGGGCGTGGTTCTCGCGGGATTTTTGGTAGGGATAATACTCCTATCAAACATCCCGCGCGAACCACGCGCATTGATGCGAGAAGGTGCGGTAAAATCTTGCGCTTTGCGGGAATCGCGATACGTCTATTATAGTAGCCGAAATATAGTCTTCAACCACGCAAATCAACCACGGAGTGCGCATGACCAAATTAATAAGGACTAAATTAATCCCACAATCGTTATGTCTTTGGTTAATCTATAGGTTTAAGCAATTATAGGCGGGGGGTTAGGATTGAAGTCTAGGTTTTTTCTTTTTTTTTAAATCAAACTTTATTTAAACTTTTAAAAATTACCTACATATAATTAAAATATTCTAAAATTGTAGATTGTGGGATTAATTTAGTCCTGGTCACGTGCACTCGGTGGTTGATTTGCGTGGTTGAAGACTATATTTCGGCTACTATAATACCTCTTTTCCGCGCAAAATGACCCATGTGGTGATAAACATTATCCAATTAAGTACGATAAACAATAATCAATAATTGATGAGATGTAAAAGAAGGAAAGTCATTTGTTATTTTTAGCGTCTGATTTTCACATTTGTTATTTTTAAAAGTACGGCAGCTTTTTAATGCTAAAAAGAACAAATGGCTTTTCTGATCGAAACGTTAGACCTCCACCATGAGAAAAAAACACCTGGTTTATGTACCCTCTACCTCCTTGATCAATCTATCAGTACAAGTGTCTATGAAATGAAAATTTACCCCAGCTTTTTATGATTGTATTTGAAAGAACACGTAAAAGGATAAGGCCCTGGGAACGAGGTTTGTAAAAATAACGAAAACAAGACAAATAGCTTTTATATGACTTCGTATCTTATGCCGAGTTACATTTCATGTAACTTGAGCTGTGACGTCACAAGATGGACACAGCATTACATCAAAACTCAAACCATGCAGACTTACTGAATCAATAAGACCCAGCATTGAGATTGTTGTTATTAGATTCCCATGGTAACAGATTCGTTCCCAAGCTACTTTGTAAACAAACAAAATGTTCTACTTTTCGTCATTGCAGTTACTGTTTTATTGTTTTAAACAGTATTGTTACATTGGAAATTATGGAAAAAGCATGTCAACTTCCTAAAACTTAATAAGTTGCTGTATGTAAGTGTGGTTGAAAACAAAGAAGTATTATAAAGGAAGAGAGTAATCTGGAAACTAATCTGTTACCATAGCAACTGCATTAGAAGCATGACGGTTTGAATCTATTTTCATTTCATGATCACTTTAAAGGCACCACATTAATATAATGATAAAGAGCCTCCATCGAGGAAAATCGGAGGCGCGCGGTAATAAAAAATAAGCCTCTGCGGAGAAGAGAGTTCACATTCACAATTCATATAGATTGGTCGTATATTCATATACATAACCGATACAGTACATTCAGATACGATGAACTCAATTGACCATCATTTCCATTATTATTACTGCTCATATCTTTCAAACCATCCGTGTATCACATCTCACGTATTTGACCTGGGAAAATCAACACTTCTGGCGAGAATTTTGGTATTCGTACTTTTTTTGCACAAATTGAAGGCTTTGTTTGCTATAACTATATATGTTATTTTATTATATATATTTTTAATATAGGAGATATTTTAGACAAAGTCCATGTCCAGAATCAAGTATTTGATTATGTTCCTCCAGATCTTGTCAATCTTTTCATTTCAAACATGTAAGCTTCTTTCATCAGTGTATATCAATTTTTATCTGTTTCTCTTCTTATGTAAATTATTTCACATCATGTGATGTTTTGAATCTCACCATGCTGATCATAATGTTATGATCGTAATTCTAAACAAACTACTTCTGTACAAGGCCACGAGGTTCTTTGGGGGCCCGGGGAAAAATATCGTTTTGGGGCCCTGATGACGTGATAATGTCCAGTGGGGGATCCAGGTTTCTTGAAAGGAGGGACGCACATTAATGTTTAGTGACCGCATTTCTAGGGGACTTGATCGCCCGGAAAGTTTTTGAATTTAGGGTCTCTGAAATGGCATTTCCTGCACTTTGAGGGCATTTTTGAGCAAAATCTAAAGACCATAAATCACGTTTTTTTAATTGGCAGTATATCCCCATTATTTTTAAGAAAATATTCTTGATGAATGGCACCATAAATAAAAAGACAAAAGAGGCACCTTGGCGATAAATAATTGAATCAGAATATAAATAATTGAATCAAAAGAACATGTTTAATCAGTGGCGTAATGGAGCTACTGAGACTGGGAGTGGCGACATATACAGTACAATATATTTCAAAAATAGGTTTCAAGAAGTGAAGCTTTCTGGGCCCCTTAGTAAATGGCCTGTTGTCAGTTTTCGGGGGCCCTTGTGCGGCTCCTGCTGCACAGTGGTCGGGGACCTTACTGCCACACAGTTGCCGTCGATTGCGATACTGTCTTTAATCTTCGTCATGTGCAAAACTCAAAAGTTCAAAAATTTTAGGGGGCCCCTCTCAAATTGGGGACCAGGGGCGACTTGCCCCCATTCCCCCCTCTCGGCGGCCCTGTTAGTGTTAACAACCAAAACATGAAGTGGTATAAAATGGGCAATTTACACACGAAACGCAAAATGTCTATTATCTTTCTTGTTTCTAGAGGTGGAAACGCTCCTTCTTACGTATACAGACTGCTGACAGATGTCTACCATCCAAATGATATTGACTTGTAATATTGCTGTATCTATCCATGTGGTCTAGATGATTAATTCATGTGATTCAATGGTCCAAAATACGCTCAACCAACTTTTACGTTGGTGTAATATTTTGTCTATGACTATAGAGTAATGTATACTAAGAACCAAAACTTTTGTAGTGATAGGTCGCTTGGTAGCCGAACTGTATAGAAAATAAAATCTCAAATATTTGCTTATTTAATACGGGGCGCCATATTGGTGTACCTCGACATGGACGTCAAAAACCACGAATAAATTCAATATTCAATCAAAATTATAGTTTAACTTCAAAATGACTTAAACATCACGTAAAAAGCTTGAAGGACATTGGTGTAATGATCACAACTAGTTCATTTATTTAGACTGCTTATTCCAAGATAAGATATAATAATACACTATGTACACTTAGCTACTACACGAGGTCCGATCACGTGTATTGATCACGTGTCACAACGTTGCAACCCTCCCTTGTTTCAGATAATAAAATTACTGTATTATATATAAGAGTTAAATGTTCAACAAAACTAATATTGCTAACCATAATATCAACCATAGTATCTACCTAGTGTTCAGAGTTCAGTTACGTATTAAAATTTAACTTTGTTCTTTCAAAATGTTAATGAATGTTAACAAATGTTCTGACCGTATCTTTCTGCTGGTCTCCTATCTCTCAGTGGGTATCTTCTTTCTGGCATAAGTTCCTCACCACTAGAATTGTTCATTTCATTCGAAGTATCATCCCTGAAGTAATCATCATCTGCATCAGAACTCACCTCTCCTGTTTCTTCTTTTTGTGGTGGTACTTTCTTGAAAAAGGAAATGTTTCTTGTGATAACATGTCCTGGACGAGATGCTGTGATCATTGTTCCTTTTGTGTGAGTGACACAATAAGGCTTTGGATTAAATCTTGTTGACAATTTATTCTTCTTCTTTTGGCGTACCAAGACTGTATCGCCAATCTGAATTTCCACTTCTTTTGCATTAGCCTGTTTGTCTGCATTTTCCTTCATCTTCCTCTTTGCTTTTCCATAATTTTCTCGAACTTGTTGATCTAGTATGGTGTATTGCTTGTTAACTTTACTTGGTAATTTTGTTCTGATTTCACGATTAAATAGCAGTTTGGCAGGTGAAAACTTTGTAGTAGTGTGTGGTGTAGCTCGATAATTCCACAAAAACCGATATAGTTCCTTCTTCCAATTCTTTCTTTCAGCATGATCTGCACGAATAACTTTTCCCATCGGTTTCATGAAGTTTTCCACCTCTGAGTTTGCTTGTGGCCATAAAGGTGTTATGCGTTGATGTTTGATGCCATTTTCACTCATGAACCGTCTGATTTCATCACTGTTGAAGGGGGGGGTCTATTGTTACTTTTGATTACATTTGGCTATTCCATGGGTCGCAAAGATTCTTTCCAGTCTTGGAATTATTGCTGCTGAAGATGTTGAATGTAGAATTTCTACTTCCGGAAACCGCGAATAAGCATCAATGGCTACCAAGATATACTCTCCGGTTGGGAATGGCCCACAGAAATCCAAATGAACCGTTTGCCATGGTGCTGGTGGAAGTTCATTCATCTTTAAAGGTGCAGGTGGATTTGTTGTACTGTTGGCTTGGCATGGTAAACAATCACCAATCATTGCTTTGACATCTTTATCTATTCCCGGGAACCAGATCTTTTCCCGAATCAACTGCTTTGTTTTGGCTAGGCCCTGATGACCCTCGTGAGCAATTGAAATAGCTCTTTTGCGAAGTGAAGAAGGCATAACAATTCGAGCTCCTCGAAGGATTATATTCATCTCTTCGTTTAATGGTTAGTTCGTCACGAACTTTTGCAAATAGTTTTAGTTCATGAATATCTGCTCTTCTGCTTTCTGTGTTTCGTTGATTGAAATCCATGATTGCTGATGAATAATTTCTGCGAGTCTCTCTTCTCGAGAATTTCTGCTGTAATATTTTATTTCTTGGTAGCTTCTTGTATTTCTTGTAAGGTCATTGCTTTTGGGACTGCGTGTGTTGTGAGGAAATTTACATAATTCTCCGCTGAAACTTCATGCTTGATTTGCGGTTCTTCATAAGGAAGTCACAAGGTGGGTTTATTTGGTATTTTTTACACAATAATTGTATTAAATCGTTATTAAAATGTTTTTACTTGTTAGGCCCGGGTCAAACTTTTCATGAGTCGAACTCAATGTAAATTATTAGGAAACTATTTTGTTTAAGTTCATTTGCATTGAGTTCGACTCATGAAAAGTTCGACGTTTGACCCGGGCCTTAGTTTTGTCGACAATCGGGACAAATTACAGGCAACCACTGTGGTTGCCCCGCCTTAAATATGCGGCTGGTTTATTTCTAAAAACACGCGGTTATCAGTTGACAGTTTTCGATGACCTTCGCACACCACCCGCTGTTTAGTTAAGTCATATCACTTTTAGTTAAGTGATTTCAACATAGGTTGAGTCATTTCACAACACGTTGGTTGATGCGTCAGGCTATTTCGTTTCATAGTTAATCGTTAAACTATTACACCTGTTCAAGTGATTCTATGATCATTCAGCTAGTTGTAAAATGATTGAACTAGTTGTCACATGATTCAACTAGTTGCAAAATCACTCAGCCAGTTGTGGAACGATTCATTGAGTTGTACAACGACTCAACCAGTTGTACATATTGACAACCAGTTGTGAGATGACGCATTGGCAACTTACGTGTAGCCGACGCGTTGGTTTCGTAGATGATCTAACGTAACGTGTGGAGCCTAGATCATTTCCTCTATTGTTGAAATTTCGAAAATGAATGGATTATGGTCATTCCTTTACATAGTAAACCCGCTGAATCATTTCAGCCTGCTAGTCATTACCATTTAGTATCAATCAATTCATATTTTATTAAATTATTTCGCTGCGCGTCGTTAAACCACTTCTCTTTGTATTGAATCATTTCTATTTGGTATCAATCATTTTACAAAGGAAGTTACATCAGTTGTGGTTAAGATGAATTAGTTGTCTTTAGGTTGAATCATTTAACAATAAGCTATCTCGTTTCACTATCTTAGTATTTTTGGTGGTAACGGCCTCCCATAAGGAATTCCCCGACACAGGGGCTACAGTCCCCGACATGGGGGGCTAACTAAGGTGTCTAGCCACGGACGCTCACAAAAAAATTTCATAATTCAGAAAGTCTATAATGCCATGCCATTTTTTATGGAAATTAATTGCAAATACTAACAATTCATAGCATTTATTTTTAGGTTCATGCAAAGGAAAATATTTTATATATTTATTTACTTATAAATCGATAACAAATACACATGGATAAATGCAGTGTTTGTATAAATGTATATTAGCAGTAACAAAGTATATACTGAAAACGAGGACCTGAGCAGTCGTCTCGATATACGTCCCAGACCAGATCCACTCTTCTCACTCATTCTAGCTTCTAAGGATTAAAGGGAGAAATTTTCTTCAAAAGTATTCGCTGTTCCCGGAGGCAGCATCTGGACGATTACGGCTCCATCCAGTATGATGGCATCAAAGGTTGGCTGCTCTATAACGTGTTGGTACTCTCAAGACATTTGATCAGATCTGCTTTTTGTCTTCGTCTTAGCTGGCCCATTTGTGTGAGGGAGGGAAAGCCAGGGCTGGTTTTCAAACTTGAAGAACTCTCCAAAATTTCCATCCTGACTTTGGCATGCTATATATAGCCTAGAAAACAGAGCACAATCCTCAGGTATACTACCTTTGCTTTATCTTTGGAACACTCTTCTTGTGTGAGATAGCGAATATAGCAATGGTGTCTTGATTCCATGTATGACTGGCTTGTTGGGAATAAGCTTTTCCTCAATACTGATAAGACAGAATGCGTTCTATTTGGATCTTCGAGTAAATTGTCTTCTATAACGAATTTTAATATCTACATAAATGGTGATTTAATTAAACGTGTTTTTGATTACAAATATCTTGGAGTTGTCATGGACGAATGCCTATCCTGGAAGGAACATGTCAAGTATATTTTGAAAAAGTCATCCAAGAGAATTGGTGCCTTGAGCAGAATAAGAAGAAACATTACAACGCATGCAGCTAACCTTATGTATAAGTCATATATTTTACCGATATTTGATTATTGTGACAGTGTTTGGGGATGTTGCAATCTAGGAGATGCTGATAAACTCGAGAAAGTACAACGCCGATCAGCAAGAATGGTAATGAAACTAGAAAGGAGTGACCCTGCATTGGAGAAATTACGCTGGGAGTCTTTAAACAGTCGGCGCGATAAACATGTTTTCACTTTAGTTAATAAGTGTTTAAAGGGTCATGTCCCAACATTTTTAAATAATTACTTTACTTTTAATCGTGATATTGTTACACGTATAACCAGGCGGAGCAATCTATTGTATATACCGAAAGTTAAGACGGAAGGTGCAAAGAAATCCTTTTATTTTAATGGAAGTATAGTTTTCAATAATTTTTGTTCTGCTTAGTTGTACTATTGTACTATTTATTCTTCCCAAGCTAAATAACTGTGTCATATATTATTATATGTATTTAGTTTTGTTTTTTTTATTATTTAGGGCTCTCTTTGATAACAGACTGATTTGCTGTCTGATGAGACTACCCTATTGAAATAAATGTTTTACTACTACTACTACTGAAATTGGCTTCCTTCTGTCAATAAATCGTTCTTGGACGAACATCTGAAATTGAGTCTCCCCGAGCTCGATCACCTTCTGCACGGTTGTGACGACAGAATCATCCATCTCTTGTGTGGATTGCTGATAAGTCTGGGCTGTTTTCTGTGAACGGATTTCCGAGATCTTCTAAGGTAGAGACGACACTCCTGACATTTTCAGCGAATGCTCGTTGCATACCTGGTTTCTGCTTATGACGATTAATCTGATATTCTGGAGATGATGTCATTTTTTTGAACTCTTGTACCATTCGCGCTACTTCTGGTACCGCAATCATCCATCGTCTCAGAGCTGCGGGGTTCTCTGTGAGCCAACTGCGCCACCGTCTCCTTTTACCATCGCGTTAACCTGCTGGTGTACATGGTCGAGAGCTACGGACGAGAACAGCCTTTGCGTCTTGTGTACCACAAATGACCCATTAAAAAACTGCTGGAATACCTCTGAATATTTGACTGGAAGCTCGGTCATGTCACGGATATGGAGATCCACCTTGAATAGTTTGTGTGGTCCATGGAAAATATCCACGGTACAATTTCTCAGGGCTTGGACATACAAAGAAAAATCAGCTTCGCCGAAAGCTCTCACAAGCTGCAAACAACAAATCTCCAAGTCTAACACTCTGGACCACTAAAGAAACTGAGGACATTTCTATGACATCTCTCTCTTCCATTCATCAAACGATTCTGCTTCCTCGTCGACGCTAACTCTTACAATATATTCCTCATACCCTTTATCTTGCAGTAGGTGAAGACTCGCTGCAGTGACCTGGTGCGCGCATCTTAATTGTTCTTGTTACATGACTTGCAGTCAAGAATGAATCTGTAACCCCTGGTGTTGCCACGCCTGCCCTCGACAGGACCTCCGTCCATCCGCTTCCTTTCAGCCATTTGGCTAGCCACCAAGCATTACCACAAGGGTAGATTGACTAGATTCATTAAATTTGTTTTGCGAGGGCGAAGAGAAACATCGGCAGAAGTGAAATGATTGCAGACTCGCGAGATGATAACGAGGCTTGCGAAGCACGATATGCTGCCCATGATACAGCACCATTTAATCAAGTTCTTTGGAGAGAAGTTCTTTGGTGTTATCAAGCCAGTCTCTTTCTCGATTAATTCCACGACTTGATTGGATGAGATTGTATCCGTCCAGTTATTTGTGGAGCAGATTGGTCACATGAGGGAAGGTCCGCGGGGGCTATATAACTCACAATTGACATGATCCACAATCAAATCCTGTAGAAATTACATTTTTGTCTCAGCCTCGTTTCCATGCAGCCCCATTTTGAGGTATCCAAGTCGAATTTGGTCTGGCTCCATATCAGGAAATGTTTGTCTCAGACATGTTAGTAACTTGGCAAAATTCTCGCCGTTAAAACTTGGTGCTTTGCTTCGAAACCGTTCCTCGCTTCGAAAACACCAGGAAAATCGGTGGTATTGTCTCCATCACTCTGTACAACGGCTGGCAGAACCATTTCTTCGTTGGGTCGCACCACTACTGTGTCTTTCAGGGTGACCCGGCAAACACAAGGTGGCTTTGCTTGGTATCGAAGAGCAACGATATGTTCACCCGCATGGAGGGAGCCTGTTTTTAGGTTTATTAAAGTCCATTAACCCTTCAATTGTCTTATTGTTGTTTTGGGAGGGGTTAAATACCCCCTCCCATAACTCTTCTTCTTCGTCGCAACACCAATTTTCCTTATCATCATCATCGTCTTCATCGTCATCTTTGTCATCATCGTCTTCTTCTTCATCATCATCATCTTCGTCATCATCACCGCCTTCATCACTGGCTTCATCACTGTCTTCGTTGCCTTCCCCATTCACCGCTTGTCTTTCTTCATCATCGCCTTCGTTTATGGGGTGGAAAAACCGTGTGTCAAACTCGTCAAAATCTCACACGATTTCTCCACCATCTTCTTTCCTCCATACAATATGCTCCATTTCTTTTTTCTTCTTCTTAGCTTCTTCTCTGGTTGTCTGTAGATCGTTTAGTTTGTACAGCGTTGAGCTTGCGTTTATATAATCACGTAGTGTTTATGCGTTACTATAGTCACGACACCCAAGTTCATCCGAGGTGGGTGTTATGGTGTTTAAAAAATTTCGGGTATGTTAAAAGCAAAAGTCCAAACTCATATCATGACCTTATATGGGTATCTATAGTCATGATAGTTATATGTCTAAAAATATAAAATCAAAGTCCAACAAATCACGCCATGATCTTATAGGGTTATGTATAGTCAACTTCGTTATATGTTTAAATTTTAGTTATAAATTAATTTTAGACGTGTAAAATGAATGGTGTTTCACTACAATTGCTTGGTGCTCGCTGCCAATTTACTTAATTCGCCCTTCATCTTTTCAGTTTTGTTGCGAAGCGCTGTTTACGATGCTTTATTGCCGTCTGTTCTAAGCCAGCTTGTTTACCTATATCTGGTTAAATTGCTTGCTTGCTTTGCTTATCCGTTGCTCTCTGCAGAATAGTTATTTCACGGAGAACTTGGTTTGTTCGTATATTTGCTTGGTGCTAGCTGTCGATTTACCGCTTATCAACTAGACATTGTTTACAACCTTGCTATAAGTGCCTTAATTCGCCCTTCATCTTTTCAGTTTTGTTTACGCTACTTTATTACCGTCTGTTCCAAGTCAGCTTGTTTACCTATATCTGGTTAAATTTCTTGGTTGCTTTGCTTATCCGTTGCTCTCTGCAGGATAGTTATTTCACGGAGACCTTGGTTTGTTCGTACATTGCTTTGTGCTCGCTGTCAATTTGCCGCTTATCATAAGTGCCCTCGACATTCATCTTATCAGTTTGTTGCGAAGCGCCGTTTACGCTGCTTTATTGCCGTCTCTATACTAAGCAGCCCGCTTGTTTACTTATATCTGACTGCCATTTTACCGCTTATCTATAAGTGCCCGCGCCATTCATCCCACCTGGCACGTTTTGCGTAGGATGTACTCCGCACTCCTTACTATAACTTCGAACTGTTAAATATTTTCCTGTTGTAGATCGCTTGTTTTCCTTACCTCGTATGATTGGTTGTTGTCTCATCGGTTCGTTGTCCCGGGTTCTAGGGTTTTCTTCGGCTCACTCCCCCCCTGATATCCTAGTTTTCCCCCGGTTATGCCTTGTGCATTGCGAGTTCGTATAGACCGTCGTGGGGGTCTTCCCTCCCAGGAGTTTCGCTTTGTGCTATTATAATAATAATAATAATAACCAACTTTATTTATGAGGGTGAAACACATAACAGTTAAAAACTGAATAACCAGTGGCCCTATTACTTCGTTCCCCTATTACTTCGTTCTGCAATGTATTATTGTTTACGCTGACCATGGCGTCAACGACTCACCCCTCGGGCGGTTCTTGTTCTAAGCTGGCCACAGCCCCATGAGTGCTCTCTGTTTGTACTGGTAATGACTTACCCCTGGTGTACTTAAACTTACAATCACTTTCACACGAACACACCTTCGTTGTCCCAATGCATGCAAGTATCCGATTCCCCCACAATAATCAGGTGCTGTCCATTATCAGGTGCTGTCCATTTTTTTGTGCGCTGATCCCTGATACATGCTTCAACATAATTTGTGTTATTTTAATTGTCAGTTTTTCATGTGCCGCGCGGCACTTGATGTGTCTCAGCTTGCCATTGCCTATGCCCCTGATGTGTCTCTGGTTACACTTGCTGCTAACTCCCGGTGTCCAATTGCTGCTGCACTTCGCGTGTTTTCAGGTTGCAATTGCTGCTGTGCCTGTCCTGCCTTATACGTTCAATTGCCACCACACCAACCGGGTCTTACCTCCGCTACCCAGGGTCTTACCTCCGCTACCCTGGATTTTACCTTCTCTACCCTTCCACCTCACCTGTGTCTTGGGGTGCCAATTGCCATGCCACACCTGATGTGTCTCAAGTTACATTTGCCGCCGCGCCAATTGCCATGCCACACCTGATGTGTCTCAAGTTACATTTGCCGCAGTGCCAATTGCCATGCCGCACGTTACAGTTGCTGCTACGCCGGATGTGTCCCGGGCTCTAACTGCTGCTGCTGCTGCACTTCGCGTGTTTCAGGTTCAAATTGCTGCTGCGCCTGCCCTGCCTTAGGTTAAATTTGCCACCACACCTGATGCGTCTCGAAGTTCCAAGTGCTACGACACCTGACCAATTGCCATGCCACACCTGATGTGTCTCATCTTACATTTGCCGCCGCCCCTGGGTTTTTAGCTGCTGCTGCTGCTCAGGTTGCACTCGCTGATGCTGTGTCTCGGATTATAATTGCCAATGCACCTCCTGGGACTCAGATACATTTGCTGCGACACCTCAGTTGTTTCAGATTACAATTGCCATGGCGCCTGTTCTGTCTCAAGTTACAAAAGGTTGCGGCCCTGATGTGTCTCACGTAGTTTGAAGTTCTTTTACGCGTCCTGTCGCTCGGTAGCAACATGGTGTTTGGTCAACAATCTCATCAGCTGTACGTTCCGGACGTCTGAGCTCATGCACTTTCTGCAAAGTCTTACCCGCATGGCCGGTCTCCACCATGTTATTTTCACCGCGCTTCGCACGCCCGTTAGAGTAACTGCGCTGCTGACGCTTTATTTCACTTTCGGATGCTGGAATACCGCTGCTCGACCACGACAGCTTCCGGACGCTTTGCTATACAGCTTTCTGGTTACCTTCTGATAACGACCTTAAATCGTAGGCCCTCAGAACCCCTATCATTGGGCTTCTAGCCTGTTGGGGGTAGTCCGTTCACCTGAACGAGTGATAAATCTAAAACAAAAACTTCGGGTCAGTGAGTTCGCTTGTTCGGAGAACTTCGTCGCATCTGGTACATGAACACCTGCAGGATTAGACCAGGAAACGCGTCGTGGACTACGGGTGGAGGAGAACAAATATCGAAGGGAAGAATCGCTGGACCAATGCGGTCCATGATGATGCGGGTAGCCAGTGATGCGGGTAGCCAGCCAAGACGAGAAAGTTACCTAACTCCCCTCTGGGATAGAATGGACCGGGGCCAGCTAATGACGATCTGGTGATGAGCATCGGATATGACAATAACGCAAAAGGGCGGCGGCCAAGCAGATACAGTACATGTAGGTTGGCTAGACAGACCTGCAAGTATTATACAACCTCGATGGAATGGGGCAGGCTTTGATATCTTCAAGAAGAGCCGTGAGTGACCACAGGGGTGGGAAAACGCCTTTGGGCAGGTTTCGTGCCTCGAATCCCTTCTCCAGCTTAGCTGGAGGGTGGCGTTGGAGAGGGTAATTCTCGGCAACATTGTAACAAGTTAGTTTGGGAGTTTAGGCTCGCCTGGGCTGCTCTACCTATGAGACCGCTCCCGTCGTTGTGGATCTCTGGGTCCTGTAAACTGTTCCTCAGCTATTAGCGTAAAACCCTCTCCGACAGAGCTAGACCCTCCAAAGGTTGAATTGGTTCAGGACACTGTGCCCAAGTAGGTGCGGTTTCATACAGCGTATGGTCAGGAATCGCGGGGCTATCGGGGGTGCTACCGCAGACTCTTGCATGAATGTTAAATGATTTATGCAATAAAAATAATTAACATCATGCAAAGTAAGTGTGCTGCCGGTCTTGTGGTCCCTTGGGACCCTATAGGTATTCAGGGTGTGTGCACTGAATGCCTTACGTCAATGCAAAACTCGTGGCATCTGACGGTCCTCGACTTCAGGGCTTATTCGTGCGCTGTCCGTCGTACACGATACTTCGTTCCCTCCCACCCAACCCTCATTTAACATAGCTCATTATTGTGCTCCCGTGCTTCGGACTGTGCTACTTTGCTTTCATTCAGCTGTTGCTTACTGGCTAGCTGCTAGTGCGGGTCCGTACTGGGCAACGTCGCCGTACAGTCGTTGGGGGACTGTATTTGTGCTCCCTGCTGTTGCTCAGTCGTGTGGGGGTCCTCTGGGTCCGTACTGGGCAACACCGCCGTACAGTCGTTGGGGGACTCTATTTGTGCTCCCTGCTGTTGCTCAGTCGTGTGGGAGGTCTTCCGGTTCAACTGCTGCTAGCGCTTGTGCGGGTCCGTATATTCTGCAACGTTGTTTATCGTTTAGCCGTTGGGGGACTGTATTTGCGCTATGTCTTTGCTTGCATATTATCGGCAGCTGCCAGTATTTGCTTTCATCTGCGGGCTAACTTATTTTATGTTTGTCTCCTGTTCTGCTGCATGTGTTTTCTCCATCGCACCAGTAAATTTGGTTCGCTGCTTAGCTACTATTTTAATGTTAGTGTGTGTACAATCGCGCCAGTACATCTGGTTTGTTCCCCGGCTATTCTGGGTGACTTAATTTAATTATGTTTTGTCTCCTGTTTTGTTGCGCATGTGTTTACTGTGTATAAAGTAATATTGCTGCTCGGCTACTCCGGGTGATATTTTACTGTTAGTGTGTACAATCGCGCCAGTAGAACTGGTCTGCTCCCCAGCTATCCTGGGTGATAACTAAAATGCTTGTTTGTCTCCTGTTCTGCTGCATGTGTTTACTGTGTGAAATCTCTTTTGTTGTTCCATCAACTTAAATGTCGTCTGTTCTTGTGCATGTTCGCAGCTATATTCTCTTCACAGCAATGCTCCTAAAGCAATCCTCCATAGGAAATGTCCCAGTCATCTCCATCCTCTAGCTTGATGTGGCTCTGGTTTGGGATCAAACTTCAAGGTCGGGCCTTGTTTGGTTCCCTGCAGGCATTGTGCAGGCGGTAGGCTGTAGTAGGGGTAATTTGTTATTATACGGTAAGTTTTTTCTCCACTTTATGTGTGACAGTAGTTCTGGTCAGGAGAGGGTAATTCTCGGGAACATTGTAACAAGTTAGTTGGGGAGTTTAGGCTCGCCTGGGGCTGCTCTACCTATGAGACCGCTCCCGTCTTTGTGGATCTCTGGGTCCTGTAAACTGTTCCTCAGCTATTAGCGTAAATAATAATAATAATAATAATTACAGTATTCTTAATATACGCATTTAGCTACGCCTCAATGCGTTTACAATGATTTGATAAATCTTAAAACTAGTATGTAGCTTACTTACAATCATAATATAATACAATATACAGGATAAAAATGTACATAAGTATAAAATAATTATAGAATGTATCAATAAGGATAAGAATTAAGTACATAAGTATAGAATAGCTGTAAAAAAGGATCATTAAAAAGGTAGGTCTTAATCATAGATTTAAATGAGTTTATACAACTACACCTTTTTCAGGGCGAATTCAGAAATATCCAAAGGGATTTCAGACCTGTCCAAATGATATTCAGATTTGTCATGTGAATTTCAGATATGTCCAAATGATAATCAGACATATCCAATGGGATTTCAGACCTTTACAAATGATAATCAGAAATATCCAAAGGGATTTCAGACCGTGTCAAATGATATTCAGATTTGTCTAGCCATTCAAGGGATTATCGCAAGACGGTTCAGGTATACTGTAGTGAAAAAGAATGCCGCGTGGACCCTATACTCGAATAGCACTTGCCGACAGAGAGAGGATTGTGAGAGTGGCTAATAACGGAGGAAATTGGCGAGAGCTTGCTGAGCAGCTTGGGGTAAAATACAAAACTGCATACACGTGGATTCGAGCTGATGCCGAACATCCAAAACCCAAAGGGGGAAGTCGAAAAAAGTTGACCGACGACCAGATCGACCATGTTATCACCATGATTGAACGGGACCCTGGTCTCACCTTAAAGCAATTGTCAGAGAGGACAGAACAAGAATTAGGCGTCAACGTTTGTAAGTCAACGATACATAACTACTTGGAAGGGAAGCTCATAACCCTAAAGAAGGCACATGCTATGCCTGCGACTATGAACAATGATGCCAACAAGGAGTTGAGGCGGCAGTATGTGGACAGGATCAGTCAGTACATGAGGGACGGCAAAATCATTATTTGGATGGATGAGACTAACCTTAACCTGTTCTGCCGACGGTCGCAAGGTCGCGCCCACGTAGGTGACAGGGCAGTTATGACTCTGCCAACCTCTAAAGGCCCAAATGTTCATGTTATCTGCGCGGTGTCGGCATATCAGATGATTTACGCCACACGGCGTCGTGGAGCCTTTAAATCGGATGCAGCAAAGGCGTGGATGTTGGAGATGCTCGAACGACTTCCCCATGGAGTACGAGTTGACGCTGTTGTTGTTGTTTGTGACAATGCACCTTGTCACTCTAAGTTCGAAGAATGTGTGACTGATCATCCAGGATTAATTGTGTGTCGTTTGGGACCGTATTCGCCACAGTTGAACCCCGTGGAGACAATCTGGAGCAAAATGAAAGCTTTAGTCAAACAGCAAATGAGAGTCCCTCAAGTCCAACCTCCAGGAGTCGGTGAACAGCGATTGGTATATGTCGAAGAAGCGATCGATGATGCCATGGACCAAATTACTGCAGGGGACATTGTGAATGCAGGCCAACATGCTCACGGTTTCTTTCAGCGCGCGCTGAACTTGGAGGACATGGATGTCGGTGCATGAGTTCGTACATGTGGGCATATTCCTTATTGACAGCTACAGTAGCTTATTTCGGTTGTGTTGTAATAATGATTTGTGTGGAGGTGGTATATGCCACATGTGTGTATGTAATTATACGTAATAGAACGAGAACGTTTGAACTTCATGATTGTGTGCTGTTCTGAATTACATTTGAACCTATCTGAAATGCATTTAGACTTTTCTGAATTCGATCTGGACTTTCTGAAATTCATTTGGATATTTCTGAACTTGATTTCAACTATCTGAAATTCATTTAGCATTTTCTGAATGCGATCTGGACTATCTGAAAATCATTTGAATCGTTCTGAATTCGGCCTGAAAAAGGTGTAGTACTTCTTATACTTTCTGGAAGGCTATTCCATAGTTTAGTTACAGCTATAGAGAATGCCCTGTCACCATAGGTAGTGGTGTACGATTTAGGGACAACTAGTAGACTTTGTGTATTAGAACGTAAAGAACGACTAGGAACATAAGGTTCTAGCAGGTTAATTAGATATGATGGGGCGCAACCGTTAATAATCTTGAAAGCAGTCAGTAAAACTTTAAATATTATTCTATGTTTTACAGGGAGCCAATGTAGGTTACGTAGGGTAGGAGTTATATGGTCCCTAATCTTTGATTTCATCACTAATCTAGCTGCTGAGTTCTGTAGGCGTTGTAATTTACCTATCTCTTTCTCTGGTAGTCCATACAATAAGCTATTGCAATAATCTAACTTTGATGTTATGAAGGCATGGACTAGACGTTCTGTACTAGACTGATCGAGATATTTTCTAACTCTTCCAATATTTCTGAGAGCTAGTGAAGCAGAGCGACAAATACCATTAACATGGCTAGACATAGTGAGATGTTGGTCGAAGATTACTCCGAGATTTCGTGCTTCCTTACTGGTAGGTACTAAATACTGACTTATATTAATGCCAGCTATAGAAGTATTAGATGAGAACCTAGAATAGAAATGTACAATTTCGGTTTTGGTAGGGTTACAGCTAAGTTTGTTGTCTAAGAAAAAGGCCTGAATGTCAACGATACATTGTTCAAGATTAACTATAGCAGAATGTCTGTTATCTGGATTCAGAGCTACACCCTCCAAAGGTTGAATTGGTTCAGGACACTATGCCCAAGTAGGTGCGGTTCCATACAGCGTATGGTCAGGAATCGCGGGGCTATCGGGGGTGCTACCGCAGACTCTTGCATGAATGTTAACGATGTTTAAAGTTTTTTTTCAATTCTTTCTTTTTTATATTTTGTTTAACTAAAATAAAACGACCGTCCTTCTCTATTAATTGAACAACTTTTCCAACTAATGAGGTTGCATCGTCATCAACACTGGTTATTATAGTTTTTCCACCAAATAATGTATTGTCATAATTCATAACCTCAACTTTTACATTATATTTAGTATAACTCCTCATTAGTCGGTGTTTATTTTTATTAAATTCAAGTAATTTTAATAGATATATAGGTCTTGAACCAGTTATAGAAAATGGTGAAAGATATTCCTGATGTTCCAAATATTTCGTGGCGTTTTCGTTCTTGTCGCGACGAAACCAAATTTCTCTATGTTCATCAAACACACTCATTATTCCACAATTCAATTTTATATGTTAAATTGTTAATTTGAACGTCTTTATACATGAACAAGATAAATCCGCTGTTGAAAAACTTTTTATATATTCTTTATAGCACCATTCTTTCTTTCCAAAAATAAATATATTTCAAACAATTGATATGTTTGAAAAATTGGTATTGATGATTTAATTTCCTTACACTCCAATAATTGTATTTTTCCTGTATATTCTTTATTTCGTGTAGCTGTTATTATTTGATCATATCTCACAAATTTAAATATACAATCATCCTCAAGATGATTAGATACACACGTCAATAATTCACAAGCATTCATTTCAAAAAACTAATAAAAAATCAAAACACACACTGTTTTATAGCAAACAAACAGTTTTTCATTTCTTATAAAAAATAATTACAAAAATATTTTCTTAACAAGTTCATCTTCTAAGAGTTTAGTTTGTGAGATCATTTATTTTTTCACCAACTTATACATTTCTCGATCTTCACTAAAAAATGTTATAAACACAACATATTCCCCGATAAGATCATCGTCCTTTTGAATGGGTGGTGGTTTGTAAGGAATGTATTCATGCAATATCGTTGTTTTAAAAAGCCATATATCTTTTTCTTGAGGTAATCTGAATCTTGTAGCTGTTTTTACCAGATGAATAAGTTGGGATTCTATATTATCATCTTTAAAAAAACAATCATAACCATTATAAATACTCAGTCCAGTGCAGCAACTTCAAATTGGAATAATGATAATCATCTAGCAAGAGTTTCAAAAATACATAAAAACAATCATCCTCAAATTTAAACATTTTTTTTCACCTCTCTTTCTTGGGTATCATTGCATGTGAATAGTTTCCTTTGTTGTTACTCCTTTATATAGAAGTGATGGTGAAGTTCCACTAAAAACTATAGACACTCACCAACGAAAATTTACCATTAAAAATCCAACAATCACTCTTTTCAACCAATTCTTTATTTTCCATTATTCTGTCTGTTTAAACTGAATAAAACGGCCCTTCAAATGCGAGCAATCGTTTGTTACATAAGTATATATATACTGATCATCGCTACCCATTTCACATAGATATAATAATTACTTATAATGTTTCTCGTTATTATCAAAATACATCATCAAATATTCTTCACACGATAACAACATCACATTAGATTTTTTATAAATTTCTGAAAGATGTTCTGGCGGTACATAACTCGGGTCATCCATTCTTTTTCATAAAAAACAAACAAATACGTTATATTTATATTCGTTTTCTTTTTTTATTTTAAATAAAAAATAAAACCATACTTTATTTTATTTTATTTAGGACAAAACAATGTATTTATGATATAAGAAATTAAATGACATCAAATAAGTAGTGTTTGTTAAGATGTACATTTTTACCCAATTTATCTAATAGTGATGAATCAAAACATGTCTTAAAATAACATTCATTAATATCGTCTTTAAAGTATAAATGATACATTTGTATAGAATCTTGTTCTGGTTTTGGAATAGCTATAGAATCTATTAAACGCAGTGTTCGTTTGTTACATATTGTTTTAAACAGTATTAATCCAGTTTCTTGAAGACAATTCTTCATTTTCTTTAAGTCGTTGTCTTTACGTAAATCTGTTTTAGAATCTAACTGCAGTTCCAATCAGGTTTGTCTGATCATTAGATGAATAGGTATATATATACTTTGGAACACCGTCGATTTTATCATTTTGTAATAATATTTTGTGAAGAAATAAATCATACGTATATCCTATTGTGTTTATTTTTTCACATTTATAAAATTAAATCTTCATCACCCAGAATTTCTATAATATTTTTGGGTAATGTGAATGAAGGATTCTCCATCTCTCTTGACAAAATGTAACAGCTGAATGTCTTTTTTATGCAAATGTCACTGTATTTATGGCGTTGTATTCATCTTTAAAATTCACAAACTTTCCAATATTCAACGTTTGATCAAAACGTGTGTAGGTACATAGAAACTTTTCATCCTCCTTTTCATCCTTACAATGAAATACTAATTTATAAAATTGAACACCATCCTCAGGTTGGAATATAGTAACTTTATCACAGCTTATTAACCTTACATTTGCCAAACTTTTTACTACATCTTTTGGTGTACAGAACATATGATTGTCTTGTTTATTCATTTTTCTTAAAAACTTCTTCATCAAAACCAATTTCCTCTCCAATTTTATCTGAATGATTGTCTTGCAAATAAGAATATATATACTTTTCACCATCCTTCATATCACATTTCAATAATATTTTATAAAACCCATCAGGTTTACCATCCTCAGGATGTAGCATCGGAACTTTTGTACATTCTAGTAACACCACTTTAACATTTTTCATTGAGGTGTACAGAGTAAGGGGTTGTTAGAAGCCATTCTTATACTCGAATGATTAGATTTTTTTGAGGTGTCATATTTATATGATTTGGTGTTCATATTTATATCATTTTTCTAGATCTAATGATCCTACAAGGATACACCAAAAGGGATCCACCCTCCTTTTTGTTTTCTTTTTACTACTCCTCCAGAGAGCGCCTTTGCGGCGGCTATGCTGGCTCTGCTGCCATGTTTACTATCCATTTTATGAATCCTCCTTTTTGTTTTGTTTTTATTTTCCTACCTCCCTTTCGTATTTGTTTTCTTTTTCTACGTCCAGATCCTATTCACCTTTTTGTCTACCCATTATAATTTTTTATAGGTGAAAATAGTTGTTTCTTAAAAAAATTCCTACACAACACTTGCTTTTCATTTTTTGATTCTCTAACATGATAACAATGTTTATATAGGAAAACGGTTTTTTTCAAAAACGTTTTTGGTTAAATGTTTTAAACATTTATTTTTAAAAAAAATCATTTTTCTAGGAAAAAACAATCGCTTCTTAACCCTCTATACATTTGTAAAAAATAAAAACGAAAAAAACGAAAAAAATTTTTTGTAATACAATTTTTTTATTCAATATATCTTTGTTTCCATCTTTTTATTCTATCGATACATTTACAGTTATAAATCAATTTAGTAGTAATTCTTTTTAAGTAATTTCTTTTGCAAAATTCACAGTAATGTTTGTTGACTTTGCATTTTCTGCATGTATAATGCATTACAAAATGATCCCAGTATTGAACCTGCATACTACAGTACGAACAAAACATCTTTCTTTAAGTATTTAACATCAATACCACAACAAGAACAACAGATATATATTTATATGTTTATTCATGTAATGGAATTAAAGTCAAATTTTTGTTACTTCTTCTTTCACACGCTCCAAAACGTTTTTTTTAAGTTTCTTTTTTATCCAATCTCTTTTATATTTTGCTAAATTACGAGATCTTTCTACACTCCATAATTTTCCCAATTTTCCCTGACGTTTTCCATATCGAATAAGTGTGGATGGATCATACGTTCTACCCCTACGATGATAGAAATATTCAGCATAGGATCGAACAATGCATTAAAAAAGTCCAAATATCATAACTTGCTTCTTTAAGTATAACAATCCCTTGAAGATGTCCAATTTCTTTACTTTCATTTCCAGTTTCACGACTGCATTCAAAAAACGAAATTTCATTCAATTTGAGATTACAAAAAGGAGTACCAATTAATTTCGCTTCCTCGATCATTTTATCAGCTTTTTCTTTGTTACGAAATAGAAACGACCAAGTCTTTCGCCGGGGCATGTATATCTTGTAGTAGTACAACATCCAAAATGATTTCACACACGCTTAGTTGATCTTTTTTATATCCTGATTTCACAAAAATACTTTTATTTTTTTGCTAATTCCACATCAATATTATATATTGTCTGACACACAGCTATATTTCTAACAAATTTTCCAATATTCTCCGATTGATCTATTTGCGAATAGATATATACTGTACGTACTGACGACCATCAGGTAAATCACACAGGAATAATAGTTTAAAAAGTTGATAATTAGCAATTAATGGTAATGTAGGAACTTTTTCACATTCAAAAAACTTTTTAAAGCCAGAGTAGCGTCAAACTATGTCTGATCAGGGTTAGAATGAAGAAAGGCCTTTTTGGGTCACCTTTTAGCTATGATCCAAAATTGTCTCCTTTCGCCTCGTTCTCCATCTTCGCTAACAAATATTACCCATGGGGGTACACTAAAGTAGCATTTTGTTCAGGTTTCCCGCGAAAATCGCATCAAAATTCGAGCATGCATGTTAGAAGAATAGAAGTTTATTTTGGAATTTTAAAATGATAAAATGTCCACACTGAATATTTTAAAACGGATGTAATATTTATGATAATCGATCCTTATGGTAAGAAATAGTTCTACAAACTTTCAAAAAGTTTCAAAACATGCACTTACAATTGTTTAAAAATACAAAACGAATCTTACGGTCAGATTATCAGCGTCCGTGCGACAACGGACTACGGTTGAAACACAATTCAACCTTGTAAGGAATCGTAATACAATAATATATTACTGTAAAAATTATTCATATTATATGCCACAGACTTGTATATTCCTGAACTGTTTGGACAGAGACTGTTCCCATAATTGTTTGCACCGAGATTTGTTATATTATGGTTTTCGAAGGTTTCGTAGTAACTCAAACACCGCGTTATCTCGTTGTGTTTACAACGAAAAATACTTTATCTGCGTCCTCAACGTGAAGGAATAATCCACACTGAACCAAATTTCTAAATGCCGTTTGTTTAATTTTTAGAGAGAACGTGAGGTCTGAGTCGCTACTAAAAACCTTAGGAAAAAAACAGTGGATAAATAACATAACTCCTTGCCAAATCTACAGAACTACGGTTCCATAATTAATATAAAACATTCTAACACACTAAACTAATAAGGTATAAAGTTAGATATAAATATGTACAATATATCATATTTCTATAATTTTATAGCGACTTTCTGATCGTTCAAAAATTTGTTATATATATTTCGCTGAAAACTGGACACACAGAGGTTTTATTTCTATAATGTTTATATCAATACTATTCCACTCTATTATTGTTCTTACAACGAAGGTTTTTCCTCCTTCAATTTTGAGCTTAGAAGAAAGCTTATCCGCCATGAAATATATTTTGTTCACTTAAAAATTACTCACTTCAACATCAACTAAACAAAAGACAGTTCCACGACAGACAGCGCCATGGTCTTTGGCCTGGCAGAAAGTGAGGTCAAACATGGCGGTGATTTTGGTGATTCTAGGGACCCCGTAATGAAGCGATAAGCTCTCATGTGGGGTATCCCTGCTACTCAATGTGACCAAGCTTGTAAATAAATAAGTAGATTTTGTACGTCAGTTTCAGTCTCCCACACAACTTTCCTCATTTTTCTCAACTATGTTCATTTTGAAAACATACACAAAACGTAATATCAAGAGATAGAAATGAACCAATAATTTCAAATTTATATTACCGAAGTCAAGCCGAGTCAAAATGGTCCATTTTTTAAAGAAAAAAATGCAGAGTTGACACAAAATGACGAAAGAAGCCGTCAAAAATTTCTTGAAAAAAAATGTTAACGAACGATTTCTTTTTACCGTCCCCCCGCAGGTCACAGAACATTACTAAATCCTTTTTAAGTTCTCGGTTACTGAAAGTTTGTCAGTAGTTCACTTCGTTCAAGGACTTCTTTCGTTCTCGTATAAAATGATTTCGTAACCGAACCAAACAAAACCTAAAGTACAATGTCGTGAATAGGATTGGAATTACTAACGTACAAGACCGCGTAGGGGACTGGAACTGACGTACAAAATCGGTCTCTCTGTCCGCCATGTTTGGCTTCACTTTATACCCTACAGTTATATATAGAGCTTGCGTTTGCGTCTCGTGTGGACCGGGATTACGAGTTTCGTCATTTTGGCCGCCAATTGATTGCGTCATCTCTTGCTGACACGTGATAACACGTGATATAACTTTACACGTCAGCACGAGATGGCGTAAGCAATTGCGGTACCATGGCGACTGGTACATTTAACCATAATTCCTTGCGCGCAGTAAACATTGAATCGCGTAGAAATAGCCCAAGATAGAGTTTCAAAAAGATTAAGTTTGGTAAAAAGGAATTGCTTTTACCTTTATCTTTAAAATAAACATGGTGTATAACCGCAAACTTTTGATTTTATTTCATTAAACATCGCCATGTCAAACTTCAAAACTTTGATAAGGTAAACAATGTTTAGCTGTTATTACCGGCATAGAGATCATAAATAAAACTAGAGGGGGCATTCGGGCCTAATTTCAGTAATCCGCGGGGAACCAATTGAAGGCTGCCATCTTGGATAAATTGGGGGGCAATTCTATATTTAAATTTCATATAAAAGCAAACGTTTTGATCTTATATTCAGCAGAAAATGGTCCAACAGGCTTAATCGCCAAATAGTGAGAAAGAAACGCAAATATTGTAGAATTTACGATTCCTTGTTTTGGACCGCGAGGTTCTCGAATTGCGGAAAAAGGCCTAGTACCAAGAAGTTTGCACTCCAATTTGCCCAAGATAGCGGCGCCCAATTGGTTCCAAAATTCAGGCCCAATACCGCCTGTAGTCTTATACATGATCTCTATGCTTACAGGTGATCTAAGGTCGCAAAGCATTCTGGTAAAATGTACAGCCGCCATCTTTTTTGGTACCGTCAATTGGCGCCAAAAATGACGAACCTCGTGTGGTACAGTCCAACATAATTCGCAGCTCATTATTTGTTAACCGCTTTAAAGTTTGCCATGTTTCCAAGACCATATCTCGATTGACTATATAGATTAACTTAATCGAGGATTAATGAAAACTTTGTGGACGAAACTACGAAGATGAAGACAAAGTTTGAAGTTTTCTGTTCAGATATCATACAAATATAGAAAGGTTTTGTCCTATAAAATAGCTGATTAAATTTAAACCAAGGATCAACGGGCTATACCTGTAGTCTCCGCCGGATTAACCTAGGGGCACTTGGGGCGCGTGCCCCGGGCCCCCACACGAAGGCCCCCTCCCCCCACCAAAATGACCAAAGCCTACAAAATATTGTCTCATTTGTCTAATTGTCTTCCCATATCATCTGCCATAGTTACAATAGTAAAGTATATCGCACACTCGATTGCAATCCGAAAATTTTGGTCGCGTTTCGAATTCATGCAAATGTGTCTTACTGGTTTACAAATGCTCATATGCCCCCCCCCCCCCCCAAGCTTAATCGGCCCCGAGTCTCGTTACAACAACCTGGCCCTGATAGTTGAACAGTTCTGTTTTAAACCATCATTGTCAAACACTCTCACTTGTCAAAAAAGCCAAAGTAAAATTGAAAAGTCTAGCCGGCAGCTAGAGCGTCACTAGCTATTAATTTCACCAGAAAAGCATTGATAACAGATGTTTTACATGCACTGATGAAGGCGACTCAATCTAGTCAGGTCAACAGCTTTTAATATATAGGAATTTTGCTTTTCTATTCAATTACTCACCAAAGTACATTTATCTCAGACAAAGATATTGCTGTACGCAATTTGAATTTTACAATGTCGTCAAGGCTGACGTTCTCTAAATTCAGCCATTCCAACAACTCAAGTGAAGGCAACATTTCGGCTAATACTGTTACACCTCTAGCACCTACTTTGTTTTTACCTAAATCAAGTACCTTCAACTTCTTACACGATTTTAATGCCAGGAGCAGTTTTTCCACACCAACCTCGTCAAGGGTGTTACTATAATATAAATATACACTGTAGCTCTTCCAACAACTCAAGTGAAGACAACATTTCGGCTAACACTGTTGCTTTGTTTCCTTTTAAATTAAGTATTTTCTGGAACACTTTCCCCGCCAACCTCACCAAGGTCATTATTCAATAAATATAGCTCTTCCAACAACTCAAGTGAAGGCAATATTTCGGACAATGTTGCGCCTCTAGCACCATTTTTTTCACCATCTAAACGAAGTATTCTCAACTCAGTCTTACACGATTTTAATGCCTGGAGCACTTTTTCCCCGCCAACCTCACCAAGATTATTATTAGATAAACATAGCACTTCCAACAACTCAAGTGAAGGCAATATTTCGGCTAACACTGTTGCACCTCTAGCGCCTACTTTGTTTCCATTTAAATTAAGTATTCTCAACTTCTTAAATGATTTTAATGCCTGGAGCACTTTTTCCCCGCCAACCTCATCAAGGTTATTATCAAATAAATATAGCTCTTCCAATAACTCAAGTGAAGGCAATATTTTGGCTAACGCTGTTGCACCTTTAGTACCAACTTTATTTCCACCTAAACTAAGTACTCTCAACTTCTTACATGATTTTAATGCCTGGAGCACTTTTTCCCCCCCAACCTCACTAAGGTTATTATTAAATAAATATAGCTCTTCCAACAACTCAAGTGAAGGCAATATTTTGGCTAACACTGTTGCACCTTTAGTACCAACTTTGTTTCCACCTAAACTAAGTATTTTCAACTCCTTACATGATTTTAATGCCTGGAGCACTTTTTCCCCGCCAACCTCACCAAGGTTATTATTAGATAAATCTAGCTCTTCCAACAACTCAAGTGAAGGCAATATTTCGGCTAACACTGTTGCACCTCTAGAGCCAACTTTGTTTCCATTTAAATCAAGTATTTTCAACTCCTTACATGATTTTAATGCCAGGAGCACTTTTTCCCCGTCAACCTCATCAAGGTTATTATTAGATAAATCTAGCTCTTCCAACAACTCAAGTGAAGGCAATATTTTGGCTAACGCTGTTGCACCTCCAGCGCCTACTTTGTTTCCATCTAAATTAAGTATTTTCAACCCCTTGCATGATTTTAATGCCTGGATCACTTTTTCCCCGTCAACCTCACCGAGGTTATTGTCAAATAAATATAGCTTTTCCAATAACTCAAGTGAAGGCAATATTTTGGCTAACACTGTTGCACCTCTAGCACCAATTTTGTTTTCTCCTAAATTAAGTATTTTCAACTTACATGATTTTAATGCCTGGAGCACTTTTTCCCCGTCAACCTCACCAAGGTTATTATTAGATAAACATAGCACTTCCAACAACTCAAGTGAAGGAAATATTTCGGCTAACACTGTTGCACCTCTAGCACCAGCTTTGTTTCCATTTAAATTAAGTATTTTCAACTTCGTACATGATTTTAATGCCTGAAGCACTTTTTCCCCGCCAACCTCACCAAGGTTATTATCAGATAAATATAGCTCTTCCAATAACTCAAGTGAAGGCAACACTTCGAACGCTGTTGCACCTCTTGTACCAAATTTGTTTCCAGTTAAATTAAGTATTTTCAACTCCTTACATGATTTTAATGCCTGGAGCACTTTCCCCCCGCCAATCTCACCAAGGTTATTATTAGATAAACATAGCACTTCCAACAACTCAAGTGAAGGCAATATTTCGGCTAACACTGTTGCACCTCTAACACCAGCTTTGTTTCCATTTAAATTAAGTATTTTCAACTTCGTACATGATTTTAATGCCTGGAGCACTTTTTCCCCGCCAACCTCATCAAGGTTATTATCAGATAAATATAGCTCTTCCAACAACTCAAGTGAAGGCAACATTTCGAACGCTGTTGCACCTCTTGTACCAACTTTGTTTCCATTTAAACTAAGTATTTTCAACTTCGTACATGATTTTAATGCCTGAAGCACTTTTTCCCCGCCAATCTCATCAAGGTTACTATTAGATAAACATAGCTTTTCCAACAACTCAAGTGTAGGCAACATTTTAACTAAAGCTGTTGCTCCATCTGAATTTGAGCAGTTTTGCTGTGAATAAGGCCAGGTAACATGTTTAAATCCTCTCGCAGATTCTTCGTTTAGATTTTCCAGGAACTGAAATGAATCAAAGGTGCGATAAATTAGGAACATTTTTAATGGAGAGAAGATTTACATAATTCAGAATAATATTTTGAAAATTTATCTGACTGCCCCAAACGGGAATTGAACCCAAGGTCTCTGGCTTAACAATGGTTCGTTACTCGGAGTAGTTGCTCAAATGCCGCACAATTGAGCGCAAGTATCTCGCGTTAACGCCTATAGCGGGCACCTTGTATGTAATATATGAACAACGAGAGCGAGTGTTTCACCGGGATTATTTATTTTTATGGGAAATTGATTGGCTTGAGAAGCTCAGAACACCGAGCCATAAGGTTGAATTAAAGTTGAAACACAAATACGGCCAAGAAAACAAAAACTGACCTGAATGTCTGGAAAAGATAGTCAAAATTTCCAGTCCCTGCAGTGAAGCTAACGCAGTCGACGTGTGATTGAGTCGGACGGTGATGACAATTAGTTTAAGACAAGTTGATCGAATTAAGTTTAAACACTTTTGTTATGCTAAGATGTTAAACCGATCCATTGAACTTTCTCCATAAATCGAACATGTTTAGTTCATTTTGAAATATAGTGAAAGATTATATTATTGAAGTAAGCACAAACTGGTTTGACAAGTTTATTTTGTAAGCCAATCAAATTTGTGCACGGGATAATACTTCATGTATGCTTATTATTTGTCTTGGTGCCAGAACGCTACTTCCCTTGCCTTTTTAGCGTTTTCTTTTTCCATAAAAAATTGTTGATCAGAGCAGTTGTATAATAAATCTCTACTTAGATGTTTTGGTATGTAGTATCGCTGTATATTTTTACTTTCAAAATACGGCACAACTCGTAAAATATATACAGCGATACTATACATACCAAAACATCTAATAAGATATAAATATTTTACTCAGTTCTTGAGATATTTAGACTTATGTGATATGCAAATGAGCTTATTTATGACGTAGCAAGTTGTACACAACATTGGAAAATAATGTACAATATCTTTCCAATATTATTACAGAAATCACTCAAAACTTTGTAATTGCTACAGTTCATGAAACAAAACATTAAAGACAAGCTTCAAGTGATCGTTCAATAATTCGTTCAGTAATCTTTAAGATATACAGGATTTTCTAATGTTGTGTACAACTTGCTACGTCATAGATTATCTCATTTGAATATCACCTAAGTCTAAATATCTCAAGAAGTAAGTTAAATATGGAAGAGCTGTAAATTATTATTCCTCGTTGTTTTAAGATTTCTTTCAAATAAAACAAACTTAATTTTCGATTCATTAGCACTGTAATTACGCATGTAGTAAAAAACCATTGTTGTCTTTTGTAGCTGAGGGTGTTTCACCGTGGTATCCAAATGGGATCTGGTGATCAAATGCGCCTTTGTTATTGGTTAACTTGCTCATGAATTATTAATAAATGTGAGATCATTATATAATCCACCTGAGTTCGCTATCCAATATTAGTATAAATACATTAATTAGGTGATTATAGAAATTGCGTGCGCTGATTGGTCGAGCTACCTCGGATTATTTCTCGATAATCACGTCCAGCGTTTTTTCAAGATAGCCGCCAGCCGATTTGTCAAAGTGACAGGAGAAAAAAGTCAAGAAACTAGTATTTTTGAAGGAAATGCTGTTCCTAAGAGTGGGAAAATATGTATTTATACTAAAACAATTATTCACCTCAGGCTCAGTGAATATCGGTGAATAAAAACCTCGACTTCGTCTCCGGTGAATAATTGTTAATTGTTATCGTTATTATTATTACCATTATGAAAAAAAGTTTACCTTTTCTAGTGCACCAACAGGATGTAAAGTTACAGAACGCACGATCTCGCAATCAGCTTGAATCCACAAGAAAAAACTTTCCATTTTCAAAAGTTCGGGAAAAACATCTACATGTCCAGTGTCGCGTATTCTCTCAATTACTATATATTAAATTCAAAAACGAAAATGAAAGATAGTTTGCATCAAAAACATATTCGAGGACATTTCGCGCAATTTGTATATAAATATCGGTTGTGCATGGTGCTGGGGAATCAATTTCTCCCGGGGCACTCTGTGTCCCCTCGTTATATAGCATCGTTAAAGCCAGTTCGAGACATCGACGGAAATGAGGAAGATATTTTTACTTGGCTTAAATATGACATTTGGATATTTGGATATATGAGAGGACATTTGGATATTTGTCAAAAAATGTTTCATATAAATTCGACAAAAGAAAGTTCGTATGATTTGAAATATTTTAAACTAAGGTTTCCGCATATAGCAACAGTGCATGTCATGGTCGCCAGATAACTATAACTCTAGGTAGAATTAATTTTTATGAAATAAAATATAATTTATCGCGATTGATATAGGGAACAAACGTAAGTTGGTGGGGCAGTGACATAAATATTTTCCTAGAAAGTAACAGCCCTCCCACCCTTCCGGTAAATGTTTTAAGTTCCCTAATTACATAGTTATAGTCTAGAATAAACATAAAACGTAGACTTACTTTTGTCTTGAATAGATTTCTCAACCGGTGATAGATTCTATTGAATAAAATCGTGAACTATGAATATGGTGATATCATTGCAAATTATTATAATAACTTTGCATTATGATATTACAGAGTATCTCACTGGTCAACAGAAGGTAATAGCGATGTTTCATGTTGATAAAATACCGATCTCTGGTATATTAATAACAATTATTACATCACATGAAACATCGCTATAAAAGTTGTGCAGCGAAATAATATTCAATAATTCCAATATGATAATTGGAAAATTCGTATGTCCAATAATTAATTCTATAATTAGTATAGCGTTTATTGACGTGGGATTGGTGGGAAAGTAACTATTAATTCTTGATAACTTTTTGTCGTTTTAACCTATTTTGATAAAAAATTTAAATATTGTATGTTCCATGAAATTCCTTTTATTTAAAATTCCTTCATATGCTCAAAAAATCCTCACATTTCCTTCGAAATTTCAATTCCTTCAAAATTCTTTCATTTCTTAAAAAAATTATTTTGGAATTAAGGAAAAATCCTTCAAAGTGGAAGCACTGACATGGCTGAACGAAGTACGCGTAAAAGAAAGATTGGAGGATCGTTGTGTGTCCGGCTAAATTCACGGAAGAACAAGGGCTGTATCTGCAATTTCATAACATTAACTTATGAACTGTTGTTACACAACTAAACTTACCTGCGAGGTTTCGTGGGCCAGGAGCAGCAAATCTATACCTGTAATCCTAGTCAGATCTTCTGGAAGGGGCTGTTGACCTTGATCAAGAACCATAGTTTGCTGAGGAATATAGCTCGTTGTTGGAAAAACTGGCGGAAAATTTATGTTGCCTGCTGAAGAACTTTGGGTAAGCGCAGATGTTTCGTGATTATCAGGTTCAGATGGAATAAAACCCTGAACTTGATAAGATACATCATGTAGTAAAGCAGTACTGTTAAGGTTTACTTGGTTGTCAGACAGCTGGTATGAGGATGGAATTGAACTAAAGAAGGATGTTTGAAGACCATTGGGAGGTCCAAGTGACATTGGTGTAGCATTTGCATTGGTGGAGTTTAGTATTGTTGCGGATTTTGTGGGGCTGGCGTCTGCTGGAAAATCTAGTCCACGAGTCAAACCAGAAAGGACTTTCGTCAGCAGCGCTCTATCTGCCAATAATGATTGGATGATCGAGTGTGCAGCGGTAGAATCATCATTGACAGCCGGGAAATTGCTATTACTACGACTCACAATGTTTGTTTGTTCGCCTAAGGCACGATGGTTCTCAGTTGATGTGGTTACTTCTTCCACATTCACTTGTTGGGGAGAAACAGGCAACGTTTCAACTGAACTATATGGAGAAACCTGCAGGATCATGGGATGTTTAGGAAGAATCAGTCTTTGTCTTTTATGTGCAGGAGGTGCCATGCCGTTGGTTGCTGTAACCTACATAAGATATAATTCAACAGTCAACTTTAATTATTTTGCATGGGGGCAGACCGGATGGCGAACGTGTATGGGCCGTTCACAAAACATAACATATGGACTTAATATATAGTATGTATTACATATAAGGTCATATAAGAAGAGCAAATACATTGCCGTAACGAGCAAATACATTGTCGGCCTGATATGCCCAAATACATATAGAGCCTTAACTTTCATATATGTTCTGCGCATCCCATAAGGGTTAAGTCCCACGTTAATCTATAAGTTTGGACAACTAAGTAGGGGAGTCTCCCGGAGTTGGAGTTTGAAAATGGATGGTTTAGATTTGGGGTTAGGATTATGGTACGAATACTTGTTTCCATTTATCAAACTGACGTGACGTTTTTCCTTAATTATTTCTTATTTTTCGGGTTCGGATTAGTGTTTTCGTACGGTTAGTTTTAACTTTTTTGGTTTGTTTTATGCTTAGGATTATTATTTTTTGTTAGAGTAAGGTTTAGTGCTCGGCATTTGTTGATAACATTTGTAATAAAATGACGTCACGTCATTTTCATAGATGGAGACTAGTAGATGTAGCCATAAGGAAACAATTGAATGAAAAAACCCGCAGGGGTATATAGTTAGGTGGGCTAATCATAATTAACTCTAATCCTAACCCCAATAAGCTCGCTTTTACAATTATTACCAACGTCATTATTACCAACCTATTAGCAAGATCTCACTTGTTATGTCTTTGGAATAGAGTCGAAATATTACCACCCATATATTATGTCTTATCTTGTTATTAATTTGAATACAAGTCATAAGATGACGTTTTTAGGTTTATGTTTTATTCTTTATTTCTTCAAATTGTCGGTCGGTCATGGTTATTAGAAATAGGGTATAAGTACACGACTATCTCCTACAGGATGTGTTTAATATTCTTTAACATTTTTGTGTTAAACCGATGTGGTTAAGCCGGTTTTCCACAAGGCGAATTCGTTCGCGCGAATCGACTTTTTTCGCCGTAGTGCATGCGCACCAAAACGGTGTCCTTCCGTTTGAGCGAAAAAAGTCGAAACGCTTCAAATAGAAAGTTGGATCGGATCCTACTTTTTCGCGGCATACAGCGACGAAAGCACATTTAACCAATCAAATGTCGAGGAATTTTTATTAGTTTTATTCAACATGGCGGCGGAATTTTGCTCGCAGTCTTTGCAGGGAGTTCAAGCTAATGCACTGCAAAATGTTTTCAACTCCAACAATTCCAACTATAGTAGTCTGTATCTGCAGTTCAATCCCAGGAGCAAAATCGGCAACAACAGTCGTTTATAGACGAAGTCGAATTAAGATGAACAACAAGTGCCTGTTGAAGAACAGCTTGCGAGGTTTGTGGAACAACTATATAGATAACGATAACCGTGATGTAAATGAACCTGTAAGATTTGACAAATAAGTTTTCTTGGAAGAGATACGGAAATATCGATCCATATATACTGTATAGCCATCTTTGTTTTCAAATTTTGGCGCCGTTCGCATATTTTCTCAGTGGAAATTGGACGAATGTTCGCGCGAATATTTTCGCCGCGAAAGAAGTCCATTCGCGCGAACGAATTCGCTTAGTGGAAACCGGCTTTACGCGGATTCCACCTCCCCTGGCTAACCCTCCTGGTCAGAGCGCGATGGTTGTATTATAGGCATACAAAATACAGGCGTATTTTGTATTAAACAAGCAATGGAATGGGACGGAATCACATACTGTAAAACGTCTGTAACGGAGGCTACAAATACTATCATGGGTATGTGAATTACTTTATTTTATTATAAAAGTATTATAATTATCAGGTTTCGACATTACCTCTGCTTCAGTTGCAAAGCGAATATAAAGTTTCCCTTGTCCAAGATTGCTGTAATAAATCTCTTTGGGTTTGTACAAAGAATATGCCACGTTCAAGGCTTGTAACTTATTGCTTTTGTCAGCTCTCATTAGCAAATATCGCTCATTTCGAAGTGTTGGGTAAATTTCCACAAGTTTATTCTTGAACTGCTCGGACGTCATTGCGAAAGGAAATTCAATTTTCCCTTTTGCGTTGAGAAATTCTACAAATTTAAGAATAGTTAATTCCTAGAAATTATCATCAATTCATCATTAAAGATGTCTAAGGTGAATTATTCAGGATATTTGGCAATTAATTTCTCTGTGATATACAGTGTGTATAAAAAAAGAAGTCTGAGCCACAGATCAGATGCGTAAAAAACACGGTCTAAACGTAATTGACCGGGCTTGCCCGCCTAACCGGGCTAGCAAGTCAAAGCTCAGTACACGCGACAATATTTGTCTTGACCAATATTTTTTGGACAACTTTTCCTTTCACAAGTTGTGTTTGTTCATGTTTGGTTAAAAATTGAAAACATACTCGTAAAAACGTGATTTCTGGCATCGTGGGAAAATAATTGCAGTTAGCTCGTTAAACACACCAGCCCGGGTAGGCGGGCTAGCTTGCCTCCATATAAATTAAACACTCGCTATGCATGGTGAAAGTATTTAAAAGCTTTTTCTCTTCCTATGACTCAGAGGTGTCAATAGGTCTTCAGTTCAAACTGCCACCGTAGCTTGTTTTAAAAGAATACTAATTAATTTTCTAAATGTTTCGTTTTTTTTATACACACTGTATGTGTCGGTTATGAAATCTTATTCATCTTGGGCACATACCACAAATGCCCCTCCAAAAGGTTGGTGAAAAATTCATGTCTTGTTGTAACGATCTAATACTACTTTGCAATCAAATTAGCAATACCTATAGTCTCTCAAATGCAGCCTGGTTTTCAACCATATTTTAAAATTAATTCTCCAGTTTTTGCCTAGTCTAATAATTGCTCTCAAAATACTGGAAATACTATTTCAGAATGTAATGGATTTCAGGCAACGGCAGCACTACACTAGCATCTCGGGGTTGCGGGTTCAATTCTAGCCGGAAGGACTTGATGTTGCATCTTTCACAACTGGTCTCGGTTTGGTTTTAAAATGTACTGGTATATATATCCTAACACTTGAAATTTTTTTTCACCATAACAGAAAAGGTCCCTTTTAGCCATTTCTGATTACAAAACAGTGGCGGCACTAGTGCGTCGCACCGGAACCCATGGGCAGAGTGGGCCAATGGACCCATTCAAGCTCCAAACCATTAACAGACTACACGGGTCGTTTGTTGAAATAGCATGAATAATTTAATTTATTCAATGTCCTTTGTTTGTTCTAAGTCCCCCTCTGCGCCATATTAAATATCATATAATTAAATGACACAATACAATAAACAATTATCGGCAAACTGCCTCTTTTTAATAATGGTGCTATTATTACACTACAAAAAAAAGTGATTTGTGGGCTTTAGATTTTACTCAAAAGTGCAGGAAATGCCATTTTCAAAATGCAGGAAATGCCATTTCAGAGACCCTAAATTTAAATATTTTCCGATGGAGAATACCCCAGACCCCCCTACATATCGTGGGGGAGTGGGCCCAAATGGAGGGGGCCCAATTTTTTTTCTCGCGCCGGGGCCCACACTCACGTAGTGCCGTCACTGTTACAAAAGGCATGAAAATAATTTTAGGATTCTTATAATAAAAAGGAACAAAAAAGGAAGCAAAAGCCTTACTGTCTGGTGGTGATCCAAGACCCTCCTTTTTTAGTATCTCGATATTCTTGTTGGAGAACATATCTTTAGTGATTCTATATTCATCACGGTAACGAAGCAGAAACAGTGATGTACGTAGCATATGTGGTTGCTTTCCTCGTTTTTTTGGCGTGGTCTCAAGTCTGTAAGGCTCATTTGAAACATTATAGTTGGCCATAGAATATACTGCTTCAGTCAACAAACCCAAGTTTGTCTTCCCAATTAGGTAGCTCTCAGTCTTTCAGCATCATTTTGTCTTCTATAAGTGAATCAACTAAAAGGTAATATTGCAAAAGTAGAAACTAGTTGAAATACTGAAATTAAGGTAATTATCTGAGTAATCCTGTGCTCGGACATTTGATCGCACGTGGAAAGAGTTGGTCAGCACTCTGCCGAAAGTCGTGGGTTTTCTCCGGGTTCTCCGGTTTCCTCCCACAGGGAAGTTGACAGGGCGGGTTAGGATAAATAGTTAGGAAAACTGTGAACATAAATAGCTAAGGTTGATTGATTTGGGTACTGGGTACTAGATACCGAATGTAATAGAATACATTTTCGATGTTGTAAAGCGCATTTGATCATATACACATGCTAATTTGCGCTATATAAATAGTAAACATTATTATTATTATTATATACAAGTAATGCTGAAATGTGGAAAATTAAAAATTCAGAAAATGAAAGTAACTGTGTAAAAATATGCTGACTTTTGATAGATAACTTTATTTTCTGATTTGAAAGTAGAAATACATATTATTATAAGAGGTCAAAACAGATTTAAGTCTTTTCAGAAGTTTCATTAATATTTGCTACGTTTCAAAAATCTACATCTGTATCCAGAAAATGTTTGTGCCAGAAAATTACATATAAAGTGTCGCCCGCGGAAATTACAGGACACAAAAAAATAGCCGACGTTAAGAGGAAAAACAGGCGGTGGTAAACTGCCAGAGTGCTAGTAACCGCCTATTAATGAAAACTCTGTGGTGACTCTGTGCTCTGTATAGTACAGTTATGACTGGGGCCCCATACATTTTGACATAAAGGGTCCTGTATGTTTCCCTGTAACCAAATCCCTTTTCCACTTATTCTTACTACCTGATTTATGTAACAAATTATAAGGATCTTGAGACGAGTAGTGACGTAAATATATACCTTTGTAAATGCTATTGTTACAGCTCGACCACAGGAATTTTGCTGTTGAAAAATAAGTCTGGCTACCTGTCTGAAAAGATATTTACGTCACAGGCCTATCATAATATATTTCCAGCCGCGCGGAATTTGTTGCAGACCTGTCAACCTTTGCGGTAAAAAATCTGGAGAAATTTTTTCTAGTGAAAGAAAATCTGGAGATTTCACAAAAAGTAGTGAGATTCATGCAATAATCTGTAAATTCGAATTATCACCACCCCAACCTGCGTGTCATACTTCGCACGCCTTCTGTACAAGAGACCTGTAACCAGAAATGCCTGTGGAGCAGGTCATGAATAGCATAACCCCTAGAAACGCCGGCATTGCAGGCCACATTATGACATATCACATATGGAGCAAACCTAAATCTCGTAGCCAAAAATCTCAATAAACTTTGAATTGAGCTGTCATTATTAGTCAATAATAAATATTGGGAATAAACAAAACGGAATGAAATATGTAAGTCCTGTCTGACTCGCAGCATCAGACTGAACAGTGAAGTCACTTGAATTGTCGTGAGAACGTGAGAAATGGTCAAAAATCGTGTGACACACGTTGCATGAAGTTCGTCATGTTTGATTGAGGTTTTGGGATGTAAAATGATACAATATTAAGTTTTAACAACAGAAACCTATTTTTTAATCCTTCAACAAGAATATCAAATAAAAAGTTTCGTTTCATAGGCACTTTAAATGTAACAAGCAGCATTTGCGAACAAATATCTCTACACAGTATCTTGAGTAAATTCTCTACATAACTAACTAGTAAACTTTCTTATCTTCAAATGCTTGTTTTAGCCTGACTAGATCATTTTCTTCCAGCCACTCCAAAACAAAGACAATTTTCTGACCTGTAAAAATCTGACAAATCCGTCGCCAATCTGTTCAAATTCCCCACTCCCCTAGCAAATTCCCCACCATCCACTGGATTAGAATGTCAAATTGACATTTCGATTTGATTCGCGCATAATTGCAATGTGTAAATGTACATGTAGCTTAAAGCAGAAGGCAAGAATGCCAATCTTATACTAGCCTGCGTGGCGGCGTTCGGGGGAGGGGGAAAGCGGAAAGGCGAAATGGGGAGGGGGAGGGAACGCCTGCACGAAAGATCCACGTTTTTGTAAGGTCACGTAAGTCTCTTCATTCTGAAACGTCGAAGGAATTCTCCGAAGGCCCAGAGAGCATTGTTGAAACACCTGAAGACAAGGACAAGGTAGAAATCACAATAATATAGCTGCTCCCCTGCCGACTGATAATCACGCACTCGCACGAACGTCTGGTAACTCTACCAAATCCAAAATCAAACTCTTGCCAAATCCCGTTGGTAATACCATCAAAACATCTTTTCCTGCCAGCAGCTCCCTCGTAGCAACTTTTTGTTCCTGTTTTAATTTAAAGCTACGATCAGCAACGAACTGAAGATCGGTTAAAGCTTTCGAAAGAAAATAATCTACCAACACGGTTTTTCTGAAGTCGCCATTTTTAAATGTTTATTTCCCGACAGGAAACCCCTGAATACTAATGAGTTGAGATAGCCAATCAGAATTTAGCGTCCTCTGGTGGACGTAGAAATCCAAAAACATGAGTCTTTCGTGTTCCATCCGCACTCACCCCAGTCCCCGGCCCCCTCCCCCAATCCCTAACCTGATACTCAGTTTCTTACTTTCTTGTCGTTTCCGTTGGACTCCAGATGGCAAAGCAAACAAATATACAGCAGTTAGATCTCACTTTATATCCGTGGCACAATCGTCAAAGCTTCTACCTGGGAAATTAGTGTTTGTGGTTCTATAAATTAATCATACCATTCATCGTCCTTTTTTTAATTTTAGATTTTATTATTTTGAGAAAGTAAAAATATATATATTTTATATTTTTAATACTGAAAAAATATCTTTATTGAAACACGTATAACCTAATTATTAACAATAGATTAATTATACTATTATTTAATATATAAAATATAGAAAGATAAAAAAGATAAAAATAAAAAATAAAATCAAGAACATGTATGTATTGTATATAGATATTAAATGTTAGCCTTAGTGCAGGCAAACTCAAAATTTCCTGCAACTGGCGCATAAAAACTAACTGTGGTACCCCTCAGGCACAACAAAGCGGATCGTAATTCATGGTGGCAGAATATCTTTCAGCTCTTTTAATTGAAAGTTTTGTTGCTAGTTCCTTGTGGAAATTTGCACATTCCGTGCTCATAGCACCGTTAGTACCAAAGATTAATGGCGTGAAGGATCCGTTTTCAACTTGCATGATACGATCGTTGTAGGCACGCTTTTTCTCTTGCTCAGCTTTCTTAAGGACTTGATCTGTCGAGAGATTTCTGTTAGACTGGGCATTAATATGCGTTACACGAACATCAAAAAATGCACAGTGTTCTCCTGTTAGGGGCTGAAGTGGTGGCTCGACTGACACATCCTTGCATACTTCAGATAGCATGGCAGCTTCGAGGTCACGAATTTCGTTATGTCTGATGGAAATAAATCCTCCACGCTTACAGTCCATTGCATGTTGAATACTGAACAGTGTGCCACATGGGCATATTGATGGTAAATCTTTGATCGGTCGAGAATAGCGAATGTTAAGAGCATCTTTAAATTCGCCTTTGTTTAGGACAAAACCTTGGTGCTGAATAGGCAATATATTTAACCAAGAAGACGCTCCTTTATCTCTGGCTTGTTTCACTGACCGAAGAGTGTCATGGTTTAAGATGGTATCGATTTCTTCAGCATGATTGATTTGATTTTTGACATTCTGCAACTTGCAGTCTCTCTTTATTTGCTCAACTCTTTCCCTTTCTGGTAATAAATGTTGCTGCTGGTGAACAATAATAGCTGCTAGAGGAGCGGAAATGGACTTGCTTATGATGTAATGGTTATCTGCATCTTGTACATGATTTCTAATGCCCAATCCCCCCAGACGGGTCGGAAGAGAAAAAAGGCGACGTTCATAGAAAGAGATATCGGATCCGAATAAGGAGGGTATAAAACGATACGTTAAGATATCTTCGATAGGCTGCAGCAACACCGAGATCCCAGGAATAGTACGTAGAAAATAGGTAAACTTGTGACTGAAGCCATGTATATATGCAGAGCACGCAGCATGAGGCTGTGTTTTTGCGATCTCACACAACGTTTCAAGCTCCTTAGACCAAGACTGCACTTTTTCTTCTAAATATTTCTCTTTGAATGAATCCGTGCCAAGAGCAGCACCGATATGACGTTTCCCTTCTGTTGTGATGTTGAGGTCTAGATCAATGAACATCTCTTTGGCTTTGTCCAGATCTTTCTCATCTTTTAGATTTACGTAGTAACCATATTTCTGACCTTCATCAATAAGGGTGAGGAACCAATCTTTAATTTGGTGTATACGACCTGCACCAGCTGCGTCATCAGCAAGCCAGACTTGCTTGACGGTATCTGCCTGAATTAACAGGGTCGAAATCAGCAAAGTTGTCATTAAGGAGTAGAAGGCCATTGCAACGTTGTCCCCTTGAGTTGTTCCTTCTAAACTGAGGATTTCTCCAACACCTGCAATAAAAAGACGGGGGGACGGCGATATGTATTGATCAGCACAGTAGAAATCGGAGGACATATAATTTGCACATTATGTAAGGCCACCATACGATTCATACAGTTGAATACATTCGATGCATCTACCAGGATAACACCGTCTGTATCTTCCTCTTGGAAGATGGTGGCCATAGCATGTATAGCAGCTTCTGAGCCAGCGATATGCCCCCCACATGTTTGGATCGGCCCACATGCTTCTTCGATGTCGCCTCTGAGATTCCAGGATAGGGTTTTCCCAACGATTCGGCGCAGAACTTCTCCTACTCCAATAGGTCGAACGCCAGGATTCTTATCGATGGGGATAAGGCGGCAGGCGACATAGGATTCGAGGATGACAGGATCCAGAACAGTAGAAGCAACTTTGCACGCGAACAGAGCAATTTCCTCTCTCAGACCTTTCCCCTCTTTGGCAAAGTTCTTTGAAGACAGGACACGTCTAAACTGATCTGAATCAAAATTGGACGGTCCAGCGCTGCCTCTCGTAACCATTGCAGCTTTAAATATGGTATTCTCATCTATGGAGAAATAGGTATCAGGTACGCAATTGATTGGACCATGAAGTAGACTGTCTTTGGAAATGCTAGCTTTTTCGCATCCCACTTTACCGCCTCGCATATGCTGTCTTAGGAATACTCTTCCAATATCTTCCTCTTTTCGAAAGGTTGATTTGGTGAATTTCCTCTGAATATCTCTACATTCACGCATGATGAGCGATAAATCACCTTGATTCCATAGGTCGAGTCTTCTTTCAAGAATGGATGAATGTTCTTTAGCTTTACTTTTCTTTGAAGGTTTTTGGAGAAGAAAGTTGGGAATGAACACCTTAAGTGCAATACCTTGGAAAGGAGAATCAGAATTAAATTTGCCAAGCTAAATAGTTAATTGCTGGATAAAGGCCTTAATTTCCATGTCTCCCGGATGGAACCAAGAAAACATTCTTTCGCCACATAGATATTTCATCATATTCCATCAACTTGTTGAATAAATTCGTTACCAGACAGTCCACCCCAATTTGCATTTATTAAGTCTGAGCCGACATGAATATAAACAGGAATATTGGGTTGTTGACAATTTGATTCCGGGAGCTCTTGATTGCCTATAGATTCATACACTGATGGTGAGTTCGATCTTCCTTCATCGACTTGCGTTTTAATTAATCGAGTGGTCTGAGAGGATTGACATTTATGTTGACGAATATTACCATCCTTATTTACCATTTAAACACTTTGCTTTGCCTGGTAGAGCTGAATAATTAGGTTGCGACATATCCAAGTATTATGTTAATGCAGATTTCATGGATGATGGCGATCACTGAAGCGAATTATTTAAGTACCACATATATTAAAATGTTTAGTTCAGACTAATAAGTCGATAAGAAATGCCGAGAAATGTTTCCTCAAAAGATAGTAGATCTAAATATGTGAATAATACACATAAATTTGTCAGCTGTATCTAGAAATGAAGAAGACAAGAGACGCTTCAGTTCACAAGAGTTCGTTCAGTATTTGGAACGACGCTTGTTAATAAGTACGAATATATAAAATTCGACGAATCCTGACAGAAAAAGTCGAAATCAAAGTCTCAGAAAACTTCTCTATCTTCTTGACTTGACTTTGTCTTGTTCGGAGCTTGTTGTTGATTATTAAAAGGACGGTTCTGATGAAAACATCTTCTGAGCTACTTAGAAGACTTTCGTAAATATTAGTTGAAGTTTTCATCCAAAAATTACGTTTTAATATTTCTATTTTACCTTCTTTATATTATAATATATTCACTGCAAAAAATTCATTTCCCAAATCAAACAATTACCCAAATTCTTATTTATCCCTTTCTCGTGCCCAGGCCCAATTAATTTGGATGCGCCAAATTGCATGACGTAATATTTAATACCAAGTTGTTTTTCTAGTATAATCACAAAGTAACAAGAAGTATTCGTGAGCACAGTAGTCTCGATATTCTCCAGAGTAAATCCACTACATAACATACCTCAGAATAAGAAATCCGCACGGTTAATCGTACCTTAAAGTGGGATTATCAAAGGCTGATTCTTAGATTCTGGTATCTCAATGTCTTCCCGTATAAACTACGGATTGATTTTGCGTTTCTTGTCATGTATCTCCGACTAGTTTATGTTTGAAAATGGTTGTCGTAAACACCATATATTGAATGAAACGAAATGGAATGAAAGTACTGATAAACCTAAATCGTTTTGAAAAAGTATCTGCGAAACCTGAATGATATCGAGAGGGTTTTTATCATTTTATGTCGACGTTGCAGTTTGGTGTTCCGCGTTTATTTTGTGCTGTATTCAAATGATTTCTATGTTTTTGCCGTCTAGGAGGAAGGCCAATAGGACATCGTTTCATATCGCATTCATTTCGTACCGCCATCCAAGAAAACGGAGTCTAACAACGATTCACAACAAGTTATGCTAAATCTCGCCAGCGTTCACTCTCGCCTAAATAATTCCTTGTACCAGTCCTTCTATCCATGCTCTTTACACATACTGTATTTATTACTTCACTGACCAGGCAACAACATCGCGATCTTCATCGAATGTTTGAGGTGATGGTACTACATCGAATGCTAAATAAAAGCTATACTCAATTAAGTTGAGAATTATACTGCCTCATGTTAAATAATGTTGTGTGGAAATCTCTTAAATTTCTTAAATAGTAGCTCTATTTTCCAGCTTTTCCAGATTGTTTCAAATTGCTGTCCTTACTGTTACTGAATACTCGAAAAGGTCGGTGTACAGTCAAAATACTGTGAAGGAGACCTATACTTTCGAGTGAAGGCTCTTCGTCGGAGACTGTGATGACGAAGCGTGCTTAGACCTGCGCCGCTACATCCTACCCATTATTTCGGCAGTAGTGTTACGCCATAGAGTATCTGATTTGTTTTTCTACACTCACTTAGATCTTAGTGTTACTTACCTCTTTTCCTTTGCTAAGGGTCGCTTGGTCTCAACACATCACAGGTCGATAGTTTGCTCAGAAGTGGCCAACATGATATACGACACCAACAGAAGGGGAAATCCCATCCACACCACATGATGTCAACACACGACGCGAAAGAGATTTGAAATAAACAATCGATACATGGCTGATTTTCCTCAGAAAAAGTGAAAAAACGTGCTGCGTTTGCACATGTAGTCTAATGAATTTACCCATAATTATTGCGGCCATAACAAAAGAAAATAGCTCATTTGCAATAATTTGTGAGTCAAATTTGGTGTGTTTGTCCCACTGATCTCAAAAATAGGACTGGATCGAGCTTCTGTTGTTACAAAAATGAAGCCAACAGCGGCCATATTGGAGTGACCACCTAAGGAGTACTGTGGCATCACAGACATGTTGGGGAGGATTCTGACATTTGCTATTTAACTTTAGCAATGGAAACATACTCGCTGGACAGTTATTAAATGTCAGAATTCTGCCTTTCCTCTCCGATTCACCACTGTATTCGTAATGAGGTCACTCCAATATGGCCGCCGTTTGCTCTAATTATCCAGTAAGAGAAGCCTAATATGAGACGTCAAATTAGGTTTAAGATTTTATGCATTTAATGTCAACAAAGAAAATATATTGGCCAGACACTAAACCTATTTTTGCGAGCGTCGCATTTCGATTTGCTTGCAAACTCGGAGCTTTTGATGATCTCTCGTCAATTTGCATTATGCAAATATACAGGCTTCAAAATAAGCTCGTCAGATACAATAGAAAGCTCAATCCAGTCCTATTTTTGAGATCAGTGGTTTGTCCGCATTTTGAGCTATTAATAGCAACCGCTTAGAGGCCTTTTAGCCTGTTGGGGTATTCCGTTCACCTATAAAAGAGTGATAAACAGGGGTGACTAAACTACTTTTATTTTGTACTTGAGTAAAAGTAGAAGTAATTAGCTTTAAAACGACTTGAGTAAAAGTAAAAAGTACCGGAGGAAAAACGTACTTGAGTAAAAAGTACAAAGTATTTCTTAAAAATACTTGAAGTAAAAGTAAAAAGTAAAAGTACTGTTGGCTAAACCCTTTAAACTGAGGCGGGGGGTGGCCCCCACTAACCAACAATTACACTAACCAACAATTAAATAGTCGTATAAATCTAATTATCCTCACAACCTTTCTCACTTTCTGTTATTCTGCTTATAAATGTTCCGTTTAACTTTATTAAAAAAAACAATAATTTTACATTTATAACAAAATTTCAATCGTAGATACTTCATCATCCATTTCAGTGATTTCACACTATTTGCCAACCAAAGTCCAAACGCTTATCTTACAGTACATTTCAAAATTATGGCGCAATGCGTGTGTGTCACACGGCGAACGGCGATGCTACCCTAGAAAATCCTTTTTGGAAATTTTTTGTGGATTACTGTAATAGCAAAAAAAACTGGAAAAGTAACGAAATACTTTGCAACAAAATGAAAATAGCGAAGTAAAACGTTACATTATAAAATGACTTCGTTCCAAGTAAAAGTACTATCTCAAAGATATACTTCGTTACATGCCCATTACTCAAAAATAATACTCAAGTACAGTAACGAAGTACATTTACTTCGTTACTTGTCACCCCTGGTGATAAACTAAACTAAACCTAGGCTACGTCATAACTGAATGTCAACAGTGCCATATATGATAAAGGAGAGTGCCATACAGTGACATATATGCGCACATGTAGTCCAATGAATTTTTTTAAATTATTGCAGATTTAACTATATATATGGTGCATGATATATATTTAATTGGCAACCGGCGATGATATTGGCTCTTCGATCAAATAATGCTATTTTAAAACGATATTTCCGATATTCAAACACATATGTAAATTAATAGTATTTATCCAAATCCGCGAGAAAGTAATGATTTCTATCCGAGCGATTATAAAGCTGGATTTCGACTAAGCGAATATAGTCGCGTTTTTCTATTGTATAAATTGAATGATTTTCTACTTGGTTGCACACGAGCGCTCGTAAAACAAAAGAAGAGAGTCACTCGCGCGACTATATATATTCGCTTCGTCGAAATGAGCTTAAAGGCGGATTTCTAGTCCTCACACGAAGGAACACGCAGCTCTCTGCGAGCACTCGCAAGCTCGCTGCGAGTGTGTTAGCCTTCGGTGGTTAACTTGCATAGATATTGAAGGAATAAATTACATAAATTAATCGAACTTTCACCTCGATTTTCTCGTAAATACCGATTTGTTTGAGGTGTTATATCTGAAACACTCAGAAGAGTGCCTCATCAGGATATCCAAACACCTCGAAGTTTGTTAAAAAAAATCGGATATCGCTTCATCGCTTCATCGCTTCATCGCTTCATCGCTTCATCGCAACGAGCTGCATGTGGTGGAAATACAGTGGAAACCATGCGAATACCCACAGCGAGCTGCGAGTTGCTTCGTGCGAGGACTGGAAATCCACCTTTAGACAATAGAGGAAGTCGCTTCACGCGAACAAATTCACGTCGAAACCTAAAAGCTTAATGGTGTTAATCTCTGTGGCCTCTCACTGTAACAGGAAAATAATTGACTTTTTGCGAGTGCGCGGAATTCGGCTTGAGCGGAATGTAATTTCAGCCAATCAGCTCTTATTGGCCTCTCACTGTGCGCGGTAATTCGGCAGAATGTAATTTTAGCCAATCAGCTCTTATGGTAAGGTATCAATTTCTTCCAGTGCCTATAAACTTAAATAAGATAGGACCAACCTTGTCTAAGCTGCACAACAGTTGTATATCGTTGCGATAATCTCACCAGTTTCGTCGTCCTTGATATTGAAATGGCTGAAATATTTTATGAAATTCGAATTACAGGGAGCGATTGGCGCGTAAGGTAAGATCGTGCAATAAATAGCGGAGCGCATTATGCTATTTATAGAACCAAAACTCAGACAAACAAACCAAAATTGAATCTCAAGGATGCCTAAATAGTCATTTTCTATTGTTGAGAATGCAAGAATAAACAAGAATAAATTATAAACTCAGACAAACACTGACGTCATTACCACGCTTCGCTATTGAAGAACGGACTTTTCCCTCCTATTGTGTGGGGCGTTATGTTCAAATTTAGCGAGAGGCTATATTATAGAACTAGAGTGAACGTGTTTCATTGCGTGTGTCTAAATTGATGTTTCATTGTTTATTTAATATATATTGAGCTCTGTTAACAATTTTGTCACGTCGTAATATAAATGCATCCATTGGAATAAGCGAGTTGGGTTAGGGATCGGTTCGTCTGGTAGGTTGAGATTTCGTTGTTCCCTATCATAACTGTAACGCATTTTATTAAGTGAAACTATGGTTTTTACCTGCAGTAATCAAGCTTTTGTATAAACTCAGAAATATTCTGAGCCCCATAGAAGGATCAAACTCGTACCCTTTAAGGCCCTGTTGTACGGTGCAATTTTTCATGCAACTTGTCTCGCAATGATGATTTGTGCGGCGTGAGGGATGTTACACGCTGAAACGCGTTTGTGCATTTTTTTCGATATGAAACATTTTTTTCGATAAAAGCCATTTTGTTTTGCGAGAACTCTGCGTTCGCAGTCGTTGTTATGGAAACATTGCGAGACAAGTTGCTGAAAGGGTGTTACACGATGCAACGCTGAAAATAATTGTTGCAATCGTTGCAGAAAGTAGAACCCGATTCTACTTTGTGCAACGATTAGTGCAATTTGTCTCGCATCGATTTTGACCATTGCACAGCATGTTACACGATGCAATGGTCCGTGCAACTTGTCACGCAACGGCGTTGTGAGACAAGTTGCATGAAAAATTGCACCGTGTAACAGGGCCTTTAGCTCTCACTGCTCTTCTCTGCATAAAGACCGATCGAAAATCGCGCGCGTTTGACCGCGCGTCGTGTGGCAAATTTTCTGTTTATAAAAATGCTTGACTAACAGCTAAAACCTAAATAATATGCTGTGACCCGGTTTACGTTTTCATGAGTATATATTTTTATATATTTTCAGCAGATCCTTAGATAGTATAATGGGGGTAAAAATAACCCCTAGTTTTATCCATCAGCATATTCTCCTACCTAGAATTTATAATAATTATATTATTTTAATAATTATATTATTTTATTTAATTATTTAATAATTATATTATTTTATAATAATTATAAATTCTACAAGTGCCTAGAGGGGCAATCCTGAAATATGATTATTTTGTTTCCGGCCGTTGCCTGCCTCGCCAGAGTCGGATGAAGGACTGGGGAACAGTTGAGTGGACGAGGGGTTTTCTCCTAATTTACTTAATTTACAAACAATTTCGCCATTCGATAACGAGCTTTATGTCAACAAATAAATAATTATTCGCGCCCTTATAGTTAGTCTTTTAACTTACATGTCATTAAAATAGGATTGTAATTCCCCCCATTTCACTTTTAGTAAGCGTGAATATTAAACATAGGAAAATTGGTGTGAATTGCCAATATGATATGCCACTCACTCTCGTTGTCTGGTAAAATAATAATCTCCATATAATTTCTATAACTAGGAGTTGGACCAGCAAATGGTGAATGAAGTTTGGTTTACAAACATAAAATTATGCTGTAACGAATTATGAAAATAAATAAAGCTAATAAATACAGCATATTACAGCGTCTTAATTGAAGGAGACATCCCGCATGATTTCCGTATGTTATTTAAATATTAGAAGAGTATATTTCCCGTTCGTTTGTTCGATTTGAAATATGACCGCTGGACCGCCAGATACCTGCAAATCGTTCAATTCAGTAATATTATAAACGTGAAGTTCGATTTGGAAAAAGTGTCGCTTGAATGAAAAATTTATAACTGCGCAAGGCTTGCTCGTTTCGAGTAAATGTTGTTCGAGTTAGGTATATGGCGTTCAAATGGTCATATTGAATTTTGACATTATAAACGCGGCATATATGATTACCGTATTTTATTTTAAAATTACAAAGCTGTATTATCGCCTTTATACGTGGTTTATATTCTACATTCTATTTATTTGATCCTCCATGCTATAGAAAATTTCTAGCATCATTCTGCTGGAATGCCTAATCCTGAACACTTCTCAGTCCCGAGGCAGCATTTCACCCTAGTACTAATGCCATAATTGATTCCAAATTCCAAAACGGTAATTTATTCAAAAAGGGAAAGTTTTTATCTTGATTTCTTTTAGCTGTAATGCACTGGTAACCCATAACATGCATGATTAGAATAAATTGTAAACGTTATTTTTCGTTTCTTAGAGTAATTATTCGTGGTCAGCGGCAAGCTGAAACCCGTGTAGAATTGAATCCAGCTGTTGTGGAAAGTACCGGAGGGCCAACAGGACACGAGGGTAATAAATTTAAATATTATACCTCAACTATAAATTATCTAATCAAAGAGCTAGATTTGTACCACGTGACCAGTCAATATAAACTCGAATTTCCCGCTCCTCTGTGGGAGGTTTGACTCAAATATCACGCGCGAAACCAAATACCACGCGCGAAACCAAATACCACGCGCGAAACCAAATACCACGCGCGAAACCAAATAATACGCGCGAAAACCAAGACGAGCCTGTAAACATGCCAATGGAGGAACAACAAGACGTTTCAAGACAGCATTCAAGATTGTTTCGGTATAATATATAATTTATAGACCCTCCGCACGGAGAATTCGTCGAAATATTACCCCCCGGGCTGATATATCATCCCTCGGGATAATTTTCGTCAAATTCCCCTCGCTTCGGGTCTATAAATGATAAGTATCCCAGAAGCCTTATGTCTTACGTTATTCTGTAAGTTTACGCACGCTCTTACGGGCGGTTGCTTGGCGTTGGAAGAAGGGTCAGTTGGGGGGTTTTGATTTGATTTGCAAACTTTATTTAGACAGGGTAGCCCATTCAGCAACAAGGCTGGTATCCAGAGGGGCCCTGCATTAAACAATATATATATATATATATATATATATATATATATATATATATATATATATATATATATATATATATATATATATATATATATATATATATATATATATATATATATATATATATATATATATATATATATATATATATATATATATATGTACATCTTTCTTCGAGTATCATATGTATGCAAATTATAATTTCTTATGAAATAATACTGGTTTCTTATGAAATAATACTGGTTTCTTTATAATTTCTTACGAAATAATACTGGGGGTACTGGTTGTGTAAGCTTTAGGATGATACGGGCAGCACGGTTTTGAAGTCGTTGCCGAAGCTGTTACTGCCAACCGATAGATAATTCACCCCAGGCTGTGTCCATATAATTTAGAACTGGTTCCACAAGACAGTTGTATACGCACTTCGCTGCCTTGATAGTGAGGCAAGATCGTATCCGTGCTAGTAGACCCAAGCTCTTATTTACTTTTTTACAAACTGTCTCAATATGGTCTTTCCAGAGAAGCTGTTCATCAAGCGTAACACCCAGGTAGATGAAATTGTTTACTCTCTCAATTTCCTCGCCATGAAGCTTCAATACAAAGTTTGAAATGTTTTGTAGCTTTGATCTTGTTCCAAATAATAGTCCATTTGTTTTGCTCTGGTTTAATACTAGCCTATTATCCACCAGTCACTGTTCGACACGGTTGAGGTCTTCTTGTAGAATTTTAGTTATAGTGTTTACTTCAGACCCAGAATAGTAAATAACCGTGTCGTCCGCATACCGCCTAACACTAACCATAATCGTAACATTCATCCTGAAAACACCCATCTGGTAACACCCATCTGGAAGTCGGGTAAAAAGGATGATGAAAACAACTATCGCACAATTTCTATTCTCTTTTCCGTCTCCAAGGTTATGGAACGTGTAGTACAGTTTCAACTATTAGCATTTCTTGAGGAAAACAAAGTTCTTTCAATATATCAATCCGGCTTCCGAAAGAAGCACTCTACCGAAACCGCTGTGGTGCATTTGGTTGATTATATTCTTGAGCATTTATTGACCTCAAAAAGGCTTTCGACCTTTTCGACCACCAATGCCTCATACATAAGTTGGAACATTACGGAATCAGAGGTCACAGTTAAATCAGTCACAGGTCACAGGTGACTACCCGTTTCCAAAAGTTCAATTTGGGAAGGACTTACAGTATCACCTATCCTTCCTGTAAATTTCGGTGTTCCACAGGGTTCGCTGTTAGATCCCTTATTATTTGTGTTGCATATAAACGATCTGCCTCAGTGTTTACAGAATTCGTCGATCAGCAAGGATCTTCGGAATTATGCGTAATAATAAGAGTACTAAACGGTGTTTTTTATTATGGTTAGTGCTTGGGTCTTTTATGTTTCAAATCGAAGAGCATTTTGACATTTTATTGCACTAAACGGTGTTTTCGCTCAAGAGTGGAATGTTTTTAAAACGGCTCAAAATGGAACTTTTCGAAGACGTTGACGCGTAGTCTCCTTCGCAGCCATCAGTTCGAGTTCGTTCTCACTCCCATCAACTACCGGCTGCTTACCCGAGCAGCAAATTCCTTTCCAATTGTTGACCAATCAGAGTCAGACTTCCAATATCTGGAAACCTGACCTTCGACCTTGAGCTGACCGTTTGAAAACTAGCTAGTCGTTCAGAAAAAAATTTGCGTAAATAGAATCAATATATTAAAAGATGATGTTGTATTATCTGTGAATTACAATATGAATACATGTACAATAAAGTTAAAAGCGCCACTACCTGGAATATTAAACTGAATAACATCGAGGTTGCTAGCCAGACATGGGCCATGGCCAGACATCCCCGTATTATTTACTACTTATTGACCGAGCGTGAGGTCTGTACTAGTGAAATATCGGACCGACGTTTTTAGTACGGACCGAGCGAGCGCAGCGAGCCGAGGTCCGTGCAGAAAACGGAGGTCCGATATTTCACTAGTACAGACCGAACAAGCGAGGTCAATAAGTAGTTTATTATATGACCACAAATGTTGTGAACGTTCTGTGAAAACTCTACAGTGTTAGGCTCGTATTCGCCACCATCTTTCTTGCGAACTAAACTAAAATGGCAGAGATGTTTTCCAATTTTTAAAGTACTTTCCGTTTAGCTAGATTCCTAAAGTTTCTACCTCGAATAGCGTTTTTCGTTCGCTTTTGTTTGACATATTGTTCAAGGTTGTGCGTTAAGTATAGTTGAAAAAAACCCACCTTAAATTCTACATTGCCTGCGAGAAGTAAATGTTATATTATCACGAACAATGTTACGAACGTTTTGGACATTTCAAAAAGTTTCACCTAACGCGGAAACCTGAGCTATACATCAAATGAAAGCTTATAAAATTTCTAACAAACATACCTGCACGGTATATTTCAACAATGAGTAGTTCTGAAATTATTATCCATCTTGTTGCGTATAATGACATGACTTTCATTTTGTTTATAAAATTCTGTCAGCGGTCCGGAACGGCAGATTCCGGACCGCTCAGGAACCAATCAAATTGCCGGATTTCACGTTCCGGACCGCTCACGAAAATGTCATATAATAATAAGATATATTATCCGCTAGATACATGTCGCCGACCCTTCTACCTTTTTTAAAGCTTTTCACACAGATTTATTTACACGACCAGCAAGAACATATTCGTAATACCATTCTTCGTAAACTTTGTAAAGCTCTGGGCTATAGTAAGCGAAATATTAGCTTTCAAGTAAACAGGCGGTCGATTAAGACACTAAACACCTTTTGTTTACAAAATTTCTCTTAACGCTCGATCTCTGACATTCACGCTTATTTGTTTGCATAGGCCGCAGCAAGAACATAGTCAAACCAATATTCTTCGTAAATTTCGTGAAGTTCTAGGCTAAACTTTTCAAAATATTAGCTTTATTTAGCAACACCCGACAATGGTGTAATTTCATTGGTCCATGTACACAAAAGGAAGCAGACGTTAGTACATGGCGAGGTATTAAGCGAGCATTAGAACGTCTGCGAAGGAGGCTATAGTTGACGCGACGATGATGTGGTCGCTGGCTCAAGTCAACTGCGCATGCTCAATCATGTATATAGCATTTTCGAATCGTTTTTGCGTTTCCATGTGAGTCGTGACGTTGTCGTGGACGACGTAAACCAACATTATAGTGTCATTCACCATGGTAAATGCATTTTCCAAAGCAATATTTAAGACTATGTGCACACGGTGTCGTTTTCAAGCGGTTTTATTTATTTTATTTGTGTGTTCAATTTTGTCGTTTTGGCACTCCGTTCACACGAAGTGTTCGCATTGTTTACAGTTTGGCAGTCGTCTGTTAAGCCTTTTTAAATGCCGTTTTAATCGCTTTTTGACACATTAAATAATTGAATGGCTCTTTTTTTCTTTTATTTGTTGTTGTTGTTGTTATTGTTATTAATAACGATAATAATAACGATAATAATAATGTGTATAAATAACATTAAATAATACAGTATAGCTCCGGGCTCTTCCGGTCCGCCATCTTGTTCAGAAGAGCCTGCAGGTTCGTGCCTCGCAACGATTGTAAAGACATTTTTAGTGTTTTCATTTCCCCTTGCTGCCTTAATAATTCTGAACTTCGGAAAAGTACAGAAGTGAAGTCTAAAGAGTTTAATCTTGATCTCCAGAACGTTAAGAAGTGGCTCTCAGCAAATAAACTTTGTCTTAATATCGTCAAAGCTGAATATCTGTTGATTGGTTCTCCGTATTACATTTGAAACCTAAATTCAGAAACTAATATTTTTGTTGGAGATGAGCCGGTTAAAAGAGTCCGAATAACGAAAGTTCTTGGAGTTCAGGTTGACGAATATTTATAGCATGGGACAAACATATCGATCATATATCGAGTAAAATATCTCCCGGAATTAAAGATTATACTGACCAAGACACACTAAAATCTGTCTACTATGCACTAGTTCAACCTCATTTTGATTATTGTTGTGAGATTTGGGACTCGATCTCCACAACTCTTTCAGATCGTTTACAGAAACGTCATAATAGAAGTGCCAGAATTATAATGAATAGGTCAATCGAGTCTGGCCCTTGGTCTTCTTGGTTGGAAAACGTTAGAGGAATAGAGGGCTCAGATTAAAGCCAGGCTCATGTACAAAGTATTTCATATGTCACCAATAAAACTCTCTGAGATATTTCAACAGTCAAATACTGTTCACAGTTACAATTTACGTGGGTCGCATTCTACTCTTTTCCTGCCACGTCCGAGAACTGAATATCTTAAAAAAAGTGTTAGTTTTAGTGGACCGAAAATTTGGAATTCCTTGTCAGACCAAATTAGAAATAGCGAATCCCTGTCCTGATTAGTAATAATTAGTAATAGACAATTAGTTATTTACACTTTGTAGGCTATTAAATTTTGTAAATATTTAGTACTAATTTTTCTCTTTATATTTCTCTTTAATTTATATTTTACATAATTGTAATTTTTAAGCACGTCCCACTTATCTGTTGAACTGGCTAACGTAAAAAAATTAAAAATAAAAGAAGAGAAGCACTATTGAAAGATAACCTGTTGTATTATTGACATTTTCACAACAAGATTTGTTAAAAAAATCCTACCTTTAGATGTTCAGAAATACCCACTAACCAACGATAAATAGCTACTAATCAAGAAACCGCTTACCCAACCTCGTACCCAGGGTCTTATCTCCGCTCCCCGCCCCCCCGCACGTGCGGGGGGGCGGGGAGCGGAGATAAGACCCTGGGTACGAGGTTGCCGCTTACCCTGGTTCCAGAGTCTTGAAAATCGGGTCCCCGAAGTTTGAGGGCCTTCCTGAAAATCATCTATGATGAGTGTGGTCCCCTCTGTAAACATAATAATAATAATAATAATAATAATAATAATTGACTACTTTCTACTTGTGACACCCTTTTGGCATATATATAAGCCCTATTTATTTTATTTCATCTCGTCTTACTCTGATGAAGGGCTCCGCTCGAAACGTCAGTATTTCGTAACTAAAAATCTTGGCAGTTCACCACCTTTTCACTTTGCTATATATCCAAAACACTGTTTACGCATCACTTTACTTTTTTACTATATTGAACTAAACTCTTTCCCTACGGCTGAAAAACATCAAAAATTGAACGACCACGTTGTTCTATTGATATCTCTTGAAATAACCATAACTGTTGCGAAAGCTATGCATTTTCTGGAAGCCCAATAAACCGGCTTTTACTTGTTCTTTTAAATTTCCCGAACAAAACACATTATGTTAATATAAATTAGCATTAATTATCATAAATCAGGTTGAAAAATTTACATTTTTCCAGAAAAGGCCATCTTGCACGCCCGCATAGCATCTTGAAAACTCAAAATGCCACCAATCGCAGAGTTGTTTATGAAATCAAATCAAACTTGGCGTGTGCGTGGATTTCATGTTCCTGGCGCTTGTCGAATTTCAATTTTTAATCTTGCGTTACCGTGTGCCGTGTTTTTCGATTGACGACTTTGCGGGTCATCAACGACCCATTTTAACTGCGCCCGTAGGGAAAGAGTTAAAGGGGCAGTAAGACGCAAAAATCATTTATCCCAATTTGGGCTTTATCTAGAAGTGCATTCGAAATAAGCAAGAATAGCGCTCTTACTTTGTCAATGTCTTATCTTGTTCCAGAGATATTTCAGTTTTTAAAATCTGTAAATGAGATACCTGTTGACGTCATCTACTCCACTCCAATTGTAAAAATAGGTACGCAATGCGAACATGCGTCTACGTTTGGGATGGGGCGTAATTGCCATCGTGGCACAGATGTACAATAGTAAAACTGGAAGCAATTAGTATTGGTATTTACATTCGTTGGAAGTGATTGCTATAATGATTTCAGATGAAGGGAAATCATTGCTTTAATACTTTACACATGACTTGATGGACTGGTGCAGATATATTAACCATTAAGAACTGAACAAACATATTTGTTGTGGTAAAACTATATACCCATTACTAATATTGCCCATTTTTTATCTGATGCATTGACTGCATGCATCATATATGAGCACGGTGCTACACTACCGATGGGCATGGTAGTTACGAGTTGTAGTTTGTCTCAACGACGGGAGAGTTGTAGTTTGCCTCAACGACTGAGTTTAAATTTTGCCTCAATAGGCGAACGAGCACAATGGCTTCGCTTAAATATGTCTGGTCGAACTCTTGATCAGCGCGAACACAATGGCTCCCGTGAGAACAAAACTGTCACAAGTGATGAACTAACAAATATTTCCTGTAAGACTCCTAAAACAGAAACAAATATGCATCAGATAAAATATACGTCGCCTACTATCGCAAGGAAAGTGCTGCCGTTAATTACCCCCACAAAAAAAGTAAATGTTCACACGAAAACTGATCAACAAATTTCATGTCGATTAACATGACGTTAATACTCATAATTTGTCGCCTTTCCTTGATAAAATTTCGAAAATCAAAGCAAACAGTGGCCAAACAGTAGACAGATAAAATCAGATAAAAGAGAGAATAATGGAAATAAAGAGTGAGATACTCCTTGTCCTAACTATAAAATTAATTAACATTCCTTTCGAACAATCTATTGTCACCTTGATACCTCTGAGCCACGGTGCGTAAAAAAATATGGTTTTATGGTTTTATACCCCTCGGGTTTTGCTGGAGCAGAGCTCTAACAGCATCAATATTTCTCAATATTTCCCATGTGGTTCTTCGCCTGCCAGAATTGCCCTTGTTGTGGTTAATTGAGTTTCTGTATTCAGATATTTCCTGACTTTGCATAAAACTGTTATCTAGTTAATTTCCCAGGTTAATAAGACCGTTTTCCAAGGGTTCAGTTGTACAGTATGGTTATCCTATAAATATCTCTTATGAGCTCTCAGCTGGAACTAATCCGCAGAAATATTTTGAATATAGAAATTCGCTTCGCGTGAAAATATTCGCCCAGTGGAAAACCGCCACTTACGTTAATCTCCACAAGACGGAAAATAAAATTTTCCTTTGTTCTGTGAGATATCGCGTGGAAATAATTATTAGAAATGACAAAAGGAAAGTCGAGTACAGTGTGAGCACAGAATATGCGTATGCGGGCACAGAAGGGGACAGAAGCGTTCCTGAGCGCACGGCCCGAGCTTGCTTAGCCTGCACGTAGGCTAGAGCTTGCTAATTGCTCCATATTGTAAACACCGTACTGCAATTCATTTATGAGTATGTGATATGCCAAATAAAAGCAAATATAACCTATTCAAATCTTGTGAAATTGTTGTAAATCCATAAGCCATTGATCACAACAGTTAGTCCTTCAAATGCAAGGAACAGTAGGTGATTTTAGAAATGTTGATCGAAACGCAAATTAGTTGTCAAGTCAAGCGACGATTTATATTTAGAAACGTAAACACTGAAGTAAAACAGAATCAGGGAGCAATTACACACCAGTATGGAATGAAGAGAGAGGGAAAGCCAGAAATTAAAAAGTGAGCTAGAAGTACAGGATAATATTAAGTCTTCTAGAATCAAGTAAGAGATAACTTCGTGTACCGGACACAGGAATTTGCATGAGTAAAATGTTAGTTAGCACTGTATAGAACTGCCTCGTTCTTTAAAAAATCCCGTTTATTTTATCTATAATAGGTTTAATTCATGAATTGCACAACTCCACGACAAAAATAAACGGGATTTTAGATATCATGACCAGTTGTCATGGCCTGCTTCGCAGTGAAAGCTCGGGAGAAAGCTTGTTATGGTGTGGGGTATATACGTCTGGTTCAATGGTAAACACATTAAAAATTCATCATCTTAACGCTGACCTTATCATTTGGCCCGGACGCAGACACGGACGCGGACGCCGAGGGTATAGCAGTAGCTCTTCTGCACTAACATGCAGGATATCAGTACACGAGCCGGTTGGGCCGGGCTGGCTGATTGCCGAATAATTTCTAAATACATAAACCGTTTTTACGAATGGTATGTACGTTCTCGTAATATAATAGACACATATGTTATGTATTTAGACTCCAAAACTGTTTTCAGAATTTAAATCGAGTAAATATTGGCCGAGATTCTGTTCAAAATATACGTACGACGAACCGGCTTTTAAGGATTTGTTATCGACAGACGCGGTCTGGGCACTGGGGACCATGTATGGGGAAAAGAAACTCTAGGGGTGGGGTGGTAGTGTTAGAAAAGGCGGGCGAGGGGATTATTGCGAATTCGTATTTCTAGTAGATGAATATAAAGATTCACGGTTGAAGTTGCTGGACTGGGGTTTAAAGACACATAAATTTGGATATATTTATAATTGTTATGATTTTATTTGAAAGATGATAATATACAATCCAAGCTTCATTCAAAAACATCTAGAAGATCCAGACTACCTCAAGAAAATATGCCTGTTTTAAAACAACTATAATACAAAAATACAATCCTTACAATCCACACCAGAACTCATTAAAGATAAAGATGAACTTATCGGCAATTATGTATTGTTTAGAAAAATTGTTGGTGACCAAGAAATATATGAGTTGGTGAAAGAAGAAGAATTTCTTAAGAAAATATCTTAATAAATATAAAAAATCATTTAATATATATATACATGTAATTATTTTTTATAAGAAATAAAAAAATCCGATTGTTTTCTATAAAATGGGTGATTGTTTTGATTTTTTATTAGAACGTTCTTAATATGAATGCACGAAAAGTCAGGTCTCTTAAGGTCACGATGTTTACAGAGCTGACAAAATCACCAAACTTGGCTCAGTTATAGCTTATGGTAGTACTATCAATATTGAAAGGGGTGCCCAATGCAGATATTCCTGATAAGCGATTTAGAGGGGATTAAACTTTTGAAAATATCCCTGTGATATCCTTTTTGAAAATCTCCCTGTGGTGCTTTTTATATAAAGTGCATTTTATGCCGAAAATCAATCTTAAATGTCGTTTTAATGGTCGAAGTAAACTATTTAGTCTGATATCTATTATTTCTGTTTGTTAAAACCTCTAAATGAGGAAAAAAGCTATATTTAGAAATTGCTATACACAACTAGTACCAGCCCACTCGTCAATTTGTCATTTCCAAGATGGCGGCGCCATGCATATATACGAAAACTGTAAGTATTCAGCCTTTTATATGCAATTATAACAGGTTTTTCTTTTTTACAAATTTCTCTAGATAAATCTTCTTATGTTAAAGGTTGTTTTTAAACTCTGTCTGCTTTTAGTTTTGCCTTTTTTTGAGCTAAAAATCCTGATTGTGTGCCTTCAACGTTTTTAAAAATTTCAGAGATAATGGCATTTTCACTTGGAGTCATTGCATCATCTGCCAGAAAGTAAACATACATCAGAAGAGCTAAGATGCCCATTAAGATCACGTGGAGCAGACAAGAGCGATCCCAGAACCGTGAATAACTCGTTTCTACATAATGTTTCTGCGTTCCGTAATTCACTGGATGTCATATTGCCCGTTAGCCTTACTCTGCCGCTCGACCTAAATGTTGATGCCTTGATCGAGAAAGAAGCTGTGTGGCACAAGTCTTGCCATTTACAATTCAGTAAATCTAAATTAAATAAAGCAAAGGAACGGGCAGCTCGAAAAAGAAAGCTAGATCGAGCAAAGCCAGCGGAGGAGAAAGCAACTAAAACCCGTATACTGTCCTGTGACATAAAGAAGAACTGCAAAGAGAACTGCATATTGTGTGACCAAACTCGTACTGGCCCGCTTCATGATGTCACTACTTTAGCCACTAATGAAAACCTTCGCCGAATGATAACAGAACTACAAGACACCACGCTGTTACCCAAGATTTCCTGGGTTGACCTCATTGCCGCTGAAGCAAAATATCACATGAAATGCATGACAAACTGCGCAACCGCTATAGAGGTCACTTAACACGAGCACGACAAGAATCATGTGAAGAAGATGAGAAAATGAAGGAATCTCAAGCCTTTATCGAGTTAAACGCATACATCGAGAGTTCTGTCGAGAATGAGAAGTTATTTTTTTTGCTTTCTGAGTTGCATTCACTTTATGTAAGTCGGCTTCAAACCCTAGGCATTCAAAAACAAGTGAATAGAACTAGACTTAAAACCTCGATACTGGAAAACTTCCCAGACGCTCAAGAGCAAAATGATGGAAAGAATGTTGTTATAATTTTCAAGAAAGCCATACAGGGCATTGTGAAAGAGGTGGTACAGCAAAGAGACTTCTCAGAGGACGCTCTGATTCTAGCTAAGGCTTCAGCAATTGTTCGAAAAGACATTTTTGGTCATGAAGGTTTTAAATTTTCCGGACGTTTTCCGCAAGACTGCCAAGCGAGATCCGTACCAGCTAGTCTTACGTCATTAGTATCAATGATTTTAAGTGGGGTGAACATTAAGAACACTGAGGCGCAAGAATCTCAGCCATGCTTAACAGCGTGCCAAACCATAATTTTTAATACAAAGGCCAAGGAACGCTCAACTGTACAGTCAAAAACTGGCCAGTCACGGCATACTAAAGCACGCGAACCACCTCTTCCTTTATACCTCGGATTTAATGTCCATCCAATGACCAGAAGTAAGACACTAATAGCTAAGTTGTACCAGATGGGACTTTCGGTATCATATCTAAGGATCATGGAGTTAGAGGACATGCTTGCTACTTCCATCAGTGAGCGCTTTGAAGCGGACGGTTGTGTGGTGCTTGCTTGTCTAAAAAAGGACGTGTTTACCATCGGAGCCCTTGATAATTTAGACCATAACCCTAGCTCTATGATGGCAGCCTCCTCGTTCCATGGCACAGGCATTAGTCTTTTTCAGTTGCCAACAGTTAATAATCCTGGCGAAGAGAGGCCTCCAGTGACGTTACCGCCGCAGGGAACCGGGCATGCTCTCCCACAGGAATACGCAACTGCTTACCCCGTGGAGTTGAACACTAGCAAGGCAGTTGTGCCAGCGCGCGAGATGGAGGAAATAGTTAGTTGCATGGCTGAAGCGAAAGGAAGTGAGGAACAGTGGGTGGTGCATTCTCTCGAAAAACTTGACGAAGAATCGGTAACTTCAGGAGATACGGTGGCTTGGGCAGCATTTCACGCTTCGACCCAGACGGAAGAAGATTCACCTGCTTTGACTGCGCTACTCCCTTAATTTGTTCTACGAAAAGGCGGCGACCCCAGCGATGGTCAAGCACGGCATGAATGTCATACGGCAGGCTCTTACCTTTCTAAATCCAGGTCAGGTTCCTATCATCACCGTTGACCAGCCCCTGTTTGCGCTAGCGAAGATGGTCCAGTGGAAGTGGCCAGACTCACATGGAGAGCAGGCGTATGTTGTTATGCTTGGTGGCCTGCATATCGAGATGGCCCTATGGAGTGTGCTTGGTGATTTGCTGGACGGGTCTGGCTGGACTGTCGCCTTGACTGAAGCTGATGTGGCCTCTTCTGGTGTAGCGGATTCCTTCTTGAAGGCGTCGCATCTAACAAGAACTAGGTAGGCTGAAGTGCTAAACATATTAGATGATCATACAAAAACTATCTAGGGTCACCATAAGGATGATTGTGGTATCACTATTCCGTATCGATGAGCGCAATTTATCCAATCTGAGTGCACTTTATCTCCAGTAGAATGTTCCTGGTCTTGTGGCAATGAAGTAGTTCTAAGGGTTATAATGTAACTGGAAGTTATTATATTTATAATTAAATATATTTTCAGGCATGCTCATCAAGTCACTGCTCTCGCCCTTCACAAGCTTCAGAGAGAGGCATTTTTCTAGTGCGTTGACGAGGCATCGTTCTCTACGTGGGAGGAGGCAAGAAAGCGAACAAACCCGACGTTTCTTTTCTGGGATGTCATTCTACAGTTAGAGACACTGGTGTTGCTTGTAATACGCGCACATTGGCAGCGAAACTTCAGTTTGTACGTCGAGGCCATGGAAGAGCTGATGCCTTTATTCTTCGCACTAGACCACGTCAATTACGCACGCTGGGCCTCCATCCATATTCGTGACCTGAAGTCTCTACCGGACAGTATTGTCAAAAACAGGCAACAAGTTTTCTGCTATTCCCTTTGACCAGGCGCATGAACAGGAGAACAAAGTCGTCAAGAGTGCAAGTGGTGCAGTAGGCCTTACGGAGAACCCTGTAGCATTTAGGTGAGCATAAAAATCCTCTATTCTGTGCTTATGCTTCGTTATCAACAAAATGTGCATACAAAAATGCCAGGAAAATTGTTAAGTTGTTCTGTTTTGTTGTCGCGTTACAAATTACATGTTCTATTTCTATTAATTATTTTATTTATTTATTTACAATCATTAAACAGGCTGGTTATAAACAAAATGGCGTGTTAGTTAACACAAAACCAAACTGGTCAAACGGCAAATCAGAGCACATTGTTTGGCAGAAAATAACTATTCACAAGAATGACAATACTAAATTTCGATATATTCTTTTGTTTTCAGACGTTGGATGCTTTCAGGCCCTGAGACAACGAGACTTTTGCATCAATTCGAGGAGCAAGATCTAGGACCTGATAGCGAGGAGATCCTGGATCGTCTAAACCATGAGATGGGACTAAGTGCGCAGAAGACGTTCAAGAAGCAGGTGAACAATCTGGTTGATGTAATAAGGACGATGGGGAACCCCTTTCTTGACGACTTCCCAGAGCTAATTACACTGGACAGCCGGGATTGTATGGATGATGCTGTAGCTGAGGCAGTAGTTAACCTTGAGCAGCTTGGAAAGACGCAGTACCAGGATTTTGTGAAGGCAGTTATAATGGACAGGACGAGTTCAATAACCAATCCCACCAAGAAGAACAATCTTCACCTTTATCGCAAACGGCCGTCCAAGCAGTCGAAGACAATCACAGCACTACAGAATAACGTCGTCCTTTTCGCGCAATTGTATATAGCAATGCAGAGTCGCAATGCTGACTTCGAGGAATTCTTCAGCCACGAAGTACAGGCATTCCCTCCCTCGTTATCAGAATTTGGCAATCTCCGTCTTCCGAATGCGAAGTCCGAACTGATGAAGTGCATCGCCCAGCCGCAACAGCCCGAGCCTCCACCCAAGTTTGACTGCAGAATATGTGACGCAGCTGTTATAGTCCATTGTCTTCCGGTTACAGGAGCAATCACCTTCAATGACTACGCCGACAACGTTTTCATACCTTATCTCCGCAGTCAGGGCAGCAGACGAGTGGACGTTGTTTGGGATGCCTGTGTCCCTGACAGCCTGAAAGAATCAACTAGAGAAAAGAGAGGGAAAGGCGTGCGACGTAAAGTTGCAGGTGGCACAAAGCTTCCGCCGAAGTGGATTCAATTCCTGCGTGATTCAGCAAATAAGGAAGAACTGTTCGCATTTCTTACATCGAAGGTTGCTGGGTACACCTGGCCTGAGAGGAAGACGGTCTACGTGACTTCAGGTTTGCATTGGTTATGCTCACATAATTAGTAGTATCATGCCCACTATAATGTATAGTTCATTTTTTTAGGGGTTTCTGTGATCTCCACTGACTCAGACAGATCCATGCCTGAATGTAACCACGAAGAGGCAGACACACGGATCGTCGTCCATGTTCTCCATGCCATTCAAGTCGAGCAAGCGAAGTCTGTATTGGTCAGAACCGTCGATACAGATGTCGTCGTTATCCTGGCAGGAAAGTTCTACCACCTTAAATCAATCGTGCCCGACCTAGACCTGTGGGTGGCGTTTGGAATGGGACGCCACTTCTCGTACATCAACATTAACACCTGCACTGGGTGAAGCGAGGTCTAGATCCCTACCAGTTTTCCACGCGCTGACAGGCTGTGATACCACATCATCCTTTTATGGGAAAGGCAAGAAGTCCGCCTGGCAGGCATGGGAGCTGTATCCAGATGTCACCTCGACTTTCGAGTTTCTGGCAAACGACGCCTTCCATCTGCTAACGGCGGATTCTGCCCATTTCAAGCGAATTGAACGGTATGCTGTCATCCTGTTTGACAAGTCGAGCCCTCTGGATTCCATAAACAAGACGAGGATGGAGCTGTTTTGTAAGAACAACAGAGCAATGGACAAGCTTCCGCCAACACAGGTAACCATGATAGCTTTCATGCTAAGAGTTTTTCTTTACTGTTTTGCTATTCAAGACGCTTCATCCAACGATTATAACAATTATATTTCCTTTCAATCAAAAGGATGCCCTCCTACAACATGTCCATCGTTCAATTTTCCAAGCGGGAATCTGGTCGACCAGTGAGCACTCACAACAGGCAGTACCATCTCCAGACAAGTTCTCTTGGAAGAAAGAGGGAGGATCATGGGTACCGAAATGGCTAACCATACCCGAGGTCTCGAAGGCTTGCAGCGAACTAACAAAGTGTACCTGCAAAGGTTCATGCACAAGATGCTGAGATGCAAGTGCGCTAAGGCGTCTTTGGCGTGCACTCCGCTTTGCAGATGCAAATGTGTAAACAGTGCAAATGATCCATAAACAGTCGTACTGTCTAACCTTTTTTTAGGACTAAAGAAAGTTAAGGCGCCTGCAATGTGAACCGAATTAGGATCGGGAACTATATCAGAATGCAAACTAACGTGAAGATGTGATTTGAAATGTTAGCTATTATTTATTTGCTAGTATTGACGCTGAAAAACGCTGAAAAGTGACATAATTTGCTGAGTGGAGACTGGGCACTAGTCAGTATACTTGTAAAGGCTTGTATAATTTATGTCAAGGTGACGTAATAATGAATAAACATGCCCTATCAAGCCTCAAAACGCTGTTATTTATTTGTTATTTGCCGAATTTAGAGAAACGATATAGCAACCACAGGCAACCCAATTCGTGATTTTAGGTAAAACTTCATTATCCCATTAATCCTTAACAAGTAAGAATTGCGATGGCACCCCTTCCAATATTGATTTGTATATGCTAAGGAAGCTATGTGCCAAATTTGGCACTTTTGTCACTCCTGTAAACATCGGGCCTATATTTTGCACTAAGAGACCTGACTTTGTATCTAATCATCTTGAGGATGATGATACATTTAAATTTATGAGATATGATCAAATAATAACAACTACAAGGAATAAAGAATATACTGGAAAAATACAATTATTGGAGTGTAAGGAAGTTAAATCAGATGCAATACCAAGTCTTAAAATATATAAATTATTTGAAATATATTTAAATTTGGAAAGAAAGAATGGTACAAAAGAATATATAAACAGTTATTCAACAATTGATTTATCTTGTTTCAGGAATAAAGACACGCAAATCAACAATTTAACATATAAAATTGAACCGTGGAAAACAACCTAAGGAAAAATGAATGATGAACATATTATATTGGTTTCGACGTAAAAAGAACGAAAAAAGAACGAAAACATTGGTATTACATCTGGAACATCTTTCACCACTTTCTATATCTGCTTCAAGACCTTTATATCAATTAAAATTACTTGAATGTAAAAAAAAATACACCCTTAGCGAGTAGGGATTATTTTAAATATAATGTAAAAGTTGAGGTTAATAATTATGATACATTATTTGGAGGAAAAACTAAATTAACTGATGTTGATGAAGATGGAAGCAAATTAGTTGGGAAAATTGTTCAATTAATAGAGAAGGGTGATCGTTTTGTTTTAGTTAAACAAAATTGTCCTTTGTTTGTTGGCTTCATTTACAAGAATTTTTGAAGATTCAATAAATATCAAAAGTTGTAACGTAAAATGCTTGATACGTTGGAATTGCTGGATTACACATCAGCACCACTTAATGTTATATTATTTTAGATTTACGAACAATAAAACAACAGTTAAAATAATTGTGTTCAATTTATTTAAGTCGCAATTTTATACTACAGATATCCCTTATAATAAAGATGTCGCTTATATTAATTTTTTAGGGAAATTCGTTGAGATCGATGACTTACTATATGTAAAAATTAAATTTAACGAATATGATATACCCTTGTTAAATAAAAAAATAAGAATGAAAATAAAAAAGTTATAAAAGAATTGTTCATTTTTAATACTAGCGCTTCAAAATGTCCACATTATTTGCAATTGGATGAAATATTTACAATTTCACATTACTTCTTACAGAAATGCGACCAACATTCTATGGTTTTGATCAAAACTTTGTTGAATATAATCTGATTTTTGATACTGGTAATACTGATTCAAAGCTATATCGTTATGTAAAATTCACAACGCCCGATGAAACGAAATTTAAAAGAATATGTAGGGAAAAACGTATATTTATATGGGAATAAATTCTATGCATCTGAAGAAGAAGAAGAACAAGAAGAAGAACAACAAGAAGAAGAAGAACAAGAAGATGAAGAAAGTGATTTTCAATTTCCTAAAAAAAGCAAAACTAGAAAAAAAACCATACTGTAAAACTTAATGAACTAATTAAAGAAATAAAGGAAGAAGAAAGAAGAAAAAGGAGGAAGAACAACATACTAACGCTAATTAAAAAAAACTTGAAAAAATAAATTGAAAAAAACTTACAGAATAAAATTTTATTATTAAATGCTTTTAAAACATTTTAAATTTTTGCTTATGATGTTATACGAATGGAAGAAGATGAAAATGAAAAATATTTTTGCATGAAATGCGCGAGATTTTGCTTTATATTTCGAAAAAATTATATGGAAAAAATGGATAAAAATTGGACAATAAGTAAATTTTGTAAAAACATTTATGAAATATGTATGTCTAATTTAAGTAATGCTGGTAATTTCAGTAAAAAAAACGATATGTTGGTACACATGAAGGAGTTGATCCCCTTTATATTGCTTTATGCTTGATCCCCTCTATATGTTCCATAGAACGTTTAAATGAATTTTACATAGAAAATCATTTACAAAAAAATATTTCTGTATGGTAATGGGAGAACAGGGAAAGCTTTACTTGCTATTTTAGAAAAAAACAATAGACTGTAAAGTAAAAACAAAAAACAACATAAAAAGTTATGAAATATTTTAGGTATTATGCAAAGAAAACAAATTAGTTTATTTGATATAAATCGTGATACATTGTTATTAGATGAATTATTATTATAATAAAAATATTTTTTATTTTTATAAAAAAAACGTTGTTTCAAAAAGGGTATAAATACGACCTCACTTTAGCATTAACATCACATTCCAAACATTACCATAGCTGCAACAACTTCAATGTCTTTTTACTCACTTGAATATAAACATCACACTTATGTGTTACAACAGTATCCGGATCATTCACGAAAAGTTATTAGATGTGTAAAAAAAATGGAAATGCATATCTCGCGAAAGTATATCCTACTAGTCGTGAGTGTTTGAAATTTCCAATGAATAGTAAATTAGAAATAAAAAAGAAGATGTGAGTAAATTAGCAAGTCAATTGAGTAAAAATACATTGAAAATTGGCTCTCAAATGTTTGTTGAAGTTGCAAACAAGTCAAAATTGGAAAAAAGAAGATGAACGTCTAGTTATTCTTACTAACGAATGGGATGGATTGGAAATTCTTTACCAATTGAAAGAAAATCTTCTACCAGAAAAACATTTAGTTTTCAATGTTGATGATGATGAAAATGTCGAACTTATGCCTATGGAAGCAGTTATTCCTAACGAAAACGAACTGGGTACATAAATTTGGATCATTTCATATTAAAAAATGACAACATGGCTACAATTATTGATGAATTACACAAATATAATCATGCTGTAAATGGTTCTGTAGCAGATGGTGATAAAAAAGAAAACATTAAATAAAAATAAAATTATCTTGGGAAAAAAGAATAAAAAAATCATTGACAATGATGATGATGCTGATGATTTCCTAAACCCTGTGAAAAGGCTCTTTGTAAACTTTTTTATTTTCGATTTATACATAAAATGTCAATGCTGTTATAAATAATGTATAATGATGTTATAAATGAAGAATTAGATATTACAGATCAGTATGATTTTGTTCAAAATTGTAATAATGATTTACTTTGTGAACTTGAGGAATTGTATCAAACAATTATATTAAAAGAATAAAAATATTTTTTGGGGTGTTTGGAAATGAAAAAAAAAACAAGAAAAGAAAAAGTCTCTAAAGAATTTATAGAAAAGGCAGCAAGATTACTTAAAGGAGAAACATTAACGAAAGAACAATTATCCAACTGTAAACTTCATAATCTTAATAGAAACAAATATAGACGTTTAAAAATTCATGTTACAGATATTAATGAACAATGGGATATTGATTTAGTTGAAAATAAAGATTTAGCACGTTATAATAATCAATTTCGTTATTGGTTGGTGTGTATTGATCTGTTTTCTCGTTATTGTTGGGTAAAATTATTAAAAAAGAAATCAATTAATAATGTTAAAAACAAATTTGAATCTATTTTAATTGATGAAGGATAATCACCATGTAAAATTCAGTGTGATGAAGGAACAGAATTTCAAGATATTCGAAAAAGTTTGAGTAAAAAATATAATTTTACAGTTTTTCACATCTATAATCGAGAGATAAAAGCATCACATGTTGAACGTGTTATTGGTACATTAAAAACTATGGTTCGTAGAGTTTTAACAATGACTGATCATTTTGATTATTATACTTATTTAACCGTGATTATTAATCGTTATAATAATTCTCCTCATAAATCTTTGGGAGGTTCAACGCCATTTGAAATTTATAAAAGAACAAATAAAATAAAATAATTAAAATATAAAATATTACGTGTCAAGTGAATTATCCCATTCCTACAAAACGTATTGTCACTGATGGAACTCGTATACGCATTGCAAGAGTAAAAAACAATATTTTTGAAAAAAGCAGTCTTAGACATTGGACAAACAAAATATTTAAAGTTGAAAAAGTTTTTGTAACAAACCATGTTACATATCAATTAAAAGATTTAAAAGGTGAAAAAATTGAAGGAATATTTTATCGTGAAGAATTATTTAAAAAATGAGTTTATATATCACGAGTAATACAAAATCAAAAACTGGAAATTCTAATTTAACAAATAAATTTACTATACATCTTGTTCATCCTATTGCTGGTTTAAATAAGGACGCTTATCTTGATGTACAAAATGTTTGTACATTCTCTTGTTACTTGACTTATCATCAGCTTTCGACACGCTTGACCATCATATCCTTCTTTCGCGTCTGAGCTCGAGATTTGGAATTACTGGCAAAGCATATAAATGTTTCACATCCTATCTCTCCGAAAGGAAATGGAATGTCATTGTTCCAGGTAGTAGGTGAACAGCACGGCCTTTTACATCAGGTGTTCCTCAGGGGAGTGTGCTTGGGCCCATTCTTTTCTACCTATACACTTCGCCCTTTGGAGACCTTATCGGACGTCATGACATGAACTTTCATCTTTATGCTGATGACACACAGCTCTACATTACTTCTAAATCGACCTGTCCTTATGACATGAACATGGAGAGATCTCGAATGGAAGCATGCATACGTGATGTTGACGCATGGATGGCCTGGAACAAGTTAAAGTTAAATGGAGACAAAACAGAACTTCTCCTACTGAACGCACGTCATCGCCCCCTTCCTTTTCTGGAAAGCCTGTCAGTATGTGATGAGATAATCCATCGAAAACATAAAGTCCGAAATATATGTGTAATTATGGACTCATCTTTGTATATGGAAAATCACATTACCAACATCTGCAAGTCTGGTTTCCATCATTTGATGAAGATAAGCAGAATCAGGAAATACCTTAGCCGTATATTTGCGGAGTCGGTAGTTCACGCATTTATAACATCCAGCCTTGATTTCTGCAATTCAGTTCTATACGGACTTCCCTGTTACCTCATAGAATATTATTAAAAATATTATTATTATTATTTGTTACCGCTTGACTACAAAAAATGTTGATGAAAAAATATGTTATTTTACTTTTACATACGACTTTCAGAAAAAGAAGAAGAAGAAGAAGAAGAAGAAGACGAAGAAGAAGAAGAAGAAGAAGAGGATGAAGAATAAGAAGAAGAAGAAGAAGAAGAAGAAGAAGAAGAAGAAGAAGATGAAGAAGATGAAGAAGTTTCTTACCATGTTTAAAAATATATATTAAAGCAAACATGGCTACAAAACAAAAATTAATTAATGATGATTTGATTAGGAAACTCCAAGACTTAAAAGTAAAAAAATTTTACTACCTATTTCAAATGATAAAATAATTCTTAAACGGTTTGTATGAGATAAAATAAAAAAAACAGATTTAAAAGTTATATTAAGTGAAGACCTTCGTTTGATTCATGTGTTTGAAAAGCCTACAATTGATTATAAAAGAAACAAAGAAATGAGTGAAATTAATAAAGTATAATTAGTTGATCCTAATAAATTAAATTAAATATTATAATTAATAAAAAAAGATCATGATAATAATAAACTATTACAAGGAATTAAAAAAAGACGAATATCTTTTATTAGAAAGTAAAAATAAAATGGAACAAGAATTAAAAATAAGGATAATAATCAAACTGAAGAAAATACAGTGAATTTAAAAAAAAATGAAAAAGAAAAGCTGAAACATCTGCAGAAATAGAAGAAGAACCATCTTCAAAAACAACACCTGCTACTATAAGTGAAATGTATATTAAACAATTCTTAAAGAAAATAATTAATATGTTAATCACGAGCATATGATGTGTGATTTAACACCCAATGTATCGAAAAATCAAAATTTTAATTTAACTACCAAACAACGTTCTAAACTTTTAAAAGAATTAAGAAAATTGTCAATGCCCGCAAGTTATATACAAAATCAAAAACTTCGGCAACAATATGTAGGAGAAGGTAGTGGAAGTGAATATGAATTACCACTTGACCAAAGTCCATCAACCAGTTCAGCCTTAAAATTAGAAAGCGAAACATTTTTAAAGGGAAGAAGTAAAAGAAGAAAGAGATGATTCCCCTTTTTTACTTTTTAAATACATTTTTATATACCGATGACATATAAAATAGAAAATACAAATCCTTATTTAAACAAATATTTTTTGGGTGCTTATCCTGCGGATGTATATCCTGAAAAAATTAAATTTCCTTCGTGTTGGATTTGGAATACAGATGAAGCGAAAGATAAAGGTCAACATTAGATAGCTATTTGGGTTGATAAAAACAAAAACATGTATTTATCTATAAACGATAATATTGGATCACCTATGCTGAAACAAATACTTTGACATTTCATCATGTTCAAAAAACCACTTCAATCCCATGTAACATTTGTGGAAATTGGAGTCTTTATTATTTATATAATGAACGTAAAAATGAAATACACCAAACACATAAATATTCGATATTTACAAGTAATAAAAATTAAATAATTAATGATATTAAATTAAGAGATAAAATAGGTATATGTAACATTTGTGGAAATTGGAGTCTTTATTATTTATATAATGAATGTAAAAATGAAATACACCAAACACATAAATATTCGATATTTAAAAGTAATAAAAATAAAATAATTAATGATATTAAATTAAGAGATAAAATAGGTATACTGGGAAATGTAATAGTTAGCATCTATAAGAAAAATGTAAAAATAAAATAGAAAAAAAGAAACCAAATAATCAAAGTTGTTCTTTTAATAAGTGAAAGTGAAAGTCCCAAAGGTGCTAAAGCTAAAGCGGGTATAAATCCACCTTTTTGTTTCCTTTTACGTTTTCGAACCATTTGAGTAACATTTTTCCCTTTTCTTCTTCCTTTACCGGTTGCTATACGTTTTACACCTGTATAAATACGTTTAGGAATATCAACATAGTTAAGTTTAGCGTCTCGAGAAAAAGTGTTCCAAATTTCTTTTTTCCCTTTTAATTGTATTGCTTTTTTTTCATTATAATATAATTAAAAGAAACTTCTAGAAATTTGTTCACAACCACAAGTTTTTTCCTTTTATTTTTTTACTTATATTATAGCAAATAAGACAAAAGCAAAAAAAGATAGATATTCTTTATTTATAAATTGACGAAATTTTTACAATTTTTTTTAATGTGTAAATGCAAAGGTTTTTTCATTAGGAAATATATTTGTTCTTATTCTACAATTATCACACCCCTTATTACAATTATCAAATAATAAATATCCATGAGGTTGTTTATTAATATCTGTTAATATTTTTTCAAATTGATTTCTATTTATTTTCTTATTATCACATATTGTATACATATTTCTACAATCACTTAAATTATTAAACATGATATAATAATGACTGTTCATACGTAAATTTCGCAACTTTCCACTACCGTAAGCTAAATTTTGACATGTAAAATCACGCTTACATTACGGTGATGTACATCTTGAGTTGCAAGATTATCAATTTTTTCAAGATTATCTTTTGACGATGTAGTTACTAACATAAGATCGTCTAAAATAATTAAAGTATTATCAGATGAATTCTTTTGTATATCAACAATATTGGGTATACCTTTCTTACAATCGACAAATTCGAAATTAATTTTTTTCTCCTCCAAAATGTTATGCATTTTATCGTAAAGGGTTGATATATTGAATAAAGATAAACTATTTTCGTAATTTTTGTCTCAAGATAATTTAGTAATTGTGAAATCCAAAATGTTTTTCCACATAGACTAGGACCGCATAATGTTAACATAAATGGGTGATGAAATGGTAGTGAAACAGCATTCATTTTATACATCTAAAATCAAAAGGAAATATATATAAAAATTTAAAGTTAAAAATTGTTTAGTTTTTTAAATTTAATAAAAGAGACAGTCGACTATGGACTTTGACTTTGATTTTTAATATTTTTTAAACATATAACGAGCTTGACTATACATAACCATATAAGATCATGATATGATTTGTGGACTTTGAATTTTACATAGTGTATATTTTTAAACATATAACGACCTTGAGTATACATAACCATATATGGTCATGATATGAGTTTGGACTTTCATTTTATATTTTTTAAAACATAACAGAAATTCTTTAAACACCATAACACACACCTCTGATGACCTTGGTTATAGTGACTATAGTAATGCGTAAACACTACGCTATTATATAAACGCAAACTAAACGCTGTACAAACTAAACGATCTACAAACGAGAACCTACGAAGAAGAATAAAAGAAGGAAAAAATGGACGCTATTGATATCAAGATAGTAGAGAAAGAAGAAGAGGAAGAAAGCGACATCGAATGGGACTTCGATGACTTCGATAGCAAAAACATGTTGGGTTTTGTCCAATTAAAGAGGGTGAGGGGGATATGCTTTCGAAAGCGAGAAAGAAGAAGATGAAGTTGAGCGTGAAGAAGAAGTTGAGGGTGAAGAAGAAGAACAAGAAGAACCGTAAGATTTCGACGAGTATAACCCAAAGATAACCAAAGATGACAATGAATATGAGTTTGAAAGCGAGAGTGAAAACGATGAACAAAACGATGAATTCAAAATATGGGAATATGTAGACAATGAGGGTGGAGAATTTATTTATTTTGAGAATTCTCAAGCATTAGTTAAAATGAGAAAAAAAACCAGAAAGAAAACATTACTTTATAATAAAAAAATTGTTTACAAAAAAAGTTCTATGTGTCCATTTCTTCTTTTAAAAAACCATAGGGAATTGTAGTAAAATTATCTTTAACTATACGTTTATTAAAAGTAAATGAACATTTTTTAATTTCACTATTAATAAAAATATTATTTAATTTATCTTTACATATTTTATTTTGATAACAATTGTAATTATTTGATCTTTATCTTCAACACATTTATTTAATGTTTTAAAATTTAAGATATCTTTCGCTTTATTTTTTAAAGAAAATCCTTTTGCACGAACTACTTCTTCGTTTAAATTAGTAATATAAGAATAACATTTTGGTCCTGTTGAACAAAATCGAGTAATACATTTATTTTTTCTTAATTCATTGGTTAATTCTCCTAAATAATTAACGGTTTTAATTGAACAAGTAGTATCATCACACACATAAATAACAGAATCAGTATCAAAATATAAAACTTGTCTTCCTAACTTTTCAATTAAATCATATAAATGTAAACGTGCATAAGCTGTAACAAAACAAGCGATAATAACATTACCTGTTTTTAAAGCTACTGTAGATTCGTCTACATTTTCATATGTGCAGCGTAAAAGGGTTTCATTATTAATAAAATCTAAGGACGTTAATTTTTTACTCTTATCGTTAGCTCAAAATAATGATTCCTCATAATCATTTAAAATTACCGGGATTTTTTTCTATTTTATCTGAATCTAAAATAATCTGCTCATGTTTCAAATAATCGTCACAATACTCTTTAATTTTAATTTTATTTTTACTTCCATCAATATTAAAACAATCGTTGGGTAAACCTGACGCTTCTTGTTTTAGTTTTAAAAAATCATTTACATAATCAACGAATTAAGATTTTTTCTTGTCGTACATAATGATATATTTCATAGATTTGAAATATTTTATACCCAACATTAATAGCCGTAATAATTTCAACACTTGTCCTGTACCAAGTAAACGACGTTCGTTTTCATTATGTATACATTTATTACATTTATCGATAGCACATTAATTACATAAAGGCAATAATAATTTTCCTCCTACTCTTACGGGTAAAACAATAAAAAAAAGATTTTGTGGGGGTAATATACTACATTTAATCAAACCGAAAATATCTTTTATATTTATATTTTTACACTCATTATTAACGAAAATTTCTGGATGTCCAGCCGGAAATTAAAATTTTTATTTGAACAGAGGGGTAAAGAGAAGTAAAGTCTACATATTTAATTATTTCATTGTTTTCTACCTCTTTAAATAAAATACAGAAGACGTTCTCCCGCCATATAAAGCATCACGTGGCTTTAATGAAGTATATGTGAAAAAAGTTTTTTTTCAATTCAATAATATCATCACAACTATATTTTCCTCTGAAAACTCACATTCCCATTTTTCAATAACTTTATATCCTGCATTTAACAACTCATATGTAAAGCGTTGAGTTTTCGCGTATAATGTTCCAAATTTTTCAGTCACTAAAGTATTCATTTCACATTCTCCAAAAGAATGAGGACAACCATGAAAAAAACAACTGTGAAATTGATAAACTATATTATTATAAAAATCGTCTAAAAATCGTCGTGTAATATTTTATCCTTGAGAAGAACATTTATATTCAAAAGTACCTGATAAACGTTCATTAATTTCATCCAACCAACATAGACCTATTAAACTTTGATTTACATTACATCGATAACCTCTTGCAGGAATTATTCCAATACAATTTTTTTAAAACAATTAAGACGATTTATTTTTAATGCTAAACTTGCAATAGTAATACAATTTTTTTCATAAAAAGGTGAAACATGTGCAATATCAGTTATCATAGATGAAAATTTTACACATCCTTTTCTTAAAATATTCACATCTTCACAACAATAATGATATATTTCATCTCGAGAAATATATGTTTTTTCTTTTTTGTCATTATACTATTTATCAAAAATACACATTGATCACTTTAAGTCCTTCGAGATCCATACATTCAGGAATAGCACTCTAATATAACTCTAAAAATCGAGTATTATTTTCGGATATTTCTAAACACATTATCTTAGTACCGTTCATAATAGTTTTTGGAATAATGTTTAATTTTTCTAAAAAATATTGAAAAATAAAAATTGCATAAATTCTACCCCCAGAATTATGTGCAATCCAAACAGAACTCTCTTGTTCAAATATAAAACTACATAAATCTTCAACAACGTTACTATTATCAAAAATAAATTGTCTATTTCCACAACAACTAACTGGTTCAATAGTTTCATCAACAAAACTCGACTGTTTTATTAAGGGAATATTTTGTTTTTTAAACGGAATATTTTGACATTGCTTACATACTTTTTGAACTATACAATAAATAGGTACTAACATTTGATTTTTATCTATTTTTGTTTCAAAATCGAAACAAAATAATGTTGGTTCTTGCATTTTTTTATTTTTTGGAATAGAAAGTCATTTGATAAAACAAAAATGCGTTTTTTTCTGATAACTATTACAATGAAAACAAAATCTTTTAATTTAGAACGATCATCTTTTACACTTTTATCATGTCTAATAAAAGAAAATCTAGGACATATTTTATAACATGTTTCACAAAAAACATATATTGACAAGGAGTTAACCGCAAATAATTGTTTTGAGGTTTAAAATTTTTATGGGTTTAATGGTTTAAATAACTCATTTGATTATAAAAAAATATATTACAATTAGAACATTTAATCTTTGTATTTTTAGGACATAAATTATTTTTATAACATTTTTGACATGTTAAATTAGTTCGACATATATGTGAATCAATAAATTCATAATTTGATAAATAACTCATACATTTCATACAAAAATGACTTGGTGGTAATTTTGGTAATTCATTCATATTTAAAACAACGTCATGTTTATTATTTAACCATAGGCATACTATATTATTGGTTAATTTAATATTTCCTTCAGAATCTGTACGTGAATCATAAATGATATCATCGAAATCAAGATCTGAATACACTACCAATTCAACACCTTGAGCATTAAAAAAATTTTCGTACACAATCGAAAATTGTTTAACTTTAACTTCTTCACCCTCAGGTATACTCGATTTTTGATAAACATTACGAATTTCATCAATACTAAATAAATCGTCAATAGGATGTGTAGGATGTCTAGTCAACGTCTCATACCTATGATCTTTATACAAAAACGATAGACCAACTAAAATACAGAACGCAAAACAACAATGTTTAATTGCTTGTGTTAATTTAGTACTGATAATATAAAAAACTCCAGTGCGAAATTTACGATCATATTTTGTTATAGATTTATTTACTTTTTTGTAAAAGATTTTTTTTGTTACTTGACAAATTCTTAGTTAATACTCCAGATGGAAAAGTTTGAATAACTACTGTAGATTTCCATCCGTTAGCTATTATTTCCTGATTACTTTGCATATGTTTTTCAAAAATATTTAAAAAATATTTTACATTGACATCACTTAATTTCATTACAGCTGTAGAAAAAAAAACTCTTAGGTGTATGACTAAAATAAATCGTACATAATCTTCATTATTTTTTACACTTGTACGTACGTGCATAATTAATCAAATAAGTAAAAAGTAATGTCAACGATTGTATAAAGGCAATAAAACTAACATTCGCTTTACGAGCAATAGATATTGAGAAAGTTTGTTCAACCACTTTAAACTTTCCTTTTTCACATTCATCCATTTTCTCTACACTAATAGGGTTATCATTTGTTTGAGATATTTCTTTTTTTTACTTTCAAACAAACTTACTAAACGCTCTATCTCCCTTTTATTATATTTAAATTTCTTCTGTTGATTCTCCATCATTGGATTTTTGTTCTTTTTTTCTTCTAAAACAAGAAATATACGGGTTTTTTTTTTGGTTTTTTTCCTTTCGTTTACCATCAACACGATCCCGTATAATAATATGATCCGACTCACATTAATGTCACCAACGGTTTCTCTCCTCCAAAAATGTTACACATAAATGTCACCAACAGTTTCTCTCCTCCAAACATGATGCTTGTGTTTTATTTTCACCAGAAATATTTCGCGAATGTCTATTAGATTTTACAGAAGATGATGAGAAAATCATTTATTTTGATTATTTAGTAATACAAGAAAGATTAGAAGATTTAAAATATATATATATATCAATTATCTTCATTATTATAAAATTGAGTGTATCATAACATTTATTAAACAAAACAACATAGACTATCTTGGAATTAAAACAATATTTAATTATGGTTAAAAAAGCTAGAATAAACGACGTAATAACTCACGTATTGTTAAAAAATCACAAAGTATACGTAACGTTCTTCAATGTAAAAGTAATACTATAAAAATAATAAGATGTCGTAAACGTACAGCGCATACACCAAATGTTGGATCCATTTAGCTAAAGAAGATAACTTACGTGTAAAAAATTCAACTATTACAAATGCTGGAAAGGGATTGTTCGCGTGGAAAAATCAATTTAATCCAAAAAAAAAGAATTATCGAATACACAGGTCGAAAAACAAATCAAGCAGAATTAAATCGTAGATACGGTATGATGTCAATGCGATGTCAATGCGAACTATAGTATATGTGATACTGCAGACAATTATTTGGAGGCTTATTTAAGTACTTATTCTGCTCGTTTTTCAAATAATGGAAAAAGAGGATCAAAATATAAAATAGGTACGCGTAGGCGTACATGTGTCTACTGTGTCGCAGCTGCTTGCATATTAAACGAAGAAGAAAGCTGCAAAGTTCACAAAAGTAAAATGGTGATAGCATCACCAGAGCATGTCGTGCTAGTATATTAGCATAATGAAATGGCAAACAGTTTATGCTATCATTTGGCTGCAGCATATCTGACTGTTTAACCAGAGAACATTAACTGTAAGTGTTTACAGCCCGACGTTGAAACTTAACAAACATTGTTTGCGGTTTGCCGTACTATTAACGTAATATGGCTAATAAACATGAACATTATGATGTTACAAATAATAATAATACATGATGTTTACAGGCACAATGATGATATCGCTATATATTTATGAAAGTTTTATTTGGTTACGATAGTTATCGTTAATACTAACAGCTTTGGCTGCTAACATATCGGCTCTTACTTCGTGTACGTGACACAGAAATTTAGCACTGTATAAAACTGCCTCGTTCTTTAAAAAATCCCGTTTATTTTTGTCCTAGAATTGTCCAATTCAGGAATTAAACCTATCCTAGATAAAATAAACGGGATTTTTTAAAGAACGAGGCAGTTCTATACAGTGCTAACTAACATTTTTTTTCACATGTAAATTTCTGTGTCCGGTACACGAAGTATTAAGAGCCAACATATTTGACTGTGTTATGTGCGTGTTAACTACATGTACCCATACATGTGTTATTAACATAAAAAGGTTGACAGCCAAGATGTTAACTGTATGCTAACCGCTCCGGCGTCTACAGTAATATATTTGTGTCAACAACTAGTAATGTGAAAAATTGTTAACGCTACTCTGGCATGGTCATGAACATATTCAAAACTTTTTAAGCCAGAGTAGCGTTTACTATATGTTCGATATTTCACGTAGTTGCGTTGGAATCATTTTGTTGTTACGTTGCCGTGATATGTTGCTACGATGTTAACAGAACTCCTTGTTGACTGAGTTGACCGACCAGAGCATGAAAACTATTTCCACTACTTCTTCGTATAGTCTTATTTTAGAGTTTGAGATTCATTACTTAAGCTAACAACTTCGATCGCTAACATGCATATTTAACTGTGTTATCAACATAACATCATTAATAATTCATGAGGAAAACACAAAGGAAATCAGTTACCGTGTCGTAGGTTTTATATGTGATAAAATTTCATCCTAATTTACATAAACTTTAGCTTTGATTTTCTCGGCTTAGACAACATCGATTTTCAACATTACTACGCCAATGAACTTATCAAATGGTATCTCACTTACTTCAAAAGTGTCTGCATGGCTTAACCTAACCTTGACAAAATTCACATCCTTGTTTTTAAAATCGCCTATTGACTTCTCCGTCTCCTGCTCCATTGTCAAAACTCAAAAGAGCTTGTACTTTGCCCATATGTTCATCCTATAATAGACCACTTTCAAGTTATGTATTCAGACACGTTTGAAGCTTGACAATTTGCATAGTTATTTCACTCATAATTAAATTAGCCTTTGTTGGGGATGAAAAATTGCATTATTAAGAGACGATGTCCTTATTGCCACTGGCGGATCCAGGGTGGGGCCTTTCAGGTCATGCCTACCCCCCCCCCCCCCAAATGGCCAATAAAAGGGTACTATGTTGTCAGAATGCAGGAAATGCCATATCAGACACAAATGTCCGGGGGGAGCATACCCCGCCCGCCCTAGTGCCCCCTAAAATCATACCTGGTCTGCAAGTGCTTGCTGCTCACGTCGTGTTTTTTAAATTCCCTAACATCAAATGCCCAACGTGTGCCCGGCGGGGATGTTATTCACCCTCTAATTGATTCGTGCATTAGAGATACATTGCTGGGTTGTTTTCTCAATCGTTTCCTCTGGTTACCTGTTTTCAAACTTTTATCATATGTTTTAGTGATGGGAACTGTGTATTGTATATCAAACTTTTATTATTTTGAAGACTGAACAACAATTATATGGAAATCTTCAATCAAAATATTTGCATTGAAAAACAAATTACTGTGGAATTTTATCAAAGCTTTATAACAATTGTCGATTGTCTTGTTTTATTCCTGTATGCGATAAAAGGATGGGTCACCAGCTTGATTCAGGAGTGTTCTTCTGTATATTATTAAAATATAAAATGGTTTTCCATGTTTAACACTGTGGCCAGGGCCGTACTCAGAAAATTTTACCGGGGGGGTGTAAGCGCGTTTTAACCGACTGACGCACTAGCTGTACCGACTACATGCTATCGATCGAAGCTTGTCAAAACAGTGGCGGATCCAGGGTTGTTCGAAAGAGCGGCGCACGTGAAGAATCAGCACGTTGTGGAATATCTTCGCCGCGAACCCACTGGGGGGTCTTTTTTAATTTTTCAAAGCCCAGAAGTACTTTTCCGGCGATTTCTGATAAGAAATTGCGAAATTAGGGCACCAAGCCGTTGCTAAAATTGCACGATTACAAAAGGGCATCAAGATTATGAAACACTTCTTTAGCCTTTAGGCATCTGAAAACGTCCATTGTTTTATCTTGGAACCCATGTTAAAATATGAATGCATGTAAACTGGGTTTGCAATGAAAATTGTATAAGCTACCAAAATAAATCGGTCATATAATATTGCGTTTCACACCAACTACTTCGTCTTGACATGGTAAAAAACAGAAAACACTTGTTTGCGGAATTTTAAAGGGAGCGCGCGCCGCATTCGTGGATGTGGATCCGCCACTGCAAAATATTGTCTTTCTGTTGGGTGCCAACTAAAATGACCCTGGTCAGGTGGTGAAATGGTTAATTAGTCCTACGTATATAAGCGCCCTGGTCCTACGTTAATAACGCACTCTCAATACGAAATGAGAACATAATGACATTTTAATAAATTTGTGTCATTGGCGTTCTCTCGTTGATTACACTTGTCCGTGTTAAATGATTCTACTTGTCCGCGATCAAAACACGTCTAAAATATGTTAACTTCTGCCGACTGAAACTCGTATAAAGATTGTGTGTGTGTTTGTGTGTGTGGGGTGTCGCACCCCCACCCTCCCCCCCACACACACACACACACACACCGTAGCTCCGGGTCTGACTGTGGTACTGTATATAAAACACGCGATATTTTGTGAGACTTGAGAAAAGCGTAACAAAAACACAAGCCGTAGTCACAAGTCTTTTTTATCTTATATATCATAGCATATAAACATAAAAACTATTTTATATTTCTTTTATAAAAGAATAACAGACTTGAAAAAACGGCGGCATAATTCTATGTTTATATATTCTTATATAAACACGACTATAATGGCCAATCAGAACTCGCGTAAGAGGTAACTTGTTTTATAAAAGCATATTAAAAGGTTAGGAAGTTGCAGCTTAAAGTTAGTAAAAGTTGTAAAGGTTTTACTGTGCAAGTTGTGTTAAGTTGGCGGCAATACTCAGAGCTCCAGATAGGACTCGAACCCGCAACGTTCTGAATGCTAGCCATGCAGACGCTCTATAACCATTGAGCCACTAGAACACCAATGACAGAGCAAGGTTAATTGCGGTATTTATTGTATACTTGTACCAGGCTTAAATTAACCGTAATTATAATGACCTTGCACTGCCAACTGAGTTCTAGTGGCTTAATTGTTAGTCCCGCAATCTTCTTAATGTTATTAAGACGCTGCGAGTCCTGTATGGAGCATTGATAACTTAACACAGCTTGCACAGCAAAATTACTTTTACAACTTTGTATTAAAAGATTTCGCTATGTTGCTATGGTATGGCAACACCGATAAGACCTAAACAGCGTTAAAAATATCATTTACCTATATTTAAGGATTATTGCTAAAGCAAAAGATCGTAGTTGTTGGTCTCGATATTTTTAAAGAAGTATTTGTTTTAAAATATTTGCAATAAGGAAAACTGTAGGGGGTCACCTTAAAGAGGTCGCGCGCTGTCTGTAGTGCTCTTTTCTCAGCTAATTGCCTAATCTAGATATGTTACTAGCACAAAAAAAGATGGGCGAGTGTTGCTTTTCAACTTCAATCATTTTTTTTTTATTTAATCGATATTTGCATTGACAGTTGTTACATTAGAAATCTTACGTGAATAAAGCACTTCTATTTCTGATACTACGATGCATTAAATATTTAATCTATTCAGGATAAGTTTATCATATACTGTGTTGTGGTTTTGTGAGCTTAGCATGGCTAACGTAAGTAAAACACTTCAACTTCGGATGGAGAGAATTTGGGAGTGCCAGCCAAAAGAGCTTGGGTGTTGCTGCTGTAGTAACTGTAGCCAGAGGGAAGTTGGTATGAGTGACCAAAATATTGGCTGTAGGAGTCGGTATTTGAGTTAGCATTGTTTGAGATGTACAAGTCATGACTTCCGAAAGTTGGACCGTAACCATTGTTGCTGTAAATCGCATTACCATGGTATCGATACACTGGAGCTTTAAATGCCTGCAGGTTGTCCTTATTTTTGAGGGAAAAAATAAACGAGTTATAGCTTGTTCTATAACCACTCGAGCCTAGAAAAAATAAAAAGGTATAAAAAGGAAATACTTAATATGATTGAATCAAATAAAACTTTCGTTAGACCAAACCATTAATGTTATTAAACATTAATGGTTGCTTTCTGACGTGTTAGTAACGAAATAAATAAGTGTTTAACCACTAGTGTTTTTAGTAACCTAGAATTTCCAGGTTTAATTAGAAAACAAATATGTTGTCTTGGCTTATGATACGCGCTCATAAATTTTGGACACCCTGTTTTTCACGAGCTGATTGTGCAGTTTGAGTAATTTTAGCATAAAGATGATCATAAGCACAAGAAACGCAGAATTTAAATAGATGAAACAATCTGTTATATTAAAGAAATACGTTGAAAATGGTTTCCGTGTTTGAATACTGTTATCCAAACATGCGAGACTGGAGAAAAGCGCAAAAAACACGAACCGCTAGGCGAGTTTTTTAACTATTCGAAAGTCGAGCAACTTCCCAAGTGTTTGGATCACAGTATCCAAACACGGAAAAACCATTAGGTATTTATTTTATAAAACAAGATACTTCCCAGTCACATAACTGACTTCGAACACTTGCAAGCAATCGCTGGCGAAAACACTTCCCTTCAATTCGAAACACGAAAAAAAAGAAGACACATAACATGCATAGATATATAGTCACACGCCACAGTTTCGCAAAGCCTGTTGGGGGCCATATCTCTACCCAAAAATACACAAAATTAAAAAACACTGAAACCTAGACTCGACTACCACAGCTGACCCGAGTAATAATACAAGAGAACGAGCAGCAAAACGTAAGGACATTTTTGGCGGGACATTTCCGTGTTTGGATGGTTTGATCCATCTGTATAATCATATACAGCACAAAAAAAACACAATTATATCACAAACTAGTACTTGATGCGCATTCCCAATTGGCTATATATATGATAGCCTCGATGCGATTGGACATTCATTTATATTATATGTTTGATGAGTTAATCTTTGGGATTGTTTTCCCAAATTTTCTTTATCTTCTCACACAATTCAACTAGAGCTAAATGAAAGGGAGATGTTGAGAAGCGTTTGATCACCAATGTTTTCCAGGAGATTCAAATCAGGCGATTGGATCGAAAGTCATTGTTATTTAAGAAATAGAAAATATTTTACACAGTTTTATAAAATAATGTTTACTCTACGAATGCTGTGATTGGTCAGCTTGCCGGTCTTGATCAGGCTACGGAGACCGGAATGAAGTCAGTAAATAATGAGAATTTGCATTAAATCAAAACCAAAAGCGTTATATATCGTACTTACTGTATGGTACCCAAATTTTATCAACAAAAATTAAAACTTCGATGACTTTTTTACATGTTTCTGAGGTATACCCTATGGTTGCTAGGGCAAAAGTTTTGTTTAGATACTGTTTTACTGAGAAAATCGTCAAAAAATTTGAGTAAAAATAATTTTTAAGGCTGAAATATAGACCCCATTTTTCGGTACATTGTGTGGTAGCTTACATGAAAATACAGATCGTTACCGCTGGCAACCTTTGACCGGAATTGCAAAGAAGAATTTTTTTTGAGAAGAATCTAAAGTTAATATTTCGAACAATCATTTAAGTTTGAGTTATTTATACATTCAGTAATGCCCAACCAACGCACGTTGAGACGTAAAAAGAGAAAGTTTTACGGGGAATTTCTTTATGTTTATGAAAGTTTATGGGGAAATTCTTGGAAGTATTCTCAACGCTGAGATGTGCTGATTGTGGATGTTTCACTTTAGCACTCATCGAGAATCACTTACATAGAAAAGGTTGTGCATCAGAATTGCGAGTTTTTGCGAGAAATGTGGATGCAGAAATGACTTCCATACATCCAAGAACAAACTAACAGCTTTAAGTGAATAGGAAAATGGCACAGTGGTGCAAAGAAATTTTGCACCCTAATGAACATGCCACCACCATCAGCAGCAAAACCATTCTGGAAAAGTAGACCGTAACAAAAAGAATCGAAACAATTGCAAAGAAAAGTATGGCAGATGCTGTTACTGAAATTAGAAACTCTAAGAATGCTGAGGAAAATAAAGAAATCGATTGTCCTGTGTCGTGTGATGGAACTTTGCAGAGACGTGGCTTTTCCTCCCTGAATGGTTGTGTTACCATAATTTACATCGAAACCGGCAAAGTTTTGGATACTGAAGCTTTGATCCGATCCTGCAAACAATGTCAGCTGCATTCCCACCTTGACAAGGAAAGTGAGGAGTATCGTTGCTGGAGAGCAGATCACAACAACTGTAAAGCAAATTTCAAGGGATCTGCACCGGCCATGAAACCTGAAGGTGCTAACCGAATGTTTAGGCGTTCAGTAGAGACACATAAATTCAGGTATTCTGAGCTTTTTGGCGATGGTGATAGCAAGACACGTCAGAAAATTAAAGATGTATATGAAGCAGATGGGATTGAAGATGTCAAACAAGAATGCATTGGACATATGTCCAGAAGAGAGACGGTACAGCGCAAAGGAAATTGAAGAAAGATAATCCTGGTATTGGAGGAAAAGGGAAATTAACTGATGTTATGATAGATAAATTGCAGAACAACTACGGCATTGCCATTAGGGCTAATGTTGGAAACCTGGAAACAATTAAGAAGGCAGTTCTAGCAAGTTTTTTCCATTGTGCTTCAAGTGAATCACGTCCGCTTCATCAGCACTGTCCTGTTGGCCCTGATAGTTGGTGTATCAACAAGACAGAAACAATTACAAATATGGTCCTGGCCTTCCTCTTCCTATATCATTGCAAAAGTTAAACCAATATACCAAAGGTTGAGTGACGATGGGCTACTTGAACAGTGCCTCCATGGAAAAACCCAGAATCAGAATGAAAGTCTGAATGGCTTGATCTGGCAAAGAGTACCCAAAGAGGTATTTGTTGAGAAAAATGTTCTGGAGTTGGGCCTATATTTGATGCTGTTGTTCATTTTAATATGGGTTCTCAAACTGTCTTGCAATTGTATGAGTCTCTTGGGATTACACCTGGGATATATACCTCAAAGGGATGTCAGGTGATTGATAAGAAACGCCTTTACATCGCAGAGTACCAAGAGAAAGAAACAACAAGAAAGAGGAGAAAGGTGCTCAAAGGACAGAAAAAGTAGAAGGAAGACAACATGAAACAATCTGCGGGAATAAGCTATGGTACAGGGCAGTTTTAGTTACCTGTAGTAGCTCTATATGTCACGCATAGCTTTGTAAAGACATGCGTAAACGTCGAACCCATTTTTCTTAAAGATCAGATTTTTGCGGCATGCCCCATAGCTTAACGCTTCCTGTGTCCAAACCACTGAACATAAGCAAATTAATTTTGGTATGGTATTTGACCAACAATATTTCTATGATATCAGGCTAAAAGCAAGTTATATATTACAATTTATCAACTACCCTTTACCTTGTGTACTTGTGGGTTTGCCGGAAATTGATTATAATACAAATCTTCTTGAAAATTTAAGGACAAATTAAATATGGGTTGCCAAGGTTTTAGGGCCATATCACAGATATACTTGTATAAAACATGCTACCAAAATTTGGGGGTAAAAGGTTGCTTCAATAAAGAGTTACAGATGTTGGCGCAATAGCAGTATGACAGTAGTTTTAGGGTGTGGCACGGTTGCCATGGTAACCATTTTTGTCAAAACTCATTTCAAATAATTTATCTTACTGAAAGTAACAACATGCCACCAAAGGCAAGTTGTTCAAATCAATTCGAGAAAAAATGTGCCCTTGGGTACCATAGCAATTAATTAAGGTATAAGAAATTGTTTTTGAATTATTTTATAAAAATAGTAGAATACGTTTGCCCTCATTTCTATAACGTGATCGAAACCCTCGTGAATTAACACTCGAGAAGTTGGGAAAGCACTTGCCTCGGTGGCTCGTACTTCTCCCTACACTTTTCCCGTGTTTTTATTACGTCACTCGGGTTTCGATAACGTTATAGAGACCCGAGCAAACGTATTCTATTATTTAAAAAGAAACACAAGTACAATAGTGTTTCGAGTGGAACTGTATAAAAACACAGGGAAAATGTTTTCTATTTCTTTTATAAAATAACATTTTAAAAATGGGTAAAATGTGGGAATAATGTTCATTTATCATTAATCATGAAAATGTAAATTTTCCTTACTCGCGCAAAAAGCTCTAAATTCGACGACAAAAATACATGGATTTTTCTTAAAAGATCAGAATTTGACATTCTTAAATATTTTCCATATAGAGCAACTAAATCAATAGTTCAGATATTATTTAAGTTTCATCTTTGCATACTGTCGTAATTCTATAATCAACTTCGAGTATAATAAATTAGAAATCATAGGCGGCGAAAGATAGTTACATTAAGGGGGGCTTAGACCTTCTGGGGGCATGCTCCCCAGTTAACCCATTTCTCCTTAAATGATTATAACAATTTCTTACCAGTCAACATAAATTACTGGCAGGAGTGGCTTATAGTCCCCTTTTGCACAGTTGGGATGGACTGGATATGTGAGAAATTAGAAAAGGTTTTTCTTCTCCATATACATCTTATCCAAACCATCCGTTAACTTATATATACTTTTCCACGCGATTTCTATTATTAAAAGCGAGTTTCAAGATCGGAGTGCATGGGCGGACGATGCATTATAAAGCTTCATTATACTATAAATAGTCAAAACCTTCATCTGAACAATATTGTCTGAAAGTCAAGATTTCAAACATCGAAAGCCTTTAATTCGTAGAATACTAAAATACTGAACTCCCTAGCGAGTGGCATAGGGTATTACCAGTCAAAGTATGCCAAACGGATCGTCATGCCTCGCAAAGAGCAATAGAAGACTTTCACGATCATGCGCAGTAGCAACAGATATTCAAATTTTCATCGTAGGTAAAAAAACTGTTTCAGCTGGAAAGAGCATATTGAAAATAGTAGAAGTGCAAAGTTTGAAAGGAATTGTGTAAAAAAGGAAGAAGTTACACAAGCAGAAAGTTGGCCATTTCAAAAGGGATTTATTAGTGATTTAATAAGGATTTTGGCTTGGCGGGCGGGCGTTGCACGCCAAGCCAAAATCCCTATTAAATCCATAGTGAAAAGCAAAACTTCCAAAGTGTGTAGCTTTCGCACTATTTGCCCGATTAGTTTCAAACTTTGAACTTTTACTATTTTTAATATTTCTAGATAAAACAGTTTTTTTTACCTCATGAAAATTTGCAATGAAATTGCTACTGCGCATGACCCTGAAACTCGTCTATTGAACGGTGCTGTTAAACGAATATTATATACCATGAAACAAGTCGATTAAAACCTTGTGATGCGGATGACGTCGCAAAGAGGGCCCCTGTGGTGTATATCCCTAGGAGTGACACATGTAATTTTATTTTGTGAAAAACGTTTATTTGAAAAGAATGTTACCTTCATCTGAGATTTATGTATTGCATAGAGAATCCTTTAAAGGGGTAGTAAGACCAAAAATCGTCATCCAATTTTTATTTTATCTATTAGTACTAAAATAATGAGGAAGAATAGCGTTCTTACTTAGTCAATATCTTATGTTGTTCCAGAGATATTGACGTTTCTGAAAGATGCAAATGAACTTATGACGTCATCTACTCCAAAATTTAAACTAAAGGAAATCTCTAAAATGAAAAATGTATAAAGCATTAACTATACACAGTGCAGTGTACCATTCTTAGTAGCATACATCTGGAACGTTTCAGCACAATATAGCCGCTATCTCCAAAGATATTCCTCATTTTTAGAATTTGAGTGGAGTAGATGACCTCATCAGGTATCTCATTTACAGCTTTTAAAAACTGAAATATCTCTGGAACAAGATAAGCCATTGACAAAGTAAGAGCGCTATTCTTGCTTATTTCGAATGCACTTCTAGATAAAGCCCAAATTGGGATAAATGATTTTTTGCGTCTTACTGCCCCTTTAAAGGTATGAATGTTTCTTTTACGCCCTCAGTTTTTCAACGAGACATGATAAACAATTTTTTATGTATATCTTAAAAACATTATGTTACCTCCCCATGCGATCTCGGAATATCCACCAAAAACGTAGTCTTGAACACGAACAATTGTGACTGTTGGACCTTTTTTGTCACATCGTGAATGGAAGGTGGATGATGCCCAGCCATCTTTAGTGGCCCGGTAGCAAATTTTCCAAGTAGACTTGTCGGGAAGAAACTGCTTAAGTATTAAAAGATAATTTTGTCCTCGTTTCAAGATCACTGAAATGGGTAGTTCGTCTAAAAATACAATTTAAGATATATTTCAGAATTGGCTAATACACGTCAATTTGCTAATAGTAACATAATTGCTAATATTAACTTCCTATTATTATAAGGCGTAAGTTACTTCCGGTGAAATCGCCCGCTCTGATTGGCTGAGACGTTCTGACTGTGGTCGTATACTTTCCCGATTATGTGGTCGATCCGAATATATGCGCATGATGCGCCTTTATCGGAGGTGCCCTTGTATGCGGGGGAATAGGGTACAACAAATGATAACAATTTTTTTTTAAAAAGCCAAAAAAGTATACAAATTTTGTTTCAGTGTTTTAATTAAATCATGAATGAGTCATAATCAGGGATGAACACTCGGAAAGTGAGTTTTATTATCCTTTCGGTGTGTTCTGTTCAAAAGCGTGTGACGCTCACTCTTTGTCACGCTATTGCTGTCCAAACGTGCCATATAATAAACCTCGTTCGCTTGGTCATTACGTGTCAGACCTCGGTCTTTCGTGTACGGTCAAGACCTCGGTCTGATATTTTCGCGTAATGACTGCGCTCTCGGTTAATAAGAGGTTAATATTTAATCCAATGACGCATCAAAACGGTAACTGCTGGTATAAGATAATAAGTTTTCAAAAACTCATTAATAATTCATAAACCAACTATCCAATTGCTGCTACGAAATTAGTCACATGCATGCGTCTTTATAATAGCTAAAGCACACTTATTCATGCAGAAACACAATACTTCTCGTGAATAAAGATTTTCATATAAAGATTTTTTATATAAAGATTTTTATATAAAGATTTTTTGCATAAAGATCGTATTTTACATTAACATAATTATAGTTTCAACACATAATGATAATTCTCGCACAACAACATTCAAATTTAAGAACTACCACGATCTAGCTCTTTACAAGAATCACTTTTCAGCAAAATTGAAAGTACAATTATTGAACACACAACTCGACATGTTCGTGTTAACATTTGATACCCTCTCACCTTCACTCGCACGCATCGGGAAATTACTCAACATTTCGTCGGGAACGTCAAATCTAAAATCAGCCAAACTGAAGTCTATTAAATCCTTACATTCTTCTTTCAAATCACTGTTCGACCTCTCAAATCACTGTTCAAATCACTGTTATATTCCTTGGAGGTCCTAAAATAGTACTCACACGCTTTTCTTGCTCTTCGTTTTTTGGTTATCGAAATCTTCGCTTTGGAGGCATATCAAAGACAAACGCTGCCGAGAATGTAGGCTTCGGCATTACCACGCCTCGGCATTTAAAATTCATATTCAAATTTTTGGTAGAGGACAACCAAGTTGCTATTCCCTAGAGATTTTATTTTCTATTTAAAATCCATGTTTCTCATTCACAGTTTTTGAAGCCATTCAAAAAACTCGCATCACGTGTATATCTGATAAAACACTGCTGCTCGTTTTTTAAATAGTACATGAAAGATGGAATGGAAAATCTGGCCTTCTCTTTGTGGAGAAAATTAATAAAAAGTAATGAAAATAATCCGTGGCAAATAGAAGCTGTGAATGAATATCTAATGGTCTTTTTCTAGTTTGTCCGCGATTAACTGGTAATTGAAGTCGCGAGTATGCTTGTATCATGCAAATAATGCACTGTTCTTTGATTATTCAAACCGCAGAATTTTTTATGCCTAATGATTAATTGATATAAACGATCCTTTTTTTAACAGAAGGCCAGTTATTCATCAAAACGTCTGTAATAAAAGAAATAAACGAGCCGTTAGAAAACCATACCATCAGGGTATAAATGGTCTTCCAAAGTTCGGTTGACGTCTTCAAGTTGTTTTTTAAGTTGTGCAAACTCCTTGACCAACTGTTTCGTCATCTTCAATATAAAACAACAGGAGTTAAAATGCTTTGATAGATGCTTTATACATTTTTATATTGTCATGGATAACATTCCAAAAATGAGGCTAATTTCAGACATTAGAAAATATTAGACTATGCTGTAATTGTACCTGCTGATTCAGATCTTCTAACTTTTTCTCAAATTTATCAAGCTTTGGTTTAACCATTTCTGAAGCCTCTTGCAGCACCTATAAAAAATTGCATCACGTCAATGTAGTTTTTATATTCATTACTAAAAACTGAAGTATGCTTTACTGCGACATAGAACTCGGTAGCGCAATGGACAATGCATGGTTAGAGCGTCTCACCAGCAATCAGAAGGTTACAGGTTCGAGCTTTAGTCCGGGACTCAGAAACCTTGAGCTTGACGATAGCCCATGTATCGTCTGAATTATGTTTTTTTACTTAAAATCATTGAACCAGGTACGGAATTAGCATTTTATCTTCTTAGTTTGTATCTGATGATGGTCACTTAGAGTGAAAGCTCAGCAAACCTTTTTATTGACCAGTTGAAGCTTAATAAAATCTGATGTCAATGCCTAATATTATCAAGTATATCCAACAACAAGTTGGTAAATTTGTTGTTGTAAATCTTTCCTGACTTTGTACGTCAGTTTCAGTCCTCTACGCGGTCTTATACGTCAGTATATACCAGGCCTTTTCACGACATTGAACTTTAGAGTTACGAAATCATTTACAAGAACGAAAGAAATCCTCGAACAAAGTGAAATGGACAAACATTCACTAGCTGAGTACTTAAAAAGGATTTAGTAATGTTCTGTGAGTGACATAAGTTGTTTGAAAATGAGGGAGGAAACGGTAAAAAGAAATCACTCATTCTTTGATGGCTTATTTCGTCATTTTGTGTTAATTCTGCAATTTGTTTGTATAAAAAATGTACCATTTTGAACGTTATCCGCTCGGTCAATATATCGAACCGATTTTAATTACAATGTATATTTTAATTTAGATTTTAATACTATACACTTGTTGACTGGCGCCGAGGGAAACATCGAGTTTTACGGACCCGAAGGTTTCGATGTCATCCGAGGGCTTTAGCCCGAGGGTGACATTGAAACGTGGGACCGTAAAACTCGATGTTTCTCGAGGCAAAGTCAACAAGCGTTTTGTTGTATACCAAAGACTTTCGTTTTTTTCAACAAAATGCATTAAAAACTTACTTACAGACTCCATTACGATTTCATCTTGGTTTAGTTTTAATACTTTTGATGCAATAATAATTGTGTATTCGACCAACGCATGATTAAAGCTGACGTCAGAGGGAAAACATTGCACTGTTTCCTTCTTCATTGCTGACGTCAGAGGGAAACAGTGCAATGTTTCTCCCGGCAGTAAGAAACATTGAGTTTTTTGAACAACACGAGACCATGATTGACCAATAAGATTTCATCTTTGGCAAAGGAAGGTCTTTGGTATATAACACATTTTATTATACCCTCATATATAATCCACCAATCAACTGTCTCTACTAGCATCACGTGGCAGCCCAATATTTTACGATGTGGAACAGCTACATATTGGGCAGCAACCTTTTGACTGTTTACACGGGCTGTTCGCGTGCAAAGCAACGTCACTCGCATGCCTTTTATCTAAATCGAAATTTCATTGGTTGAAGTACTTTCTCACGGAACGTGATGTGTTTTTCCGAAATTCCGAGTTTTTTTATTATTCTTTTTGACGACCAGCTTACGTGCGAAGAAACATCTTTGTGTTAAGTTATTTTGTTCGATATAATGAAACACCTATTGAATTCATTGGTTGAAGTACTTTCTCACGGAACGTGATGTGTTTTTCGAGTCTTGTTATTCTTTTTGATAACCAGCAACCTTTTGACTGTTTACGTGCGAAGAAACATCTTTATGTTAAGATATTTTGTTCGATATAATAAAACACCTATTGGATTCATCTTCGCCCAATATTACAAAATATTTAAGTATCGACTTGCAATATTAGGCTCGACCTTCGGTCTCGCCCAATATTGAATTCTCGACTTAAATATTTTGTAATATTGGGCTCAGAGGAATCCAATAAGTAATACTGTTTCCTCAGTCCCGGAACTAACTATATATTATTAGGTTTCGGACAATGTTCCTTTCTTCAGGTCAGATGGAGAATATATGTTTACTCATATTACCTTGTTTTCCAGAGCTATCACCTTCCAGGTTTTATTTGATCTTACATAAAGTTCTTTGCTGTCCTTGTGGTAAGCAATTAGACCAGGTACAGCAGGAACCTTTTTAGCAATATCGGAATTAGGAACAACCACGATCTGAAATATTTACAGTGTTTAAGATTTTACGTGTGAACATATATAGTAAAGCTAATTTTTTGTGCTTTTAACGAAATTTTAATGAAAATGAAAATAAATTTTTATTATTTAAAATCTTGTAATGAAAAAATTAAACCGACAACTAAGACTATAGTAATGATAATAGTGATAATAGTGCGTGGTATAGAGAATAATACATGGATGTGCGGCAATATGAAATTTATTTCGAGTGTTGACCAGGATATCGAAAGAGTGAGCGCAGCGAACGAGTGAGATATCCTGGTCAACACGAGAAATAAATTTCATATTTCCAAGCATCCATGTAATTTTCTGTTTATTATATAAAAAAATGTTCTAATTGCTTAGAAAAAACAGCTTTAAACTATATCAGCGATAATCGTCACATGTGCGATTACCATAAATAATCACACATGTGAGATTATCACTTTTATTACTGGTGGAAAAATCAATAAAACACTCTACTTTATGTAATAAATAGTGATAATAGTATGTAAATAAAATAAAACTTCTTCAAAATATATGAAAAAAGTATATGAAATAAATTTCTTTCCTTTTTAGACACAATGTGAACGAAAACTAACAATAGTCAATTCTTTCAATCGAGAGTGTTTTCCGAGAGCACGTAATTCGTTGATTTCCGAGCATTTTTATCCGCCCTACGTAATTGGTTCTTGCATGAATACTAATTAAAGCAATCTCGCTGGACATATAGTAAATGTTGAAGGCTGAGGCGGATAATATTGACCGAGGTCTGGATAATTCTTGATGTCATGCGTAAGCCGAATCCAATAATTGTTTTATTATACATAGTTCAAAATAGTCTTACTAAAAATAAACAAACAAAGTGACAGTCTGGTAGTAATCTACTACAAGCCATTTTTTATTTTGTAATTTTCGCGCGCTTTGTCCTAGTACCTCCGTGCAATAATTCACAGTATTCCACGGAAATGACGTCGCGCCTGCCGGACATTGATAATTCACTGGAGTATGTTGACCAATAAGAAACGAGAATAAAGTTTGAATGTATAATAAATATCATTACTAAATAATTTTCAAATTATATTTCTGATGCAAAGTTTGACGTTCAGACTACTCGATCATGATGGTATTAAAAAGGGGGGCCGGACCCGTTTAACCAAGGGTCCGTCCTGGCTGTCGGAGGCCCTGACTATAGAAATATATCTAATTTCTATTACTATATCTTATGACTATATCTAAAATGCACGAATCGATTAAAAACATACCCCTTCATTCAAAAGAGCTTCATTTTGCGCACAACGACCCTACAAAAGAGAAAATAATATGAATGTTTGCTGATAAAATGCGGAAATAAAATGAAAGCTTCCTATAGGTTACAAATAGTTATAAAACACAGGAGCGGCGTGGCTCTCAAAGAAGGGCCTGGAAAATACTGAATCGCAATTAGGGCCCATTTAAACAAAACTAATTTCGTTGAAAACTATTTTTTTCAAAACTAATTCTGGTTTCATGTCTTTCTATGTGCCAGCTAGCCTTAAGTTCAAAATACCGGTCACTGGTTTTGACCTTTAGTTTAATTTTCAGACTTCACATTTCAAGATATTTGCGTCAAAGGCATGGTTATCTATTCTTAGCGGTATCTATTGATTGCAATATTGAAAATTCTCGCGATTAAAATTCGCGTGACTGTTGCGTAGAAAAAATATTGCTAACAATATATTGACAAGTTTAGATTTTACAGAACTTTTCTATAAAAAGAGCTGTCGAGGAGGTTCTTGCACACCTAAACGATTAAAAAGAACCTCCTACAGCAAACCTTCTACATTTCCACCCGCAATGATTTAAACACTAACTTTTCAGCGGTCCTTTTTGTAAGAGCGTGCAGAACGTGTAACGTCCTAGCGATTGAGATGCGGTTAATTGGTGTCACCCCGGTGGAAACGGCACCTGCTGCTTTACTACATGGTAGCAGTGGAGTGGCTCTATGACGCGACGACCCCAGGGCATGGAGAAATGTTTGCCCAAAGTGTGGCTCAGCCTGGAGTTTGGCTGGTGCTCTCTGCTGCTGTGGTTGACCTCCGGAAGATCTTTTAGTCTTTTTATTTTATTTTATTTTTTATTCTTACTGATCTGGGACTGCTATAATTGGTGTATGCTGTTACGACCACCCTGCCACTTTCTACGTACTTTTTGACGTTGTTTTTGTTATCGTTTTTGTAATTTACGAGCGGCAAATTCCATAAAATAAAATAAGTATGATTTGAAAGGCTCATAAGATCTTGGGGACCACCAGTGGACCACGACGCCCCTGATAAAACACTTCGTCAATAGATTATTAATAATATTTCAACCCATTGCACGTTTCTGCCAGCAATCTTCTTGGATACATGCATCAAGATATTTAAATTTATTCATATGATTATAAACAAATACAACTAATATTATATTTATAGGTTACACTAATACGACTGAAGTTTCGATCCCAACGTATAACTTACTTCCTGTGAGTTCACATTTCCTCCAACTAATTTATACCAAACGACATCACCATTGGCTTCCGTTACTTTATACTCCATGCATTTGTTCCAGACTCTCTTGGGCAGTGCTGACCTCACCCAAAACCAGGTGTAGACATTTTTTGTTACAGTTCCTCCGTTGATAGGCTTACAGTCATAAGAACAATAATTGTCTTTGCCACCCACCGGTCCGTAACAACCACAGCACTAAATATATCAACCAAATTTTAATCAACAAAAAATAAACAAAATGTTGTTTAGTTGACTTATACGAAGGAACTTACCGTTCCTTTGTTGCAGCCAACGAATGCTGTGGCATCATTGACGATTCCTGACATTTCAACCTTCGTGCTATAACTAACGGAAATGTAATATTGAGTAGTTCTAAGGAACCCAAAATTCATCACTTGTTTCCACAATTAGACAAAACATTTGAACATTATTTTACAAATCAATAAATAGTTCTCGTGGTGTCCGTCCCCTGGATAATATCCGAGCTTTCTTTTAAACCATTGTTTATGTGTTTGCTTTTTTGGAATATCTTATTTCATTACCCATCTATACAATGTATTGTACAAATGTCCTGTGGGCATTTTAGTTCTTATTAAGTTTATATATTTCTGTTGCCTATGTTTCTACAGTTTATTACAATTATAGAATTGCGTTTTCCACCTGGTTTTGAAATCGTATCAATAGGCCATTATACTAAAATCCATTATACCTAAAGGCTCCAGAAGAGTCCAACTTAATAGGATATTTATGATGATAAGCAAAGCCCCAAGGACATGGCTTTTGTAAGCACGAGTTCATCATGGACTAAAAAAGAGAATAAATACTATTTAAGATCTAAAATCTCTAATTGAATTAAATAATTGATTTGAATAAAATCTAATCTCTAATTGAATTTCGAAAATATTGTCAAACGGAGGTGTAACTTCTTTTTTGGGTCACAAATATTCCACTGAACAAAAGACGCTTATCTGTAAAGGTTTAACTTTATATCTTGTTGAATCTTTAGTTTATTGTAGAAGCGGATTTTTTTCTTTATTAATTTCTACGTTTGAATTTTGGGCACAACAACAGAGTCCGTTGCCTCTAGATGAATCAGAGCGCTCCATGAAAACTATCTGTTTAACTCTGGAAATATACTATAAAAGCCCATATTTTATGCTTGCTCGTATTACAGCGTGTTGATTTAATTAAAGAAGTTTTGTTTTAAGAAATAAACCGAAAAACTTACCCATCCTATATTTGTATCTGGAAGGTATGCCATACCGAATTTTGAACAACGGAAAGTAGTTGTAACAATCTCCTCTGTCTGAAGATCTTTAACGTATGAAATATCTCCAATTCCAGCCGAAGTGCGATCACAGCCTTTTTCTCCCATAATCATAAGATTTTTCAGTGAACGTGTGTTATTTAATCTGAATGACCTAGGATATAAGATACCAAAGTGTGGAAGAAAAAAGCAACTCAACAACAAAATAGAGTAAATTCGGGTAATTTTACTATTAAATATTCATGACAATTTTACATTTTTTTAACATTTTTTCTGTTTCAATACTAAGTAATATGTTTTAACATTAACATAATATATTAGAGTTGTTTTGTAGTTGCCCGGTTCAAAATTATACTCAGGGCTATATCACATACGATAGATGAAGTACTCCCCTATTTCGGTGAGGAAGCCACTGAGAAATCTAGTCACATATGAAGTTGCGCATGCCACACTGCATCCGACGATCGACGCAACCCGTGAAAAGCCTGGGTACGAGGTTGTGATCGACGTACAGTCTACTCTTAATTTTCCGGGTAAAAATGTCTTACCAACCACCACCCACCCCCCCCACCCCCCCCCCCCCACCCCCCCTCAAACATAACTGGTCAGGTACGCCTATGAGTATTTCCCCATTTTAAATATTGAAGAAAAGCAGTGGGAGTAAAAGGCGATTAGCGTATTTAATTGCCTATAATCCAATGATGTTGTGTTCGAAAATTTAAAATCGAGTACACCGTGGGCTTATGGCGTTTAGATGCACAATAGAACTTTGTTTTCACAATTGAATTTTGTTTTATATTTTCTGATTTCATAGAGAAAAATTAATAGATCAAGATTCGGCAAACGTAAAAATTGAAATGTACCAGTGTGTTTTCGTTTCTTTGAAATTGCCTCCCGTTGACATTTGAACTCTGAAATCCAAAATTGGAGCGTCGCCAAGTGCACTTGACCAATGGGGGAATCCCAAAGGCTCAACTGGTTTATCATTGGATGGAACAGACCACGTGATTGAGTTATTTTTATGTCCAATTAGCATGAAGCCTCCTCCGTCGGTTGTCATGTCGCACCAGACCTTAAAGGTATGAAAAAACAGATTTACAACACACATGTCTTATGTATAGTTTAAAACACGAGCTGCAATGTTTTATCGGGTGTATATAACACGAGTCATATCAGGTCATTTAGCGCCCAATATATAGACCACTTTCATAATGGCTGCCATTTTAAATATTCTTTTGTGCGCATAGAAATTAACCGTAACAATCTCGTTAGGAAGCAAAGATTCTTTTGAATAGCAGAGCGAGTTAATGCTACTTATAGAACCAAAACTCAAACAAACAAACCAAAATTGAATCTCAAGGGATTCCTAAATAACCATTTTCTATTGTTGGGAATGCAAGAATAAACAAGAATAAATTATAAACTCAGACAAACATACATACTGACGTCATTATCGCGCTTCGCTATCGCTGACACTCAAACGAGGTCATAAAGGCTAATTAATTAGATCACATAAAGGAATATTTAAATTGGCCGCCATTATGAAAGAGGTCTATATGGCATATGTAAGAAAACTTCTTTTGTCTGGTGACGTCACATTGACGTTATCGACAAACACAAAACTCTGTCATTTTTGACATTATGCTACGTTTTTTATTTTTTTAGTGTCATGTAAACCTAACTTACTTCCTGCAAAACGATATATGGATATATTAGTGATAAATTAAATAAAGTTATGAACATTTTATTGTGTTTGTTGACCTTAAAAACGCGATATCCAGGCTACTTTTTAAAAATTATTTGACGGTTACAATCGCATGTAAAAAAAACATTTTCTTAAAATCGTCGAAGATTATAGGAATTTTCATATTTTGATAACGTCATCATATGACATTGCAAAACGAAAGAGAAAGCCCACATAAACCACATATCAATGATTGATGATCAAATTTATTATAATATCACAGTTCTCTCTGAAAATAATTAAAAGTATTCATCATTATCACCAATATACACAAGGTCAAACGTCAAACTGTCTATTTGAAAACATTGGGTTGCAAATACGTTTGTAGCCCTGCTTATCATTGATCTTATAATAAACTGCATCTTTAACCAAATTAATGGTGCATTTCATAATTATTGTTTCTTGTATATTGTATTGGTGATAATGATAATAACATGACTTTTGTAGGGTCATATTGTTTATTTTTGGCCCTTGTAGTAACATTTGCACCCTCGCTTCATTCGGGCGCAAATATGTCGAAGCGGGCCTCAAATAAACAATATGCCCTCCAAAATTCATGTTATTGCCTTATTCAATGCAATCTGCGTATCCAAGTTTCCTATATCAGCAAGAAATCCTTAGACTTTTATTCATATCTAATGATTAAAATTATGGATATCTCCAAACCTTTTTTGGAGTGTCACTGTCAAACTTCACCCAATAAAAGCCATCTTTTGCCTCCAAATTTTTGTCTAATATATCAGAACAATCATAACCAGGGTTGAATATTTCACCAGAGGCAATAGAACCTTAAAAAACACAATTATACTTAATTTATACAAACGCACACAGACGTTAGTAAATACATACAATTATTTTTTCCCGGTCCGTATCCTACCAAATCCTGCTTTCTGATTGGCTAACGAGCGGTCCGTATGAGCCCATACGGACCGCTCGACATAATTTCAGTTTTAAATGCCTTTTATAAGCCGTAAAATATTCTAAAAACATTTGAAAATGAACTCATACGAGATTGAACACATTGAAAGACATATATATAAGTGATTTTTTTATCCGATAGAGACTTAACTCTCAATTTCCTTTGACGAAGAAAAAGCACAGACTTTTCTTTTTTGTCCACTAGAAATACTGATGACGACCAAAAAAAAACAAGCCAGGATATTAAGTAAAAAGTAAATTATTTACCGTTTTGGTCGGTCCGTATTGAGAAATATTTCCCTTGGTCTCAAAAACGTCCCTCGGCCTGCGGCCTCGGACCGTTTTTGAGACCTCGGGAAATATTTCTCCATATGGACCTCCAAACCGGTAAATAACATATATATATATATGTGCCCTTGGACTACAAATTACTTATCAGAGTGGACTACCAATTACATAACTTCATGATCAGAGGCGGCGTGGTTTCAGAGAAGGGCCTGGGAAATATTGAATTACAAAGGCCCATTCAAACAAAATTAATTTCGTTCAAAACTATTTCCCTGGCTTTATGATTTTCTATGGCATGATGTTACCTTAAATTCAAAATACCGGTCATTGGTTTTGACCTTTAGTTGTTTACAAACTTCGCACTATAAGATGTTTGCGTCAAAGACACGGTTATCTATTCTTAGAGGGTTCTTGAAATTTTGAGGTATCTAGATTGCAATTTTGAGCATTCTCGCGATTAGAATTCGCGTGATTGTCGCGTAGAAAAAATATTGCTGACAATAATGGAAAGTTTAGCTTTTTCTGAACTTTTCTAAGTATGATTTTAAGGGACCATAAGATATTGGTGTTGGGGCCCACGCCTCCCCTTGGTCATGAGATAAAAAACTGCTTACTGCAATGCAATACAATGCAACTCAACGTAAGTTACAAATAGTGATGTGACGCAACATAAGGAACGCAACACTAAGTCTATGTAACGCAATACAACGTAACACAACACAACGTAAGTTACAAAGAGTGACGTGACGGAACCTACGTGACGCAACAAGTGTACGTAACGTAACGTAACGCAACGCAAAGCAACACAACACAACATAACGTAAGTTACAAAGAGTGACGTGACACAATATACTAAAGCAGTGTAACCTGCGTTCCTATACCAACCAAGTGTCAGACCAGAATTCATTTATGGATATCTCATTACAAAAAAAAGTTTAAAATATATATTAAACTTACCGTCGACTGTTTTCCATTTATAAACACCATCATTTTCAGAACAAATCAAAACCTTCTCGTTATTTTCTCGATCTTTGACCAAAACTTGTTCACCATGATTACTTTTATCACATTGACCAGGATCATCGCCGTCGATAACGTTTGTGCCGCCCTATTTACAGTAGCAAGATTGGGATTCAAAGTTAAAAACATTAACACAAACAAATAAGTTGATAACACTTTATAGATAATATAGTTCAGAATAATATTTTGAAACCTTATCTGATTGCCCAACCAGAAATCAAAGTCTCTGGTCTAACGTATCAGAGAGAAAGAAATAATGTCCAAAATGCAATCATTATACTACTTCTGCTTACGCTGAGTAGACAATATATTACTTAAAAGAAGGTGCGGTACAGTCCGGTTTGCGCATGTGCAAATTGGAGTCTCCGACTTTCATTTGTAAACACGGTCCCATGCTATATCGCGCGATCGCGCTTCATCAAGGCACCAGCGAAGGTACTATTCCTCAATCAAGTTCTCTGTACTACCAGTGAATTGGCGGCCGATCGATAGACGAAAAAAGTACTACGGAAAAAGACGCAACAAAGATCTATCTCTTCGATCATTTCGCGAGACGGAGGGATTTGAGAAAGGATCTGAACTTGAAGACAGACAAAGAATTGGCAGGCGTGCTGCTTGATAATTACTTTGGGGTTTGCGGATAAAGATGTTCTTAGAAGGTGAGATAGGAAATTATCAAATTGATATTCAATACATTTACTTGTAAATCGGTACTCCTACTGTATGATTTATGAGTATATATATACACATTCGAATAGCAACGATAATATATTTTCTTCTTCAAATAATGAAGTGTAAAGTGTTCACTCAGAGTCAGACCGAAGTTCAAGACGAAGTTATTCTGCCAGCCGAAGAAATGGAGCCTTCAAGTCAACACCGTTTATTCTGCCAGCCGAAGAAATGGAGAGTCTTCTCGCCATATGAAAATCGACCTTCATCTTGAACTTCACCTTCGGTCTGGAACACTTCACTATTTGAAGAAGAAAATATATTATCGTTGCTATTCGAATGTGTATATATATACTCATAAATCATACAGTAGGAGTACCGATTTACAAGTAAATGTATTGAATATCAATTTGATAATTTCCTATCTCACCTTCTAAGAACATCTTTATCCCCAAACCCCAAAGTAATTATCAAGCAGCACGCCTGCCAATTCTTTGTCTGTCTTCAAGTTCAGATCCTTTCTCAAATCCCTCCGTCTCGCGAAATGATCGAAGAGATAGATCTTTGTTGCGTCTTTTTCCAAGTACTTTTTTCGTCTATCGATCGGCCGCCAATTCACTGGTAGTACAGAGAACTCGATTGAGGAATAGTACCTTCGCTGGTGCCTTGATGAAGGGCGCAACAACAAGCGCGATCGCGCGATATAGCATGGGACCGTGTTTACAAATGAAAGTCGGAGACTCCAATTTGCACATGCGCAGACCGGACTGTACCGCACCTTTAAAAGATCACTCTCGGTATAAATAGGATCAATGTAAATTAACTGAATCATGAGTTACATGTGTCGCGAGTAATTCAACTGAAGGTGCTTACTTGATTACTTTTTGTTGAATTTCACGACAAAATTAAGTTATGCAGATTTTGTGTTCATAATGATTATTACTTTTGATTATTATTATATTATTATTTAATTTTGTTTTGACATCTAATTTTAACACGGCAGCCTATCAACCTAGCTTAGCAAATATAATAAAAAATAATAGGAATGCTTTTCATCTGGTCGTGTATACTGTACATACAAAGTATTTGAAACTGAGAGTAAAAATAAAGAATCGTCTGATAAAATTGTGCACTATATATATATATATATATATATATATATATATATATATATATATATATATATATATATATATATATATATATATATATATATATATATATATATATATATATATATATATATATATATATATATATATATATATATATATATATATATATATATATATATATATGAAGGTTATGAAGCCAGGAGATGTCAATACAGTCGAGAAAGTTTTTTAAGTTCGCTTTATAGTAGTGGCAATCTATTTGTATATATATATATAAACTCGCAACAGTTATCGAGTGCAGACATGGTCATGTGCAACATTAAGTTGTTTTTTTGCGACACAAGTTGCACTAAAAAGCTATGTTTGACCTTTAATTGAAAATTATTTTCACATTTTTTAGGTTTGCAAAGTAAAAAGTATTGCCGGTACATATTATTCAATGAAATTCTGAAAAGCACACAAGAATTGATATTTAAAAACATAAAGCTGAACAACAAAAAGAGTGTTGATAAATAAATTATCTGAAAAGAAATAAGGTGCAAATAATTGTCCAAAACACTTACGTTGGCACTGTCGATGAGAATGCCACCGAAAATCACCACAAAGATGCATAAGAAACTCTTCATCTTCTTGCTCAAATACCAACCAACATGAGATTGACTGTGGAAAGACTAACTGTGCTCTTACTTTTATAATCACTGTGGGAGGAGTTTCTGTGATGCCAAATTACCTGCTAGTTGACATTCAGCTGTTGGTCCTTGACACTCTTTCCGACAAGCTATTGAGAAAGTAAAATATTTGGATGAGTGTGGGGTTTAATTGGGAAACTCATGATTCGACACAATTGATATGTTTTCAATAAGAGTTTGTCGCGAGCTCTTGTTATTCGAAACTATATTTAGTTTACAAACAAAATGCATCCACGAAAGCAAAAATTGAATTTTACGATGCTATAGTAGATTTTATACAATAACCTGTTTACTATGCGCATATATTCTCATTGGTTGTTGGCCATGATCTATTAGAGGACAGACGCATGGCTCACGTCAGATCACGTCAGCCGACTGCTTTTATCTTTTTTCATGCTCCAAAAATCGCCAAAGAGCTAATAAGCCTTTTGAATGGTTTGTTTTCAATTTTTATTGTTTAAAACAAATAGATTCCATTTTGCCGTTGTCTGTTCAGTTATATAAGACGTACAGAGGACGTCAAAACGTGGTAAGAACATGTGACCCACTCGACTATCGTCTCGATGGCCACTTTTTTGTTCTTACCGCGTTCTGACGTCATCTGTGCATCTAAACTGAACAGACAACGGCAAAATGGAATCTATTTGTTAAATATGATTCAAAATCATATGATTACTTGTTTATTATATCCATTGAAAAATTACAATGTTGTCAATATTATCAAAATGTTTTAGTTTTTCTGTATGTTTTTCTGTATAAGCTGTACGACAAAAACTAATTCTTGAGAATACTCTATCATAGAGACGAATTCATATTTTAATAAGAAAACTACTTGAAAGTAACTGAAAGCAACCATAAACATTGACTTTATTTGATAAAAGTACAAGTACGTACCGTGCCAATGTGATTCGTACACTTTGGACTCATTGACGCCTTAAAAACATCTGTTTCATTGCAGAACAATTGAACATTTTTCCTTTTGATAGCGTAGCACAAATAGTTGCACTCCTCTCGACCAATCAGAATGCAGTAATTTTGTTATGCATATTATTAATTCGATAGTAATTATTTATGTTCAATTACCATGACCCATCATGAGTCAATAGGAGTATTTTGAATGAACAGATTTAGCTCATTCGTGAGATTTCCTGTTCAACACTCGAAATAAATTTCATATTTCCGCACATTCATGTATTATTATGTATAAATTTTAGATTTTTCGAAATTGATAATTTTTTAAATGTTATATTATCTACTATATATTAACTATGTATACTTCACAAAAAGTACATATTAAAAAGTAAAATTGAAATTTCGTCGTTCCGATTTATAAAACTTATGGTTTTCGAAGCCAAGCGCTATTGAAGGCAGCGATGTCAGTACAAAATTCATTGCATTTTGAGTCACTGAAGAGAATCGAACCCGCCACCTTCTATTCTCGATTTGGTGATATTTTCTGTATTTTTTGTAACGAATTCGGAGGACAATAATCATAATAAAATCATATTGATTTTTATTGCTATTTGAGATATCGAGATAGATTTTTATCAATATAATATGAATTGATGTATTACAATAATTAACAACTTTCTATTTTTATTGTTTTATGATTTTTATATTCTAGCTGGGCGTTGTTAATGAATTAATTCCAAATACGAAGAAGAAAAGGAGAAATAAAAAGATAAGAAACCAACAAAGGCGACAAAGATGATGTTTAGTTTTCTCGAAAGATCAGTTTGTTTTTTATTTTGAAAATCGTAATTTGCAATTCCCAACCCTTATAATCAAAAACTTTCGGAGACAGTGCCCACGCAGTACTTCACTTTCACTTAGACGCCGGCTGAATAATCTCTTTACTTTTCTTTTGATATTTTTATAACAGTGACGTAGCAGGCGGGCAGGGGGGCATGAGTTTATTTATTAAATTAAAGTGAAACTGAACCGATTAACTACAGCTGCAGGTATTTTAATAGGCCTGTAGTCTATCGAATTTGATTTCATCTGCATGAAACTGCTTGAAATTAAGGCACGAAACAGTAAATACGTTACGATCTCATTGCCAGTTGGAACCATTGTTTTAAAAACATCTTAAAAACATCTTATTTCATACAGAACAATTGAAATTTTCCCTCTTCGTGTTTTTCGTATTCATGTCAAAATATTTACACGAAATTTTCAATTGATAGCGTAACACAAGTAGTTGGAAAAGCAAAAAAACAAAACAAAAAATAGACCGCCATTTTGAATAATTTAATGTTATGATTAGAATGCAGTAATTTTGTCATGCATATAATAAACAATATTATTAAATAAATACAAAAATATATACAAAAGATAAATATGAAAGAGATTGTGCGCAGAAGTCAAAGTATAGCATTGGCTGTCGAGTTAACGACTCGTGCAGCCTTCATAATTCAGGAATCGTCCTCAGTTTCGCAGACTTTTGTTCGACCTTCATAAATGTGTAGTTTTTAAGCACTAACGGAGTCTTAAAAACCGTGGAGTAAATTCATATCTCCAAGCGGCCATAATGTTCTATTTACTATGTTGAAATCTGTGAAATAGACGTGATGATAATTATACAAAGCAGGGCCAAGGAAGGTGTTTCAGGTTAGGGAACCCTGTTGGGTGTCCGTGGGCATGCTCCCCCTGAAATTTTTTTATTTCTAACTCTCTGAAATGCGATTTCCTGCATTTTGGGGTCAGTTTTACAACAAAATATTATGAACATAAGCAACATAATTTTAGTGTACATAATTTTATGTAAGGACATCCTATAGCGAGAACACCGGGAAGCGCGCAAGCTTTATATATACTAAAGCATTGGTGATGCATAACTTTTGCAATAACTGCGAGGTTCTAGTGGCGCTTTCGCATCAGTAGCGTTAACTGTAAAATTAATCTTAGTTAACTTAGCAACTTCAGTCCTTGTATCTTGCGAGTCTTGCCGTGATACTGGGACAAAGAAAGATTGAATCTTCCTCTGCGCCATACGTCTGCGCTAACTTGCAGCGGAAAACTCGTGCTTTCACATCTAATTTTTAGGGAGGCTCAGCCCCCTGCTTCTGGCGATTAGGAGGCGCTGGTCCCCCTTGACCCCTGGTTCCTACGGCCATGATACAAAGGTTCTTTTTAACACCAGAAACTGTGCAAGAAGATGAATGTTAGGCAAGCAACTCTGGTTATAAACAAAAGAAGGCCCTGGGTACACAGTAAACGCACTGAGTTGGATTTTTTTGTCATAATTTAGGATTGCATTTGATGTAAAAGTGTGCTATCGACTGTGGGAAGAATCATGTGCAGGTACTTGAAACTAAAAAATATTTACTGTTTGCTTTGAAAAGTTAAAAATATCCTTTCCTCTAGTAACTATGACATATCCTCTCATTCCAAGGATGGCTATCTGTTCCACTTGAAATTCAATTTGGATCTTCAAGTACATTATCAATATGTATTATGTATGAACATTGCGTATACGCGGTTTCCTTAGCAATGTTGTGGAAATAATATGAAAAAGAGAAACAGGAGAAATTCAATATGTCGAAAACTACAATTAAGTAAGAGTACTTATTTTCATAGACGAAGTTTCGGATGATGTGCTCTGCATCTGACCTGGAGAAGGACACATCGTCCGAAACGTCGTCTATAAAAATACGTAAGTACTCTTACTTTTCGACATATTGAAGTTCTCTTATTTCTCGTTTTCATATTATATTTATATCCGATCAGAAAAACGCTAGATAGTCAAAATCATGTTGGTGTAATCTAATAACGAATACAAAATAAGGGGCCGATTGCATGAAGCGAGTTGGCCCGATTAACCAAGTTGGCCTGCTTCGTATATTTATTTCTTTTTTCAAAATTTAGGTTACATGGCAACCTACAATCGTTGCAGAAATTGTTGGGACACATGTGCTGTACAACGGTATTTACCCCCTCCACCCCCCTTACAATGTTGATTTTATCACAAATAAACTCTGTCGTGGGGCCTGAACAAGGTTGAATCTACTGCAGAATGAAACAACATTGAACAGGGGGGAAGGGGGCATCATGGAATTTGTTTAAATTGTTATTTCAGGAGATTTAGTTGTCTAATCGAGATTTCAAAAAGTGTCCCAACTAATTTCTGCAACGATTGTCCGAAAAATGAGCGACAACGTCGTCTGTTTCATGCGGTGAGGGTTGCCTTAAATTGTTACGGATCAGCCTCTTCATATTTAGGATGCTCATTTTGACATAACAACGTGCAAGAATGCCATGCTCGTACGTTTACATACTGTACATTTGCAAATAAAATGATTGTCTCTCTTGGGACTAAGTATGTTGCGTATAAATATCGCATGTTTGCTGTTAATTTTTCTTCTACTATGGATTTAATCGCGGCGTATGAAAGTGACAGTTCTTCGTCCCAATGTGAAACAGAAGAAATAGGTCGTCGAGAAGTTAGACAAGTTTACCTGGTGACATATAGTCAGGCAGACACGAAAATATTTACCAATAGAGAGTCGTTTGCCGCTGCAGTAATCGCTTCATTTCGGGCTCCATCGGCCTCCGTGTTGCACTGGTGTTGCTCGCAGGAGTCTCATAAATCATCAGGAGTTATAGGTTAGATATTGCCTAAGATATTGATGAAAGAGCGAACAACCTTTTCAGATATGTATTTGTATCTCATTTTGCCAACGTCTAACAAACCATGAATATATGCAGCTAATCGGTGACAGTCAACAACAGTCAACCACAGTCAACCACAGTCGACCACAGTCAACCGTGTTAACTTATATAAAACAACTGAATAAGTTAATTAATTTAAATGAATTGGTTTACTGTGGTTGACTGTGGTTGACTATGGTTGACTGTGGTGTATTGTGTCCTTTACATATCAAAAAATGTGAATAGTGAACATAGTGTAGTTCATTAAGACCTAGAAATGTGTTAATCTATTTTTGTTTGATATATGAATATATTAGAACTGACGGCTTGTGAAATTATATGTAATATATATGTGGAGATATGCATCAAGCCTATATACCTCAGAAAAATTATCTGAGTCCCTGACGGGAATCGAACCCGTAACCTTCTGATTGCCGGTGAGACGCTCTAACCATTGAGCCACACGAACTCATATGGAGAGCGAAGGTTAATTAATGGTCCGATGTAATATGTGACCATTAGTTAAACTTCGCTCTCCATCTGAGTTCGTGTGGCTCAATGGTTAGAGCATCTCACCGGAAATCAGAAGGTTACGGGTTCGATTCCCGTCAGGGACTCAGAATTTGTTTCTGAGGTATATAGGCTTGATAAATATATATATATATATATATATATATATATATATATATATATATATATATATATATATATATATATATATATATATAATTTTTGTCTAAGTTTACTTTTCTTCAGTTGTTTTTCGCTACTTGCCGTTGTCGCTAATATGTCTTCATTTTTGGCAAGAATCTCGCGCTATGCTTGAATTTGGTAGCAAGGTAGCCATGCCGACGTACAGTTAGCACGTGGTGTTTGCATCACCAAAGTTAAGCCCGGTCTGACGGGGTTCGTATTCGGATGGGTGACCGCCGGGGACTCATGTGAGTAGAGTTGGTGTTGGTTTCTCCTGTACCTCCGAGGGCTTTTTCATGTTTTCTGCTGCCACAGACAGTTGTTGGAGACATCAATAAAATTATGAATATTAAGATACCTCCCACGCTTAGCGCGCATGCAAACAAAAACGAAGGTTACATGGTTTCAATATTTTATTCGCCTTCCTTTACTACAAATTATTTGCTTAATTCTTTTAGGCATGCTGTCTATGGTCTTGTTAATGTAATCAGTTGAAGTGTCGAAAATAGTCGATCTCACTCGCACGACAAAATTGTCCCATGTTTCTTTGTTGATGCATTTCTCTTTCGCATCCTCTCGTAGCCTTCTTTTCACGACGTGAAATAGGTTCTCTATGGGGTTTAAATCCGGTGATCGTGGCGGGATTTTCTTTAGGTCAATACCGAGTTCACGGAGGGCTTTCATAGCCTTGGCTGAAGTTTGTGAAGGGTCATTGTCCATGACGAAAATTTTTTTAGAACGACAGGTTTTTCCAAGTCGTCGAAACATGGTGGGAAATGTCCTTCTAATGAGATCGGAAAAATAACATCCCGACATCTTTTCATATTTTTCCGCCAAAATAACGCCCTTTCTTGGCGCTATTGCCACCATTAAGTGCAATCTTTTGCCGCCAGCCAAATCTTTAGATCCTTTAGCTGTCAAGGAAAGACCTTCGCCTTTTTTGCGCCACAATCTTGCTCTTGGGGTAATCGCTTCCCTTAGAGGATTACTCTTGTGTATAAAGGAGACACCATCCAAGTAAAAAGCCACATCGGTTGTCCAGTAAGACGAGCTTAATCTTGACGCTGCTCTTCCATATTTGAGCCTTTGGTGGTGATCTTTTTCACTGAGAAGTCCTTTTTTACGAGTTTAACGGAATTTATAGCCCAGTTTATTGAGATAGGAGACGAAAGTTCTGTATTTAGCTTTTGTGCAGTCAATACCACTATTTTCAACAACGTTCATGGCCGTAAAGTTAGGATCGATAAAACGAAGCTGTGATACGGAACGAGAAAGTTTCCTTTGGTCACGGCACGTCAGTACGCACGGACGTCCACGTCTTTTCGATGCCTTGGTTTGATTGTGCTTTCTTACCGTTTCCTCTTTCAAAATTCGCGAAACACTCGACTTCGATATTTGAACCTTAGCAGCAATTTGCCGACATGAGTAACCTTTCTCTTTTTGCAAAAACATAGCTAAAGCTCGTTTCCTTGCGCAGATACGCTGAATGAACACCATTCTTATAGAATATCTCAACAACTAGGATCCGTTCATTAAGTCATTCATGACGTCACGTAATTTTACGCATGCGCAATATGGTAAGCTTTGCATATTTAACTGCAACAAATGCCGCTTCTAATTAAATACCTCTAATGAAATTGCAGAACAGAACGCTAAATGGCGCCTATAGCGCTGAACGTTCCTCGGACAATCGTTGCAGAAATTGTTGGGACACATGTGCTGTACAACGGTATTTACCCCCTCCACCCCCCTTACAATGTTGATTTTATCACAAATAAACTCTGTCGTGGGGCCTGAACAAGGTTGAATCTACTGCAGAATGAAACAACATTGAACAGGGGGGAAGGGGGCATCATGGAATTTGTTTAAATTGTTATTTCAGGAGATTTAGTTGTCTAATCGAGATTTCAAAAAGTGTCCCAACTAATTTCTGCAACGATTGTCCGAAAAATGAGCGACAACGTCGTCTGTTTCATGCGGTGAGGGTTGCCTTAAATTGTTACGGATCAGCCTCTTCATATTTAGGATGCTCATTTTGACATAACAACGTGCAAGAATGCCATGCTCGTACGTTTACATACTGTACATTTGCAAATAAAATGATTGTCTCTCTTGGGACTAAGTATGTTGCGTATAAATATCGCATGTTTGCTGTTAATTTTTCTTCTACTATGGATTTAATCGCGGCGTATGAAAGTGACAGTTCTTCGTCCCAATGTGAAACAGAAGAAATAGGTCGTCGGGAAGTTAGACAAGTTTACCTGGTGACATATAGTCAGGCAGACACGAAAATATTTACCAATAGAGAGTCGTTTGCCGCTGCAGTAATCGCTTCATTTCGGGCTCCATCGGCCTCCGTGTTGCACTGGTGTTGCTCGCAGGAGTCTCATAAATCATCAGGAGTTATAGGTTAGATATTGCCTAAGATATTGATGAAAGAGCGAACAACCTTTTCAGATATGTATTTGTATCTCATTTTGCCAACGTCTAACAAACCATGAATATATGCAGCTAATCGGTGACAGTCAACCACAGTCAACCACAGTCAACCACAGTCGACCACAGTCAACCGTGTTAACTTATATAAAACAACTGAATAAGTTAATTAATTTAAATGAATTGGTTTACTGTGGTTGACTGTGGTTGACTATGGTTGACTGTGGTTGACTGTGGTGTATTGTGTCCTTTACATATCAAAAAATGTGAATAGTGAACATAGTGTAGTTCATTAAGACCTAGAAATGTGTTAATCTATTTTTGTTTGATATATGAATATATTAGAACTGACGGCTTGTGAAATTATATGTAATATATATGTGGAGATATGCATCAAGCCTATATACCTCAGAAAAATTATCTGAGTCCCTGACGGGAATCGAACCCGTAACCTTCTGATTGCCGGTGAGACGCTCTAACCATTGAGCCACACGAACTCATATGGAGAGCGAAGGTTAATTAATGGTCCGATGTAATATGTGACCATTAGTTAAACTTCGCTCTCCATCTGAGTTCGTGTGGCTCAATGGTTAGAGCATGTCACCGGAAATCAGAAGGTTACGGGTTCGATTCCCGTCAGGGACTCAGAATTTGTTTCTGAGGTATATAGGCTTGATAAATATATATATATATATATATATATATATATATATATATATATATATATATATAATTTTTGTCTAAGTTTACTTTTCTTCAGTTGTTTTTCGCTACTTGCCGTTGTCGCTAATATGTCTTCATTTTTGGCAAGAATCTCGCGCTATGCTTGAATTTGGTAGCAAGGTAGCCATGCCGACGTACAGTTAGCACGTGGTGTTTGCATCACCAAAGTTAAGCCCGGTCTGACGGGGTTCGTATTCGGATGGGTGACCGCCGGGGACTCATGTGAGTAGAGTTGGTGTTGGTTTCTCCTGTACCTCCGAGGGCTTTTTCATGTTTTCTGCTGCCACAGACAGTTGTTGGAGACATCAATAAAATTATGAATATTAAGATACCTCCCACGCTTAGCGCGCATACAAACAAAAACGAAGGTTACATGGTTTCAATATTTTATTCGCCTTCCTTTACTACAAATTATTTGCTTAATTCTTTTAGGCATGCTGTCTATGGTCTTGTTAATGTAATCAGTTGAAGTGTCGAAAATAGTCGATCTCACTCGCACGACAAAATTGTCCCATGTTTCTTTGTTGATGCATTTCTCTTTCGCATCCTCTCGTAGCCTTCTTTTCACGACGTGAAATAGGTTCTCTATGGGGTTTAAATCCGGTGATCGTGGCGGGATTTTCTTTAGGTCAATACCGAGTTCACGGAGGGCTTTCATAGCCTTGGCTGAAGTAGTAGTATAGTAAGTAGGGCTGCGAGCTCATTCGACCTCAACCGTGAATATAAATACCAAAACATCACCAAATTTGTGCCAAGTCGCGACTCGACAAATTTGGCGATGTTTTGGTGTTTATATTCACGATTGACGTCGAATAAGCTCGCAGCCCTACTTACTATACTACTACAGCGATCGTTAGTCAATCTAGACATCCCTCCCACGTTTTCTACTAAATTGATGTCAAACACACGCGAGACAACACCAAATCACTATTTTAACGAAATACGACACGTCTCGTCAAAATTTAGAAAAAGTTTTGTGTCGTCATTTTCGCATTTGTGTTTGACAAACTATGACTGACGCGCTCTACCATTGTTTCAATTCATGCGCGAAAAAAAAGCCACTAGATTTTGATTCTAGTGACGATGTTTAATAAATTTCAGCGGGAAAGCCAGTCTAGTGGTAGTGTTAAATAGATTTCATATGCGAGTGCTGTACCTGCTATACGAATCGAGGTCACCTGTCGATGTTGCTAACAACAACATTCCATTACGAATAGCAACTACGACTTTTTAAAAAAATATTTTCACTTTTAAAAAATGTTTTCACTTTGAAAAAATATTTTCGTTTTAAAATATTTTTTTCAAAAAGTTGTGGTTGCTATTCGCAATGGAATGTTGTTGTTAGCAACACACCACATGCAACCACCTGCTGTCGTGCTGACTATGAGAGAAGAATCACAGTGTTTGAAGAAGGAGTGAGGACCACCATGCTAAGACTGTCTAACTTTGAGCGTACTCGTTAAATCGTACACTATAAATATCGTGAATAAAAAACTGTTGTGTGAATGAGCTAGCGCGGTTGTTATGAGACCACCTGCTAGCATGCAAATTAGTCCACCCGCTCACTATTTTCAGTGTTTGTCGCACTTCTGAAATGGTGGTTGTACACATATTTAGACGTTGTGATTCCTCCCGACAACAAGCCCAAGAAAGGCACGCTCGGCGTCATAATCGCAACAATGCTCTCAACGTCTTTTTTTAATAACGGGTCTTTTTGCAACTCGTCGTTTAGTTCATCAGGATTTTCAATAGCGTTCAACCCGTTTAGTAAGCTAGCGAATTTGCTGATTAGCAAGTCAGTGAGAAAAGCGTTTGCGATTTCCATTCTCTTCAACTCGTATTGGCGCCATATCTTGTCGATAACCTTTGCGGACGCTTTTTTAATATACGCCTCAGATTGGCTCACCACACCATCGCCAGACAGTCTAATTAGTTCAGATCTCCTAACGTCAATGTTGTCTTCCACAGTCGAAGTGTCAGCGGTCTCCTCAACTAGTTCCTCAATTGTAGGATCTTCGTCGCTTTTGCGTTTCACCATCACGTTACTACTTATACCTATATTTTATTGCGGAATAACAACTTCGTGACTGTATGGATAGCGCAGTGAGATTTCGAGTCTAGCGTACTTGTTATTTTTTAATGCGGTCACAATCGCCGACGCTTCCTCTTTGCTAATGTTTCCGAGATAGTCGTCAATAACAACCTTCATATCACTTCTGCTCGGACAGTAAAAGCAAACGAGCTTACTAATGTTTTCTCTATACGGTTTTGCGATCGACGTCAGTTGTTGTGTGATGACAATAACGCTTAACATAAAATGTCGCGCACTAAAAGCTAAGTTGACCAATTGACTAGTCCTATTCTTAACGTCCTGTCCACTCGCACAGTCGTCCAACACAATCAGAGTGTTAGTACCTTTAAAAACGTTAGTCACACACTTGAGAACAGCGTCGACACTGTCTTGTGCACAGTCTATCGCTAACACATCAGGGTCACACACATATTTCCAATCTTGATACGCTTTATTCCACTCGAAAGTAGGACAAATCAACACAATGTAGTCAAACTTACCGCGATACTCAGACTCTAGTGTGTTGAGTAAATAATGTGTCTTACCACAAGCTGTCATCCCAACAATTAGCGCATTAAACGGAGTTTCCATTAAATTACGCTTGATTTAATACTGGATTGATTGCAGCCCATTGTTCATAAAGTTGACCAACCCATCACTTATCACAAACACCCTACACATGACATTTGCAGTCGTCGCTTTTTTAGTGATCTCAAGAAGCACACCGGATTGTGTGTTTACAATGTTCTTGCCAGTGGCGACATTGCGATTATCTTGAACACTCCTCAAGTCGATGACTAACGCAAAGCCATCTTTATAGAACTTCTGTATGGTCATGAACTGAGCGTGTTCTTCACCCAACCCAAACAGTCGTTTCGCTTCTGCGTAGAACTTCGACTTTGGGATGCCTTGTGAGTACACACTATTTGGCACACCTTCAATTGTGACTCTAACACTCTCAATATTTGGGTAAAGAAACTCCTCGCTGTCCGCTCGCACCTTATTCGTGAATAGCAACACAATCGCCTTCATGCTTTTTCTTGGAAGATTAATGTTTTCATTCACAATGGTCGTGCCTTTGTTCCATTCGGTGGTTTTCATCAACGTGATGTGTTCGTATGACAAACTACGACCACTTGCATAGCCTGACGTTATTTCATCAGCAAGCTCCTGATTATCGATCGTTTCGTACTCAAGCTCGAGGTTCTCCAGAGTGTACCCACCCACAGCGCTACCGGATTGCGCCACCATGATGTCTGTGGCCTTCGGAAGTGTGATCACATACTGCAAATTGTTGTTCATGCTAAAAGGAGCGTACAATCCATGGTCATTCATGATCTTGCCGAGCTTTATCCGCTGTTTCGTTCCAATCACACCAAACATCAACGCGTCACTAACTTTAGCGACGTTCCCACTTGTCGCACCACTGTCATCCTTAGAAACTAGCTTTCTCAAGTTCTCACCACCAATACCATAATCAATCATTTGGTCTCGCGCAGTAACACTCTCCCAAAGGTCACGATAAACACCAGTGTAATTTTCCCCACTGTTGTCATACACAGCTTCTCCAGCTAGTCTCACAACAAGTTTCTCAACCAACAACTTGCTCACATTGTTCAAGAACCAGCTTTTGGCGTTTGCATTCTTAAAGTCGAACACTAGACCCAACGACCCAGGCACCAAACAGCTGCTAACCTTAAGCTTTGGTATATCAATGTAAAGTTCCTCACCAGGACTGACCTTATTAGGGTTCAACGTGATCACATGCTGTGTTCTCACCCCTTTTATGACACCCATAGTCGCTCGTCTAAAACCGGGGCTCAACTCTGCTGACGTGACGTTCATATACTTTACATATGTTTTATCATCTTCGAAGCTGAGACCCTCGAAGCTGAGACTACCGTTTTAGCTTGTAATAATCATAGGCAAACCACGCAAGTACCACCGCGAGTACCCACAGATTTTGAGCCAACCATGCGAGACCCTTCGCACCCAACGTCAACGCATTGTAAACTAAATTAGCCAACCCAACAGCCCATGGACCCATCTTCGTTATCGCGTTCTTAACAGCCTGTGCGAATGACCTCGTGGTCATAGCGCCTTTCATAACAGCAGACCTCCCAGCGATAATAATAGTTGTTATAATCCCAGCCACTGAAATTGCCACAGCGCTCAACCCAACCATATTTTCTTTAGCCCATTCCTTGAATCTCTGAAACCTGTCAATGTCGACTTCCTGCTGCTCTCTAACCTCTTCTATTTCTCGCTGTCCTAAAGTTCTATCTCGCGCTTCTTCAAGCCCTACAATACGTTCTCTCAATCCAAGGATAATGCTTTCGTCGTCCTCGCCGTCTAGTTTGTCTGATGTTGTATTTATCGCTTCTTGAAAGTGGTCTGCTTGTATTTGCAGTGTGCCACCATCACCTACTCTCGATTCGCGCAACACACTATCGCTTGGATTAAGCACACCATTCAGCTCGCGGTTTTCGTTTTGTGATAGCCCACGTATGTCATCGTGACCCACTCTTGTTTCAATTACTGGGAAGTCATCTGAGGTCGCTTCTGTTGTGACGGCTGTTGTTTCCGCACTCTCAGGGATTTGACCAATTAACTGTTTGAACTGCTCAATAGCCTTTTTATTATTGTTGTCTTTACTGTAGATCAAACCTTTTTTCCCAGGTATTAGAACTCGTTTGGGTGTCTCATATTTACCATCTTTACCCACCGGTTTGAAAAGAATAGTCCCCGAGTCCGCCACGTACGACCTGTTGACTATACTCCTTGACGCGTCATCTTGACCGAGTCTTTTTTTATACAACCTACGTATTTTCTTATTTATTAGCTTGGCTCTTTTTACTTGATTTTTTACTATCTCTTTGTTGAGTGCATTTAGCTCATCAACTCTCCTATAAAGCCCGTCCGACTTCTCTCCAAAAGCTACATTGAAACTTATGTCTTTGACGTCACCATATGACCCCTGCTTGACGAACTCCACTGTTTGGACTTCTGTGTTGGTTCCCCTTATTGTCACCGTCTTACCATCATCAGTGTCGATAAATGACGTCTCTTTTTCTCGAAACCTTCTCTCTTGCTCATCCTGAAATCTGTCTATTCTCTCAGACAATTTATCGTACTCGACACGCTCGATGTGTGACATGCCACCGCTGGGGTATTTATCATCAAGTAAGTTGTAAGCTTTAGTGGTACTTTCAAGTTCGGCGTTTAATTGATCATCAGTGTAAGCTCTACCAAGTTCTCCATCTCAATCTCGTCAAAACCTTCCCCACCTTCAGCCATATTACATTAGCTCACATTTTGAACGTCACTTTCTGGTGTCCATGAATCACATTTGCTTTTAGTTTAAATAATTGTACGCAAGCCACGCGAATGTCACCGCAAACACCCACAGATTTTGAGCTAACCAAGCGAGACCCTTTGCACCTGTCACCAGCGCGTCGTAAACTAAGTTAGCTAATCCAACAGCCCATGGACCCATCTCAGCTATCGCGTTTTTAACAGCCTGTGCGAACGACCTCGTGACCATAGCGCCTTTCATAACATTAGACCTCCCAGCGATAATAATGGTTGTTATAATCGCAGCTACTGAAATCGCTAAAGCACTCAACCCAACCATGTTTTCTCTAGCCCATTTCTTGAACTTCTGCAATCTGTTAATATCGACTTCCTGTTGCTCTCTAACCTCCTCTATTTGTCGCTGTTCAATAACCATGTCTCTAGCTTTTCTAAGTCCAATCACTCTTTCAGCTAGATTGACGAACTCCTCATTCTCCGCGGTCGTGAGGTCTTTCCCCTCAAGCTCTGCTATTCTTTTGTTCGCTTCATTTATCAAGTCTCGATAGCGATCTACCTCTATTTGTAACGTACCAGTGTCGCCTATTCTTGACTCAGACATCACACTCTCACTTGGATTGAGTAGCGCGCTCAACTCACGGTTCTCGATTGGTGTTAGTTCAGGTATGTTGACGTACTCTGCGTGTGTGGTGTCTAACAATGGCGCACTCCTCGCGACGTCTTCGTAGTCTTTTGCGTTGTTATTAATCCGCGTCTCAATATCTCTAAAGGCCTCCTCCATGTGTTGACGCGTTCTTCTACCACGTTCACGAGCCAGCCCACTTCTCACTTTAGTTAGTCTAACTCTCTCACCGACTGCGACGTCTGGGTCACCCCAAGCTAGCTCACTGTCTTGGGTGGCTTTCTCAAGACTACGCTCTAGTTCATCGTCAGTGACATCTTTGTATTCATCAGAGCCCTCCGTCTCGAGGTCGTCGAAGCCACTCTCAGCCATATTACATTAGCTCACATTTTGAATGTCGCTTTCTGGTATCCACGAATTATGTTTGCTCTCATAACCCAACCATTTGACCAGCGCCATCTTCTTCCCTCTGACTTTCTTTCTTTTCAACACCTTTTCAACTCTGTACACATCATCGCCGTGTTTCCTATTGACCAGCGATAATTCCTGTTCATAAAATTTACCAATAATCTGTTCACCGCTTATATCCTCAATTTCGTACACATTCGGATCGCCACGAATAACCTTTACCACTTTAAACAGCTCTTCAGTGAAGTTGGCTTCATAGCCCTTTGTGAACACACTCTTGTATTTACTAATTCTCACCGATTGACCAACTCTAAACTTTGGCAATGGGTTGTCTGCAAATTGGTGACCAAACAAAGTGGTCCAAACTTCACCCTCATTTGACTTATTGACATCCTTCGGCTTCATCATAATACTGCGGTTCACATTGCTATTGTAATTGCTCACAAACTGGTCGAGACCCCCAATCCATTTGTAAGTTCCACGGGTGTAAAAGTACTTCCACATAATGCTCTTCAGACTTCTGTTAAAACGCTCAACAACAGCAGCCTTTTTATCGCTCTTAGTGCTGAAATATTTAACGTCATGTTCTTTCAACAAACTCTTCACCCCAACATTGTAGAACTCAAGTCCATCATCAAATTGCGCTAACTTAGGCGTGGTCCCAAACCGATCTTTAAAGTCGTTCAATAGCTCTCCAACAGCCTTAGTCATGTTCTTAGTGTCTTTTCTATAGACTGCAATACCAAAAGCGTATCTACTCAATATTTCAATGCCTGTTAGTATCCAATAATACCCCCCATTCTGTTTTGAGTACTTACTCATGTCCACTAAGTCCATTTGAAGCTCTTCACCAAGAAATCCGACGAGGGTAGCACGGAATTTATGTCTTCTCACGATGGGTTTGTACCTAGTGTAAGTGTCCTGCGCTGTCAACCATTCTTTCACTGTTTTTCTAGTTATTTTCAATCCGTCTCCCAATGCACTTTGATACAACCTCTCTACACCACTGTACCCCGTCTTAGGATTATAATAGATGTCTCGCAACCCTTGTTCTGTCTCCACACCGAGTTCCATATAATTCACACAATATACAGTTCCAATAGCACCGCGCCAATTTTGAGATTGTCGTTATTTGGTTTGACACGAAACGTCATACTTGAGTAAACACCTTTTTTAACACTCACCTTAGACTCAATGTCCACATGACGTTGCACTGACCCCTTCAAAGACTGTTCGGTGGGTATTGGCAACGTTGTGATCACATCGCTACGCTTTCCATCAATACCTACATTGCTATCCGTCTCAACAACGTCACACGAAACTTCTATGTACTTCAGACCTCTGTACATGTCGACCTCGTTTGGGCTAGTGTGCCACTGTGAGTCATTCTGAATCACCTCACCTCTCGCGAAACCAAGTAGAGGCCCAATGGTGTCTAACACAGCTGAGCTACTAACCTTGACCCTACATTTGCCTGTGGGCGCCAGTTTCTCTATCTCAAGACTCACCTTACGCTCGTTAGACTCATGTTTCAAGACTTTAACCAATGCGTCGAAGCTGAAGCACCCTTCACCCACTTTAATCTTTTTAAAAGAGCCAACCCTAGAGTCATCCAGCGTGAAGACCTGAATGCTGTCGTCATTTGTTGTGTTATGGTAGTCCCAAAACACAGTAGCTGTCTTGACCACAATGCATGGGTTATCATGTATAACCATCATCGCGTTGTCAAAGGACACAACTTTTTCCGCACCTTCAATGAGTACTGTCAACTTTCGCGTCATGTATAACATACAGTATATTATATGCAGAAAGCCCTTCATAACTACTATGGGAAGTACTACAAACGTGCGATGGTTAACACGTCGAAGGCTACACACGACGCAAAGGCAGACCTCATCGAAAAGTACCCCCACGCTACTTTAAGCAAATTCGAGTTCTATCCAAATATTTCACAAGACGGTAAAATCATGAGTGTCGACATATATTTCAGAAACAACGACATCCTCAGCACAGACATAACCAGCGCAACCTTCAAAAATGATAAAAACATGTGGAAGTGGCTACACAATAGTAAGTTCCCAATAATATGGCAAGGTGGTGGAACTATCCAACCACTGCCAAAAGGTCATAAGAACCACTGGGGACTTTGGGATGGTTATCCAACAGAAAATGTGTTAAATTATCCAGTGAATAACTTTAAAGTTTTTGTTAACCAAAATAGCTACTTCATGTCAAAGCTGCCAGTCTTGCGAGTCACCACGTCAAAGACAAAATCAGAGTGGGATGACAGCGAATCTTACTACCGCATTGTGTTTGCGACGTATTGTGCTAGTTTCTGTTGTGGAGTGTCGTTGCAGCATTTATCAGTGTCACAAGAGGTTCACCCTGTGGTCACAAGTGTGATGAGATTTCATTTGTACTTCACCATCAGAAGACTTCTCAGAAGAGTGGAGGGTGGTGAGACAATGAAATCAATAAGTAGAGAATTCAACGCTTCCGAATTGTATGGTAAGATTTCTAAGATTCCCAGAAAACATTATTACCAGAATAAAGTCCTGAGCGATGGCACTTTAGGCGAATCTAGAGTCTTCACACTCAACGACACCCATAACGACTACAAACGATACGTCGCGCGACTCTCAGACGGCTTTACCAACATTGGGCTGCAATATCTAAATCAAAGCATAGAGGCCTTTGTGTACTCCACACTTGGTGCGCAAGCGAGAACACGTGTATCAGTCGTTTGTGGTTCTGCAGGGAGTCTAGAGACCCAACAAGAATTCCGAAAGTTGTTTTCTGACAGTGTTATCAACTATGACGTGTCGACATGGATTCTCAACATGAATAAATCGATTAGAGACACCAACGTTGTCCAAAATCTTGCAGTGTCGCCAAGTACATGGTTGATGCCAAGTAATGTGGTGATTCTCAAGAACAAAATCGCTGGGTACAACAACTTATTAAAGATTGCTACAGAGTCCATGAGATTTGGAGTGAACACTCGCTTGAATGCGACAACACCAACGATTGCGGCTAAAAAAGTCCACCAAGAAAATGTGGTGACTAACTTAGTAACGCCAGCGAGTCTTGCGGCTAAAAAAGTTCACCAAGAAAACGTGGTGGCTAAAAAAGTTTACCAAGAAAACGTGACACCACTTCCTGTGAGAAAAACAGTGGCCACCACCACAAGCGAGTCAGACACGACAACGCTGGCGATAGTGTTAGGGTTCTCAGCGGTATCTGGCTATCTGCTAACCAAATACACCTTGAAGTAGTAATGAGTCTAAACTATGGGTATGAGTCTGACGACCCTCACGATAAAATACTAAAGAGAACGAAAAGACATCTGGACGAAGATCCTAAATTAAGCGCGACCGGTGGAAGGATGTCTGGACTAATAGACATGCAAGGCTCAGCGATAAAAAACGTAGCAGACCCAGTCGATGACTCAGACGCCATCAACAAGAGAGCTCTAGAGCAATTGCTGTCAGGCTACCTCAAGAGTCAGTCCTACAATGTTGTGCTCGACTTCAACGTTAGCACACACGCCTTGAAAAATGTGGAATTTCACACCAATGGTTCAAACAAAGTGAAAGCCATTGGTGAAACAAGTAAATTAGTGCAAAACAACCTAGCTTATGGCCCTATTGTCGGCACCAGCAGTGCGGGCCAAAGTTTTCTGTCACCTGTGTTAACACCAATCCCACTTGAGTCAGGTCTCCATTTTAATTGTCCCAGTATGCAATGGTGTGATCTCTCTATTTTTGTTGTGGTGAGGTTACCTACTCGCACCGCTGGATCAAATTGGGAGACAATTATATCAAACGACGACGGTCAATGGGATAAGTTCATAGGGTACAAGACTGGTATGACTAATGGACTCGCGTATGGTGGTAGCATCCCAGCAATGGAGAGCGTATGCACTGTTCCAAGTGGCGTTGACCTCACAAAAATGCATATGATATCGATACACTGGCAAATGTACAATTCACATGTCAGGGTCAACAACGTCAAGTCAGCCGACTCAGACTTCGTAGCAAACATGAAAAAAATAGGCACACCCTATGGAACAATTTTTGGAATACATCGACCAAGAATACCACTCGCACCTTATGCATACCCATCGTTGATAGAATTCTACGGCGTGAAAATTGTGAGTGGCTACATGACGAACCGAGACATCATAATCATGGGTGGAGAAATGATGAAGGAATATGGTGTAAAGTAAATGGGAGCATGTATTTCGAGACCTCATGAAATATATAAGATAAATAAGACGACTGACCACATGTTCAAAGCTGGTGGATCGTTTGGTCGCGGTGACGTTACTCTCGAGCTCCACGCTGAGATTGGTATGAGGTCTAAAAAGACTTACGGCAAACCTATTATGTTGCCAGAGTCAGACACTGTGGGAGTGGTAGGAGACGTGACCTAAGTTAAAATGGGTTGGCTTAGAAAACTGATTCGTAACATTAGAAACTTTTTCAGACGACGTAGAAAACTGAAGACTAATAAAACACACCTGCTGCATTGGTACACAACAAACCAGATCTATAAAAAACCTGACACCTATGTCGAGTAGTCTTTTTTTTGCGAGGCTATAGTAATGGCAACCAACTCAGTGCAATTATTCGATGGTCACCAAATCACAACGGTTAATCACAACGGTGAAATATGGTTCAAAGCGAAAGAAGTCGCGAGCGCTCTAGGTTATGCTCGACCAAAAGATGCAGTGCACGACCACGTCGAACCTGACTGTAAAATGAAGATGGAACAGACCTCGTTTATCAACGAACTTGGGGTCTACTCATTGACGTTCTCGAGTAAATTGGAGCGCGCGAAACACTTTGGAAGGTGGGTGCACTCAGAAGTCTTACCAAGCGTTAAAAAAAGTTTAGCTGACGTCGGTCTCAAACACAACCAGTTTAAAATGATCACTGAGTTCGATCTTCATACGAAAGTTGTTGGTTTTCTTAGGAAATATTATCCAGAAGCTATTTTGATAGCCGCTTGTGGTGAAAATCAAGACACTTCAAGTAAAAGAATAAATTCGTGGAAAAAAGGTTACCAACGTGGAACGCCTGACTTGATTATTGCCAATGCAAACCGACAGCACAGCGGACTAGTGATTGAGTTCAAGAACCCAGGTGGCACAGGTAAGACATCTGAAGAGCAGGAGTCTCTGCTACTCAGATACAAATCCGCTGGGTACCTAACACTCTTGTGCGACTCATACGACGACGCTATTACCACAGTAGTAAAATATTTCTTTGACGTTGGGTTTCAGTGCTCCCAGTGTTTTCGTAAATTTAAAAATAAATCAGCGTTGAGTAACCATGATAGACGCTATTGTAAAGAGACTTTTTAGACAGTGAGTAATAAGTCGAATTAGCACTCGTTCTCGTTGTTGAGACGACGTTTGAGGTGACAACTGCTCTAACATTTTTAAAAGATATTTTTTAACTTGATAAAGGTGTCTGCGAAGATTTCTCTCTTTATTTCACGAACCCTCTGACCACTGTGTGAAAAAATGTTTCTACGGGAGACATTGGACGCTTCGTGCGACCAATGTCTAAATTTAATAAAGTGGGGTATCCGAGAACACCCCTAATTTTGTGTGGAAGGATGATGACGTCTGCACACTGCTCTGTATTGCTCAGCGCCACCAATGAGTGATGGTCCTGGGTTGTATCTCCAATTGAATGGTGCGTCAACAGTTGTTCCGTAAGTGTCGCGACAAACGGCGCAATACGCTTTTAGAAATGTGATGTCGTCTGCCATTGGGAACAATATGTCGAGCTCACCAATTCTTTTTAAATGCTCCGTTGATATGAGACCACAAATAATGACGTGAATGCCAGCTTTAATGTATTCGCGAATAATTGGGAGTAACCCAGAGTACCAATGGCCTTCATCAATTCCAATGACGTCGTAGCCAGCTATCTCGGAAGAACTCGGAAGGTTGGTGATTAACTTCGCAGGTAAACTGTCTGATCCAACAACAATGGTCTGACGATGTGTGGAGAATGCGTGGTCAGTTCGCCTAGTGTCGCCTGTGTTGTTCATGTAGAGGACTTTGAGCCTTGATTTACTTAACGTGATTAACCTACGAAGAGTCTCTGTTGTTTTTCCTGCAAACATGGGACCAATCACGATTTCTAGTTTACCGGTTTTCTTCATGATTACTATACCTCCAGAGAAATGTTCTCTCCTGTTGCGGCAACTGTTGTTCGTTGTTAAATATCCGCTGGAGCTCTAAGTTTCTAAGATGGGACCTCGAGCTCTCGTGTCTCAAGCGATGCATTGGGTTGTTGGTGACCACACCGCATGGGTGGCAGGTGTACACGTTTTCGTCTCTCGCGAAGTGTCTGTGGGCGGGCGAGAGTACGTGGTCCCTGATATCGTCCACACCTAGTATTTCCTTACACCCAACCTCGCAAACGTGAACGTCGCGGTTCGCGGCGAGATCTAGCCACGCTTTGGCTTTGGTTGGGCATGGTTTCCATATAAGGGTCACTAAGAACACTTGGAGGAAGTTACCGAGTAACGTACCGTTGGACCCACTAGGGTTGCTCAAGTAGACATCACTTGCTAACATAAGGTACTTGAATGATGAGTAACACCACACAGGGATTATGCTAGCTAATCTATCAGCAATCTCCTTGGCTCTATCTTCTCGAAGATCGATCCAAGTGTCGTGAAGATGCCTCGCACAGTCGACCTGGGGGATAGGCTGTTTTATTAACACCTCTTCACATCTGAGGTCGAGCAGATCGTATATTGAAAAGTACTCGTTTAAGACGTTGGGTCCATTGTCGACTCGTGGGGTAGACACACTGACAAAGGCCGTTCTCAGCAAGCGGTCAATAACTTCTTCGCTAACCTCTCGGTCTTGAGTCATTATGTTATACTCTCAGAAAAAAACCCTAATTTTTTAGTGCGTTTGGTCTGGAACTGTGAGATACCTGTGAGGTCATCTGTGAGATACCTGTGAGGTCATCTGTGAGATACCTGTGAGGTCAACTGTGAGTAAGATAACACGTGATAGTGTATTAGATGGTTGAAGACCCACAGACGGCTGTTGAAGCTAAGATCACAGCTGATGTGAAAAGTGTTAAGGTGAAGGACCCAAAGCGTGTCGCTGCTGGTAAAAAGTTGGCTGAGATATCGAAAGCTGCGAAAGAAAAAAAAATGCGCGAAATGATAGTTAGCGAAGAACAGGGTGGTGAGTGGAGCTATGGTTACATTGTCGGAACACTTGGTGTTATCATTGCCGCTGCTTCGTTATGGCACACAATTAGTAGTGAAAAAGAGACACAATTAGAACCTGTGAGTACCACACCAGCACCTGCGTCAGAGAACCACAAAACTCGTCGTCCAGCGTTAGACACATTTGATTCTTGAACAAAACACACGACAATGTATATGGCTGCGATCGATCGAAAAGAACTTATGAACGAACTGTACGACGCGCTACTTGTTACGACTGGTGCTGTGGTAGTGAGTATGATTTCTAAAAGGGCTTTGGGAGAACCATTGGGAACACCAGAGACTGTGAAAGGCACAGTGAAACTTGCTGCAGCTGTTGGTGCAGGAACGCTGTTAGTAAAATGGCTGCAATCAAAAAAGTGGATACCGACAGATCCATTCAAATCAACGTAAGTTAATGGTGAGCGTTGTGGCTGGAGGGATATTTAATGCAGTGGCTTTCGCAGGCGCTGGCTTTATGTTTTCAAAGTTTAATCACACAGGCTATGAAGCTGAGATGAAAAGACACAACCATGCGTTGGAACAGTTAGCCAGTGCGAAAGAAGTGTGGTATGAGAATGAAATCGCCAAGAAAGATAAGATCCAGCGTTTACGGCAAATGCTCTCAGACGCTAACGCTGACATTAATAACACAAACCATGCGTTGGAAGAGCTTAGAAGCGTGATGACTATTCAGTACAGCGGACGAGTGTTCACTGACCTCCCGAGGGTCGCGGATTACTACCAACCGAGTGCGGAAATGGAGGAATACCAATTATTGTTTGTTAGCGCGCTAGGTTTGGGTAGTGGAATAGTGGTGTGGGCGCTAACTCAATAAAAAATGTTGGAGTAGTATAAGAGTGATGGACAAACTTATGAGGCAGATGAGTTATGGCTTGACAATTGACGAGATCGCGAGTGAGACGCAAACTGAGTGTGGAGACACCCTCAGAATTTACTACTGCTCGGATTGTGACGTTGTGAAAAACATGGCCAACTGTGGTGGGTACGCATGTCCAAAGTGTGGCGACACCGAATGGGGTTACACTCAGAGTTACAGCGACATGAGACTCACGCGACTAAAAAGCGTTCACAAACGGTCTTGGTGGATGGGGAGAAGACTACGGGACGTCGTGAAGGGTGAGCACCTTGAGTTGGTAAAAGAGGACTTCTTGAAAGTTGTCAATGTGCTGCACTCATGCAATTTGATCAAGGGTAGAAATGTAAGCAGATACGGGTACTACATTATTAGGTTGTGTCATAGAATACGAGTCAAGACACTCAAGAAGGTGTCAGACCTCAAAGACGGGAAGGTGAAAGACTTGTTCGACGATAATTTGTTTGGGGTGGTGTACCCAAAACTAGGATGGTGTGAAAGTGGCGACAATTATTACGACGAGTGGTTTAGGAAAAAACAAGTGTAGTATATAGAAGCCAATGAGTCGGACTGTGAAAAACCCACTGACAAAAAGACGGGCGTATAAGACGAGTGCAGCCGTTGTCAATTCACTAACAGATAAAGCGACCAACGTTCACGGCTTCTTTAGAGATCAAGAGGGACAACCTGTAGTTGAAGACCTCACACCGTCAACGCATCCGTTAGATCAAGCGTTGTGGCTGGAGGGGTATTTAACGCAGTGGCTTTCGCAGTTGGTGGCTTTATCTCTTCAAGGTTTAACCACTTAGGCTATGAAGCTGAGATGAAAAGACATAACCATGCGTTGGAACAGCTGGCCAGTGCGAAAGAAGTGTGGTATGAAAATGAAGTCGCTAAAAAAGATCAGATTCAGCGTTTGCGACAACAGCTCTCAGATGCTAATCCCAAAACTAGGATGGTGCGAAAGTGGTGACAATTATTACGACGAGTGGTTTAGGAAAAAAAACAAGTGTAGTATATAGAAGCCATGGGTGACGTCACAGAAAACTTACTTGTTAGAAATGGTGCAGCCGTTGTAAATCCACTAACAGGTAGAGCAGTCAACGCTCACGGGCGAGTCTACAATCAACTTGTTAGAGATGGTGTCTTTAGCAACACGACAAATGCCAGCACTATTAACCCACTGACAAACAGGCGAGCTAACATCAGTAGTCGGACGCACACCCGTCTTGTTAGAAACCAGGAAGCGCAACCCACAGTTGAAGACCATAGCCCACGGCTGTTGGATCGAGCACTGAGAGGGTTCACAAGGTCTTATGGAGTCGAGGTAATTGACGACAGAGACATCAATCAGGTAAACGGCAGTAGAAGCGCTGTCATCAACCTCTTGAGACGTGAGTTGGGTGAGACCAATGGAATGAAAGTGGTAGAGACAGTTAAGGTCACTTTTGAGAAAGTCCTAGAGCGTGATAAGACCACGTACAAAACTGCCTACTTTAACAGCGAAACGTTTGTCGTCATTAATGAGCGTGACATCGAGGGTGTTGCCAACCGTGGATCGGAGCAGATTTTAACGCGGATAGCTGGGTGGTTATCTGAGGGGTCTGGATGGACTATCGACAAAATAGACGCACACTACGTTAATGTCGCTATTTACAGACCTTTGCATGGGAGTAGCTACATTGTGTTGCCAAAGGAGCTGCGCAACAGTATGAAGGGCTTGGTAAACGTAAATAACGATGATGACAACGAGTGCTTTAGATGGTGCCACCTCGCACACAAATTTCCTGTTGGAAAAAACTCTGACAGAACGTCAAAGTACGCTAGGCATGTCGGTGAGCTGAACTATGACGGAATTGACTTCCCAGTCACACTCAAAGATTACAACAAGATCGAAAAGGCTAACGAAATTAGCATCAATGTTTTTGGGTATGAAAGTAAGCAGCCATTCCCTGTGTACGTTTCTAAGGAGACGTATCCTGACCATATGGACCTACTGTTGATAACTAATGACGTGGGCAACAAGCATTATGTGTACATTCGCGATTTCGACAAATTCATGTACCGTCAGACAAAGTATAAGGCGAGAAAGCACTTTTGTAGGTGTTGTTTGCAGTGTTTCACCCGTGCGGACGTGCTTGAAAGTCATATTGAAGTGTGTTTGGTCATTAATGGGAAGCAAGCTATTAAAATGCCACAAAAAGGCGCGAGAGTGAAATATGAGAATTTTAGCAGACAATTAAATGTACCATTTGTGGTGTATGCAGACTTCGAGGCTATCACACAGAAGGTGCACACAACAAAGCTGTCAAGCGAGAGTAGCTACACAAATGCTTACCAGAGACACGTTGACTGCGGTTATGGGTATAAATTAGTTTGTTGCTACGACAACGAGTACAGTAAGCCAGTAAAAGTGTATCGCGGTGAAAACGCAGTCAACAAGTTCATTGGGGAGATGTTAGAAATTGTCGAATATTGTAAAGAGACATCTGAGAGTCACTTTAACAAAGAGATGATACTGACTGATGACGATAAACAAAACTTTGACGAGGCTAAGAGTTGCCATATTTGCAGTGTTGAGTACACTGGTGCTGACGTTAGAGTGAGAGACCACTGTCACGTGTCAGGTAAGTACAGAGGGTCTGCGCATCGTGAATGTAATGTGAACTTTAAGTTGACTGACAAAATTCCTGTGATCTTTCATAACTTGCGCGGTTACGATAGTCATTTCATTATGCAGGAGATTGGCAAGTTTGGTCAAGACATAAATGTGATACCGAACAACATGGAGAAGTACATGGCGTTCACGCTTGGAAAAAACTTGGTGTTCTTGGACAGCTTTCAGTTCATGGGTAGCTCTTTGGACAACTTGGTGAAGAACCTACCAAGAGACGCTTTCAAATACACGTCAGAAGTGTTTCGTGACGAGGGGTTGGCACTTATGACAAGAAAGGGGGTCTATCCCTACGATTATATGGACTCCTTTGAAAAATTCGACGAGCGCGAGCTACCCTCCAAAAAAGATTTCTACAGCGTTCTGAACGATGAGCACATCACGGAAGAAATGCACGAGCGCGCCATCGACGTGTGGGACTACTTCGACGTTGAAAGTATGGGTGAGTATCACGACCTGTATTTGAAAAGCGATGTGCTCTTGCTTGCCGACGTTTTTGAGAACTTTAGAAAGACATGCCATCGCGAGTATAAATTAGACCCTTGCCATTATTTCACATCGCCCGGATTGGCTTGGGATGCCATGTTAAAGATGACTGGAGTAGAACTCGAGTTATTGTCCGACATCGACATGTTCCAGTTCGTAGAATTAGGTATGCGTGGTGGTGTGAGCTACATATGCAACAGACATGGTGTGGCGAACAATAAATATATGAAGGGGTACGATAAAGCGCAAGAGTCGAAGTATTTGATGTACCTTGACGCCAACAATTTGTACGGATGGGCGATGAGTCGAAGTCTACCTACAGGTGGCTTCAAGTGGTTGACTGAGAAAGAAATAAAAAAGGTTAATCTACACGACTATCACAACAATAGTGAAAAGGGCCTGCTGCTTGAAGTCGACTTGGAGTATCCAGCCCATTTGCATGACCTACATAACGACTACCCGCTGGCTCCTGAGAAGATGGAAATAACTGTTGACATGTTGTCGGAGTACTGCACAAAAATCAAAAATAAGTTTAATGTGAGTGTTGGTGGTGTGAAAAAGTTGGTGACTAATTTGATGGACAAAAAAAAGTACGTGTGTCACTATAGAAATCTGCAGTTGTATATGGATCTTGGGTTGAAAATCAAAAAGGTTCATAGGGTCCTACAATTTGACCAGTCCAAGTGGTTGGGCAAGTACATCGACTTTAATACAGTCAAAAGAACTGCGGCTAAGAACGCTTTTGAGAAGGACTTCTTCAAGTTGATGAATAACAGTGTGTTCGGAAAAACGATGGAAAACTTGAGGAAGCGTGTGGATGTAAGATTAGTGACCACCGAGAAAAAGTTAGAAAAGCTTGTCTCAAAGCCTACGTTTGTGTCTTGCAAGATATTTAGCGAGAATTTAGTCGCTGTCCACAAAGTCAAAGAGACGCTGACATTAAATAGACCCGCATACGTGGGTATGTGCATACTAGACTTGAGTAAAACGCTGATGTATAACTTCCACTATAATTATATTATGAAAAAGTACTCTAGCGACACCTGTAGACTACACTTCACTGACACTGACAGTCTGTTGTACTCAATCAAAACTGGCGACGTCTACTCTGACTTTATGATGGAGCGCGAAAAGTTTGACAATAGCGATTACCCTGCAGACAACCCGTTCGCTTTCAAAGAGAATAAGAAAGTTATTGGCAAGATGAAAGACGAGTGCGCTGGAACACCAATTATTGAGTTCGTTGGGTTGCGTAGTAAAATGTACAGCTATTTGAAAGAGGATGGGGGTGGTGGGAAAACCGCTAAAGGCATTAGAAAGAATATAATTAAAAAAGTGATCAAGCACGAAGATTATAAAAGTGTGTTACTTGAGCAGAAACAATTGCGACACACAATGAAGACCATTAGAAGTGTTAAACATCAGCTAGGTAGTTACGAAATTAACAAAGTGTCGCTATCCTGTTTTGATGATAAACGATACCTTTTAGAGAATGGTATTGACTCCTACGCATATGGTCACAAAAACATTGTAGTGAGAGACATACCTTAAACACTGCGACGTGATTCCCATAAAGTCGCTCTCTCCACGCGTGCGAAATCGCAAACGCTTTTCTCACCGACTTGTTAACCAGCAAATTCGCTAGCTTACTAAACGGGTTGAACGCTATTGAAAATCCTGATGAACTAAACGACGAGTTGCAAAAAGACGTTGAGAGCATTGTTGCGATTATGACGCCGAGCGTGCCTTTCTTGGGCTTGTTGTCGGGAGGAATCACAACGTCTAAATATGTGTACAACCACCATTTCAGAAGTGCGACAAACACTGAAAATAGTGAGCGGGTGGACTAATTTGCATGCTAGCAGGTGGTCTCATAACAACCGCGCTAGCTCATTCACACAACAGTTTTTTATTCACGATATTTATAGTGTACGATTTAACGAGTACGCTCAAAGTTAGACAGTCTTAGCATGGTGGTCCTCACTCCTTCTTCAAACACTGTGATTCTTCTCTCATAGTCAGCACGACAGCAGGTGGTTGCATGTGGTGTGTTGCTAACAACAACATTCCATTGCGAATAGCAACCACAACTTTTTGAAAAAAATATTTTAAAACGAAAATATTTTTTCAAAGTGAAAACATTTTTTAAAAGTGAAAATATTTTTTTAAAAAGTCGTAGTTGCTATTCGTAATGGAATGTTGTTGTTAGCAACATCGACAGGTGACCTCGATTCGTATAGCAGGTACAGCACTCGCATATGAAATCTATTTAACACTACCACTAGACTGGCTTTCCCGCTGAAATTTATTAAACATCGTCACTAGAATCAAAATCTAGTGGCTTTTTTTTCGCGCATGAATTGAAACAATGGTAGAGCGCGTCAGTCATAGTTTGTCAAACACAAATGCGAAAATGACGACACAAAACTTTTTCTAAATTTTGACGAGACGTGTCGTATTTCGTTAAAATAGTGATTTGGTGTTGTCTCGCGTGTGTTTGACATCAATTTAGTAGAAAACGTGGGAGGGATGTCTAGATTGACTAACGATCGCTGTAGTAGTATAGTAAGTAGGGCTGCGAGCTTATTCGACGTCAATCGTGAATATAAACACCAAAACATCGCCAAATTTGTCGAGTCGCGACTTGGCACAAATTTGGTGATGTTTTGGTATTTATATTCACGGTTGAGGTCGAATGAGCTCGCAGCCCTACTTACTATACTACTGAAGTTTGTGAAGGGTCATTGTCCATGACGAAAATTTTTTTAGAACGACAGGTTTTTCCAAGTCGTCGAAACATGGTGGGAAATGTCCTTCTAATGAGATCGGAAAAATAACATCCCGACATCTTTTCATATTTTTCCGCCAAAATAACGCCCTTTCTTGGCGCTATTGCCACCATTAAGTGCAATCTTTTGCCGCCAGCCAAATCTTTAGATCCTTTAGCTGTCAAGGAAAGACCTTCGCCTTTTTTGCGCCACAATCTTGCTCTTGGGGTAATCGCTTCCCTTAGAGGATTACTCTTGTGTATAAAGGAGACACCATCCAAGTAAAAAGCCACATCGGTTGTCCAGTAAGACGAGCTTAATCTTGACGCTGCTCTTCCATATTTGAGCCTTTGGTGGTGATCTTTTTCACTGAGAAGTCCTTTTTTACGAGTTTAACGGAATTTATAGCCCAGTTTATTGAGATAGGAGACGAAAGTTCTGTATTTAGCTTTTGTGCAGTCAATACCACTATTTTCAACAACGTTCATGGCCGTAAAGTTAGGATCGATAAAACGAAAGTAGTATAGCAAGTAGGGCTGCGAGCCCAATCGACGTCAAACGTGAATATAAACACCAAAACATCATCAAATTTTGCCAAATCGCGATTCGACAAATTTGGTGATGTTTTGGTGTTTATATTCACGTTTGACGTCGAATAAGCTCGCAGCCCTACTTGCTATACTACTACAACGATCGTTAGTCAATCTAGACACCCTTCGCACGTTTTCTACTAAATTGATGTCAAACACACGCGAGACTAGCGAAACAATACCAAATTTATACTAAATTTGACACCATTTCAACCACATTTAAAAAATAGAAAGTGTCGTTTCAAAATTCTCACAAATTACATTTAGGAAAAAATAGAGAGTGTCATTTCAACATTTTCGCGTGTTAGAAAAAATAAAATGTGGTACGAGCCCACTCTCACATATTAAAAAATAGAGAGTGTCATTTCAACATTTTCACAAATTTGTCAAATCGCATTTAAAAAATAGAAAGCGCCGTCTCAACATTTTCACAAATTTGTCAAATCACATTTTAAAAAATAGAAAGTGTCGTTTCAACATTTTCACAAATTTGTTAAATCACATTTTCACAAATTTGTCAAATCACATTTAAAAAATAGTCGTTTCAACATTTTCACAAATTTGTCAAATCACATTTAAAAAAATAGTCGTTTAAACATTTTTACAAATTTATGTATCGTAAAAGTGTCTCACGCGTGATAAAATTGCCACCTGTTATGCAAATTAGATTATTGCCACCTGTTAATAATAGATTAGTCCGTTTGTTCACTATTTTCAGCGTTTGTCGCCTCACTTTTAAAATGGTGATCGTACACATACTTCGACGTTGTGATTCCTCCCGACAACAAGCCCAAGAAAGGCACGTACGGTGTCACAATCGCGACAATGCTCTCAACGTCTTTTTTTAATAACGGGTCTTTTTGTAGTTCATCATTTAGCTCGTCAGGATTCTCTATGGCGTTCAACCCATCCAGTAAGCTAGCGAATTTGCTGATTAACAAGTCGGTGAGAAAAGCGTTTGCGATCTCCATTCTCTTCAACTCATATTGGCGCCATATCTTATCAATAACTTTTGCGGACGCTTTTTTAATGTACGCTTCGGACTGACTTACCACACCGTCACCGGACAGTCTAATAAGTTCGGATCTCCTAACGTCGACGTTGTCTTCCACAGTTGAGGTGTCGTCAGTCTCCTCAACTAATTCCTCAATCGTAGGATTTTCCTCACTTTTGCATTTCACCATCGCGTTATTACTTATACCCATATTTTATTGCGGAATAACAACTTCGTGACTGTATGGATAGCGCAGTGAGATTTCGAGTCTAGCGTACTTATTATTTTTTAATGCGGTCACAATCGCCGACGATTTTTCTCTGCTAATGTTTCCAAGGTAATCGTCGATAACAACCTTCATATCACTCCTACTTGGGCAGTAGAAGCAAACGAGCTTACTAATATTTTCTCTGTACGGTTTTGCGATCGACGTCAGTTGTTGTGTGATGACAATAACGCTCAGCATAAAATGTCGCGCGCTAAAAGCCAAGTTGACCAACTGACTAGTCCTATTCTTAACATCTTGAGAGCTCGCGCAGTCGTCCAACACAATCAGAGTGTTAGTGCCTTTAAAAACATTTGTTACACACTTGAGAACAGCGTCGACATTGTCCTGTGTGCAGTCTATCGCTAACACGTCAGGGTCGCGCACGTATTTCCAATCTTGATACGCTTTGTTCCACTCGAAAGTAGGACAAATCAACACGATGTAGTCAAATTTACTAAAGTACTCAGATTCCAATGTTTCCAGCAAATAATGCGTCTTACCACAAGCTGTCATACCAACAATTAACATATTAAACGGAGTCTCCATTAACTCACGTTTGATTTAATACTGGATTGATTGCAGCCCATTGTTCATAAAGTTGACCAACCCATCACTCATCACAAACACCCTACACATAACATTCGCAGTCGTCGCTTTTTTAGTGATCTCAAGAAGCACACCGGATTGTGTGTTTACAATGTTCTTGCCAGTGGCGACATTGCGATTATCTTGAACACTCCTCAAGTCGATGACTAACGCAAAGCCATCTTTATAGAACTTCTGTATGGTCATGAACTGAGCGTGTTCTTCACCCAAACCAAACAGTCGTTTCGCTTCTGCATAGAACTTCGACTTTGGGATGCCTTGTGAGTACACACTATTTGGCACGCCTTCGATTGTGACTCTAACACTATCAATATTTGGGTAAAGAAACTCCTCGCTGTCTGTTCGCACCTTATTCGTGAATAGCAACACAATCGCCTTCATGCTTTTTCTTGGCAGATTAATGTTTTCATTCACAATGGTCGTGCCTTTGTCCCATTCGGTGGTTTTCATCAACGTAACGTGCTCATATGACAAACTACGACCACTTGCATAGCCCGACGCTATTTCGTCAGCGAGCTCCTGGTTATCAATCGTCTCATACTCAAGCTCGAGGTTCTCCAGAGTGTACCCACCCACAGCGCTACCGGATTGCGCCACCATGATGTCTGCGGCCTTCGGAAGTGTGATCACATACTGCAAGTTGTTGTTCATGCTAAAAGGAGCGTACAACCCATGGTCATTCATGATCCTACCAAGTTTTATCCGCTGCTTCGTCCCAATCACACCAAACATCAACGCGTCGTTAACTTTAGCGACGTTTCCACTTGTCGCGCCACTGTCGTCCTTAGAAACTAACTTTCTCAAGTTCTCACCACCAATACCATAGTCAATCATTTGGTCTCGCGCAGTAACACTTTCCCAAAGGTCGCGATAGACACCAGTGTAATTTTCCCCATTGTTGTCATACACGGTTTCCCCAGCTAGTCTCACAACAAGTTTCTCAACCAACAACTTGCTAACATTGTTCAAGAACCAGCTTTTGGCGTTCGCATTCTTAAAGTCGAACACTAGACCCAACGATCCAGGCATCAAACAGCTGCTAACCTTGAGCTTCGGTATATCAATGTAAAGTTCCTCGCCAGGACTGACTTTATTAGGGTTCAACGTGATCACATGCTGTGTTCTCACCCCTTTTATGGCACCCATGGTCGCTCGTCTAAAACCAGGGCTCAACTCTGCTGACGTGGCGTTCATATACTTTACATATGTTTTATCGCTACCGTTTTAGCTTGTAATAATCATAAGCGAACCACGCAAGTACCACCGCGAGCACCCACAGATTTTGAGCCAACAATGCGAGACCCCTCGCACCCAACGTCAACGCATTGTAAACTAAATTAGCCAACCCGACAGCCCATGGACCCATCTTCGTTATCGCGTTCTTAACAGCCTGTGCGAACGACCTCGTAGCAATAGCGCCTTTCATAACAGCAGACCTCCCAGCGATAATAATAGTTGTTATAATCCCAGCCACTGAAATTGCCACAGCGCTCAACCCAACCACATTTTCTTTAGCCCATTCCTTGAATTTCTGCAACCTGTCAATGTCGACTTCTTGTTGCTCTCTAACCTCCTCTATTTGTCGCTGCTCAATAGTTCTGTCTCTGGCTTGCTTGAGTCCTGACTCTCTTTCAACCAAACCAACGTGCTCTCGCTCTTCGTCGGGCGTGAGACCAGTTTGGTTAGTTTTTTTATCAAGCTTTGCCAATCTCCCACTCGTCTCATCTATCGTCTCTTGAAAGTGGTCTACCTGCGCTTGCAACGCACCATCGTCACCTGTTCTTGACTCGGGCACCACACTATCGCTTGGATTAACCACACCACTCAGATCACGGTTCTCGTCTGGTGATAACCCAGGTATGTCATCGTGATCCACTCTTGTCTCAATCACTGGGAGGTCGTCTGAGGCCACTTCTGTTGTGACAACTGTTGTTTCTGCATTCTCAGGGATTTGACTAACTAACTTTTTGAACTGCTCGATCGCGTTTTTACTACTCACGTCTTTACTGTAGATCAAACCTTTTTTCCTAAGTTTTAGAATTAGTTTGGGTTTTCCATATTTACCATCTTTGTTTACCGGTTTGAAAAGAATAGCCCCCGAGTCCGTAACCTGCGACCTGTTGACTATTTTCCTTGACGCGTCGTCTTGACCGAGTGCCTTTTTGCTTAATTTACGTATTTTCTTGTTTATTAGCTTGATTCTTTTTACGTTGTTTTCTGTTAGCTTTTTGTTGGATGCTTTTAGCTCGCCCAGCCTTCTCTCAATTTCTTTCTCCTCTTCAAAAGCTATACTAAAACTCTCGTCATTGACATCACCATATGACTCCTGCTCAACAAACTCCACTGCAGGGACTTCTGTGTTGGTTCCCCTTATCGTCACCGTCTTACCATCATCAGTATCAATAAATGACGTCTCTTTTTGCCCACCTCGCCTCGCGTCTAGCTCACTCAGTATCTTTTTCGCATAGTCTTGATAGTCGTCGTAATTAACACGAACGTCTTCCGGCATGTTGTCTTCAGTGTGCTTACCGTACATGCCTTCAATAACGTCTTCAACATCGGCGAGCGTCTTTTCTAATTGCTCATTACTCATGTCTTCGTACTTATTGAGGGTTTCCATCTCGATCTCATCAAAAACTTCCCCACCTTCAGCCATATTACATTAGCTCACATTTTGAATATCGCTCTCTGACTCCTACGAACCACATTTTCTTTCTAGTTTAAATAATTATACGCAAGCCACGCGAATGTCACCGCGAGGACCCACAGATTTTGAGCTAGCCAAGCGAGACCCTTTGCACCTGTCACCAGCGCGTCGTAAACTAAGTTAGCCAACCCAACAGCCCATGGGCCCATCTTCGTTATCGCGTTTTTAACAGCCTGTGCGAATGATCTCGTGACCATAGCGCCTCTCATAACAGCAGACCTCCCAGCGATAATAACAGTCGTCACAATTGCTGCCACTGAAATCGCTAAAGCACTCACCCCAACCATATTTTCTCTAGCCCATTTCTTAAACTTCTGAAACCTGTCAATGTCGATCTCTTGTCGCTCTCTAACCTCTTCTATTTCTCGCTGTTCAATAAGCGCGTCTCTAGCTTTTTTAAGTCCAATCACTCTTTCAGCTAGATCGACGAGCTCTTCGTTCTCTGCAGCCGTGAGGTCTTTTACTGCGAGCTTCGCTATTCTTTTGTTCACTTCATTTATCAAGTTTTGAAAACGGTCCGCTCGTATTTGCAATGCGCCAGTGTCACCTATTCTTGACTCAGACATCACATTCTCGCTTGGATTGAGTAACGCGCTCAACTCGCGGTTCTCGGTTGGTGTTAGTTCAGGTATGTTGACATACTCTGCGTGTGTGGTGTCTAACAATGGCGCACTCCTCACGATGTCTTCACGATCTCTCACATTGTCAATAGTCTGCGTTGCGAGATCACTAAAAACCCTCTCCACATGTTGATACACTCCTCCACCACTCCTCACAGCGTCTTCACGATCTTTTGCGTAGTCTTTAGTCCGCGTTACGAGATCGCTAGTAGTCTCCCCCATGTGTTGACGAAGTCTTATGTCGTGCTCGCGCTTCAGTCCACTCTCCACTCTAGTTAGTCTAGTTTCCTCATCGGCTGTGACGCCTAGATCGCCCCGAGCTAGCTCAAGATCTTGAGTGGCTCTTTCGAGACTGCGATCTAGTTCATCATTACTCATATCTTTGTATTCATCAAAGCCCTCCGTCTCGAGGTCGTCGAAGTCACTCTTAGCCATGTTACATTAGCTCACATTTTGAATATCGCTTTCTGGTATCCACGAATTATGTTTGCTCTCATAACCCAACCATTTGACCAGCGCCATCTTCTTCCCTCTGACTTTCTTTCTTTTCAACACCTTTTCAACTCTGTACACATCGTCACCAGGTTTCTTATTGACTAGCGATAATTCCTGTTCATAAAATTTACCAATAATCTGTTCACCGGTGTGATCCTCAATTTCATACACATTCGGATCACCACGAATAACCTTTACCACTTTAAACAGCTCTTCGGTGAAGTTGGCTTCGTAACCCTTTGTGAACACACTCTTGTACTTACTAATTCTCACTGATTGACCAACTCTAAACTTTGGTAATGGATTGTCTGCAAAATGATGACCAAACAAAGTGGTCCACACTTCGGCTTCATTTGACTTATTGACATCCTTCGGTTTCATCATAATGCTTCGATTCACATTGCCATTGTAGTTGCTCACAAACTGGTCAAGAACGTCAATCCATTTGTACGTTCCACGAGTATAAAAGTACTTCCACATAATACTCTTCAGACTTCTATTAAAACGCTCGACAACAGCAGCCTTTTTATCGCTCTTAGTGCTGAAATATTCAACACCGTGTTTTTCCAACAAACTTTTCACACCAACGTTGTAGAACTCAAGTCCGTCGTCAAATTGCGCTAACTTAGGCGTGGTTCCAAACCGATCTTTAAAGTTGTTCAATAGCTCTCCAACAGCCTTAGTCATGTTCTTAGTGTCTTTTCTACAAACTGCAATTCCAAAAGCATATCTACTCAATATTTCAATGCCTGTCAATATCCAATAGTGCCCTTTGTTCTGTTTTGAATACTTACTCATGTCCACTAGATCCATTTGGAGCTCTTCACCAAGAAACCCAACAAAAGTCGCGCGGAATTTATGTCTTCTCACAATAGGTTTGTACCTAGTGTAAGTGTCCTGCGCTGTCAACCATTCTTTCACTGTTTTTCTAGTTACTTTCAATCCGTCTCCCAATGCGTTTTGATACAACCTCTCTACACCACTGTACCCTGTCTTAGGATTATAATAAATGTCTCTCAACCCCTGCTCTGTCTCCACACCGAGTTCCATATAATTCACACAATATACAGTTCCAATAGCACCGCACCAATTTTAGTATCGCCGTTATTTGGTTTGACGCGAAACGTCATACTTGAGTAAACACCTTTTTTAATACCCACCTTGGACTCAATGTCCACATGACGTTGCACTGACCCATTCAAAGACTGTTCAGTGGGTATTGGCAACGTTGTGATCACACTGCTTCGCTTCCCATCAATACCAACGTTGCTCTCAGAGTCAACAATATCACATAAGATTTCTATGTACTTCAGACCTTTGAGCATATCGACCTCGTTTGGGCTAATGTACCACCGCGAGCCGCCCTCGATCACCCTATCCCTCGCGAAACCAAATAGAGGTCCAAAGGGGCCAAGCCTAAGTGGGGCGCTAACCTTAATCAAGCATCTACTTGTGAGCGGCGATTTCAATATCTCGAGGTCCACACCCTTACGCTCTTTTGAGTCTTTTTCTAATAGTCTGGCTAGTGCGTCGAAGCCAACATACCCTCCACTCGTTATCGTACTTTTAAGATCACTCGAAGGGTGACTCAGCGCGGGGAGCCAAGCGCCGTCACTATCCATTATGTTATGATAGTTCCAAAACACAGTAGCTGTCTTGACCATAATACATGGGTTATCGTGCGTGACCATCACACTGTTGTCAAAGGACACAACTTTTTCTGCGCCTTCAATGAATACCGTCAACTTTCGCATTCTGTATAACATACGGTATATTATATGCAGAAAGCCCTTCGCGAGTACTATGGAAAGCACTACAAACTCGCGATGGCTAACACGTCGAAGGCTGCGCACGACGCAAAGGCAGACCTCATCAAAAAGTACCCACACGCTACTTTAAGCAAATTCGAGTTCTATCCAAATATTTTGCAAGATGGTAAGATCATGAGTGTTGATGTGTATTTCAGAAACAATGACATCCTCAGCACAGACATAACCAGCACAACCTTCAAAAATGATAAAAGCATGTGGAAGTGGTTACACAATAGCAAGTTCCCAATAATATGGCAAGGTGGTGGGACTATCCAACCACTGCCAAAAGGTCATAAGAACCACTGGGGGCTTTGGGATGGTTATCCAACAGAAAATGTGTTGAATTATCCAGTGAACAACTTCAAAGTCTTTGTTAACCAGAGTAGCTACTTCATGTCAAAGCTGCCAGTCTTGCGAGTCACCACGTCAAAGACAAAATCAGAGTGGGATGACAGCGAATCTTACTATCGCGTTGTGTTTGCGACGTATTGTGCAAGTTTCTGTTGTGGGGTGTCACTGCAACATTTATCAGTGTCACAAGAAGTTCACCCCGTGGTCACAAGTGTGATGAGATTTCATTTGTACTTCACCATTAGAAGACTTCTCAGAAGAATGGAGGGTGGTGAGACCATGAAGTCAATAAGTAGAGAATTTAACGCTTCCGAATTGTATGGTAAGATTTCTAAGATTCCCAGAAGGCACTACTACCAGAATAAAGTCCTGAGCGATGGCACTTTAGGTGAATCCAGAGTCTTCACACTCAACGACACCCATAACGACTATAAACGATACGTCGCACGACTCTCAGACGGCTTTACCAACATTGGACTGCAATATCTAAATCAGAGCATAGAAGCCTTTGTGTACTCCACACTTGGTGCGCAAGCGAGAACACGTGTATCAGTCGTTGGTGGTTCTGCAGGAAGTCTAGAGACCCAACAAGAATTCCGCAAGTTGTTTTCTGACAGTGTTATACAGTATGACGTATCGACATGGATTCTCAACATGAACAAATCGATTAGAGACACCAACGTTGTCCAAAATCTTGCAGTGTCGCCAAGTACATGGTTAATGCCGAGTAACCTAGTGATTCTCAAGAATAAAATCGCCGGGTACAACAACTTATTAAAGATTGCCACAGAGTCCATGAGATTTGGAGTGAACACTAGCTTGAATGCAACAACACCAACAATCACGGCTAAAAAAGTCCACCAAGAAAATGTGGTGACTCACCCATTAGTGGTGCCAACGACCGTGAAGAAAAAAGCTCACCAAGAAAGTGTGGTGGTGACACCAATGACTGTGGCTAAAAAAGTTTACCAAGAAAACGTGACACCACTTCCCGTGAGGAAAACAGTGGCCACCACCACAAGTAAGTCAGACACGACAACGCTAGCGATAATCTTAGGGTTCTCAGCAGCCTCTGGTTATCTGCTAACCAAATACACCTTGAAGTAGTAATGAGTCTAAACTATGGGTATGAGTCTGACGACCCTCACGATAAAATACTAAAGAGAACGAAAAGACATCTGGACGAAGATCCCAAATTAAGTGCGACTGGTGGAAGGATGTCTGGAATAATAGACATGCAAGGCTCAGCGATAAAAAACGTAGCAGACCCAGTCGATGACTCAGATGCTGCCAATAAAGGAACTCTAGAACAGCTACTATCAGGTTTCCTCAAGAGTCAGTCCTACAACATTGTGCTCGACTTCAACGTTAGCACACACGCCTTGAAAAACGTGGAGTTCCACACCAATGGTTCAAACAAAGTGAAAGCCATTGGTGAAACAAGTAAACTAGTGCAAAACAACCCAGCTTATGGTCCTATTGTCGGCATCAGCGGTGTGAGTCAAAGTTTTCTGTCACCTGTGTTAACACCAATCCCACTTGAGTCAGGTCTCCATTTTAATTGTCCAAGTATGCAATGGTGTGATCTCTCCATTTTTGTCGTAGTGAGGTTACCAATGAGAACCGCTGGATCAAATTGGGAGACAATTATATCAAACGACGATGGTAGTTGGGATAAGTTCATAGGGTACAAGACTGGTATGACCAACGGACTCGCGTATGGTGGTAGCATCCCAGCGATGGAGAGCATATGCACTATTCCAAGTGGCGTTGACATAAGTAAAATGCATATGATATCAATACACTGGCAAATGGACAATTCACACGTCAGAGTCAACAACGTTAAGTCAACCGATTCAGACTTCATAGCGAATATGAAAAAGATAGGCGCACCCTATGGAACAATTTTTGGAATACATCGACCAAGAATACCACTCGCACCTTATGCGCACCCATCGTTGATAGAATTCTACGGCGTGAAAATTGTGAGTGGTTACATGACGAACCGAGACATTATAGTCATGGGTGGAGAAATGATGAAGGAATATGGTGTAAAGTAAATGGGAGCATGTATTTCGAGACCTCATGAAACATATAAGATAAATAAGACGACTGATCACATGTTCAAAGCTGGTGGGTCATTTGGCCGCGGTGACATGAGTCTCGAGCTCCACGCTGAGATTGGTATGAGGTCTAAAAAGACTTACGGCGAACCTATTATGTTACCAGAGTCAGACAAAGTAGGAGTGGTAGGAGACGTGACTTAAGTTATGTAATGGGTTGGCTTAGAAAACTGGTTCGTAACATTAGAAACTTTTTCAGACGACGTAGAAAACTGAGGACTAATAAAACGTATTTGCTGCATTGGTACACAACAAACCAGATCTATAAAAAACCTGACACCTATGTCGAGTAGTCTTTTTTTGTGGGGCTATAGTAATGGCGACCAACTCAGTGCAATTATTCGATGGTCATCAAATCACGACGGTCATGAACAACGGTGAAATATGGTTCAAAGCAAGAGAAGTCGCAAGTGCTCTAGGTTACGCTCGACCAAAAGATGCAGTCAACGACCACGTCGAACCTGATTGCAAAATGAAGATGGAGCAGGCCTCGTTTATCAATGAACTTGGGGTCTACTCGTTGGTGTTCTCGAGTAAAATGGAGCGTGCGAAACACTTCGGAAGGTGGGTGCACTCAGAAGTCTTACCAAGCGTTAGAAAAAGTTTAGCTAGCGTTGGTCTCAAACACAATCAATTCGTAATGATCACCGAGTTCGATCTCCACACGAAAGTCGTCGGTTTTCTTAGGAAATATTATCCAGAAGCTATTTTGGTGGCCGCTTGTGGTGAGAATCAAGACACCTCGAGTAAAAGAATAAATTCGTGGAAAAAAGGTTACCAACGTGGAACGCCTGACTTGATTATTGCCAATGCAAACCGACAGCATAGCGGGCTTGTGATTGAGTTCAAGAACCCAGGTGGTACAGGCAAGACATCCAAAGAGCAGGAGTCTCTGTTGCTCAGATATAAATCCGCTGGTTATCTAACACTCTTGTGTGACTCGTACGACGACGCTATTACCACGGTAATAAAATATTTCTTTGACGTTGGGTTTCAGTGCTCTCACTGCCTTCGTAAATTTAAAAATAAATCAGCGTTGAGTAACCATGAGAGACGCTATTGTAAAGAGACTTTTTAGACAGTGACTGACGAGTCGAATTAGCGCTCGTTCTCGTTGTTGAGACGACGTTTGAAGCGACAACTGCTCTAGCATTTTTTAAAGACGTTTTTAACTCAGTAAAAAATATCTGCGAAACTTTCTCTATTTATTTCACAAACCTTCTGACCACTGTGTGAAAAAATGTTTCTACGGGAGACATTGGACGCTTCATGTGACCAATGTCTAAATTTAAAAAGTGGGGTATCCGAGAACACCCCTAATTTTGTGTGGAAGGATGATGACGCCTGCACACTGCGCGATATTGCTCAGCACCACCAACGAATGATGGTCCCGGGTTGTATCTCCAATTGAATGGTGCTTCAACAGTTGTTCCGTAAGTGTCGCGACAAACGGCGCAATACGCTTTTAGAAATGTGATGTCGTCTGCCATTGGGAACAACGTGTCAAGCTCACCAAGTCTTTTTAAGTGCTCTGTTGTTATGAGACCGCAAATAATGACGTGAATGCCAGCTTTAATGTATTCACGGGTAACTGACAGATCAGAGTACCAATGGCCTTCGTCAATTCCGATGACGTCATAATCGGCTATCTCGGAAGAACTTGGAAGGTTGGTGATTAACTTCGCGGGTAAACTGTCTGATCCGACAACAATGGTCTGACGATGTGTGGAGAACGCGTGGTCAGTTCGCCTGGTGTCACCTGCGTTGTTCATGTAGAGGACTTTTAGCCCTGACTTACTTAACGCGACTAACCTGCGGAGAGTCTCTGTCGTTTTCCCTGCGAACATGGGACCAATCACGATTTCTAGTTTACCAACTTTCTTCATGGTTACTATACCTCCAGAGAAATGTTCTCTCCTGTTGCGGCAACTGTTGTTCGTTGTTAAATATCCGCTGAAGCTCTAAGTTTTTAAGATGAGACCTCGAGCTCTCATGTCTCAAGCGATGCAGTGGGTCGTTGGTGACCACACCGCATGGGTGACAGGCGTACACGCTTTCATCTCTCGCAAAGTGTCTGTGGGCAGGCGAGAGTACGTGGTCCCTGATATCACCCACACCTAGTATCTCGTTACACCCAACCTTGCAAACGTGAACGTCGCGGTTTGCGGCGAGCTCTAGCCACGCTTTGGCTTTGGTTGGGCATGGTTTCCACATAAGGGTCGCTAAGAACACTTGGAGGAAATTACCGAGTAATGTAGCTGTGGACCCACTAGGGTTGTTCAAGTAGACGTCACTCGCTAACATAAGGTATTTGAATGGTGAGTAACACCACACAGGGATTATGTCAGCTAACACACCAGCAAGCTCGTTGGCTCTGTCTTCTCGAAGATCGATCCAAGCGTCGAGAAGATACCTCGTATGGCGGATCTGAGAGCCAAGCCGTTTTGGTGGTCCTTCAGGGTCGGGGTCGAACATTGTGTATGTTGAGAAGTACTCGTTTAAGACGATAGGTCCAGAGGCGCCTTGTAGGGTGGACACACTGATAAAGGCTGTTCTCAACATGTTGGCAATATCTTCTTCGCTGATTTCTCGGGCTTGAGTCATTATGTTATACTCTCAGAGAAAATCCTAATTTTTTAGTGCGTTTGGTCTGGAGCTGTGAGATACCTGTGAGGTCATCTGTGAGACACCTGTGAGGTCAACTGTGAGTAAGATAACACGTGATAGTGTATTAGATGGTTGAGGACTCACAGACGGCTGTTGAAGCGAAGATTACGACTGATGTGAAAAGTGTTAAGGTGAAGGACCCAAAGCGTGTCGCTGCTGGTAAAAAGTTGGCTGAGATATCGAAAGCTGCGAAAGAAAAAAAAATGCGCGAAATGATAGTTAACGAAGAACAGGGTAGTGAGTGGAGCTATGGTTACATTGTTGGAACACTTGGTGTTATCATTGCTGGTGCTTCATTGTGGTACACAATTAGCAATGAAAAAGTGAGTGCTACACCAGCACCTGTGTCAGAGAACCACAAAACTCGTCGTCCAGCGTTAGACACATTTGATTCTTGAACAAAACACACGACAATGTATATATGTCTGCGATCGATCGAAAAGAACTTATGAACGAACTGTACGACGCGCTACTTGTTACGACTGGTGCTGTGGTAGTGAGTATGATTTCTAAAAAGGCTTTGGGGGAACCATTGGGAACACCAGAGACTGTGAAAGGCACAGTGAAACTTGCTGCAGCTGTTGGTGCAGGAACGCTGTTAGTAAAATGGATGCAATCGAAAAAGTGGGTACCGACAGACCCATTCAAATCAACGTAAGTTAATGGTGAGTGTCGTGGCTGGAGGGATATTTAATGCAGTGGCTTTTGCAGGCGCTGGCTTTATGTTTTCGAAGTTTAATCATTCAGGTTATGAAGCTGAGATGAAAAGACATAACCATGCGTTGGAACAGCTAGCCAGCGCGAAAGAAGTGTGGTATGAGAATGAGGTCGCCAAGAAAGATAAGATCCAGCGTTTACGACAACGGCTCTCTGACGCTAATGCTGACATCAATGACACAAACCACGCGTTGGAAGAACTTAGAAGCGTAATGACCATACAGTACAGCGGACGAGTGTTCACTGACCTCCCGAAGATTGCGGATTACTACCAACCGAGTGCGGAAATGAAGGAATACCAATTATTGTTTGTTAGCGCGTTAGGTTTGGGTAGTGGAATAGTGGTGTGGGTGCTAACTCAATAAAAAAAATGTTGGAGTAGTATAAGAGTGATGGACAAACTTATGAGGCAGATGAGCTACGGCTACACAATTGACGAAATCGTGAGTGAGACACAAACTGAGTGTGGAGACACCTTCAGAATTTACTACTGCTCGGATTGTGACGTTGTGAAAAACGTGAGTGACTGTGGTGGGTACGCGTGTCCAAAGTGTGGCGACATCGAATGGGGTTACACTCAGAGTTACAGCGACATGAGACTCACGCGGTTAAAAAGCGTTCACAAACGGTCTTGGTGGATGGGGAGGAGACTACGGAACGTTGTGAAGGGTGAGCGCCTCGAGTTGATAAAAGAGGACTTCCTGAAAGTTGTCAATGCGTTGTACTCATGCAATTTGGTAAAGGGTAGAAATGTCAGCAGATATGGATACTACATTATTAGGTTGTGTCATAGAAGACGAGTTAAGACACTCAAGAAGGTGCTTGACCTCAAAGACGGGAAGGTGAAAGACTTGTTTGACGATAATTTGTTTGGGGTGGTGTACCCAAAGCTGGGATGGTGCGAAAGTGGTGACAATTATTACGACGAGTGGTTTAGGAAAATAAATAAGCGTAGTGTATATAGAAGCCAATGAGTCGGACTGTGAAAAATTCAGTGACAAAAAGACGGGCGCACAAGACGAGTGCGGCCGTTGTCAATTCACTAACAGATGAAGCGACCAACGTTCACGGCTTCTTTAGAGACCAAGAAACACAACCTGTAGCCCAAGACCTCGCACCGTCAACACATTTGTTGGATCGAGCACTGAGAGGGTTCACAAGGTCCTATGGAGTCGAAGTAATTGACGACAGAGACATCAATCAGGTAAATGGTAGTAGAAGTGCTGTCACCAACCTTTTGAGACGTGAACTAGGTGAGACCAACGGAATGAAAGTGGTAGAGACAGTCAAGGTCACTTTTGAGAAAGTTTTAGAACTCAATAAGACCACGTACAAAACTGCCTACTTTAACAGCGAAACGTTCGTCGTCATTAACGAGCATGACATCGAGGGTGTCGCCAATCGTGGGTCGGAGCAGATTTTGACGCGGATAGCTGGGTGGTTATCTGAGGGGTCTGGATGGACTATCGACAAAATAGATGCACACTACGTTAATGTCGCTATTTACAGACCTTTGCATGGGAGTAGCTACATTGCGTTGCCAAAGGAGCTGCGCAACAGTATGAAGGGTCTGATAAATGTAAATAACGACGATGACAACGAGTGCTTTAGATGGTGCCACCTAGCGCATAAGTTTCCTGTTGGAAAACACTCTGATAGAACGTCGAAGTACGCTAGGCACGTCGGTGAGCTGAATTATGACGGAGTTGACTTCCCAGTATCAGTCAAAGACTACAACAAGATCGAAAAGGCAAACGATATTAGCATAAATGTTTTTGGGTATGAAAATTTGCAGCCATTCCCTGTGTACGTTTCTAAGGAGACGTATCCCGACCATATGGACCTATTGTTGATAACTAACGACGCGGGCAACAAGCATTATGTGTACATTCGCGATTTTAACAAATTCATGTACCGTCAGACAAAGTATAAGGCGAGAAAACACTTTTGTAGATATTGCCTGCAGTGTTTTACCCGAGAGGACGTGCTTGAACGCCATGTGGAAGTATGTTTGGTCATTAATGGGAAGCAAGCTATTAAAATGCCGCAAAAAGGTGCGAAAGTGAAATACGAGAATTTTAGCAGACAATTAAATGTACCATTTGTGGTGTATGCAGACTTCGAGGCTATCACACAGAAGGTGCACACAGCGACACCATCAAGCGAGTGTAGCTACACAAACGCTTATCAGAGACACGTTGACTGTGGCTATGGGTATAAATTAGTTTGTTGCTACGACAATGAGTACAGTAAGCCAGTAAAAGTGTATCGCGGTGAAAATGCAGTTAACAAGTTCATTGGGGAGATGTTAGAAATTGTCGAATATTGTAAAAAGACATCTGAGAGTCACTTTAACAAAGAGATGGTGTTGACTGATGACGACAAGAAGAACTTTGACGAGTCTAAAAGTTGTCATATTTGTAGTGTTGAGTACACCAGCGCTGACGTTAGAGTGAGAGACCACTGTCACGTGTCAGGTAAGTACAGAGGGTCTGCGCATCGTCAGTGTAACGTGAACTTTAAGTTGACTGATAAAATTCCTGTGATCTTTCATAACTTACGTGGCTACGATAGTCATTTCATTATGCAGGAGATTGGTAAGTTTGGTCAAGACATTAACGTGATACCGAACAACATGGAGAATACATGGCGTTCATGCTTGGAAAAAACTTGGTGTTCTTGGACAGCTTTCAGTTCATGAGTAGTGGTCTAGACAACTTGGTGAAGAACCTACCAAGGGACGCTTTCAAATACACGTCAGAAGTGTTTCGCGATGAGGGGTTGGCACTCATGACAAGAAAGGGGGTCTACCCCTACGATTATATGGACTCCTTTGATAAATTTGATGAATGCGAGCTACCCTCCAAAAAGGACTTTTACAATATTCTGAATGACGCAGATATTACGGAAGAAATGCATGAGCGTGCTTGCGATGTGTGGGACTACTTCGACGTTGAAAATATGGGTGGGTATCACGACCTGTATTTGAAAAGCGATGTGCTCTTGCTTGCTGACGTTTTTGAGAACTTTAGAAAGACATGCCATCGTGAGTATAAATTAGACCCGTGTCACTATTTCACGTCGCCTGGATTGGCTTGGGATGCTATGCTGAAGATGACTGGAGTGGAGCTTGAGTTATTGTCCGACATCGACATGTTCCAGTTCGTAGAACTAGGTATGCGTGGTGGTGTGAGCTACATATGCAACAGACATGGCGTGGCGAATAATAAGTACATGGAAGGGTATGACAAAGAGCAAGAGTCGAAGTATTTGATGTACCTTGACGCCAACAACTTGTATGGATGGGCAATGAGTCGAAGTCTACCCACGGGCGGCTTCAAGTGGTTGACTGAGAAAGAAATAGAAAAGGTTAATCTATGCGACTATCACAACAATAGTAAAAAGGGGTTGCTGCTCGAGGTCGACTTGGAGTATCCAGCCCATTTGCATGACCTACACAACGATTACCCGTTGGCTCCCGAGAAGATGGAGATAACCGTTGACATGTTGTCGGAGTACTGCACGAAAATCAAAAATAAGTTTAACGTGAGTGTTGGTGGTGTGAAGAAGCTGGTGACTAATTTGATGGACAAAAAAAAGTATGTGTGTCACTACGGAAATCTGCAGTTGTACATGGATCTTGGATTAAAAATCAATAAGATTCACAGGGTCCTGCAGTTTGACCAGTCCAAGTGGCTAGGCAAGTACATCGACTTTAACACAGTCAAAAGAACTGCGGCTAAGAACGCTTTTGAGAAGGACTTCTTCAAGTTGATGAACAACAGTGTGTTCGGAAAAACGATGGAAAACTTGAGGAAGCGTGTGGACGTAAGATTAGTGACCACTGCGAAGAAATTAGAAAAGCTTGTCTCGAAGCCGACGTTTGTGTCTTGCAAAATATTTAGCGAGAACTTAGTTGCTGTCCACAAAGTCAAAGAAACGTTGACACTAAATAGACCCGCGTATGTGGGTATGTGCATACTAGACTTGAGTAAAACGCTGATGTACAATTTTCACTACAATTATATTATGAAAAAGTACTCTAGTGACACCTGTAGATTGCACTTCACTGACACTGACAGTCTGTTGTACTCAATCAAAACTGACGACGTTTACTCCGACTTTATGATGGAGTGCGAAAAGTTCGACAATAGCGACTATCCTGCAGACAGCCCATTCTTTTTTAGAGAGAATAAGAAAGTTATTGGGAAGATGAAGGACGAGTGCGCTGGAACGCCAATTGTCGAGTTCGTCGGGTTGCGCAGTAAAATGTACAGCTATTTGAAAGAGGGTGGAGGCGGTGGGAAAACCGCTAAAGGTATTAGAAAGAATATAATTAAAAAAGTGATCAGACACGAAGATTACAAAAGTGTGTTACTTGAGCAGAAACAATTGCGACACACAATGAAGACCATTAGAAGTGTCAAACATCAGCTCGGTAGTTACGAAATTAATAAAGTGTCGCTATCCTGTTTTGATGATAAACGATACCTTTTAGAAAATGGTATTGACTCCTACGCGTATGGTCACAAAAACATTGAAGTGAGAGGCGACAAACGCTGAAAATAGTGAACAAACGGACTAATCTATTATTAACAGGTGGCAATAATCTAATTTGCATAACAGGTGGCAATTTTATCACGCGTGAGACACTTTTACGATACATAAATTTGTAAAAATGTTTAAACGACTATTTTTTTAAATGTGATTTGACAAATTTGTGAAAATGTTGAAACGACTATTTTTTAAATGTGATTTGACAAATTTGTGAAAATGTGATTTAACAAATTTGTGAAAATGTTGAAACGACACTTTCTATTTTTTAAAATGTGATTTGACAAATTTGTGAAAATGTTGAGACGGCGCTTTCTATTTTTTAAATGCGATTTGACAAATTTGTGAAAATGTTGAAATGACACTCTCTATTTTTTAATATGTGAGAGTGGGCTCGTACCACATTTTATTTTTTCTAACACGCGAAAATGTTGAAATGACACTCTCTATTTTTTCCTAAATGTAATTTGTGAGAATTTTGAAACGACACTTTCTATTTTTTAAATGTGGTTGAAATGGTGTCAAATTTAGTATAAATTTGGTATTGTTTCGCTAGTCTCGCGTGTGTTTGACATCAATTTAGTAGAAAACGTGCGAAGGGTGTCTAGATTGACTAACGATCGTTGTAGTAGTATAGCAAGTAGGGCTGCGAGCTTATTCGACGTCAAACGTGAATATAAACACCAAAACATCACCAAATTTGTCGAATCGCGATTTGGCAAAATTTGATGATGTTTTGGTGTTTATATTCACGTTTGACGTCGATTGGGCTCGCAGCCCTACTTGCTATACTACTAACGAAGCTGTGATACGGAACGAGAAAGTTTCCTTTGGTCACGGCACGTCAGTACGCACGGACGTCCACGTCTTTTCGATGCCTTGGTTTGATTGTGCTTTCTTACCGTTTCCTCTTTTAAAATTCGCGAAACACTCGACTTCGATATTTGAACCTTAGCAGCAATTTGCCGACATGAGTAACCTTTCTCTTTTTGCAAAAACATAGCTAAAGCTCGTTTCCTTGCGCAGATACGCTGAATGAACACCATTCTTATAGAATATCTCAACAACTAGGATCCGTTCATTAAGTCATTCATGACGTCACGTAATTTTACGCATGCGCAATATGGTAAGCTTTGCATATTTAACTGCAACAAATCCCGCTTCTAATTAAATACCTCTAATGAAATTGCAGAACAGAACGCTAAATGGCGCCTATAGCGCTGAACGTTCCTCGGACAATCGTTGCAGAAATTGTTGGGACACATGTGCTGTACAACGGTATTTACCCCCTCCACCCCCCTTACAATGTTGATTTTATCACAAATAAACTGTCGTGGGGCCTGAACAAGGTTGAATCTACTGCAGAATGAAACAACATTGAACAGGGGGGAAGGGGGCATCATGGAATTTGTTTAAATTGTTATTTCAGGAGATTTAGTTGTCTAATCGAGATTTCAAAAAGTGTCCCAACTAATTTCTGCAACGATTGTCCGAAAAATGAGCGACAACGTCGTCTGTTTCATGCGGTGAGGGTTGCCTTAAATTGTTACGGATCAGTCTCTTCATATTTAGGATGCTCATTTTGACATAACAACGTGCAAGAATGCCATGCTCGTACGTTTACATACTGTACATTTGCAAATAAAATGATTGTCTCTCTTGGGACTAAGTATGTTGCGTATAAATATCGCATGTTTGCTGTTAATTTTTCTTCTACTATGGATTTAATCGCGGCGTATGAAAGTGACAGTTCTTCGTCCCAATGTGAAACAGAAGAAATAGGTCGTCGAGAAGTTAGACAAGTTTACCTGGTGACATATAGTCAGGCAGACACGAAAATATTTACCAATAGAGAGTCGTTTGCCGCTGCAGTAATCGCTTCATTTCGGGCTCCATCGGCCTCCGTGTTGCACTGGTGTTGCTCGCAGGAGTCTCATAAATCATCAGGAGTTATAGGTTAGATATTGCCTAAGATATTGATGAAAGAGCGAACAACCTTTTCAGATATGTATTTGTATCTCATTTTGCCAACGTCTAACAAACCATGAATATATGCAGCTAATCGGTGACAGTCAACCACAGTCAACCACAGTCAACCACAGTCGACCACAGTCAACCGTGTTAACTTATATAAAACAACTGAATAAGTTAATTAATTTAAATGAATTGGTTTACTGTGGTTGACTGTGGTTGACTATGGTTGACTGTGGTTGACTGTGGTGTATTGTGTCCTTTACATATCAAAAAATGTGAATAGTGAACATAGTGTAGTTCATTAAGACCTAGAAATGTGTTAATCTATTTTTGTTTGATATATGAATATATTAGAACTGACGGCTTGTGAAATTATATGTAATATATATGTGGAGATATGCATCAAGCCTATATACCTCAGAAAAATTATCTGAGTCCCTGACGGGAATCGAACCCGTAACCTTCTGATTGCCGGTGAGACGCTCTAACCATTGAGCCACACGAACTCATATGGAGAGCGAAGGTTAATTAATGGTCCGATGTAATATGTGACCATTAGTTAAACTTCGCTCTCCATCTGAGTTCGTGTGGCTCAATGGTTAGAGCATGTCACCGGAAATCAGAAGGTTACGGGTTCGATTCCCGTCAGGGACTCAGAATTTGTTTCTGAGGTATATAGGCTTGATAAATATATATATATATATATATATATATATATATATATATATATATATATATATATATATATATATATATATAATTTTTGTCTAAGTTTACTTTTCTTCAGTTGTTTTTCGCTACTTGCCGTTGTCGCTAATATGTCTTCATTTTTGGCAAGAATCTCGCGCTATGCTTGAATTTGGTAGCAAGGTAGCCATGCCGACGTACAGTTAGCACGTGGTGTTTGCATCACCAAAGTTAAGCCCGGTCTGACGGGGTTCGTATTCGGATGGGTGACCGCCGGGGACTCATGTGAGTAGAGTTGGTGTTGGTTTCTCCTGTACCTCCGAGGGCTTTTTCATGTTTTCTGCTGCCACAGACAGTTGTTGGAGACATCAATAAAATTATGAATATTAAGATACCTCCCACGCTTAGCGCGCATACAAACAAAAACGAAGGTTACATGGTTTCAATATTTTATTCGCCTTCCTTTACTACAAATTATTTGCTTAATTCTTTTAGGCATGCTGTCTATGGTCTTGTTAATGTAATCAGTTGAAGTGTCGAAAATAGTCGATCTCACTCGCACGACAAAATTGTCCCATGTTTCTTTGTTGATGCATTTCTCTTTCGCATCCTCTCGTAGCCTTCTTTTCACGACGTGAAATAGGTTCTCTATGGGGTTTAAATCCGGTGATCGTGGCGGGATTTTCTTTAGGTCAATACCGAGTTCACGGAGGGCTTTCATAGCCTTGGCTGAAGTTTGTGAAGGGTCATTGTCCATGACGAAAATTTGTTTAGAACGACAGGTTTTTCCAAGTCGTCGAAACATGGTGGGAAATGTCCTTCTAATGAGATCGGAAAAATAACATCCCGACATCTTTTCATATTTTTCCGCCAAAATAACGCCCTTTCTTGGCGCTATTGCCACCATTAAGTGCAATCTTTTGCCGCCAGCCAAATCTTTAGATCCTTTAGCTGTCAAGGAAAGACCTTCGCCTTTTTTGCGCCACAATCTTGCTCTTGGGGTAATCGCTTCCCTTAGAGGATTACTCTTGTGTATAAAGGAGACACCATCCAAGTAAAAAGCCACATCGGTTGTCCAGTAAGACGAGCTTAATCTTGACGCTGCTCTTCCATATTTGAGCCTTTGGTGGTGATCTTTTTCACTGAGAAGTCCTTTTTTACGAGTTTAACGGAATTTATAGCCCAGTTTATTGAGATAGGAGACGAAAGTTCTGTATTTAGCTTTTGTGCAGTCAATACCACTATTTTCAACAACGTTCATGGCCGTAAAGTTAGGATCGATAAAACGAAGCTGTGATACGGAACGAGAAAGTTTCCTTTGGTCACGGCACGTCAGTACGCACGGACGTCCACGTCTTTTCGATGCCTTGGTTTGATTGTGCTTTCTTACCGTTTCCTCTTTTAAAATTCGCGAAACACTCGACTTCGATATTTGAACCTTAGCAGCAATTTGCCGACATGAGTAACCTTTCTCTTTTTGCAAAAACATAGCTAAAGCTCGTTTCCTTGCGCAGATACGCTGAATGAACACCATTCTTATAGAATATCTCAACAACTAGGATCCGTTCATTAAGTCATTCATGACGTCACGTAATTTTACGCATGCGCAATATGGTAAGCTTTGCATATTTAACTGCAACAAATCCCGCTTCTAATTAAATACCTCTAATGAAATTGCAGAACAGAACGCTAAATGGCGCCTATAGCGCTGAACGTTCCTCGGACAATCGTTGCAGAAATTGTTGGGACACATGTGCTGTACAACGGTATTTACCCCCTCCACCCCCCTTACAATGTTGATTTTATCACAAATAAACTCTGTCGTGGGGCCTGAACAAGGTTGAATCTACTGCAGAATGAAACAACATTGAACAGGGGGGAAGGGGGCATCATGGAATTTGTTTAAATTGTTATTTCAGGAGATTTAGTTGTCTAATCGAGATTTCAAAAAGTGTCCCAACTAATTTCTGCAACGATTGTCCGAAAAATGAGCGACAACGTCGTCTGTTTCATGCGGTGAGGGTTGCCTTAAATTGTTACGGATCAGCCTCTTCATATTTAGGATGCTCATTTTGACATAACAACGTGCAAGAATGCCATGCTCGTACGTTTACATACTGTACATTTGCAAATAAAATGATTGTCTCTCTTGGGACTAAGTATGTTGCGTATAAATATCGCATGTTTGCTGTTAATTTTTCTTCTACTATGGATTTAATCGCGGCGTATGAAAGTGACAGTTCTTCGTCCCAATGTGAAACAGAAGAAATAGGTCGTCGAGAAGTTAGACAAGTTTACCTGGTGACATATAGTCAGGCAGACACGAAAATATTTACCAATAGAGAGTCGTTTGCCGCTGCAGTAATCGCTTCATTTCGGGCTCCATCGGCCTCCGTGTTGCACTGGTGTTGCTCGCAGGAGTCTCATAAATCATCAGGAGTTATAGGTTAGATATTGCCTAAGATATTGATGAAAGAGCGAACAACCTTTTCAGATATGTATTTGTATCTCATTTTGCCAACGTCTAACAAACCATGAATATATGCAGCTAATCGGTGACAGTCAACAACAGTCAAAGTAGATTACCCCCCCCCCCCATCTGGCATGCGCCCCACAATGCATTGCACGTTTGGCGCCGGAAGTAACGTTACCCTTTGGACGAAGTAACGTTACCTCGTTACAAGGGTGACGTCACTCTAGGTAACGTTACCTTGTTACGGCGCCTGATGACGTCATCCCCGAAAGTAAGTAACGTTACCTGGAGATAACGTTACCTTAGTATTCATACGCCCGAACGTTACCTCGTTACAAGGGTGACGTCACTCAAGGTAACGTTACCTTGTTACGGCGCCTGATGACGTCATCCCCGAAAGTAAGTAATGAGGTAACGTTACCGGTAACGTTACCTGGAGGTAACGTTACCTTAGTATTCATACGCCCGAATGTTACCTGTAGGTAACGTTACCTTTGCACCGCGATACACATTTATAACGTTTGATCATTTCAATCATGTATTTAAAAACAAAATCAATACAATATAGGTTTTACTACATATTATATGTTTAACTGTTTATATTCTATAAATGTTTCAACTCTTTTGAGAATATTTAAACTGTTTATATTCTATAAATGTTTCAGTTCTTCTGAGAGTAAGAGTTGTAAAATAACGGTATGAACGGCTCTTCAACGCGGGGCGACTTTGTTGGTTCTTCAGGTGCCCATTGAAAATAATCACACGACGTTTCGTTTGAACAGCAAAAGAACATTCGACCTTTGTTAGGACCCTCCTTTTTCACTTTATACATGGCGCTTTGCTGTCCGTGATGACAATTCGGTTTCTCAATCTGTTCCTCGTCAGCCCACATCCATAGGGAACACGGATTTTCACGAGCTGCGCACGTAAAATAGGGTCTACCGTAACTGGGTTTCATCAGATCCTTCACAACACGAAACTGTGCCGGTTTATGGTGTTCCTGACACTTAGGCTGTTCCATGCTGGTGCTTCTCCACGTCGTCAGGGCTTTTTGAAATACAAATCCGTCGTCCTCGGAGCAGATAAACCCACAGCTAGGTTTCTGTCCACAAAACCAGAAGGAACCATTTTTCGTGGTCGAGCAAGAAGCAGGTTTTCCATGTAAACACTCCATCTCACTAACTTGAGCTGTATATGTATTGTGGTATGTTTGCTCCGTCCTTTTCAATTTATACTCTCAGCTCGTTCATGTTCAGACATGTCCAACTAATCAAATCACATGTCCAACCAATCAAATCACGTCGAAAGTATACGTCATCTCTTTATCAAGGTAACGTTACCTCGTTACAAGGGTGACGTCACTCAAGGTAACGTTACCTCGTTACAAGGGTGACGTCACTCAAGGTAACGTTACCTCCAGGTAACGTTACCTCGTTACAAGGGTGACGTTACCTACATGTAACGTTCGGGCACAGAATAATAATCGGGCGTATGAGTACTAAGGTAACGTTACCTCGTTACAAGTGTGACGTCACTATGCATGGGGTCTATATAAAAACCTAAGGATTTGCAATACAAATGTATCGATCACTCAACATGCATTGCCAGCCAGAGGATATCATAGCAGTCATAGATATGGACGGGTATTATGTAGAGAACATATTTCTCTGTAAGGAGTTGGGTCTACTGAATGTCGGAGACACTACGTCCCATTCCTTCTTTTTTGACATCGGTGTGAGCTGGGACGACCTCGCCCAAAAGGACAAGAAGACCTGTAGATATGTGCAAAAACACATCCATAAATTACCGTTTGGAGTGCCTCGGGGCACCGAAGCATTCCCAATTTCAGATTTGGAGGCAATTGTAGCGAGTTTTTACAGCAAAACACGGAAAAACCTAAGCTCTACCATTGCTTACAAGGGCGGACACTACGAGAGAGACCTGTTGGCAGACCTTGACATTCCGTCCGTAAATCTGGAATGCTTCGGCTGTCCCAAAGCTGAAAAACTATTTGACCAACTTATCTGGCTGGAAACCTGTGGTAACCACATCTCCTTCAACGCCTATCAGCATTGCCCCAAAGTGGAAGTGGAAGCGTACGGGCTGTGGATGCAAAAGAATCTTTAAAGATCAATACGAAACAATCGCGAAAACCCTCGGAAAATTACTGTGTGCACATAGTCTTAGAGATTTTAAGAACCGTGGTACATGATTGAAATTTTAGTTACTAAATTAGTTTAGTTTTCTGCATGCTTTTTATTTTATGTAATTTTATGTAACACACCTCTTTTGGAAACCAGCTTTGTAAGTTGAAAAGACTATAGTGTGTTTTTAAATAAAGTTAAATCCTGTTAACTCATGTTTTATTTCATTCAAATCTTTATATCGTTACAAAAGAGGGAAAAAAAACACAACGAGTATTACGTTTTTATTCTTTTATAAAATGTGGTGGCTCTTAAAAGAGCCGTTTTTTTTTTATCTTGACGTCTAAAAGTCAAAGCCCATGTTTTGTAGCAGGTCTAGGTTCGGAAGCTCTTCGAACCAGTCCATGTCCAAACTGTGGTCGGAGCCGCCTTCTGCCGTGTCTTTTTTTTCCCCGCCGTGCTCCGACTCGAACCGAGCCACCAGTTCCGGGTTCTCGCGAAGTACAAAGTCATAAAAGGCTTTGTACTTGGCAAGCTTTTCTGTCCTCTTCTTTCTGCACCTTCTGGATTTCTCTGCATCCCGCCGCTGTTTTTCCACTTCCATCCTGGCGCGAACTGTCAGATTGTGTGTGTTTCGCACTTTTACGACTTAGGGTCAAGGGCAAAGTCCATGTCCAAAGGTTACACGTGAAGGTTACACGTGATACCGCACGTGATACCGCACGCGATTTTTCGGTTTACTTTACACTACGTCTCCGAGGACCGCTGTTACAGAATGTGGTTTTTTTTTTGGTTTGGTTTTTTTTTTTTGAAAAAAAAAACTGACGTTTAATACAACATGGCCGGTAAAACATTTGTTTTGTTTGTTTTCTTGTTGATCGGGTTATCGTTTGCCTCACGTTGCAAAGAGCAACGATGGATAGGTCTGTTGGATTGTTCGAGACTCCGCTTAGTGTCCTTACCACACATTGACACGCCAAACAGATGGGTTAAGGTAATCGACCTGAGACAAAATAACTTCGCTACTGCTAATCTCTCCATGGTTTTGGTGGACTATCCCAATGTGCAACTAATAGATCTCCGCCAAAATCCACTAGTTTGCGTGAAGACCGTTCTAGTCCGAATACTATTAAGCGACTGTAACTCCACCACGACCACCGCAGGTACTAACACATCTTCATCTACTAATATCGCCTCTACGTTCTCCTTCGTCAACATCTCTAGCATCTCTCCGACTAAGAATGGCAAGAATAATGATAGAACATTAACATTACTATATACTATACCTCCAGCTGGCGCTCTAGTGACCATACTTGTTTTCCTTGTTTGTTTTTGTGTTGTACGGAGTAGAAGACGCCCTACCAACGATTTTGAACTCAGTGTTATGTCTAATGTTCCACGCTGTTCAGAAAGTGTTCTCTCTACTTCGACCTCTGACAGTGGATTATTACATTATGAGAGAGATACCGTAGTTTGATTTTGTATATGTTGACAATTTTTCAAGATTCCTTGTTTTGTAGCCTGCGGCCCCTTATTACCTTGCGCCTGCACGCGTCACCGCGGACCGTGTCAGCGGTGACGCGTTCAGCGGTGACGCGTGCAGGCGCAAGGTAATAGGGGCTGCTTCCGCAGGCTACTTGTTTTGTTACTAATTTTAGATAAAGTGTTGATAACAAAGTAGGTTGTGTCACATAGAACTTGCGACAACTTCCTGTTGAGAGCCGTTGAGTTAATTTATAATATTATTTTCATATGAAATCAAACATTTCATATATTTGAAACTTTGCTAGTGTCGTCTCCAAGCGATTACCTTGTTTTCTATCTACACTTTGCTTGAACGAGGATGTTTCTCAGTACACATTTCAAATGAATAACATTGCTTGAAACATTTATGACAACGTACTCATTCTGTGTTTGTTTTTTTCAAATACATAATTGAATTATTTCACATTTTGTGTTCATTTACTGTTGTCGGGTGGGAAAGATGGAAGTGATTTTGGATGAGCTTAAAAGAAATGACGTCGACATTGATATGAGAACGTTAACACATCATGTCAACTACATGCTTAAATATCATGAGACGTTGTACAATCAATTGGTACCGCGCATAGATCCTGACGAGTTATCAATCGTTTTTATCGAGATGAATGTGAACAATTTTGGTCGTGCCATAGCTTACCTGACATTGGTTTATGTGATGAATGACTCTTGCTCAGAGCACGTTACGCGTAGAGCTGTACAGTTGGTTGCCGCACCTCTTAAAAGCTTCGATATCACAATGGTCAAGATCGAAGAAAGTTTTTTCCGTAAAATGATTTCTTTTGCTCAACGTATTTTTTCGCTATAAAGTACACGAACATGTGAAATAAAACTCATTTAATGTTTTGCACGATGGATGTACGGTTTAAAACACCTGCAAATTTTTATATTTGCGGACAAAGTCAAAGTGGAAAATCGTATTTGGTTCGCTCCATGTTACATCATTTAGAAGAACTGTTTTATCCTGTTCCAGCAAAAATAATTTACTGCTATGGAGAGTATCAAAAGGAATTTGACGAATTATCTATGCCGAACGTTGAACTGGTGGAAGGTTTTCCAAACGACTTATATGACTTAACAGAAGGGTATGATAATTCCCTAGTCGTGCTTGATGATTTGATGTCTCACTGTTCCAACGATCAACGCGCATCAGACCTATTTACCCGCGGTTCTCATCATCGTGGTATATCTGTGTTGTACCTTACGCAAAATTTATTTCCACCCGGTAAATTGTCACGAACGATCTCACTCAATTCACACTATATGTTGGTATTCCGGAATTTACGCGACTCGCTTGGGATTACAACACTTGCGAAACAAATGTTTCCTAAACATGGCAATTACCTTTTGGATTCGTATCGTGATGCTACAAGCAGCCCTTACGGATATTTAATGATTGATTGTCATCAGCTGACACCGGAAAACATGCGTCTAAGAACCAGCATTTTACCTGGGGAGAGACAGATTGTCTACGTGAAGCGTACTTAAGTTGTGTGTGCCGTTTAAATCCACCATTTACAAGATGTCGAAGCGTATGAGAGGAACTCTTCCCTATCTTCAGGTTATAATGAAATCTAAACCTAAATTGCGAAAGTTGCTTATCGATAACGTTCCCGCGAATGTTATCACGGCTATTTGTGAGTGTTCACTGAATTTACTTAAAGGTGTTATCCCATTAACACCGCGTCAAAAGCAACGTTTGGTGCGCTACAAGACACATCTCCGCGCGTTGGCAAATAAGAAAGTGTCGAGGAAACGAAAAAAGGTGTACCTTAATCAAAAAGGTGGGGGTTTATTGACGGCTCTTTTGGCACCGATTCTTAGTGTACTTGGAAGTTTGCTAGTAAAATGAAACATGCAAAACGTATGGTTTTGGTCCCCGAGGACACACTTCACAGATACGAGCAAAGACAAAGACTTGAGACCTCCCCGATTATGGCCAACATGATGCATAAAGATACGGACATGTCAAATATTCTTCAACGTACGGATATGGACGATGCTGAAAAGCTAAAATTGTACTATGCAAATTTGGAGCGTTATCTGGACTTGAGGCGTCAAAAGGATAATCAAATACCCACCGTTCGGATAGCCGAAAATAAAGAGGAATCTAAAGAAAAGGCGCAGTTACCTGATACAACCGTAGTGGAAAATATTCCGAGAACAATGCGTGGTAGAGCTACAGCACTTTTGAGCCGTTTGAAAGCAAGACCTGACGTTATTTCGTGGGATGAAACGGGACAAGTCAAGCTCGAGGGTGAAACCATCCCGCAATCAAACATATCTGATTTGGTTTCGGACGCTATGAGGGCGAGAAAAAATTTCAATCCTATGGGCTCAAGAGAATTTTTTCGTGTTTTGTCAAAGATCAATATGCCACGAGACCTCGTAAGGAATGAGGAAAGATGGAAACAATCCTTAGCTGACAATGCGTCTGGAGAAGAAGAAGAAGAGGTTCTTTACAGCAGCCCACAACGTGCAAGCCCCCAAAGTGCAAGCCCTATGAAATATATCCAGTCAATGCTGAAGAGACGTGGAGAAAAACAAACTCAGAAACGTTGGCTTAATTATTAATCCTGTATTTGTTTTATTGAATAAATCATGTTTTTAAAGTTATTAAATGTTTTTTAAAAGTTTCTAGTTGTTGTTTTTTTGTTTTTTTTATTTATTTATTTATTATTATTTTTTTTTTTAATTTTTTTTTTTTTTTTTTTTTTGGGGGGAGTACAAATCAAGACACACACACGATTTTACAACAAATATTTATTGCAACAAACGATACATTAATTTTCAAACAGGTTTTTACTAAACTGAATAAGATTAACATTTGGACGATTTAACAATATTTTTAAATGACTCTTAACAAACCGAGACACTTTTGCATCGTTTAACATAGTATCGTTATTAAATAACTGCACGATTTTATTCATGCTTTGTCCTCGTGCTCTGTGGCTAAGGTAGAATATGCAATATTGGCCACACACATCTGACCAAGCACTTTGCAGTTTACGCGTGTTTAATTCCCATTCATAAGGCTCTAAAAAGTCTCCAAACGAATCCCTGTAGTGATCTGGCGGCTGTCCATAACTGTCAAAGAATTCCCCTTTCTGTTCTGCTGGGAAGTAGAATGCCACCCAGTGCGTTCCAGGTTCACTGCTCGGGTCTGTGTTTGCAACAAAACCGCATGGATATTTATCAACTGTCTGAGGTAACTTATCACTAGGAAACACACCGCAAAACTTCTTGCTTGTTATCGGATCTTGGTCTAATGCATGAATTATCTGAGCAGTGTTCATTTAGCCAGAGTAATCGTAAATGACGTTTCTTTCTGTATCGATCTGAATTAGGTTTTCGAATTCCCCGTAACACACGAGACTCACAGCGGCTGCTGGCGCGGCAGAGAACTTGATGTCAACTGCGAGATTTCCTCGTTGAACAACATTAAAATGGGGTGACGACCCACACATATCGGCGGACAGATCGAAAGCATAAACTGCGTAACCTTTTGGAAACTCTTCTCGCGATATATCGTTTCCACTGTTGTAATACATTTTTCCCGTACCAGAAAACATCGTACCGAATGCCTCAACAAATCTAGGGTTTGCACCAAAGGAAAGTTGTATCGGCTTAAACGGTAGGTCTTCTCCATTCACGGATATTCCAATAGAGGACACGTTAAAATGCTGAAAGTTGTACGGATTCCTCTTGTATGCCCCATTATACGCTGCGCTTTCGACCAATCCAAAGACAAACGATTTCGGTACAAGTCCATTAAAGACGTTATCTTTTCTCAGGGAGGGATTTCCTGCTGGAATAATGAAACTCTTGCACTCGACGCGACGTATAGGGTAGATAGCCGGTCCTTTTTTCAATGCGATTTCATGAGCTATGGAAATGCTTGGGCTAACTTTCACTTTACGTATCTTGAGATAGACATCGGTCAGCTTTACTTTGTAATCGGCGTCGTCCTCAGAGGCCATCAAACAAAACTCGTTGTCATTTCGATTCAGAATAACTTTCAGGTCAACGAAACTTAGCAGGAGCCGTTCGGACATAAATACATCGCTGAATATAGGTCCGGCCATCTCTATTACTCCACTTGTCTTGTTAAACGCATATCTCGATTTAAGACCCAGGTTAGCGTTGGCAGCTGCCAAAGTAGGATCCGCCACGCCCATTTTCCCTGCAGTATCTTTGTAGAACAGAGCTGCAGTGAGTTGAGAATCCTTTGCGGACGGACCATAGTTGAGGAGGGTTTCCAGATATGCTCGGTAGGCATAAGTCCCCGTGGCCTGGGTCACTTGCTTTTCATTCAAAAACACATCGATTTGTTTGAACAGACTGTGCAGGAAATTGTTCACCACTCCAACTTTCTCGTCAGCGTCAAGATTTGTACCGTCTGCTTTTGTCACTTTAGCTCTCACCACAAGAATCGTTTTTGATAAATCCACATAATCTTCAGTGCCTGGAGATAGGAACGTGATTGCACCACCGTCCGATACACTGGATACAGGTTGATGATTTATCCAATGTCCCTTCTCCAAACTGACCTGTGTTGGTGGCACAGAAAATAGATCGAGTTCATTCTTTGTGCATTCTTGCGATTTGGCATGTACGAAATTCATATTTAACCGAATATGTCAAGAGTTGTTCTCCGCTTCTTGGTCTGATTGCTTCTGGTAGTAGACGTCGATGCTTTTCTCTTTTTATTTGTTTTCCGTTTCTTGGGCTGACTGCTTCTGGCAGTAGATACCTTTCTCTTTTTAGCTGTTTGCTTTGTACGTTTTCTTGCACGTTTTCCGCTTCCTGTTTGAGCATAAGTTTGAAGTCGATTAACGGCTTTATTTTTTGCGATGTTTACAGCTTCTTTTCCTCGGCTTTTTATCGCTTCTTTCAGATTTCTTCCAGAAGCAACGTCTCCTAACAGATTACCTCCAGCATTCAAGGCAATTTTTCCAAGAGCTTTTGCTCCACGTTTAACCATCGGCATGACTGTTCTAGCGATACTACGAAATAGGCCACCGAGTCCATATCCCATCTGTCCATGACCCATTTGCCATGGACTGCCTCTGAAAACAGGCATTCCGTGTCCTTGTTGTTGATCGAGATAGTAACGTACGTATGGATTATTCATCTTCACGTAAAATAACTGTGCTGTCTGAAGTGAAGTGTTGTCACCACCTTCCCGCGTTCAAATGGCACGGGGTCGCCTGTATCGCTCCTTAAAAGAATTTCCATGTCTTCGAATGATTTAGTTTGGACAGGCACGTATTGGATGTTTGTGAACGTTTTAGTAATGACGTCACCAGACTTTCCCTGAACGGGAATGCTTCTGAGTAATTGGGCGCTCGTATCTCCGACGATCTGCGGTTGAACAATATCACAATAGATGTAAATTATCGTCATCCCAAACAAGTCTGCCACGTAAGGGCTTTCGGTCGTTTTTGCGAATTTTACATCTTTTCCTCCAAACCCAAAGATAATCGACATTCTTCCTGTTAGAGCCAATTGATATCCAGTTTTCAATTGAACTGTCACTTTTCCAATTAGAGCATTAAACGACAACTTAATGTTGTCGTTAACATATTTTGCCAAAGCTTTATTGGTACTTTTGATAAGATCTTGTACGGTTTCGTAGTAGCCGTAATCCACAATCGTCGTCAGAAAAAGTCCACTTCTGTCCGCGTAATAGATATGGTTCTTATGTTCTTGTAGAGTGTACCACGTATTCGGGTAAGAGATGGAGTACAAACCAACTTCCCATTCGCCATTCAAATCAATGGTTTGTGGCAATTTTACACGATAACTCGTCGTTTTGTTATCGGGAAAGATATTCAGGGATGCATTGCTAGGAAGCGTGAGATAAAAATGTGTTCCACTCATTATGAATTACAAATCAAAATAGCAAAGAAACTACACACACATTGGTTTAAATCTTATTTATTTCAGAAGCAGGTACCCACGAATTAAACTTGTTCGGGTACCCTAACCATTTTACAAGATAGTGTACATTGTTGCCTCTTCCACGTTTCTTCAGAATTTTTTCAACTTCGTAGACATCGTCACGTTTAATGACTTTTTGTAGCTCTTTATCGTAAAATGTTCCTTTCAGTTCTTCGCCGTCATAATCTTTGAGTTTATACACGGGAGGGTCACGAGGTACTTGTTTGCTTACAGTGAAGATTTCTTTTGAGAAATTTGGCAAGTAACCCTTTTCAAATTTACGTTTTATTTTACTAATTCTCACTTGATCGCCAATCTTAAACTTATACTTTACATTTTTCACAATACTATGTTCATCGTACAAAGTGTGCCATACTTTCTTTTCGTTTTCGACAGTAACATTTGCTGGCTTTGTTTTAATACTACGATGAACACTATGATTGTAAGAATACATTAACTCAGGCAGCATGTCAATGTATCGCATTGTTTTCTTGGATGTAAAGTATCGCCACATCTTTGTCTTCAACGTACGAATCAAACGTTCTACGATCGAGGCTTTCGTTTCGTTATACGTATTGTACAATTCTATGTCTTCCTCCTTCATCAGTGCTTGAAAATGTCTATTGAAAAACTCCGTTCCTTGATCAGTCATAATTTTTTCAGGTTTGCGCCCAGAAGATAAAATGACTTTGAAAGCTTCAACCAGTGAAAGTCCCGTTTTATTTTTCAGAGGAACGACCCATGCATACTTTGAAAAGACGTCAACGCATACTAAAAGATATCGATAATCATCGTTAAACTTCTGCATGGATTGCATGTCCGCCAGATCCATTTGCCATTGTTGGTCGATACCGCCCACGATCACACGGTTTCTTCTAAAATTGCGACTGGCAGGTTTATGTAAAGTGTACGTATCTTGTGACATCAACCATTCTTTAATTTTCGCGCGACTCACTTTAAATTTTCCTTCCTTTTTGACGTCATCATACAAACGATTCACTCCACCAAATCCTCCTGGGCGTTTTGGATCGTAATAAACGCTAGACAGGTAATCATTCATGTTCACATATGGAATGAAAGAAATCTTAAATCACACCCTCTTTTATTCTTCGACATTCTGATTAGGTTCATCTGGTGCATCGTTCTCGATAGGTTTATTGTTTTCAACAGGTTTGTAGTTTTTGATGGTTTTACTAGTGTACCCCATTTGTAAATGTCCTTCGAGATTGAGATCATTGCGACCAACACTAATGCCCATTCTAAACATTTTCTGTTTGTTATGATTTTTGTTGTTCTTCGGATTTTTGCTGGCAGAGTGACCCATGGCTATGAACAATGTTCACACTATGCCCTGTATTTCATTATGACAGTACTAGCCGCTGTTGATAAATTTTATAACGAATATTATAAAATTTCGAACATGGATAATACGAGAATATAGTATTATGGGTCATCGGGCCCTGGGGCCAAATCGGGCCAAAAAAAAAAAGGTGCCATTTCGGGCCTTTCCGGACCTAATCAAGTTGTATAAAACATCTCAAACTTAAGAGAACTGTTAAACATTCTTTGATACGCGTCAAGTAAAGAGCTAGTCATGTCTAAACCTTTGGATATTGATAATAAAGAATTAATTCTTCATCATCGACAGAAACGCATCGAAAGGAAACTTTTAAAAAGTTACGCTGCAGAAATCGCATCAATTATATCACGTCTTGTTGTTGAAAACTGCAATGGTTGCATCATTGACCACCCATCCCAAACAGAGCATCAATGCCTCATGATGGAAAAGGATGAACAGTTATGTATATACTTTGACCATGCTTTGGAAAAGGTTTCAGAAGCAAATGTCACGGAGGCTTTTGCCGAAAGTTTGAAGGATATTAAACCTAAAGTGAGCGGCCTTGAATTGCTCAAGTATACATATGATGATTGGAGATCTGTCTTTTGTGCAGATAGTCAGAGACGGGTGCTCAAACAAGAGACCTTCACGCTGCTGTAAAATGGGAATGTTATAAAAACACTGCACCAGCGGTGATTTTGGTCACAATCGTTTGACAGCGTCAATAGTGGGAGCTTACTTTAATCAGCATGACTATCGGCATACTCTTTATGGCTGAGAATCGACTTATGCTTCGTGTCAATATGTGTGCTTCTAATTTTGACAATAAAATCCTAGATGAGTTGACAGAGGAAGAAATAGAGAAATGGGTTCCCGTCTTTGACGATGATAAAACATTTACTAACAGAGAGTTTATTGAAAAGATCTGGTACGCTTGCGTTAGTCACGGATACATTTCTGAACATTATGATATTATGGGAAAGTTTCTTGACAAGATGAAAGTTATTCTATAAGCAATATGTATAAACGTGAAAGCGCATGCGTGCAAATGTAACAAAATCCTATAAAACACTGTACCTTTTCTGATTTTTGATCAGATCAGACAAACATTTGATAGAAGCAACATGTCTTGGAGAAACATCGTAACCCAATGGCTTTCGACCAAAACCATAACGCAAGAGGGAAATCTGGCAACCTTGGATTTGATGAGACTTTTGATACAGAAGAATATGATACCGGCAGCACTTATTGACAACCAGACGATACATTCAATTATATTGACGCAAGTTATATTAGAAGCATTGAATGGTTTAACGGTACCCCCAGCCCCCCAGGGGAAAACCTTTGTCTATCATATGAACGCCAAAGAAATGATGATGGGGGACCTTAACATGAAGAATGCTAAACAAATCAAGCTGTTGGAAGAACAGACAGGGGTAAATTTGGATCATTACCACAAACTAAAGATCGGAAATTAACTTTGAGATCAAACGATTTATTTTAAAACATTTACGACTGTTCTATGTATTTCAACACGTATATAACTGTATTTCAACAAATATAACTGTTCTTTAAAACTTTTTTAACTGTGTTTTAAAATCCATAAGGTAATGTTTTGTAATCCTCCACAATAATACGTTTGTTATAAACAATACGATAATCCTTTTTCATGCGTTTGGTCACAATGTTTGTTGTCTTTGTGTCCCGGGTTATCTTGAACGGGATGTCCACGGAAACGTGGCCACTGACATTACATTTTGCATGTAAGTACACCAATGCACGAATAACATCAAAGTTCACTGTTTGCCTTGCGGTGCAATTCAGAGTGATCCCACGTATTTTCGTTTCGATTTTGTTGGAACTGGTTTTATAACAATAGTTCTTTGGTCCTCCGGAGATGAAGGTCGTAATATGATCCCCTTTCAACTCATCGGTGAGTTCACCAAGATATGGACCTGTCGGAGGTTCTGGATCGCCGAGTTTGCTGACGAAGATCACCGAATCTGTGTCATAGTACAGCACTCTTTCTTGTAGATCGTCCAACACCCCGTAAAGCTTGAGTCGTGCATAGGCGGTAGTAAAGGCTGCGATCACCACATTGGTCTTGGCGTTTGGTGCAATGAAGTTCTCGTTGCTTTCGTATTGAATTTCAACCACTTCATCACTTATGAAACGCGCATTCAGAACGTTGATCTCATCAGACGTCAGGTAGTCAAGAAACGTTTGCACGTCACTGATTTGTTCCACTTTAGTCATATTGGAACGTTGCGCAAACTTTCCTGAAAGATATGAGAAAAAAATAAATGTCTGGAACTTTGCTGGACAATTCTGCCTAGAAAAGATAACATTTTGTTATAGGGGAGGGGTGTTTAGAACGTACTCACCCCAAAACGAGTTCAACATCAATTTCGATAAGGCACGCATGCCGGGATTGTGTTCGATCTTGCTTCGGTCCAGTTGTATCCCTTCCACTTCGAGGTATTCGTCCACGTACTGTTGTTTCTGTTCTTCCGTGGTACAGGTCTTCGGGTAACCGCTAGACTCTTGCTTGATTTTGAGGAAGGTGTCCACATAGTCTTTGAACAACTCGTCCGAGGATTCAGGGAAATGCCATACTTCGTGCATTTGCAGGATTTGGTAACCTTTCTCCAGAGCTTTCTCCAACTCGACGCTACACCATGTCCCTTCAATGGCTCTTTCACGCTCGGTATGAGTACACGGGTTCTGGTTACACGTATCTGCACAGGACTTGCACAGCGGAAACATCAGTTTGCCCTGGGTACGATAGGGGAGGACCGGGTGGAAGAGACCTCGAGGTGGAAGTACCGTACATTTGACCAAGCCAAAATAGGTAGAGATGTCGTCGAAATTCTCGGTAATAATACATGGATGTCCTACAATTGTCCGAGTCATTTTGTTGCACCAGGGGTACAAGGAGGTAAAGTCGACGTATCTATGAGAAAAAGGACTATTTAGAATCATCCTCAGATTTACTGGGGGTGTACTCGTAACATACCTTAGGTTTTTATATAGACCCCATGCATAGTGACGTCACACTTGTAACGAGGTAACGTTACCTTAGTACTCATACGCCCGATTATTATTCTGTGCCCGAACGTTACATGTAGGTAACGTCACCCTTGTAACGAGGTAACGTTACCTGGAGGTAACGTTACCTTGAGTGACGTCACCCTTGTAACGAGGTAACGTTACCTTGAGTGACGTCACCCTTGTAACGAGGTAACGTTACCTTGATAAAGAGATGACGTATACTTTCGACGTGATTTGATTGGTTGGACATGTGATTTGATTAGTTGGACATGTCTGAACATGAACGAGCTGAGAGTATAAATTGAAAAGGACGGAGCAAACATACCACAATACATATACAGCTCAAGTTAGTGAGATGGAGTGTTTACATGGAAAACCTGCTTCTTGCTCGACCACGAAAAATGGTTCCTTCTGGTTTTGTGGACAGAAACCTAGCTGTGGGTTTATCTGCTCCGAGGACGACGGATTTGTATTTCAAAAAGCCCTGACGACGTGGAGAAGCACCAGCATGGAACAGCCTAAGTGTCAGGAACACCATAAACCGGCACAGTTTCGTGTTGTGAAGGATCTGATGAAACCCAGTTACGGTAGACCCTATTTTACGTGCGCAGCTCGTGAAAATCCGTGTTCCCTATGGATGTGGGCTGACGAGGAACAGATTGAGAAACCGAATTGTCATCACGGACAGCAAAGCGCCATGTATAAAGTGAAAAAGGAGGGTCCTAACAAAGGTCGAATGTTCTTTTGCTGTTCAAACGAAACGTCGTGTGATTATTTTCAATGGGCACCTGAAGAACCAACAAAGACGCCCCGCGTTGAAGAGCCGTTCATACCGTTATTTTACAACTCTTACTCTCAGAAGAACTGAAACATTTATAGAATATAAACAGTTTAAATATTCTCAAAAGAGTTGAAACATTTATAGAATATAAACAGTTAAACATATAATATGTAGTAAAACCTATATTGTATTGATTTTGTTTTTAAATACATGATTGAAATGATCAAACGTTATAAATGTGTATCGCGGTGCAAAGGTAACGTTACCTACAGGTAACATTCGGGCGTATGAATACTAAGGTAACGTTACCTCCAGGTAACGTTACCGGTAACGTTACCTCATTACTTACTTTCGGGGATGACGTCATCAGGCGCCGTAACAAGGTAACGTTACCTTGAGTGACGTCACCCTTGTAACGAGGTAACGTTCGGGCGTATGAATACTAAGGTAACGTTATCTCCAGGTAACGTTACTTACTTTCGGGTATGACGTCATCAGGCGCCGTAACAAGGTAACGTTACCTAGAGTGACGTCACCCTTGTAACGAGGTAACGTTACTTCGTCCAAAGGGTAACGTTACTTCCGGCGCCAAACGTGCAATGCATTGTGGGGCGCATGCCAGATGGGGGGGGGGGGGTAATCTACTAGTCAACCACAGTCAACCACAGTCGACCACAGTCAACCGTGTTAACTTATATAAAACAACTGAATAAGTTAATTAATTTAAATGAATTGGTTTACTGTGGTTGACTGTGGTTGACTATGGTTGACTGTGGTTGACTGTGGTGTATTGTGTCCTTTACATATCAAAAAATGTGAATAGTGAACATAGTGTAGTTCATTAAGACCTAGAAATGTGTTAATCTATTTTTGTTTGATATATGAATATATTAGAACTGACGGCTTGTGAAATTATATGTAATATATATGTGGAGATATGCATCAAGCCTATATACCTCAGAAAAATTATCTGAGTCCCTGACGGGAATCGAACCCGTAACCTTCTGATTGCCGGTGAGACGCTCTTATAAAATTATATATATATATATATATATATATATATATATATATATATATATATATATATATATATATATATATATATATATATATATATATATATATATATATATATATATATATATATATATATATATATATATATATATATATATATATCAAGCCTATATACCTCAGAAACAAATTCTGAGTCCCTGACGGGAAACGAACCCGTAACCTTCTGATTTCCGGTGAGATGCTCTAACCATTGAGCCACACGAACTCATATGGAGAGCGAAGGTTAATTAATGGTCCGATGTAATATGTGACCATTAGTTAAACTTCGCTCTCCATATGAGTTCGTGTGGCTCAATGGTTAGAGCATCTCACCGGAAATCAGAAGGTTACGGGTTCGATTCCCGTCAGGGACTCAGAATTTGTTTCTGAGGTATATAGGCTTGATATATATATATATATATATATATATATATATATATATATATATATATATATAATATATATATATATATATATATATATATATATATATTATATATATATATATATATATATATATATATATATATATATATATAATTTTTGTCTAAGTTTACTTTTCTTCAGTTGTTTTTCGCTACTTGCCGTTGTCGCTAATATGTCTTCATTTTTGGCAAGAATCTCGCGCTATGCTTGAATTTGGTAGCAAGGTAGCCATGCCGACGTACAGTTAGCACGTGGTGTTTGCATCACCAAAGTTAAGCCCGGTCTGACGGGGTTCGTATTCGGATGGGTGACCGCCGGGGACTCATGTGAGTAGAGTTGGTGTTGGTCTCTCCTGAACCTCCGAGGGCTTTTTCATGTTTTCTGCTGCCACAGACAGTTGTTGGAGACATCAATAAAATTATGAATATTAAGATACCTCCCACGCTTAGCGCGCATGCAAACAAAAACGAAGGTTACATGGTTTCAATATTTTATTCGCCTTCCTTTACTACAAATTATTTGCTTAATTCTTTTAGGCATGCTGTCTATGGTCTTGTTAATGTAATCAGTTGAAGTGTCGAAAATAGTCGATCTCACTCGCACGACAAAATTGTCCCATGTTTCTTTGTTGATGCATTTCTCTTTCGCATCCTCTCGTAGCCTTCTTTTCACGACGTGAAATAGGTTCTCTATGGGGTTTAAATCCGGTGATCGTGGCGGGATTTTCTTTAGGTCAATACCGAGTTCACGGAGGGCTTTCATAGCCTTGGCTGAAGTTTGTGAAGGGTCATTGTCCATGACGAAAATTTTTTTAGAACGACAGGTTTTTCCAAGTCGTCGAAACATGGTGGGAAATGTCCTTCTAATGAGATCGGAAAAATAACATCCCGACATCTTTTCATATTTTTCCGCCAAAATAACGCCCTTTCTTGGCGCTATTGCCACCATTAAGTGCAATCTTTTGCCGCCAGCCAAATCTTTAGATCCTTTAGCTGTCAAGGAAAGACCTTCGCCTTTTTTGCGCCACAATCTTGCTCTTGGGGTAATCGCTTCCCTTAGAGGATTACTCTTGTGTATAAAGGAGACACCATCCAAGTAAAAAGCCACATCGGTTGTCCAGTAAGACGAGCTTAATCTTGACGCTGCTCTTCCATATTTGAGCCTTTGGTGGTGATCTTTTTCACTGAGAAGTCCTTTTTTACGAGTTTAACGGAATTTATAGCCCAGTTTATTGAGATAGGAGACGAAAGTTCTGTATTTAGCTTTTGTGCAGTCAATACCACTATTTTCAACAACGTTCATGGCCGTAAAGTTAGGATCGATAAAACGAAGCTGTGATACGGAACGAGAAAGTTTCCTTTGGTCACGGCACGTCAGTACGCACGGACGTCCACGTCTTTTCGATGCCTTGGTTTGATTGTGCTAATTCTTACCGTTTCCTCTTTTAAAATTCGCGAAACACTCGACTTCGATATTTGAACCTTAGCAGCAATTTGCCGACATGAGTAACCTTTCTCTTTTTGCAAAAACATAGCTAAAGCTCGTTTCCTTGCGCAGATACGCTGAATGAACACCATTCTTATAGAATATCTCAACAACTAGGATCCGTTCATTAAGTCATTCATGACGTCACGTAATTTTACGCATGCGCAATATGGTAAGCTTTGCATATTTAACTGCAACAAATCCCGCTTCTAATTAAATACCTCTAATGAAATTGCAGAACAGAACGCTAAATGGCGCCTATAGCGCTGAACGTTCCTCGGACAATCGTTGCAGAAATTGTTGGGACACATGTGCTGTACAACGGTATTTACCCCCTCCACCCCCCTTACAATGTTGATTTTATCACAAATAAACTCTGTCGTGGGGCCTGAACAAGGTTGAATCTACTGCAGAATGAAACAACATTGAACAGGGGGGAAGGGGGCATCATGGAATTTGTTTAAATTGTTATTTCAGGAGATTTAGTTGTCTAATCGAGATTTCAAAAAGTGTCCCAACTAATTTCTGCAACGATTGTCCGAAAAATGAGCGACAACGTCGTCTGTTTCATGCGGTGAGGGTTGCCTTAAATTGTTACGGATCAGCCTCTTCATATTTAGGATGCTCATTTTGACATAACAACGTGCAAGAATGCCATGCTCGTACGTTTACATACTGTACATTTGCAAATAAAATGATTGTCTCTCTTGGGACTAAGTATGTTGCGTATAAATATCGCATGTTTGCTGTTAATTTTTCTTCTACTATGGATTTAATCGCGGCGTATGAAAGTGACAGTTCTTCGTCCCAATGTGAAACAGAAGAAATAGGTCGTCGAGAAGTTAGACAAGTTTACCTGGTGACATATAGTCAGGCAGACACGAAAATATTTACCAATAGAGAGTCGTTTGCCGCTGCAGTAATCGCTTCATTTCGGGCTCCATCGGCCTCCGTGTTGCACTGGTGTTGCTCGCAGGAGTCTCATAAATCATCAGGAGTTATAGGTTAGATATTGCCTAAGATATTGATGAAAGAGCGAACAACCTTTTCAGATATGTATTTGTATCTCATTTTGCCAACGTCTAACAAACCATGAATATATGCAGCTAATCGGTGACACAACCGTGTTAACTTATATAAAACAACTGAATAAGTTAATTAATTTAAATGAATTGGTTTACTGTGGTTGACTGTGGTTGACTATGGTTGACTGTGGTTGACTGTGGTGTATTGTGTCCTTTACATATCAAAAAATGTGAATAGTGAACATAGTGTAGTTCATTAAGACCTAGAAATGTGTTAATCTATTTTTGTTTGATATATGAATATATTAGAACTGACGGCTTGTGAAATTATATGTAATATATATGTGGAGATATGCATCAAGCCTATATACCTCAGAAAAATTATCTGAGTCCCTGACGGGAATCGAACCCGTAACCTTCTGATTGCCGGTGAGACGCTCTAACCATTGAGCCACACGAACTCATATGGAGAGCGAAGGTTAATTAATGGTCCGATGTAATATGTGACCATTAGTTAAACTTCGCTCTCCATCTGAGTTCGTGTGGCTCAATGGTTAGAGCATCTCACCGGAAATCAGAAGGTTACGGGTTCGATTCCCGTCAGGGACTCAGAATTTGTTTCTGAGGTATATAGGCTTGATAAATATATATATATATATATGTATATATATATATATATATATATATATATATATATATATATATATATATATATATATATATATATATATATATATAATTTTTGTCTAAGTTTACTTTTCTTCAGTTGTTTTTCGCTACTTGCCGTTGTCGCTAATATGTCTTCATTTTTGGCAAGAATCTCGCGCTATGCTTGAATTTGGTAGCAAGGTAGCCATGCCGACGTACAGTTAGCACGTGGTGTTTGCATCACCAAAGTTAAGCCCGGTCTGACGGGGTTCGTATTCGGATGGGTGACCGCCGGGGACTCATGTGAGTAGAGTTGGTGTTGGTTTCTCCTGTACCTCCGAGGGCTTTTTCATGTTTTCTGCTGCCACAGACAGTTGTTGGAGACATCAATAAAATTATGAATATTAAGATACCTCCCACGCTTAGCGCGCATACAAACAAAAACGAAGGTTACATGGTTTCAATATTTTATTCGCCTTCCTTTACTACAAATTATTTGCTTAATTCTTTTAGGCATGCTGTCTATGGTCTTGTTAATGTAATCAGTTGAAGTGTCGAAAATAGTCGATCTCACTCGCACGACAAAATTGTCCCATGTTTCTTTGTTGATGCATTTCTCTTTCGCATCCTCTCGTAGCCTTCTTTTCACGACGTGAAATAGGTTCTCTATGGGGTTTAAATCCGGTGATCGTGGCGGGATTTTCTTTAGGTCAATACCGAGTTCACGGAGGGCTTTCATAGCCTTGGCTGAAGTTTGTGAAGGGTCATTGTCCATGACGAAAATTTTTTTAGAACGACAGGTTTTTCCAAGTCGTCGAAACATGGTGGGAAATGTCCTTCTAATGAGATCGGAAAAATAACATCCCGACATCTTTTCATATTTTTCCGCCAAAATAACGCCCTTTCTTGGCGCTATTGCCACCATTAAGTGCAATCTTTTGCCGCCAGCCAAATCTTTAGATCCTTTAGCTGTCAAGGAAAGACCTTCGCCTTTTTTGCGCCACAATCTTGCTCTTGGGGTAATCGCTTCCCTTAGAGGATTACTCTTGTGTATAAAGGAGACACCATCCAAGTAAAAAGCCACATCGGTTGTCCAGTAAGACGAGCTTAATCTTGACGCTGCTCTTCCATATTTGAGCCTTTGGTGGTGATCTTTTTCACTGAGAAGTCCTTTTTTACGAGTTTAACGGAATTTATAGCCCAGTTTATTGAGATAGGAGACGAAAGTTCTGTATTTAGCTTTTGTGCAGTCAATACCACTATTTTCAACAACGTTCATGGCCGTAAAGTTAGGATCGATAAAACGAAGCTGTGATACGGAACGAGAAAGTTTCCTTTGGTCACGGCACGTCAGTACGCACGGACGTCCACGTCTTTTCGATGCCTTGGTTTGATTGTGCTTTCTTACCGTTTCCTCTTTTAAAATTCGCGAAACACTCGACTTCGATATTTGAACCTTAGCAGCAATTTGCCGACATGAGTAACCTTTCTCTTTTTGCAAAAACATAGCTAAAGCTCGTTTCCTTGCGCAGATACGCTGAATGAACACCATTCTTATAGAATATCTCAACAACTAGGATCCGTTCATTAAGTCATTCATGACGTCACGTAATTTTACGCATGCGCAATATGGTAAGCTTTGCATATTTAACTGCAACAAATCCCGCTTCTAATTAAATACCTCTAATGAAATTGCAGAACAGAACGCTAAATGGCGCCTATAGCGCTGAACGTTCCTCGGACAATCGTTGCAGAAATTGTTGGGACACATGTGCTGTACAACGGTATTTACCCCCTCCACCCCCCTTACAATGTTGATTTTATCACAAATAAACTCTGTCGTGGGGCCTGAACAAGGTTGAATCTACTGCAGAATGAAACAACATTGAACAGGGGGGAAGGGGGCATCATGGAATTTGTTTAAATTGTTATTTCAGGAGATTTAGTTGTCTAATCGAGATTTCAAAAAGTGTCCCAACTAATTTCTGCAACGATTGTCCGAAAAATGAGCGACAACGTCGTCTGTTTCATGCGGTGAGGGTTGCCTTAAATTGTTACGGATCAGCCTCTTCATATTTAGGATGCTCATTTTGACATAACAACGTGCAAGAATGCCATGCTCGTACGTTTACATACTGTACATTTGCAAATAAAATGATTGTCTCTCTTGGGACTAAGTATGTTGCGTATAAATATCGCATGTTTGCTGTTAATTTTTCTTCTACTATGGATTTAATCGCGGCGTATGAAAGTGACAGTTCTTCGTCCCAATGTGAAACAGAAGAAATAGGTCGTCGAGAAGTTAGACAAGTTTACCTGGTGACATATAGTCAGGCAGACACGAAAATATTTACCAATAGAGAGTCGTTTGCCGCTGCAGTAATCGCTTCATTTCGGGCTCCATCGGCCTCCGTGTTGCACTGGTGTTGCTCGCAGGAGTCTCATAAATCATCAGGAGTTATAGGTTAGATATTGCCTAAGATATTGATGAAAGAGCGAACAACCTTTTCAGATATGTATTTGTATCTCATTTTGCCAACGTCTAACAAACCATGAATATATGCAGCTAATCGGTGACAGTCAACCACAGTCAACCACAGTCAACCACAGTCGACCACAGTCAACCGTGTTAACTTATATAAAACAACTGAATAAGTTAATTAATTTAAATGAATTGGTTTACTGTGGTTGACTGTGGTTGACTATGGTTGACTGTGGTTGACTGTGGTGTATTGTGTCCTTTACATATCAAAAAATGTGAATAGTGAACATAGTGTAGTTCATTAAGACCTAGAAATGTGTTAATCTATTTTTGTTTGATATATGAATATATTAGAACTGACGGCTTGTGAAATTATATGTAATATATATGTGGAGATATGCATCAAGCCTATATACCTCAGAAAAATTATCTGAGTCCCTGACGGGAATCGAACCCGTAACCTTCTGATTGCCGGTGAGACGCTCTAACCATTGAGCCACACGAACTCATATGGAGAGCGAAGGTTAATTAATGGTCCGATGTAATATGTGACCATTAGTTAAACTTCGCTCTCCATCTGAGTTCGTGTGGCTCAATGGTTAGAGCATCTCACCGGAAATCAGAAGGTTACGGGTTCGAGCGCCGTCATGGCTGCCTGCCCCCGTCGATTGCTCTGTATATTTTTCCAAATTTCTCTCCTATGGAGAGTTTTATCGACTCCAATTACACTCCAACGTCAATCTAAGGAGGTCTTATTCCGACATGGATACTTCTCATTGGGTCGATACGCCTATGTGGATAATTCTAGGTGGTTTGTTTTCATCGCGCGAGTATGCTTCAAGTGCACCAAGTTGTCGTCTCACTACAACCTCAATCATCCATCGCTAAAGATCTCAAAGCATGGCAATACGACCCTCGCTCTTCCTGGAAGGCTTTTCGTCATGGATCTCACGATCTTTATGGATATTCAGGCAAATCCTGGGCCTGGACTCACGTTGGAAAGCGTTAATGACTCTTGGTCTAATACGAACTGTCGTGAATTTAATTCTCGCGCCACTACTGTTAAGTATTCACGGAGCCAGCTATTTGATTTAAGATCTAAATATCAAGTCTCTGATCGCCTATACTGTCTTCTGAAGGACAGGGGCATTTTAAGATCACGAGGAATAAGAAGTGGAATATCTGTACGACAGAAGAACAGTCGTATTCCCATCATTTTAAGAGACAGGGTTCGATATTGTTCTGTCAAGAAGGGCGCTAATTTGCATAATTTGTGTTATGTCAAGCGTGCCGATCGACAACTTCAGCCACACGCTCTCAACTTGACCAGTGGGAAATTCGAAATAACTACTCATGCAACCATTGCAGTTCACTCAATTCCCGTCCTTATTTCATATCGGCAGCGGGACAGTTATAAGCAGCGGAGGAACTTTTCCTGTCTAAAGAAAATTCAAAGGAATTCTGCTGCAGTTTCTGAGTCAGTATTTAATAGAAGATTCACTTCCTGTCTTTTGAATGCAAGATCTGTCTGCAACAAGACCCTGATTATTAAGGATTTTGTTGTTGATTACGAAGTTGATTTGATGGGAATAACGGAAACATGGCTACATCTGGAAGACAATGACGTCATTATTGGCGAACTGTGCCCGAATGGCTTCCGTCTCGTTCATACCCCTCGACCAGTAGGTCGTGGTGGAGGCGTGGGTCTTCTTTACAAACATGGCATTAGCACCAAATCAAGAGTCGCTGAGCATTCGTTTCGATCCTTTGAATGCACGGATGTTACTTTCATCAACCGCAAAACTTTTAGAGCTATTGTTGTTTACCGTCCGCCTGACACTGGTGCAGCAATCAGTCTTTTCTTCGAGGAGTTTTCCAGTCTACTTGAAGAAGTCACTGTGAGCCCCGAGGAACTCGTGATCATGGGGGACTTCAACTTTCATATGGATGACACAGATAATATCTCTGCGAGGCGATTTGGTAGCCTTCTGGATTTGTTTAATCTCAAACAGCATGTGACGGTCCCCACCCACAAACATGGTCATATTTTGGACCTTATCATCACAAGGATTAACTCTGATACTCTTGGAGTGAACAATGTTAATGTTTTGGAGCAATTTATATCAGACCACAAAGCTATTTGTTTTACCTTGGAACTTGATAAAATCCCAAATGAAAGGAGAAAAGTTGTTAGTCGCAGACTAAAAAACTTTGATTTTGAAACCTTTAACGACATGATTAGTTCGTCGGGTTTGCTAGATGACAAAACGTCTGATTCTCTTGAGTCACTAGTCGATAAGTATGACATTGTCCTGCGTGAAACCTTGGACAAGTTGGCACCATTGAAATCCCGGACTATAGTGATTCGTCCTAACGCTCCCTGGTATAATGAAGACATCGCTGCTGCAAAGAGGGAGAGACGTAGGCTTGAGCGGAAGTGGCGTGTCGGGCGACTTGAGTGTGATAGGCTAAGTCATCTGGAACAATGTAATTCCGTTAACGCAATGCTGTATAGGGCGAAAGAACAGCACTACTCCGCGGTCATCCAGGAGAACGCTCATGATACCAAGCTACTTTTTCGAACTATTGACAAGTTATTGCAGAAGAGCACAGAGAAGCGCTACCCGTTCGCTAATAATGATCAGGAACTCGCAAATGCTTTTGCTGATTTCTTTAGTACCAAGATTGAGAATATTCGTGATGAATTGCTGTCTAGGAGAGGAGAACTGGGTGCTCACCCTAATACCAATGTTGAGCCTACTGCCTGCTCTTCTCGTTTCGATGCTTTTGATATGGTGACTGATGAAGATGTTCTGAAGTTGGTCAGTGGTTCTACCATCAAGTCATGTTCACTTGATCCACTACCTGCAATAATTATGCAGAAATGCTACTCCACTCTTGTTCCAGTTTTCAGGAGGGTGATTAATCTATCGTTGTCAACTGGATCTATGCCAAATGATCTAAAAGTCGCATTACTGTTGCCTTTACTGAAGAAAATAAATGCTGATTTTGAGATATTTGCTAGTTTCAGACCTGTATCGAACTTGAAATTTCTATCGAAACTGGTAGAGAAGTCTGTGTTTGCACAGTTGAATAACTATCTTACAACGAACGACCTTCACGAGCTTGGACAATCAGCCTACAAGACTTTCCATAGCACAGAAACTGCCCTGCTCTCTGTCACAAATGACATCATGTTATCACTGGACAGAGGTAAGAATGTTTTTCTATTGTTGTTGGACTTGTCGGCAGCATTCGACACGGTGAACCATTCTATGCTACTCACGAGATTGGAGAAGTCGTTTGGTGTTACCGGGACAGCCCTTCGATGGTTTCAATCATACCTTTCTGACAGAACGCAGTCCGTTAATATCAAAACTGCGAAATCTACAGTACGAGATCTGACTGTGGGTGTTCCTCAGGGGTCCGTTTTGGGCCCCGTGTTATACCTACTGTACACTTCGCCACTTGCCCAGGTTATAAGAAGTTATGATCTTGATTATCATCTATATGCTGACGATACTCAGCTTTATTTCTCTTTTAATACGGCGGATGTTGATGAGGCGAAGACGAGAGTAGAGAACTGTGTAACTGCTATATGCCGTTGGATGGACATAAACGAACTGAAACTAAATCATGACAAGACGGAAGTTATGCTCATTCACTCAAAGTATCGAAACGGTCCGTCTTTTGACAACTTTAACATTGGCGACGAGACGTTGCCTACTACCGCTTCAGCCAAAAGTTTGGGAGTGATCTTTGACGAGCACATGTCATTTGATGCTCATGTCTCGGGGGTTTGTAAATCATCATTCTACCATCTGAGGAATCTGTCAAAGATTAGGAAATACCTTACGAAGGAGTCATCCGAAGTTGCAGTACATGCATTTGTAACGTCGAAACTGGATTATTGTAATTCTCTACTTTACGGTTCTCCAAAATATCAGTTAAAGAAGCTACAACGCGTCCAGAACACTGCAGCACGAATTGTATGCCACGTTAGCAAGTTTCAGCACATCACTCCTGTTTTGATAGGTCTTCACTGGCTTCCAGTGAACTATCGCATCATTTTTAAAGTTTTACTGTTAGTTTATAAGTCGCTCAATGGTACATCTCCTAGCTACTTGGTCGATAAACTTCGTTATCGCACCCAAACACGATCGTTGCGATCTGTCACCAATGCCCTCTTGGACCAGCCCAAGTCCTCTACAAAGACATATGGTGATAGAGCTTTCAGTGTATGCGCCCCAAGGTTGTGGAATGATCTTCCACTTACTTTGCGGAGATCAGATTCAATTGACAATTTTAAAAAGGGACTAAAAACTTATCTTTTTAAACAATTTCTGGACAATGGTTCGTTATTTTTGTAAATATAGTTTTATGTTATAGTTTTTAATATTTATATATTTTAATGATCGTAACTGTAAAGCGCCATGAGCGTAGGAATGGCGCTATATAAATAAAATATTTATTATTATTATTATTCCCGTCAGGGACTCAGAATTTGTTTCTGAGGTATATAGGCTTGATAAATATATATATATATATATATATATATATATATATATATATATATATATATATATATATATATATATATATATATATATATATATATATATATATAATATATATATATATATATATATATATATATATATATATATATATATTTATATATATATATATATATATATATATATAATAATATATAATAATAATTTAATTCTAGTGCATTACAAAAAATTCTCAATGCCCTTACAGTTACAACGCTAAAAAATTTACAGGAGGATATTCAGATAAAATAAGAAACTAAGATAATGATAATATACAATCTTAATAATATCCATTAGGAATTAAAAAGATAAGTTTTAAGTTTTGTTTTAAAAATATCAACAGAAACGGAGGATCGAATTTCTTTAGGTAAGTCATTCCAAAGCCTCGGTGCACAGTTCGAAAAAGACCGGCCACCATAATTCTCTGTTTTATACAGAGGAACATTGAGTTTATTAAAATCATTAAAATTTGATCGTAGAAGACGGGAAGGCTTATGGATAGAGAGAATCTCAGTTAGGTATTTAGGACCAAATCCATTCAAAACTTTATATGTGATTAGGAGTACTTTAAAAATGATACGCTTACGAACAGGAAGCCAATGTAGCTTTCGTAGGATCGGTGAAATATGGTCTGTTTTTCGAATTTTTGTCACAAGTCTGGCAGCAGAATTCTGGATCCGTTGAAGTTTCGAAATATCCTTATCAGGAAGGCCAATAAGCAGGCTATTGCAGTAGTCCAGTTTGGACGTAACAAACGCATGAACCAACTTTTCGGTACTGGAAGGATCAAGATACTTACTGATTTGACCTAAGCGTTTGATGGAGAAAGATGCCGACTTACAAAGTCTTTTAACATGAGAAGACATCGTCAGGAAGTGATCTAGATAAACACCAAGGTTCCTTACTTCCAATGATGGCGAGATTAGTGAGTCTCCAACACTTACTTGTGAGATAGGGTCATGACGCAGATAGCGTGAGCTAAAATGGACAACCTCTGTTTTTGAAGCATTGCATACAAGCTTGTTGTTCTCCATCCAAGTCATGACATCTCTGGTACATTTCTCAAGTGTTTCCAACGCAGCTGGCCTTTCAGATTTTTCCATAACAAGATACATTTGAGTATCATCTGCATAGACCATCAATTGCAAACCGTGTGCAGTGATGATATGCTCAATCGAGGAGACATATAATGAAAAAAGCATTGGACCTAGCACGGATCCTTGAGGGACACCACAGATTAGGTTATGAGTAGTAGATTCCATGGCGTCGATCACAATTGAGTGGGTACGGTTAGAAAGATATGATTTAACCCATTCCAAAACAACCCCACCAAGACCAAAGTCATTATGAAGTCTGTTTATCAAAATTCCATGATCGATCGTGTCAAATGCCGAAGAGAGATCTAATTGAATCAAAACAACATCTTTGTGACTATCGATTGCTAGGTTGATGTCGTTGTATACACGGAGTAGGGCTGTTTCAGTACTATGATGTGCTCTATAGGCAGACTGCATAGCAGGGTAAAGCTGGTTAGCATCAAGATGATCATTCAGCTGAATAGCAACCACACGTTCCACAGTTTTAGACAAGAAGGATAGATTGGTGATCTGCCTAAAGTTGTTTAATACTTCCGGATCCAAAGTTGACTTTTTGATTGTTGGAAGAACCAGCCCATGTTTGAATAAAGAAGGTACAACTCCCGTAGATAAAGATTGATTGATGATTGAAGTCAGCGGAACCGACAGCTTGTCAATAAACATCTTGAGCAGAGTGGTTGGAATAGGGTCAAGAGAACACGACTTAGATGGAGAATTCATAACTACATTTTTGACGAAGTCAGATGACACGGAGGAGAATGTAGTAAGTACACATGATATTGACGTAACTGAAGGAGAAACAGACAGACATTGTAGCGACGTGCTCAAACCCTGCCTCAGGGAAATGATTTTGTCACTAAAATGACCACAAAATCTGTTAGCAAGGTCCAAAGGCGAGGTATATGCCGGTAAAGGTCGTTGTGGATTCGGTTTAAATAACTGATCTATAAGTCGAAAAAGTTGTTTGTCATTTGAACTCAATACTTTATCATTATAATAGCATTTCTTAGCCTCCTCTATAGCCATATAATATTTAGTGGATTTATCTTTGAAAATCTGTTTATGGATTTCCAGACCAGATGATAGCCACTTTCTTTCACAACGTCGTTTCTCTAATTTTAATGTCCGTAAATGTTCAGAATACCACGGAGAGTGAGGTCTTAAGGTTATCAAACGGTCATGGATCGGAGCATGCTTATCGAGAAGATCACCAAGTTCACTGTTATATTGTGAAATTAATGGTAGCAGGTCAGCTTCAGGGTTGTTTAGCAGTGACAAGGCAATAATGTCATCATTGAAGTTTTGTAAATTTATCTGCTTTATCTTACGATGCTTGGCACGAACTTTTATCAAGTTAGGTCGCGACATATCTAGAGTACATTTAATTACAGAGTGTTCTGATGGCAATTCAGCTGAGACTTTTACATTAGAGACCAAATTGCTACCAAAATTAGTGATGATCAGATCTAACATGTGACCTTTACTATGCGTTGGAAAGTTTACATGTTGCTCAAGTACAGCAGAATCAATGAGTTCTTTAAAGTAATCGGTATCAGGGCTACTGGTATCCATATGGAAATTGAAATCACCACTGATAAGACAGGGAGATTGGAAAACTGAAAGATCTTCAAGAAGGTTGGTGAAATCATTGAAAAACATAGTCGTGGTAAATTTATTTTTCTTTGAAGGGGGAGGCCTGTATATTGATACAAGTCGCAGAATGGTATGGCCGACCATGACGTTGATATCAAGACATTCCATGGCTGTGTGTGTTATAGGAACATTGTAAGTGACAGTGAAACCTTTACGCACAATGGCCGCAACACCTCCACCTTTCCTATTTGATCTTGGCGAGTGGAAAATATCGTAGCCAATCAAAGTTTTCGAAATATCTGCTAAAGTCCGGTCATCATGCTTATCGCCATTAAGTCAGGTTTCCGTAATTACCATTATATCAAGATGATTGCAAATGATAAAGTCACATAGCGTTGTGGTCTTGTTTCTTATCGAGCGAGCGTTCCAAAGGGAGAAACGAACCTTAGGAGAATATGATGGAAGGGTTGATTTGGAAATATTCACATTAATAAGATTTCTAACATTTACTCCACGACTATTTGTCCGGTTGTTTACAATGACAGTTGTGCTTGAGAGAACAGTATTATGAATACTTAATGAAGTTCTTGGTGAATAATTCGCTTCATTGATTTCTGTATCAATATTTCGATTTGTTATCACAGATTTGATAATATGCTTGATAGTAAGCGTGTTCTTTTCTTCTACATCTTCCGTGGGACTGAGCATTCGGTTTATACATCTCGTTCCAAAAGGATAATATCGATTGTTACTATTAGGACGACGGCTTTTGACAACTTCAATGCTCTTGGATACGGGTTTTGATTGTATGATGTTTTGTTGACATTTAAATTTCTGGTTACTTCCACCGCGTTTCCCTCTATACTTAAGAATACCAAGTGATTTTAGCTCTTCCATAACCAACATTGAAGGCTTCGAGCCACACTTTCGAACAGACAATAGCTTACTACGACCCAATTCAGTATGGCGGCTTCGCTGTGCCTCGAGGTAAGGATGCAAATAGGAATTATTTTGAGTATTTCCATTTGTTGTCACCAGAAGTTTAGGACCAGAACATTTTTAGGACCAGAAAATTTTTTTAGAACGACAGGTTTTTCCAAGTCGTCGAAACATGGTGGGAAATGTCCTTCTAATGAGATCGGAAAAATAACATCCCGACATCTTTTCATATTTTTCCGCCAAAATAACGCCCTTTCTTGGCGCTATTGCCACCATTAAGTGCAATCTTTTGCCGCCAGCCAAATCTTTAGATCCTTTAGCTGTCAAGGAAAGACCTTCGCCTTTTTTGCGCCACAATCTTGCTCTTGGGGTAATCGCTTCCCTTAGAGGATTACTCTTGTGTATAAAGGAGACACCATCCAAGTAAAAAGCCACATCGGTTGTCCAGTAAGACGAGCTTAATCTTGACGCTGCTCTTCCATATTTGAGCCTTTGGTGGTGATCTTTTTCACTGAGAAGTCCTTTTTTACGAGTTTAACGGAATTTATAGCCCAGTTTATTGAGATAGGAGACGAAAGTTCTGTATTTAGCTTTTGTGCAGTCAATACCACTATTTTCAACAACGTTCATGGCCGTAAAGTTAGGATCGATAAAACGAAGCTGTGATACGGAACGAGAAAGTTTCCTTTGGTCACGGCACGTCAGTACGCACGGACGTCCACGTCTTTTCGATGCCTTGGTTTGATTATGCTTTCTTACCGTTTCCTCTTTTAAAATTCGCGAAACACTCGACTTCGATATTTGAACCTTAGCAGCAATTTGCCGACATGAGTAACCTTTCTCTTTTTGCAAAAACATAGCTAAAGCTCGTTTCCTTGCGCAGATACGCTGAATGAACACCATTCTTATAGAATATCTCAACAACTAGGATCCGTTCATTAAGTCATTCATGACGTCACGTAATTTTACGCATGCGCAATATGGTAAGCTTTGCATATTTAACTGCAACAAATCCCGCTTCTAATTAAATACCTCTAATGAAATTGCAGAACAGAACGCTAAATGGCACCTATAGCGCTGAACGTTCCTCGGACAATCGTTGCAGAAATTGTTGGGACACATGTGCTGTACAACGGTATTTACCCCCTCCACCCCCCTTACAATGTTGATTTTATCACAAATAAACTCTGTCGTGGGGCCTGAACAAGGTTGAATCTACTGCAGAATGAAACAACATTGAACAGGGGGGAAGGGGGCATCATGGAATTTGTTTAAATTGTTATTTCAGGAGATTTAGTTGTCTAATCGAGATTTCAAAAAGTGTCCCAACTAATTTCTGCAACGATTGTCCGAAAAATGAGCGACAACGTCGTCTGTTTCATGCGGTGAGGGTTGCCTTAAATTGTTACGGATCAGCCTCTTCATATTTAGGATGCTCATTTTGACATAACAACGTGCAAGAATGCCATGCTCGTACGTTTATACATACTGTACATTTGCAAATAAAATGATTGTCTCTCTTGGGACTAAGTATGTTGCGTATAAATATCGCATGTTTGCTGTTAATTTTTCTTCTACTATGGATTTAATCGCGGCGTATGAAAGTGACAGTTCTTCGTCCCAATGTGAAACAGAAGAAATAGGTCGTCGAGAAGTTAGACAAGTTTACCTGGTGACATATAGTCAGGCAGACACGAAAATATTTACCAATAGAGAGTCGTTTGCCGCTGCAGTAATCGCTTCATTTCGGGCTCCATCGGCCTCCGTGTTGCACTGGTGTTGCTCGCGGGAGTCTCATAAATCATCAGGAGTTATAGGTTAGATATTGCCTAAGATATTGATGAAAGAGCGAACAACCTTTTCAGATATGTATTTGTATCTCATTTTGCCAACGTCTAACAAACCATGAATATATGCAGCTAATCGGTGACAGTCAACCACAGTCAACCACAGTCAACCACAGTCGACCACAGTCAACCGTGTTAACTTATATAAAACAACTGAATAAGTTAATTAATTTAAATGAATTGGTTTACTGTGGTTGACTGTGGTTGACTATGGTTGACTGTGGTTGACTGTGGTGTATTGTGTCCTTTACATATCAAAAAATGTGAATAGTGAACATAGTGTAGTTCATTAAGACCTAGAAATGTGTTAATCTATTTTTGTTTGATATATGAATATATTAGAACTGACGGCTTGTGAAATTATATGTAATATATATGTGGAGATATGCATCAAGCCTATATACCTCAGAAAAATTATCTGAGTCCCTGACGGGAATCGAACCCGTAACCTTCTGATTGCCGGTGAGACGCTCTAACCATTGAGCCACACGAACTCATATGGAGAGCGAAGGTTAATTAATGGTCCGATGTAATATGTGACCATTAGTTAAACTTCGCTCTCCATCTGAGTTCGTGTGGCTCAATGGTTAGAGCATCTCACCGGAAATCAGAAGGTTACGGGTTCGAGCGCCGTCATGGCTGCCTGCCCCCGTCGATTGCTCTGTATATTTTTCCAAATTTCTCTCCTATGGAGAGTTTTATCGACTCCAATTACACTCCAACGTCAATCTAAGGAGGTCTTATTCCGACATGGATACTTCTCATTGGGTCGATACGCCTATGTGGATAATTCTAGGTGGTTTGTTTTCATCGCGCGAGTATGCTTCAAGTGCACCAAGTTGTCGTCTCACTACAACCTCAATCATCCATCGCTAAAGATCTCAAAGCATGGCAATACGACCCTCGCTCTTCCTGGAAGGCTTTTCGTCATGGATCTCACGATCTTTATGGATATTCAGGCAAATCCTGGGCCTGGACTCACGTTGGAAAGCGTTAATGACTCTTGGTCTAATACGAACTGTCGTGAATTTAATTCTCGCGCCACTACTGTTAAGTATTCACGGAGCCAGCTATTTGATTTAAGATCTAAATATCAAGTCTCTGATCGCCTATACTGTCTTCTGAAGGACAGGGGCATTTTAAGATCACGAGGAATAAGAAGTGGAATATCTGTACGACAGAAGAACAGTCGTATTCCCATCATTTTAAGAGACAGGGTTCGATATTGTTCTGTCAAGAAGGGCGCTAATTTGCATAATTTGTGTTATGTCAAGCGTGCCGATCGACAACTTCAGCCACACGCTCTCAACTTGACCAGTGGGAAATTCGAAATAACTACTCATGCAACCATTGCAGTTCACTCAATTCCCGTCCTTATTTCATATCGGCAGCGGGACAGTTATAAGCAGCGGAGGAACTTTTCCTGTCTAAAGAAAATTCAAAGGAATTCTGCTGCAGTTTCTGAGTCAGTATTTAATAGAAGATTCACTTCCTGTCTTTTGAATGCAAGATCTGTCTGCAACAAGACCCTGATTATTAAGGATTTTGTTGTTGATTACGAAGTTGATTTGATGGGAATAACGGAAACATGGCTACATCTGGAAGACAATGACGTCATTATTGGCGAACTGTGCCCGAATGGCTTCCGTCTCGTTCATACCCCTCGACCAGTAGGTCGTGGTGGAGGCGTGGGTCTTCTTTACAAACATGGCATTAGCACCAAATCAAGAGTCGCTGAGCATTCGTTTCGATCCTTTGAATGCACGGATGTTACTTTCATCAACCGCAAAACTTTTAGAGCTATTGTTGTTTACCGTCCGCCTGACACTGGTGCAGCAATCAGTCTTTTCTTCGAGGAGTTTTCCAGTCTACTTGAAGAAGTCACTGTGAGCCCCGAGGAACTCGTGATCATGGGGGACTTCAACTTTCATATGGATGACACAGATAATATCTCTGCGAGGCGATTTGGTAGCCTTCTGGATTTGTTTAATCTCAAACAGCATGTGACGGTCCCCACCCACAAACATGGTCATATTTTGGACCTTATCATCACAAGGATTAACTCTGATACTCTTGGAGTGAACAATGTTAATGTTTTGGAGCAATTTATATCAGACCACAAAGCTATTTGTTTTACCTTGGAACTTGATAAAATCCCAAATGAAAGGAGAAAAGTTGTTAGTCGCAGACTAAAAAACTTTGATTTTGAAACCTTTAACGACATGATTAGTTCGTCGGGTTTGCTAGATGACAAAACGTCTGATTCTCTTGAGTCACTAGTCGATAAGTATGACATTGTCCTGCGTGAAACCTTGGACAAGTTGGCACCATTGAAATCCCGGACTATAGTGATTCGTCCTAACGCTCCCTGGTATAATGAAGACATCGCTGCTGCAAAGAGGGAGAGACGTAGGCTTGAGCGGAAGTGGCGTGTCGGGCGACTTGAGTGTGATAGGCTAAGTCATCTGGAACAATGTAATTCCGTTAACGCAATGCTGTATAGGGCGAAAGAACAGCACTACTCCGCGGTCATCCAGGAGAACGCTCATGATACCAAGCTACTTTTTCGAACTATTGACAAGTTATTGCAGAAGAGCACAGAGAAGCGCTACCCGTTCGCTAATAATGATCAGGAACTCGCAAATGCTTTTGCTGATTTCTTTAGTACCAAGATTGAGAATATTCGTGATGAATTGCTGTCTAGGAGAGGAGAACTGGGTGCTCACCCTAATACCAATGTTGAGCCTACTGCCTGCTCTTCTCGTTTCGATGCTTTTGATATGGTGACTGATGAAGATGTTCTGAAGTTGGTCAGTGGTTCTACCATCAAGTCATGTTCACTTGATCCACTACCTGCAATAATTATGCAGAAATGCTACTCCACTCTTGTTCCAGTTTTCAGGAGGGTGATTAATCTATCGTTGTCAACTGGATCTATGCCAAATGATCTAAAAGTCGCATTACTGTTGCCTTTACTGAAGAAAATAAATGCTGATTTTGAGATATTTGCTAGTTTCAGACCTGTATCGAACTTGAAATTTCTATCGAAACTGGTAGAGAAGTCTGTGTTTGCACAGTTGAATAACTATCTTACAACGAACGACCTTCACGAGCTTGGACAATCAGCCTACAAGACTTTCCATAGCACAGAAACTGCCCTGCTCTCTGTCACAAATGACATCATGTTATCACTGGACAGAGGTAAGAATGTTTTTCTATTGTTGTTGGACTTGTCGGCAGCATTCGACACGGTGAACCATTCTATGCTACTCACGAGATTGGAGAAGTCGTTTGGTGTTACCGGGACAGCCCTTCGATGGTTTCAATCATACCTTTCTGACAGAACGCAGTCCGTTAATATCAAAACTGCGAAATCTACAGTACGAGATCTGACTGTGGGTGTTCCTCAGGGGTCCGTTTTGGGCCCCGTGTTATACCTACTGTACACTTCGCCACTTGCCCAGGTTATAAGAAGTTATGATCTTGATTATCATCTATATGCTGACGATACTCAGCTTTATTTCTCTTTTAATACGGCGGATGTTGATGAGGCGAAGACGAGAGTAGAGAACTGTGTAACTGCTATATGCCGTTGGATGGACATAAACGAACTGAAACTAAATCATGACAAGACGGAAGTTATGCTCATTCACTCAAAGTATCGAAACGGTCCGTCTTTTGACAACTTTAACATTGGCGACGAGACGTTGCCTACTACCGCTTCAGCCAAAAGTTTGGGAGTGATCTTTGACGAGCACATGTCATTTGATGCTCATGTCTCGGGGGTTTGTAAATCATCATTCTACCATCTGAGGAATCTGTCAAAGATTAGGAAATACCTTACGAAGGAGTCATCCGAAGTTGCAGTACATGCATTTGTAACGTCGAAACTGGATTATTGTAATTCTCTACTTTACGGTTCTCCAAAATATCAGTTAAAGAAGCTACAACGCGTCCAGAACACTGCAGCACGAATTGTATGCCACGTTAGCAAGTTTCAGCACATCACTCCTGTTTTGATAGGTCTTCACTGGCTTCCAGTGAACTATCGCATCATTTTTAAAGTTTTACTGTTAGTTTATAAGTCGCTCAATGGTACATCTCCTAGCTACTTGGTCGATAAACTTCGTTATCGCACCCAAACACGATCGTTGCGATCTGTCACCAATGCCCTCTTGGACCAGCCCAAGTCCTCTACAAAGACATATGGTGATAGAGCTTTCAGTGTATGCGCCCCAAGGTTGTGGAATGATCTTCCACTTACTTTGCGGAGATCAGATTCAATTGACAATTTTAAAAAGGGACTAAAAACTTATCTTTTTAAACAATTTCTGGACAATGGTTCGTTATTTTTGTAAATATAGTTTTATGTTATAGCTTTTAATATTTATATATTTTAATGATCGTAACTGTAAAGCGCCATGAGCGTAGGAATGGCGCTATATAAATAAAATATTATTATTATTATTATTATTCCCGTCAGGGACTCAGAATTTGTTTCTGAGGTATATAGGCTTGATAAATATATATATATATATATATATATATATATATATATATATATATATATATATATATATATATATATATATATATAATATATATATATATATATATATATATATATATATATATATATATATATATATATATATATATATATATATATATATATATATATATATATATATATATATATATATATATATATATATATATAATTTTTGTCTAAGTTTACTTTTCTTCAGTTGTTTTTCGCTACTTGCCGTTGTCGCTAATATGTCTTCATTTTTGGCAAGAATCTCGCGCTATGCTTGAATTTGGTAGCAAGGTAGCCATGCCGACGTACAGTTAGCACGTGGTGTTTGCATCACCAAAGTTAAGCCCGGTCTGACGGGGTTCGTATTCGGATGGGTGACCGCCGGGGACTCATGTGAGTAGAGTTGGTGTTGGTTTCTCCTGTACCTCCGAGGGCTTTTTCATGTTTTCTGCTGCCACAGACAGTTGTTGGAGACATCAATAAAATTATGAATATTAAGATACCTCCCACGCTTAGCGCGCATGCAAACAAAAACGAAGGTTACATGGTTTCAATATTTTATTCGCCTTCCTTTACTACAAATTATTTGCTTAATTCTTTTAGGCATGCTGTCTATGGTCTTGTTAATGTAATCAGTTGAAGTGTCGAAAATAGTCGATCTCACTCGCACGACAAAATTGTCCCATGTTTCTTTGTTGATGCATTTCTCTTTCGCATCCTCTCGTAGCCTTCTTTTCACGACGTGAAATAGGTTCTCTATGAGGTTTAAATCCGGTGATCGTGGCGGGATTTTCTTTAGGTCAATACCGAGTTCACGGAGGGCTTTCATAGCCTTGGCTGAAGTTTGTGAAGGGTCATTGTCCATGACGAAAATTTTTTTAGAACGACAGGTTTTTCCAAGTCGTCGAAACATGGTGGGAAATGTCCTTCTAATGAGATCGGAAAAATAACATCCCGACATCTTTTCATATTTTTCCGCCAAAATAACGCCCTTTCTTGGCGCTATTGCCACCATTAAGTGCAATCTTTTGCCGCCAGCCAAATCTTTAGATCCTTTAGCTGTCAAGGAAAGACCTTCGCCTTTTTTGCGCCACAATCTTGCTCTTGGGGTAATCGCTTCCCTTAGAGGATTACTCTTGTGTATAAAGGAGACACCATCCAAGTAAAAAGCCACATCGGTTGTCCAGTAAGACGAGCTTAATCTTGACGCTGCTCTTCCATATTTGAGCCTTTGGTGGTGATCTTTTTCACTGAGAAGTCCTTTTTTACGAGTTTAACGGAATTTATAGCCCAGTTTATTGAGATAGGAGACGAAAGTTCTGTATTTAGCTTTTGTGCAGTCAATACCACTATTTTCAACAACGTTCATGGCCGTAAAGTTAGGATCGATAAAACGAAGCTGTGATACGGAACGAGAAAGTTTCCTTTGGTCACGGCACGTCAGTACGCACGGACGTCCACGTCTTTTCGATGCCTTGGTTTGATTGTGCTTTCTTACCGTTTCCTCTTTTAAAATTCGCGAAACACTCGACTTCGATATTTGAACCTTAGCAGCAATTTGCCGACATGAGTAACCTTTCTCTTTTTGCAAAAACATAGCTAAAGCTCGTTTCCTTGCGCAGATACGCTGAATGAACACCATTCTTATAGAATATCTCAACAACTAGGATCCGTTCATTAAGTCATTCATGACGTCACGTAATTTTACGCATGCGCAATATGGTAAGCTTTGCATATTTAACTGCAACAAATCCCGCTTCTAATTAAATACCTCTAATGAAATTGCAGAACAGAACGCTAAATGGCGCCTATAGCGCTGAACGTTCCTCGGACAATCGTTGCAGAAATTGTTGGGACACATGTGCTGTACAACGGTATTTACCCCCTCCACCCCCCTTACAATGTTGATTTTATCACAAATAAACTCTGTCGTGGGGCCTGAACAAGGTTGAATCTACTGCAGAATGAAACAACATTGAACAGGGGGGAAGGGGCATCATGGAATTTGTTTAAATTGTTATTTCAGGAGATTTAGTTGTCTAATCGAGATTTCAAAAAGTGTCCCAACTAATTTCTGCAACGATTGTCCGAAAAATGAGCGACAACGTCGTCTGTTTCATGCGGTGAGGGTTGCCTTAAATTGTTACGGATCAGCCTCTTCATATTTAGGATGCTCATTTTGACATAACAACGTGCAAGAATGCCATGCTCGTACGTTTACATACTGTACATTTGCAAATAAAATGATTGTCTCTCTTGGGACTAAGTATGTTGCGTATAAATATCGCATGTTTGCTGTTAATTTTTCTTCTACTACGGATTTAATCGCGGCGTATGAAAGTGACAGTTCTTCGTCCCAATGTGAAACAGAAGAAATAGGTCGTCGAGAAGTTAGACAAGTTTACCTGGTGACATATAGTCAGGCAGACACGAAAATATTTACCAATAGAGAGTCGTTTGCCGCTGCAGTAATCGCTTCATTTCGGGCTCCATCGGCCTCCGTGTTGCACTGGTGTTGCTCGCAGGAGTCTCATAAATCATCAGGAGTTATAGGTTAGATATTGCCTAAGATATTGATGAAAGAGCGAACAACCTTTTCAGATATGTATTTGTATCTCATTTTGCCAACGTCTAACAAACCATGAATATATGCAGCTAATCGGTGACAGTCAACCACAGTCAACCACAGTCAACCACAGTCGACCACAGTCAACCGTGTTAACTTATATAAAACAACTGAATAAGTTAATTAATTTAAATGAATTGGTTTACTGTGGTTGACTGTGGTTGACTATGGTTGACTGTGGTTGACTGTGGTGTATTGTGTCCTTTACATATCATAAAATGTGAATAGTGAACATAGTGTAGTTCATTAAGACCTAGAAATGTGTTAATCTATTTTTGTTTGATATATGAATATATTAGAACTGACGGCTTGTGAAATTATATGTAATATATATGTGGAGATATGCATCAAGCCTATATACCTCAGAAAAATTATCTGAGTCCCTGACGGGAATCGAACCCGTAACCTTCTGATTGCCGGTGAGACGCTCTAACCATTGAGCCACACGAACTCATATGGAGAGCGAAGGTTAATTAATGGTCCGATGTAATATGTGACCATTAGTTAAACTTCGCTCTCCATCTGAGTTCGTGTGGCTCAATGGTTAGAGCATCTCACCGGAAATCAGAAGGTTACGGGTTCGATTCCCGTCAGGGACTCAGAATTTGTTTCTGAGGTATATAGGCTTGATAAATATATATATATATATATATATATATATATATATATATATATATATATATATATATATATATATATATATATTATATATATATATATATATATATATATATATTAATTTTTGTCTAAGTTTACTTTTCTTCAGTTGTTTTTCGCTACTTGCCGTTGTCGCTAATATGTCTTCATTTTTGGCAAGAATCTCGCGCTATGCTTGAATTTGGTAGCAAGGTAGCCATGCCGACGTACAGTTAGCACGTGGTGTTTGCATCACCAAAGTTAAGCCCGGTCTGACGGGGTTCGTATTCGGATGGGTGACCGCCGGGGACTCATGTGAGTAGAGTTGGTGTTGGTTTCTCCTGTACCTCCGAGGGCTTTTTCATGTTTTCTGCTGCCACAGACAGTTGTTGGAGACATCAATAAAATTATGAATATTAAGATACCTCCCACGCTTAGCGCGCATACAAACAAAAACGAAGGTTACATGGTTTCAATATTTTATTCGCCTTCCTTTACTACAAATTATTTGCTTAATTCTTTTAGGCATGCTGTCTATGGTCTTGTTAATGTAATCAGTTGAAGTGTCGAAAATAGTCGATCTCACTCGCACGACAAAATTGTCCCATGTTTCTTTGTTGATGCATTTCTCTTTCGCATCCTCTCGTAGCCTTCTTTTCACGACGTGAAATAGGTTCTCTATGGGGTTTAAATCCGGTGATCGTGGCGGGATTTTCTTTAGGTCAATACCGAGTTCACGGAGGGCTTTCATAGCCTTGGCTGAAGTTTGTGAAGGGTCATTGTCCATGACGAAAATTTTTTTAGAACGACAGGTTTTTCCAAGTCGTCGAAACATGGTGGGAAATGTCCTTCTAATGAGATCGGAAAAATAACATCCCGACATCTTTTCATATTTTTCCGCCAAAATAACGCCCTTTCTTGGCGCTATTGCCACCATTAAGTGCAATCTTTTGCCGCCAGCCAAATCTTTAGATCCTTTAGCTGTCAAGGAAAGACCTTCGCCTTTTTTGCGCCACAATCTTGCTCTTGGGGTAATCGCTTCCCTTAGAGGATTACTCTTGTGTATAAAGGAGACACCATCCAAGTAAAAAGCCACATCGGTTGTCCAGTAAGACGAGCTTAATCTTGACGCTGCTCTTCCATATTTGAGCCTTTGGTGGTGATCTTTTTCACTGAGAAGTCCTTTTTTACGAGTTTAACGGAATTTATAGCCCAGTTTATTGAGATAGGAGACGAAAGTTCTGTATTTAGCTTTTGTGCAGTCAATACCACTATTTTCAACAACGTTCATGGCCGTAAAGTTAGGATCGATAAAACGAAGCTGTGATACGGAACGAGAAAGTTTCCTTTGGTCACGGCACGTCAGTACGCACGGACGTCCACGTCTTTTCGATGCCTTGGTTTGATTGTGCTTTCTTACCGTTTCCTCTATTAAAATTCGCGAAACACTCGACTTCGATATTTGAACCTTAGCAGCAATTTGCCGACATGAGTAACCTTTCTCTTTTTGCAAAAACATAGCTAAAGCTCGTTTCCTTGCGCAGATACGCTGAATGAACACCATTCTTATAGAATATCTCAACAACTAGGATCCGTTCATTAAGTCATTCATGACGTCACGTAATTTTACGCATGCGCAATATGGTAAGCTTTGCATATTTAACTGCAACAAATCCCGCTTCTAATTAAATACCTCTAATGAAATTGCAGAACAGAACGCTAAATGGCGCCTATAGCGCTGAACGTTCCTCGGACAATCGTTGCAGAAATTGTTGGGACACATGTGCTGTACAACGGTATTTACCCCCTCCACCCCCCTTACAATGTTGATTTTATCACAAATAAACTCTGTCGTGGGGCCTGAACAAGGTTGAATCTACTGCAGAATGAAACAACATTGAACAGGGGGGAAGGGGGCATCATGGAATTTGTTTAAATTGTTATTTCAGGAGATTTAGTTGTCTAATCGAGATTTCAAAAAGTGTCCCAACTAATTTCTGCAACGATTGTCCGAAAAATGAGCGACAACGTCGTCTGTTTCATGCGGTGAGGGTTGCCTTAAATTGTTACGGATCAGCCTCTTCATATTTAGGATGCTCATTTTGACATAACAACGTGCAAGAATGCCATGCTCGTACGTTTACATACTGTACATTTGCAAATAAAATGATTGTCTCTCTTGGGACTAAGTATGTTGCGTATAAATATCGCATGTTTGCTGTTAATTTTTCTTCTACTATGGATTTAATCGCGGCGTATGAAAGTGACAGTTCTTCGTCCCAATGTGAAACAGAAGAAATAGGTCGTCGAGAAGTTAGACAAGTTTACCTGGTGACATATAGTCAGGCAGACACGAAAATATTTACCAATAGAGAGTCGTTTGCCGCTGCAGTAATCGCTTCATTTCGGGCTCCATCGGCCTCCGTGTTGCACTGGTGTTGCTCGCAGGAGTCTCATAAATCATCAGGAGTTATAGGTTAGATATTGCCTAAGATATTGATGAAAGAGCGAACAACCTTTTCAGATATGTATTTGTATCTCATTTTGCCAACGTCTAACAAACCATGAATATATGCAGCTAATCGGTGACAGTCAACCACAGTCAACCACAGTCAACCACAGTCGACCACAGTCAACCGTGTTAACTTATATAAAACAACTGAATAAGTTAATTAATTTAAATGAATTGGTTTACTGTGGTTGACTGTGGTTGACTATGGTTGACTGTGGTTGACTGTGGTGTATTGTGTCCTTTACATATCAAAAAATGTGAATAGTGAACATAGTGTAGTTCATTAAGACCTAGAAATGTGTTAATCTATTTTTGTTTGATATATGAATATATTAGAACTGACGGCTTGTGAAATTATATGTAATATATATGTGGAGATATGCATCAAGCCTATATACCTCAGAAAAATTATCTGAGTCCCTGACGGGAATCGAACCCGTAACCTTCTGATTGCCGGTGAGACGCTCTAACCATTGAGCCACACGAACTCATATGGAGAGCGAAGGTTAATTAATGGTCCGATGTAATATGTGACCATTAGTTAAACTTCGCTCTCCATCTGAGTTCGTGTGGCTCAATGGTTAGAGCATCTCACCGGAAATCAGAAGGTTACGGGTTCGATTCCCGTCAGGGACTCAGAATTTGTTTCTGAGGTATATAGGCTTGATAAATATATATATATATATATATATATATATATATATAATTTTTGTCTAAGTTTACTTTTCTTCAGTTGTTTTTCGCTACTTGCCGTTGTCGCTAATATGTCTTCATTTTTGGCAAGAATCTCGCGCTATGCTTGAATTTGGTAGCAAGGTAGCCATGCCGACGTACAGTTAGCACGTGGTGTTTGCATCACCAAAGTTAAGCCCGGTCTGACGGGGTTCGTATTCGGATGGGTGACCGCCGGGGACTCATGTGAGTAGAGTTGGTGTTGGTTTCTCCTGTACCTCCGAGGGCTTTTTCATGTTTTCTGCTGCTACAGACAGTTGTTGGAGACATCAATAAAATTATGAATATTAAGATACCTCCCACGCTTAGCGCGCATACAAACAAAAACGAAGGTTACATGGTTTCAATATTTTATTCGCCTTCCTTTACTACAAATTATTTGCTTAATTCTTTTAGGCATGCTGTCTATGGTCTTGTTAATGTAATCAGTTGAAGTGTCGAAAATAGTCGATCTCACTCGCACGACAAAATTGTCCCATGTTTCTTTGTTGATGCATTTCTCTTTCGCATCCTCTCGTAGCCTTCTTTTCACGACGTGAAATAGGTTCTCTATGGGGTTTAAATCCGGTGATCGTGGCGGGATTTTCTTTAGGTCAATACCGAGTTCACGGAGGGCTTTCATAGCCTTGGCTGAAGTTTGTGAAGGGTCATTGTCCATGACGAAAATTTTTTTAGAACGACAGGTTTTTCCAAGTCGTCGAAACATGGTGGGAAATGTCCTTCTAATGAGATCGGAAAAATAACATCCCGACATCTTTTCATATTTTTCCGCCAAAATAACGCCCTTTCTTGGCGCTATTGCCACCATTAAGTGCAATCTTTTGCCGCCAGCCAAATCTTTAGATCCTTTAGCTGTCAAGGAAAGACCTTCGCCTTTTTTGCGCCACAATCTTGCTCTTGGGGTAATCGCTTCCCTTAGAGGATTACTCTTGTGTATAAAGGAGACACCATCCAAGTAAAAAGCCACATCGGTTGTCCAGTAAGACGAGCTTAATCTTGACGCTGCTCTTCCATATTTGAGCCTTTGGTGGTGATCTTTTTCACTGAGAAGTCCTTTTTTACGAGTTTAACGGAATTTATAGCCCAGTTTATTGAGATAGGAGACGAAAGTTCTGTATTTAGCTTTTGTGCAGTCAATACCACTATTTTCAACAACGTTCATGGCCGTAAAGTTAGGATCGATAAAACGAAGCTGTGATACGGAACGAGAAAGTTTCCTTTGGTCACGGCACGTCAGTACGCACGGACGTCCACGTCTTTTCGATGCCTTGGTTTGATTGTGCTTTCTTACCGTTTCCTCTTTTAAAATTCGCGAAACACTCGACTTCGATATTTGAACCTTAGCAGCAATTTGCCGACATGAGTAACCTTTCTCTTTTTGCAAAAACATAGCTAAAGCTCGTTTCCTTGCGCAGATACGCTGAATGAACACCATTCTTATAGAATATCTCAACAACTAGGATCCGTTCATTAAGTCATTCATGACGTCACGTAATTTTACGCATGCGCAATATGGTAAGCTTTGCATATTTAACTGCAACAAATCCCGCTTCTAATTAAATACCTCTAATGAAATTGCAGAACAGAACGCTAAATGGCGCCTATAGCGCTGAACGTTCCTCGGACAATCGTTGCAGAAATTGTTGGGACACATGTGCTGTACAACGGTATTTACCCCCTCCACCCCCCTTACAATGTTGATTTTATCACAAATAAACTCTGTCGTGGGGCCTGAACAAGGTTGAATCTACTGCAGAATGAAACAACATTGAACAGGGGGGAAGGGGGCATCATGGAATTTGTTTAAATTGTTATTTCAGGAGATTTAGTTGTCTAATCGAGATTTCAAAAAGTGTCCCAACTAATTTCTGCAACGATTGTCCGAAAAATGAGCGACAACGTCGTCTGTTTCATGCGGTGAGGGTTGCCTTAAATTGTTACGGATCAGCCTCTTCATATTTAGGATGCTCATTTTGACATAACAACGTGCAAGAATGCCATGCTCGTACGTTTACATACTGTACATTTGCAAATAAAATGATTGTCTCTCTTGGGACTAAGTATGTTGCGTATAAATATCGCATGTTTGCTGTTAATTTTTCTTCTACTATGGATTTAATCGCGGCGTATGAAAGTGACAGTTCTTCGTCCCAATGTGAAACAGAAGAAATAGGTCGTCGAGAAGTTAGACAAGTTTACCTGGTGACATATAGTCAGGCAGACACGAAAATATTTACCAATAGAGAGTCGTTTGCCGCTGCAGTAATCGCTTCATTTCGGGCTCCATCGGCCTCCGTGTTGCACTGGTGTTGCTCGCAGGAGTCTCATAAATCATCAGGAGTTATAGGTTAGATATTGCCTAAGATATTGATGAAAGAGCGAACAACCTTTTCAGATATGTATTTGTATCTCATTTTGCCAACGTCTAACAAACCATGAATATATGCAGCTAATCGGTGACAGTCAACCACAGTCAACCACAGTCAACCACAGTCGACCACAGTCAACCGTGTTAACTTATATAAAACAACTGAATAAGTTAATTAATTTAAATGAATTGGTTTACTGTGGTTGACTGTGGTTGACTATGGTTGACTGTGGTTGACTGTGGTGTATTGTGTCCTTTACATATCATAAAATGTGAATAGTGAACATAGTGTAGTTCATTAAGACCTAGAAATGTGTTAATCTATTTTTGTTTGATATATGAATATATTAGAACTGACGGCTTGTGAAATTATATGTAATATATATGTGGAGATATGCATCAAGCCTATATACCTCAGAAAAATTATCTGAGTCCCTGACGGGAATCGAACCCGTAACCTTCTGATTGCCGGTGAGACGCTCTAACCATTGAGCCACACGAACTCATATGGAGAGCGAAGGTTAATTAATGGTCCGATGTAATATGTGACCATTAGTTAAACTTCGCTCTCCATCTGAGTTCGTGTGGCTCAATGGTTAGAGCATCTCACCGGAAATCAGAAGGTTACGGGTTCGATTCCCGTCAGGGACTCAGAATTTGTTTCTGAGGTATATAGGCTTGATAAATATATATATATATATATATATATATATATATATATATATATATATATATATATATATATAATTTTTGTCTAAGTTTACTTTTCTTCAGTTGTTTTTCGCTACTTGCCGTTGTCGCTAATATGTCTTCATTTTTGGCAAGAATCTCGCGCTATGCTTGAATTTGGTAGCAAGGTAGCCATGCCGACGTACAGTTAGCACGTGGTGTTTGCATCACCAAAGTTAAGCCCGGTCTGACGGGGTTCGTATTCGGATGGGTGACCGCCGGGGACTCATGTGAGTAGAGTTGGTGTTGGTTTCTCCTGTACCTCCGAGGGCTTTTTCATGTTTTCTGCTGCCACAGACAGTTGTTGGAGACATCGATAAAATTATGAATATTAAGATACCTCCCACGCTTAGCGCGCATACAAACAAAAACGAAGGTTACATGGTTTCAATATTTTATTCGCCTTCCTTTACTACAAATTATTTGCTTAATTCTTTTAGGCATGCTGTCTATGGTCTTGTTAATGTAATCAGTTGAAGTGTCGAAAATAGTCGATCTCACTCGCACGACAAAATTGTCCCATGTTTCTTTGTTGATGCATTTCTCTTTCGCATCCTCTCGTAGCCTTCTTTTCACGACGTGAAATAGGTTCTCTATGGGGTTTAAATCCGGTGATCGTGGCGGGATTTTCTTTAGGTCAATACCGAGTTCACGGAGGGCTTTCATAGCCTTGGCTGAAGTTTGTGAAGGGTCATTGTCCATGACGAAAATTTTTTTAGAACGACAGGTTTTTCCAAGTCGTCGAAACATGGTGGGAAATGTCCTTCTAATGAGATCGGAAAAATAACATCCCGACATCTTTTCATATTTTTCCGCCAAAATAACGCCCTTTCTTGGCGCTATTGCCACCATTAAGTGCAATCTTTTGCCGCCAGCCAAATCTTTAGATCCTTTAGCTGTCAAGGAAAGACCTTCGCCTTTTTTGCGCCACAATCTTGCTCTTGGGGTAATCGCTTCCCTTAGAGGATTACTCTTGTGTATAAAGGAGACACCATCCAAGTAAAAAGCCACATCGGTTGTCCAGTAAGACGAGCTTAATCTTGACGCTGCTCTTCCATATTTGAGCCTTTGGTGGTGATCTTTTTCACTGAGAAGTCCTTTTTTACGAGTTTAACGGAATTTATAGCCCAGTTTATTGAGATAGGAGACGAAAGTTCTGTATTTAGCTTTTGTGCAGTCAATACCACTATTTTCAACAACGTTCATGGCCGTAAAGTTAGGATCGATAAAACGAAGCTGTGATACGGAACGAGAAAGTTTCCTTTGGTCACGGCACGTCAGTACGCACGGACGTCCACGTCTTTTCGATGCCTTGGTTTGATTGTGCTTTCTTACCGTTTCCTCTTTTAAAATTCGCGAAACACTCGACTTCGATATTTGAACCTTAGCAGCAATTTGCCGACATGAGTAACCTTTCTCTTTTTGCAAAAACATAGCTAAAGCTCGTTTCCTTGCGCAGATACGCTGAATGAACACCATTCTTATAGAATATCTCAACAACTAGGATCCGTTCATTAAGTCATTCATGACGTCACGTAATTTTACGCATGCGCAATATGGTAAGCTTTGCATATTTAACTGCAACAAATCCCGCTTCTAATTAAATACCTCTAATGAAATTGCAGAACAGAACGCTAAATGGCGCCTATAGCGCTGAACGTTCCTCGGACAATCGTTGCAGAAATTGTTGGGACACATGTGCTGTACAACGGTATTTACCCCCTCCACCCCCCTTACAATGTTGATTTTATCACAAATAAACTCTGTCGTGGGGCCTGAACAAGGTTGAATCTACTGCAGAATGAAACAACATTGAACAGGGGGGAAGGGGGCATCATGGAATTTGTTTAAATTGTTATTTCAGGAGATTTAGTTGTCTAATCGAGATTTCAAAAAGTGTCCCAACTAATTTCTGCAACGATTGTCCGAAAAATGAGCGACAACGTCGTCTGTTTCATGCGGTGAGGGTTGCCTTAAATTGTTACGGATCAGCCTCTTCATATTTAGGATGCTCATTTTGACATAACAACGTGCAAGAATGCCATGCTCGTACGTTTACATACTGTACATTTGCAAATAAAATGATTGTCTCTCTTGGGACTAAGTATGTTGCGTATAAATATCGCATGTTTGCTGTTAATTTTTCTTCTACTATGGATTTAATCGCGGCGTATGAAAGTGACAGTTCTTCGTCCCAATGTGAAACAGAAGAAATAGGTCGTCGAGAAGTTAGACAAGTTTACCTGGTGACATATAGTCAGGCAGACACGAAAATATTTACCAATAGAGAGTCGTTTGCCGCTGCAGTAATCGCTTCATTTCGGGCTCCATCGGCCTCCGTGTTGCACTGGTGTTGCTCGCAGGAGTCTCATAAATCATCAGGAGTTATAGGTTAGATATTGCCTAAGATATTGATGAAAGAGCGAACAACCTTTTCAGATATGTATTTGTATCTCATTTTGCCAACGTCTAACAAACCATGAATATATGCAGCTAATCGGTGACAGTCAACCACAGTCAACCACAGTCAACCACAGTCGACCACAGTCAACCGTGTTAACTTATATAAAACAACTGAATAAGTTAATTAATTTAAATGAATTGGTTTACTGTGGTTGACTGTGGTTGACTATGGTTGACTGTGGTTGACTGTGGTGTATTGTGTCCTTTACATATCATAAAATGTGAATAGTGAACATAGTGTAGTTCATTAAGACCTAGAAATGTGTTAATCTATTTTTGTTTGATATATGAATATATTAGAACTGACGGCTTGTGAAATTATATGTAATATATATGTGGAGATATGCATCAAGCCTATATACCTCAGAAAAATTATCTGAGTCCCTGACGGGAATCGAACCCGTAACCTTCTGATTGCCGGTGAGACGCTCTAACCATTGAGCCACACGAACTCATATGGAGAGCGAAGGTTAATTAATGGTCCGATGTAATATGTGACCATTAGTTAAACTTCGCTCTCCATCTGAGTTCGTGTGGCTCAATGGTTAGAGCATCTCACCGGAAATCAGAAGGTTACGGGTTCGATTCCCGTCAGGGACTCAGAATTTGTTTCTGAGGTATATAGGCTTGATAAATATATATATATATATATATATATATATATATATATATATATATATATATATATATATATATATATATATATATATATATATATATATATATTAATTTTTGTCTAAGTTTACTTTTCTTCAGTTGTTTTTCGCTACTTGCCGTTGTCGCTAATATGTCTTCATTTTTGGCAAGAATCTCGCGCTATGCTTGAATTTGGTAGCAAGGTAGCCATGCCGACGTACAGTTAGCACGTGGTGTTTGCATCACCAAAGTTAAGCCCGGTCTGACGGGGTTCGTATTCGGATGGGTGACCGCCGGGGACTCATGTGAGTAGAGTTGGTGTTGGTTTCTCCTGTACCTCCGAGGGCTTTTTCATGTTTTCTGCTGCCACAGACAGTTGTTGGAGACATCGATAAAATTATGAATATTAAGATACCTCCCACGCTTAGCGCGCATACAAACAAAAACGAAGGTTACATGGTTTCAATATTTTATTCGCCTTCCTTTACTACAAATTATTTGCTTAATTCTTTTAGGCATGCTGTCTATGGTCTTGTTAATGTAATCAGTTGAAGTGTCGAAAATAGTCGATCTCACTCGCACGACAAAATTGTCCCATGTTTCTTTGTTGATGCATTTCTCTTTCGCATCCTCTCGTAGCCTTCTTTTCACGACGTGAAATAGGTTCTCTATGGGGTTTAAATCCGGTGATCGTGGCGGGATTTTCTTTAGGTCAATACCGAGTTCACGGAGGGCTTTCATAGCCTTGGCTGAAGTTTGTGAAGGGTCATTGTCCATGACGAAAATTTTTTTAGAACGACAGGTTTTTCCAAGTCGTCGAAACATGGTGGGAAATGTCCTTCTAATGAGATCGGAAAAATAACATCCCGACATCTTTTCATATTTTTCCGCCAAAATAACGCCCTTTCTTGGCGCTATTGCCACCATTAAGTGCAATCTTTTGCCGCCAGCCAAATCTTTAGATCCTTTAGCTGTCAAGGAAAGACCTTCGCCTTTTTTGCGCCACAATCTTGCTCTTGGGGTAATCGCTTCCCTTAGAGGATTACTCTTGTGTATAAAGGAGACACCATCCAAGTAAAAAGCCACATCGGTTGTCCAGTAAGACGAGCTTAATCTTGACGCTGCTCTTCCATATTTGAGCCTTTGGTGGTGATCTTTTTCACTGAGAAGTCCTTTTTTACGAGTTTAACGGAATTTATAGCCCAGTTTATTGAGATAGGAGACGAAAGTTCTGTATTTAGCTTTTGTGCAGTCAATACCACTATTTTCAACAACGTTCATGGCCGTAAAGTTAGGATCGATAAAACGAAGCTGTGATACGGAACGAGAAAGTTTCCTTTGGTCACGGCACGTCAGTACGCACGGACGTCCACGTCTTTTCGATGCCTTGGTTTGATTGTGCTTTCTTACCGTTTCCTCTTTTAAAATTCGCGAAACACTCGACTTCGATATTTGAACCTTAGCAGCAATTTGCCGACATGAGTAACCTTTCTCTTTTTGCAAAAACATAGCTAAAGCTCGTTTCCTTGCGCAGATACGCTGAATGAACACCATTCTTATAGAATATCTCAACAACTAGGATCCGTTCATTAAGTCATTCATGACGTCACGTAATTTTACGCATGCGCAATATGGTAAGCTTTGCATATTTAACTGCAACAAATCCCGCTTCTAATTAAATACCTCTAATGAAATTGCAGAACAGAACGCTAAATGGCGCCTATAGCGCTGAACGTTCCTCGGACAATCGTTGCAGAAATTGTTGGGACACATGTGCTGTACAACGGTATTTACCCCCTCCACCCCCCTTACAATGTTGATTTTATCACAAATAAACTCTGTCGTGGGGCCTGAACAAGGTTGAATCTACTGCAGAATGAAACAACATTGAACAGGGGGGAAGGGGGCATCATGGAATTTGTTTAAATTGTTATTTCAGGAGATTTAGTTGTCTAATCGAGATTTCAAAAAGTGTCCCAACTAATTTCTGCAACGATTGTCCGAAAAATGAGCGACAACGTCGTCTGTTTCATGCGGTGAGGGTTGCCTTAAATTGTTACGGATCAGCCTCTTCATATTTAGGATGCTCATTTTGACATAACAACGTGCAAGAATGCCATGCTCGTACGTTTACATACTGTACATTTGCAAATAAAATGATTGTCTCTCTTGGGACTAAGTATGTTGCGTATAAATATCGCATGTTTGCTGTTAATTTTTCTTCTACTATGGATTTAATCGCGGCGTATGAAAGTGACAGTTCTTCGTCCCAATGTGAAACAGAAGAAATAGGTCGTCGAGAAGTTAGACAAGTTTACCTGGTGACATATAGTCAGGCAGACACGAAAATATTTACCAATAGAGAGTCGTTTGCCGCTGCAGTAATCGCTTCATTTCGGGCTCCATCGGCCTCCGTGTTGCACTGGTGTTGCTCGCAGGAGTCTCATAAATCATCAGGAGTTATAGGTTAGATATTGCCTAAGATATTGATGAAAGAGCGAACAACCTTTTCAGATATGTATTTGTATCTCATTTTGCCAACGTCTAACAAACCATGAATATATGCAGCTAATCGGTGACAGTCAACCACAGTCAACCACAGTCAACCACAGTCGACCACAGTCAACCGTGTTAACTTATATAAAACAACTGAATAAGTTAATTAATTTAAATGAATTGGTTTACTGTGGTTGACTGTGGTTGACTATGGTTGACTGTGGTTGACTGTGGTGTATTGTGTCCTTTACATATCATAAAATGTGAATAGTGAACATAGTGTAGTTCATTAAGACCTAGAAATGTGTTAATCTATTTTTGTTTGATATATGAATATATTAGAACTGACGGCTTGTGAAATTATATGTAATATATATGTGGAGATATGCATCAAGCCTATATACCTCAGAAAAATTATCTGAGTCCCTGACGGGAATCGAACCCGTAACCTTCTGATTGCCGGTGAGACGCTCTAACCATTGAGCCACACGAACTCATATGGAGAGCGAAGGTTAATTAATGGTCCGATGTAATATGTGACCATTAGTTAAACTTCGCTCTCCATCTGAGTTCGTGTGGCTCAATGGTTAGAGCATCTCACCGGAAATCAGAAGGTTACGGGTTCGATTCCCGTCAGGGACTCAGAATTTGTTTCTGAGGTATATAGGCTTGATAAATATATATATATATATATATATATATATATATATATATATATATATATATATATATATATATATATATATATATATATATATATATATATATATATATATATATATATATATATATATATATATATATATATTAATTTTTGTCTAAGTTTACTTTTCTTCAGTTGTTTTTCGCTACTTGCCGTTGTCGCTAATATGTCTTCATTTTTGGCAAGAATCTCGCGCTATGCTTGAATTTGGTAGCAAGGTAGCCATGCCGACGTACAGTTAGCACGTGGTGTTTGCATCACCAAAGTTAAGCCCGGTCTGACGGGGTTCGTATTCGGATGGGTGACCGCCGGGGACTCATGTGAGTAGAGTTGGTGTTGGTTTCTCCTGTACCTCCGAGGGCTTTTTCATGTTTTCTGCTGCCACAGACAGTTGTTGGAGACATCAATAAAATTATGAATATTAAGATACCTCCCACGCTTAGCGCGCATACAAACAAAAACGAAGGTTACATGGTTTCAATATTTTATTCGCCTTCCTTTACTACAAATTATTTGCTTAATTCTTTTAGGCATGCTGTCTATGGTCTTGTTAATGTAATCAGTTGAAGTGTCGAAAATAGTCGATCTCACTCGCACGACAAAATTGTCCCATGTTTCTTTGTTGATGCATTTCTCTTTCGCATCCTCTCGTAGCCTTCTTTTCACGACGTGAAATAGGTTCTCTATGGGGTTTAAATCCGGTGATCGTGGACGGAGGGCTTTCATAGCCTTGGCTGAAGTTTGTGAAGGGTCATTGTCCATGACGAAAATTTTTTTAGAACGACAGGTTTTTCCAAGTCGTCGAAACATGGTGGGAAATGTCCTTCTAATGAGATCGGAAAAATAACATCCCGACATCTTTTCATATTTTTCCGCCAAAATAACGCCCTTTCTTGGCGCTATTGCCACCATTAAGTGCAATCTTTTGCCGCCAGCCAAATCTTTAGATCCTTTAGCTGTCAAGGAAAGACCTTCGCCTTTTTTGCGCCACAATCTTGCTCTTGGGGTAATCGCTTCCCTTAGAGGATTACTCTTGTGTATAAAGGAGACACCATCCAAGTAAAAAGCCACATCGGTTGTCCAGTAAGACGAGCTTAATCTTGACGCTGCTCTTCCATATTTGAGCCTTTGGTGGTGATCTTTTTCACTGAGAAGTCCTTTTTTACGAGTTTAACGGAATTTATAGCCCAGTTTATTGAGATAGGAGACGAAAGTTCTGTATTTAGCTTTTGTGCAGTCAATACCACTATTTTCAACAACGTTCATGGCCGTAAAGTTAGGATCGATAAAACGAAGCTGTGATACGGAACGAGAAAGTTTCCTTTGGTCACGGCACGTCAGTACGCACGGACGTCCACGTCTTTTCGATGCCTTGGTTTGATTGTGCTTTCTTACCGTTTCCTCTTTTAAAATTCGCGAAACACTCGACTTCGATATTTGAACCTTAGCAGCAATTTGCCGACATGAGTAACCTTTCTCTTTTTGCAAAAACATAGCTAAAGCTCGTTTCCTTGCGCAGATACGCTGAATGAACACCATTCTTATAGAATATCTCAACAACTAGGATCCGTTCATTAAGTCATTCATGACGTCACGTAATTTTACGCATGCGCAATATGGTAAGCTTTGCATATTTAACTGCAACAAATCCCGCTTCTAATTAAATACCTCTAATGAAATTGCAGAACAGAACGCTAAATGGCGCCTATAGCGCTGAACGTTCCTCGGACAATCGTTGCAGAAATTGTTGGGACACATGTGCTGTACAACGGTATTTACCCCCTCCACCCCCCTTACAATGTTGATTTTATCACAAATAAACTCTGTCGTGGGGCCTGAACAAGGTTGAATCTACTGCAGAATGAAACAACATTGAACAGGGGGGAAGGGGGCATCATGGAATTTGTTTAAATTGTTATTTCAGGAGATTTAGTTGTCTAATCGAGATTTCAAAAAGTGTCCCAACTAATTTCTGCAACGATTGTCCGAAAAATGAGCGACAACGTCGTCTGTTTCATGCGGTGAGGGTTGCCTTAAATTCTTACGGATCAGCCTCTTCATATTTAGGATGCTCATTTTGACATAACAACGTGCAAGAATGCCATGCTCGTACGTTTACATACTGTACATTTGCAAATAAAATGATTGTCTCTCTTGGGACTAAGTATGTTGCGTATAAATATCGCATGTTTGCTGTTAATTTTTCTTCTACTATGGATTTAATCGCGGCGTATGAAAGTGACAGTTCTTCGTCCCAATGTGAAACAGAAGAAATAGGTCGTCGAGAAGTTAGACAAGTTTACCTGGTGACATATAGTCAGGCAGACACGAAAATATTTACCAATAGAGAGTCGTTTGCCGCTGCAGTAATCGCTTCATTTCGGGCTCCATCGGCCTCCGTGTTGCACTGGTGTTGCTCGCAGGAGTCTCATAAATCATCAGGAGTTATAGGTTAGATATTGCCTAAGATATTGATGAAAGAGCGAACAACCTTTTCAGATATGTATTTGTATCTCATTTTGCCAACGTCTAACAAACCATGAATATATGCAGCTAATCGGTGACAGTCAACCACAGTCAACCACAGTCAACCACAGTCGACCACAGTCAACCGTGTTAACTTATATAAAACAACTGAATAAGTTAATTAATTTAAATGAATTGGTTTACTGTGGTTGACTGTGGTTGACTATGGTTGACTGTGGTTGACTGTGGTGTATTGTGTCCTTTACATATCAAAAAATGTGAATAGTGAACATAGTGTAGTTCATTAAGACCTAGAAATGTGTTAATCTATTTTTGTTTGATATATGAATATATTAGAACTGACGGCTTGTGAAATTATATGTAATATATATGTGGAGATATGCATCAAGCCTATATACCTCAGAAAAATTATCTGAGTCCCTGACGGGAATCGAACCCGTAACCTTCTGATTGCCGGTGAGACGCTCTAACCATTGAGCCACACGAACTCATATGGAGAGCGAAGGTTAATTAATGGTCCGATGTAATATGTGACCATTAGTTAAACTTCGCTCTCCATCTGAGTTCGTGTGGCTCAATGGTTAGAGCATCTCACCGGAAATCAGAAGGTTACGGGTTCGATTCCCGTCAGGGACTCAGAATTTGTTTCTGAGGTATATAGGCTTGATAAATATATATATATATATATATATATATATATATATATATATATATATATATATATATATAATTTTTGTCTAAGTTTACTTTTCTTCAGTTGTTTTTCGCTACTTGCCGTTGTCGCTAATATGTCTTCATTTTTGGCAAGAATCTCGCGCTATGCTTGAATTTGGTAGCAAGGTAGCCATGCCGACGTACAGTTAGCACGTGGTGTTTGCATCACCAAAGTTAAGCCCGGTCTGACGGGGTTCGTATTCGGATGGGTGACCGCCGGGGACTCATGTGAGTAGAGTTGGTGTTGGTTTCTCCTGTACCTCCGAGGGCTTTTTCATGTTTTCTGCTGCCACAGACAGTTGTTGGAGACATCAATAAAATTATGAATATTAAGATACCTCCCACGCTTAGCGCGCATACAAACAAAAACGAAGGTTACATGGTTTCAATATTTTATTCGCCTTCCTTTACTACAAATTATTTGCTTAATTCTTTTAGGCATGCTGTCTATGGTCTTGTTAATGTAATCAGTTGAAGTGTCGAAAATAGTCGATCTCACTCGCACGACAAAATTGTCCCATGTTTCTTTGTTGATGCATTTCTCTTTCGCATCCTCTCGTAGCCTTCTTTTCACGACGTGAAATAGGTTCTCTATGGGGTTTAAATCCGGTGATCGTGGCGGGATTTTCTTTAGGTCAATACCGAGTTCACGGAGGGCTTTCATAGCCTTGGCTGAAGTTTGTGAAGGGTCATTGTCCATGACGAAAATTTTTTTAGAACGACAGGTTTTTCCAAGTCGTCGAAACATGGTGGGAAATGTCCTTCTAATGAGATCGGAAAAATAACATCCCGACATCTTTTCATATTTTTCCGCCAAAATAACGCCCTTTCTTGGCGCTATTGCCACCATTAAGTGCAATCTTTTGCCGCCAGCCAAATCTTTAGATCCTTTAGCTGTCAAGGAAAGACCTTCGCCTTTTTTGCGCCACAATCTTGCTCTTGGGGTAATCGCTTCCCTTAGAGGATTACTCTTGTGTATAAAGGAGACACCATCCAAGTAAAAAGCCACATCGGTTGTCCAGTAAGACGAGCTTAATCTTGACGCTGCTCTTCCATATTTGAGCCTTTGGTGGTGATCTTTTTCACTGAGAAGTCCTTTTTTACGAGTTTAACGGAATTTATAGCCCAGTTTATTGAGATAGGAGACGAAAGTTCTGTATTTAGCTTTTGTGCAGTCAATACCACTATTTTCAACAACGTTCATGGCCGTAAAGTTAGGATCGATAAAACGAAGCTGTGATACGGAACGAGAAAGTTTCCTTTGGTCACGGCACGTCAGTACGCACGGACGTCCACGTCTTTTCGATGCCTTGGTTTGATTGTGCTTTCTTACCGTTTCCTCTTTTAAAATTCGCGAAACACTCGACTTCGATATTTGAACCTTAGCAGCAATTTGCCGACATGAGTAACCTTTCTCTTTTTGCAAAAACATAGCTAAAGCTCGTTTCCTTGCGCAGATACGCTGAATGAACACCATTCTTATAGAATATCTCAACAACTAGGATCCGTTCATTAAGTCATTCATGACGTCACGTAATTTTACGCATGCGCAATATGGTAAGCTTTGCATATTTAACTGCAACAAATCCCGCTTCTAATTAAATACCTCTAATGAAATTGCAGAACAGAACGCTAAATGGCGCCTATAGCGCTGAACGTTCCTCGGACAATCGTTGCAGAAATTGTTGGGACACATGTGCTGTACAACGGTATTTACCCCCTCCACCCCCCTTACAATGTTGATTTTATCACAAATAAACTCTGTCGTGGGGCCTGAACAAGGTTGAATCTACTGCAGAATGAAACAACATTGAACAGGGGGGAAGGGGGCATCATGGAATTTGTTTAAATTGTTATTTCAGGAGATTTAGTTGTCTAATCGAGATTTCAAAAAGTGTCCCAACTAATTTCTGCAACGATTGTAGCTGGCCCGCCTTGCCAGGATCCCTGTTGCTGCTTGCCGGGCCAACTAAGCGAGTCGAAAATTTCACTTTTTCCCCATGTAATCGGCTGTATGCCGAGTTGGCCCGCTAAAGTAGGCTGAAAAAACTATTTGGCTCGTTCTGTCACGCGTTCTGTTTACTTGATTGTGTGAATAAATATAGCTGAAATGAACTCAAATAGAGCATAAAAACCTTGTTTGTGCGTTTCGAGACGTAGCGAAGACTTAATAAATGAATTAGTCTTCGTGAAGACGTTTTCACATGTTAGTCAAGACAATAACAATCGTTTCATTAACGATACTTACAAAAAAATTCATCAGCATAAATAACAGTGTAACCAACTTGGCCAAGTGAATCAACATTTGCTTGCAGTAATTGCGAATTTTGGGTTGAAAGCATCGTCAACTCAAAACTCATCCCAGCTTACCGGGCCAACTCGGTTAACCGGGACAACTCGCCTTCACTCTTATTCACACACCGACCAAACAGTCACCAAAGTATTTTCGTTATTGTTGCTGCGATATTCTCACTTTAATTTTTTAAATACATTTTTTCAGAATGAAGACCTATTATTCTATATCTCACCTTTAGGTGAGGTTAAATACGAGCAAGAAAATATTGCAACATTTCATTGCAAGTTGTTGTCGCGTAACAATTCTCAATGTTTCAAGTTCCGACCATATTGGCGGCCTCCAAACGTTTCTTATAGTACTAGTTGGGAGATGTCAGTTTATTTTTGGTGATCATTTTCTTTATTCTCATTACCTCCATGCTTGATTAACCATTGATATTATTAGAACTGGGATGCTGATCACTCCTGTTTTTTGTCGCGCCACGAAATTCGTTTGTTGCATGTTTGTATTCCTCAACATCTGAACAATCCTTGGTAGAAATTATATCTTGTTAGATGTTTTGGTATATGGGACCATCTTTTCCAGACATTCATGTCAATTTTTGTTTTCTTGGCCGTATTTGTGTTTTTGTTTTTCTCTATGAACTCGTCTATCTCGTACATCATTTAGCGAGTCATTTGTAGTCGGAACACATACTTCACTTCCTTCGCCGTCTACCTGTACGCTTTCGTTGTTTATACTGGCAAGCATGTTTTCAAATGTAAATTTGAAAGCCAGTCAAATTCATTGTCGCGTTCAAATGTTGCCAAAATGTCATCCATTTTTTTACTACAAGCTATAGGTTTGCTGGTAAATTAAAGAGTGAGTGTCAGGGTAATGCATCGCACGCTTGTGTTTTCGCCAGCCATTTTGTGGGACGCCTAATTCAAATCGCGATCCGAATCCATCGATATCTTTGCAATCCTTTCATTAAACGTGTTAGTTTGTCGATTTCCAAAGTGAAAATATACTAGACTGAATAATTGTATTGCTATTTGTTGTAAACTTCCGTATTGATCTATATGAAAACAATAACAAACACCCGCAATGCATGACCCTGACACTCACTCTTTAAACAGTGCACGTCAGCCGATCTGTCAAACCTTGACAAAAGTCACATCCCTTGTTTTTAAAATCGCCTTTTGACTTCACTGTTCCTGCATCTAGAGACAGGAATAGCTCCGACTAAAACTCGTTAGGCGTGTTAGGGTTAGAAAACTCGTTAGGCGTGTCAGGGTTAGAAAACTCGTTAGGCGGGGGGTTAGGGTTAGGGCCTTTGTTGTTTTGGGGTTGGTTACAGTCCTCTCTCCACATTTCGAGCTAAAAAGCCTTTTATTTGACCAATATGTCAAAGTCGGAGCCATTCCTGTCTCTAGCCACATGTCTAACTACCGTCTCCTCCGCCATTGTCAAAACTCAAAAGAGCATGTACGTTGCCTATACGTTCATCCGTGTTCAAGAACGAGCGAATGTAGGGACTGGGAAGCAGGTGACAGGTCAAATCTCCCTCCCACCCAATCTCGTTCCCAGAGCCTTCGGGGAACGAGATTTCCTCCCACTACAGGCGCGATCCAATGCCCCACCACTGTGAGTTTTGCTTACAAAAACGACGACGGCATTCTCAACAACATAAAAATAATATTCTAAACCCTATTACCATTATAGACCACTTTCACGTTACGTTTTCAGACACTTTTGAAGCTTGACAGTTTGCATTGTCATTGCACTTAGTATGCAGGGTAAACCGCTTAACTAAAACTCGTTCAAATGGGTGACGTCGTCCACAGAACACGAGCTGTAAATGAAGTCCTGTTTAGAAAGAGGAGGTCGTTGAAAATTCTTGTTCGACTAATAATTAAACTTAGCTTTTGTTGGGGATGAAAAATTGCATTATTAAGAAACGATGACCTTACTGCTCACGCCGTGTTTTTGTAAACTCCCTAACGTCAAATTCCCAACGTGTGCCCGGCGGGGATGCTATTCACCCTCGAATTGATTCGTGCATTAGAGATACATTGCTGGGTTGTTTTCTGGATCGTTTAATCTGATTACCTATTTTCAAACTTTTATCATGTTTTAATAATGGAAACTGTGTATTGTATATATGAAACTTTTATTACTTTGAAGACTGAACAACTATTGTATGGAAATCTTTAAGCCAAATATTTGCATTTAAAAACAATTTACATTGTGGAATTTTATCCACGGTTTATGACAATAAGAAAAGCGTAACAAAAACACAAGTCGTAGTCACAGTTTTTAGCTTACCGAGAGTTACACAACATCCTAAGTGTTTATATCATAGCATATATCAATATAAAAAAAATAAATTATTTTTTAAAAGAATAAGCAGACTTGTAAAAAGGGCGTGAAAATCCCGTGTTTATACACGGCTATATAATGGCCAATCAGAGCTCGCGTAAGAGGTAACTTATTTTATAAAAGCATATTAAAAGTTTAGGTAGTTGCAGCTTAAAGTTAGTAAAGTTGTAAAGGTTTTGCTGTGCAAGTTGTGTTAAGTTGTCGGCAATACTAAGAAAAACTTGAGCTCCAGACAGGACTTGAACCCGCACCTTCTGAATGTTAGCCATGCAGACGCTCTAACCATTGAGCCACTATATTTAGAACTAAAATGGCGTTAATTGCGGTATTAATTATACCAGGCTTAAATACCGTAATTAACCTTTCCCTGTCATCTTAGTAACTCAATGGTTAGAGCGTCTGGCTAACATTCAGAAGGTTATGGGTTCGAGTCCTGTCTGGAGCTCTGAGTTTTTCTGAGCATTGACAACTTAACACAGCTTGCACAGCAAAACCTTTACAATTTTATATTAACAGTTGTCCCTATGTTGCTATAAGACCTAAAAAGCGTTAAAATATTATAAAATAATTAAACCAAAAAATCGTAGTTGTTGGTCTCGATACTTTTTAAAAAGTATTTGTTTTTAAACATTTGCAACAAGGAAAACTGTAGGGGGCCACCTTAAACAGGTGGCGAGCTGTCAGTGCTCTGTTCTCAGCTAATCTAGATATGTTACCAGCACAAAAAAGATGGGACGAGTGTTGCTTTTCAACTTCAACCACTTTTATTTTATTCAATCAATATTTCCTAAAATTTTCAGCACTTCTACTATTTTTGAAGTTTTTAATCTATACAAGATAAGGTTATCATACACTTCATGTGTTGTTGTTTTATGAGCTTGGCATGGCTAGCGTAAGTAAAACACTTCAACTTCGGATGGAGAGAAGTTGAAAGTGCCAGCCAAAAGAGCTCGGATGTTTATGTGGCTGTAACTGTAGCCTGGGAGAGGTTGGTATGTGTAACCAAGATTTGTGTAGGAGTCGCTTTTTGAGTTAGCATTGTTTGAGATGTACAAGTCATGACCACGTCCAAAGGTTGGACCGTCACCATTGTTGCTGTAAATTGCCTCACCTGCATCGCTTCGATTTACTGGAGCTTTAAATGGCTGCAGGTTGTCCTTATTTTTGAGGGAAAAAATAAACGAGCTCGAGCTTGACTTAAAACCACTCGATCCTAGAAAAATAAAAAGGTAAAAAAAAGAATTGCTTGGTTTGATTGAATCAAATAAAACTTTCGTTAGACCAAGCCATTAATGTCATTGAACATTAATGAATGTTTTCTGACTTGTTAATAACGAAATAAATAAATACGTGTTTAACCACTACTGCTTTTAGTAACCTAGAATTTCCAGGTTTAATGAGAGAACAAATATGTTGTCTCGGCATCATGATAAGTTTTCTTCGCGAGCTGATTGTGCAGTTTGAGTTTTAGCATAACGATGACCATAAGCACTAAAAACACGAATTTAAATGGTGAATCAAGCTTTTATACATGATATTATCTAACGCAATATGAAAGAACTACATGTACACGGTATAACCTTATTAATTTGTTGTACAGCACAAACACACAATTATATCACAAAACTAGTACTCGATGCGCAGTCCCATGAATTGGCTATATGTTCTTTAACTTCTCACAAAATTTAACTTAGAGCTAAACGAAAGGGGGATGTTGAGAAGCGTTTGATCACCAATGTTTTCCAAAAGATTGGATTCAGCCGATTTTATGGCTGATATGTATGGCACAATCTGTTGACGAGGTTATTGTACAACTTAACAACGCGCTTGACGAACTGATGGATTGGTGCAGGTTAAATTCCTTAACTCCTCGCCCGAAAACGTGCGAAGCAATGATAATGCATACAGGGAACTATATTGGTCCCTAATGCATTAATACTTTGATCACATAAAATAAAGTGGTTAACCTTACTCAAGATGGTTAGGAGTTACGATTGATAATAAAGTTACGTGGACTAAACACGTACAGGGGTCAAAAACGTTTTGCTAACAAATTAAACTTTATAAAATGTAGCAAATTTCTACCCAAACAAATGCTTTTTCCCTTCTGTAATAATGCAATGATAATATGTACTTAATCATAAACACATGACCCCACAAGCGACAATCTTTAACCCTTATTGTGTTTCAATAATAATAATAATTATTATTATTATTATTATTATTATTATTATAGCAGTATGACACGTATGAATGCTAATTACATAAAAAGTAACATAGGGCGCAAGTACGTAACCTATGTTGCTGTCAAGGATTAATATAAAACAAATTGTTGTAACAGAATATCTATACTAAAACTTAATAAGTCTAAACTGTTTAAAAGTCATTAAAATTATCTACCAGCAAAATCGTAAAAATTATCAGAGGATTATCTATCTCATAGTGATGTTTGCCTTCTTGTATAATCAGGCTATATTAAATCTTTCATCCGATTTGACTTCCTTTCATGTAATGACTTTAATGTAATGACTTTCATGTAATGACTTTCGTGCGATGTTTAGGGTACTGGAGATCACTCATCTCTGCATCCTTAATAGAACGTCTCTTCCACACCGACTTAAGTGTGGTCAACACCACAACTTGTGATGGTGGACGTAATATCATTTACCACAATGTTTTTATGACCATACGCGTAGGAGTCAATGCCGTTGCCTAAGAGGTATCGTTTGTCGTCAAAACAGGACAACGACACTTTGTTAATTTCGTAACTACTGAGTTGATGTTTAACACTTCTAATGGTCTTCATTGTGTGACGTAATTGTTTTTGCTCAAGTAACACATTTTTGTAATCTTCATGCGTAATTACCTTTTTGATAATGTTTTTTCTAACCCCTTTAGCGGTTTTTCCACCGCCACCATTTTCTTTTAAATAACTATACATCTTACTGCGTAACCCAACGAATTTTATAATTGGCACGCCAGCGCACTCATCTTTCATCTTACCGATAACTTTCTTGTTCTCTTTAAAAGGCGAACGGGTTGTCTGCAGGGTAGTCACTGTTGTCAAACTTTTCACGTTCCTTAATAAAGTCAGAGTAAACGTCGTCTGTAACGATTGTGTACAACAAGCTATCTGTGTCAGTGAAGTGTAATGTACAGCTATTATTCGAGTACTTTTTAAGTATGTAATTATAGTGGAAATCGTACATCAATGTTTCACTCAAATCAAGTATACACATGCCGACGTATGCTGGCCTGTTTAATGTCAACGTTTCTTTAACTTTATGGACCGCGACTAAGTTCTTGTTAAATATTTTACAAGACACAAACGTTGGCTTTGAGACAAGCTTCTTGAAATTCTTTACACTCATGGTCACTAATCTCACATCTACACGCATCCTCAAGTTTTCCATCGTTTTGCCAAATACGCTGTTATTCATCAACTTAAAAAAAAAAAGAAAAAAAAAGTCCTTCTCAAAAGCGTTTTTAGCACCAGTTCTTTTGACTGTATTAAAGTCAATGTAGTCCACTTAGACTGGTCAAATTGCAAGTCTCTATATGGACCTTAATTTTCAATCCAAGTTCGAGGTACAGCTGTAGATTTCTATAATGACACACGTACTTTTCTTTGGCTCTCAAATTCGTCACCAATTTCTTCACACCACGAACGCTCACATTGAATTTGTCTCTGATTTTCTTACAATATTCCGATAGCATACCAACCGTTATTTCCATCTTCTCAGGGGCTAATGGATAGTCATTGCATGTAGGTCGTGCAAATGGCTAGGGTTTCCAAGTCAACCTCAATTAGTAACCCTTTTTTACTGTTGTTATGGTAGTCACACAAATTCACCCCCTTTATTTGCTCTTCAGTTAGCCACTTAAAACCGCCTGTATAGGAAGGCTTTGGCTCATTGCCCACCCATATAGATTATTAGCGTCAAGATACATGAGATGTTTTGATGGCTTCGTAGCGTCGTAACTTTTCATGTACTTATTGTTAGCCACACCATGCCTGTTACTTATGTAACATGTCAATGTCAATGTCAGATAACAACTCAAGTTCTACACCAGTCATCTTCAACATAGCGTCCCAAGCTAACCCAGGTGATGTAAAATAGTGACAAGGGTCTAACTTATATTCACGACGACACGTCTTTCTAAAGTTCTCAAAAACGTCTGCTAAAAGCAACACATCACGTTTCAAATACAGATCGTGATACCCATGCACCCATGTTCTCAATGTCAAAGTAGTCCCACACATTACAAGCGTGCTCGTGCAATTCTTCTGACAAGTCTTCATCATTCAGAATACTATAGAAATCCTTTCGTGCAGGTAATTTGCGTTCGTTGAATTTATCGAAGGAGTCCATATAATCGTAATGATAGACCCCTTTTCTGGTCATTAATGTCAACCCTTCGTCGTGGAACACCTCGGATGTATATTTGTAGGCGTCTTGTGGTAAGTTCTTCCCCAAATTGTCCAGAGAACTATACTCATAAACTGAAAGCTGTCCAAGAATACCAGGTTCTTTCCAACCATAAAAGCCATATACTTTTCCATATTGTTTGGTATCACGTTAATGTCTTGACCAAACTTGCCAATTTCCTGCATGATAAAATGGCTATAACCACGTAAATTGTGAAAGATCACAGGTATTTTATCAGACAATCTAAAGTTTACGTTACAGTCACGGTGCGCAGATCCTCTATACTTCCTTGTAACATGACAGTGGTCCCTTACTTTAACGTCAACATTAGTGTACTCGATGCCACAAATATGGCAACTTTTAGCTTCACTAAAGTCTTTTTTATCATCGTTAGTTAGTACGATTTCTTTGTTGAAGTTGCTGGCTGATACCCCCTTGCAATACTCAGCTTTAATGAACTTATTCACTGCGTTTTTACCACGATACACCTTAACCGGTTTACTGTGTGCGTTGTCATAGCAACAAACCACTTTATATCCATACCCACAATCGATATGTCTCTGGTAAGCGTTCGTATAACTTGATTCACTCGATGGTGAGGTTGTGTGTACCTTCCGTGTTACAGCTTCTAAGTCTGCGTACAGTGTACGTACAGGGGCGAAGTCTGCGTTACACTACAAATGTTACATTAAGTTGTTTACTATAGTTTTCGTATTTCACTTTCATGCCTTTTTGCGGCATCTTAATCGCTTGCTTTTTTTTCACGTTTAAGCACATCCACACGACTACATTCATAATTCATGGATACCGGACACTGACATAATCAAAATGTGAGTTAATGTAATGGCTGAAGGTGGAGAAGATTTCGACGAGTTTGAGATGAAATATTTCAGCAATTTCGAGGCGTACACTGACGAAGATCTAACGCAAGAGCTCACCAGTGCTGAAAATATGATCAGTAACATTGATGATGAGTACGCTGATGGGACAAGTATACCGAATGACGTTCGTGTTAATTATGACAACACTAGTAGGAGGAGATCAGACGAGATAATAGGTGAACTATCTATAAGGCGGGGTAGGATAGGAGAAACGTCATTCATCGATTCAGAAGATGGTAAAACGGTGACAATAAGGGGGACTAACACAGAAGTTCCATCAGTAGAGTTTGTTGATTATGCGTTATATTGGTGACGTTAATGACACAAGCTTTGATTTAGCTTTCGAAAATGCGGGCGAAATTGAAAGAAGACTTGGTAACCTAAGAACACAAGACAAAAAGTCAATAGAAAATGGTATAAAAAGAACTAAGATAATAAACGAAAAATTACATACATTGTACAATAAAGAGCTTGGTCACGACCCCGTGTCAAAGGAAATAGTCAACAGGACAAATGTGAAAGACGCGGGGTCTATTTTTTTCAGACCAATAAACAAAGATGGTGAGTATATGGGAGACCTAAACTAATTCTAAAACCTTGGAGAAATGGTTTGGCGTATAGTAAAAACGAGAATAGTAAAAATACAATTAAGGAGTTTAAGCAGCTATAGTTAATAAAATCCCTGACACCAACATACATGTCCAATATAACCATTGGTATATATACAGCTGCTTCAGGTGGTAACAGGTGGTATATAGTGGCTTCACGCTGCTACCCATGAGGTATAACCATTGACATGCAGCTGCTTCAGGTGGTTAGTATCATATGTCCGATTGTCGCTTAATGCACAATGGTATATTATTTTTGGATCTATACCTTATAATTTCCTCGTTCTCAAAAAGACCGCGCATTACGTATAAACAAAGGTATACCGCATTATCTCTGTGTGCAACATATCGCTATTGTATTGAATGAAACAATATTATATGTTGTTGCCTCGTTCTATTTCAAAACTACGCAACATATCGCTATTGAATGAAACAATACTATTATATGTTGCTGCCTCGTTCTATTTTAAAACTACGCAACATATCGCTATTGAATGAAACAATATTATATGTTGTTGCCTCGTTCTATTTCAAAACTACGCAACATATCGCTTGTTGAATGAAACAATATTATATGTTGTTGCCTCGTTCTATTTCAAAACTACGCAACATATCGCTATTGAATGAAACAATATTATATGTTGTTGCCTCGTTCTATTTAAAAACTACGCAACATATCGCTATTGAATCAAACAATATTGTTGCCTCGTAGCCCTCGTTCTATTTCAAAACTACGCAACATATTACATATCGCTATTCAATGAAACAATATTATATGTTTTTGGTAATATTTGGCATTTCACTCGATTGAACTACATGTTCTCAGGATTTATGGTGAAGGAAAATTTCGAGTGTAGGAATATATACATTTTAAGACCAAACCGGGACCAGTTGCGAAAAATGCAACTTAGCGGCCTTCCGGTAGGAATTGAACCAGCGACCGAGCTACGGAAGCCGTTGCCGAGAGCCTAGTCACGAGTTCTGTATATATAGTGGTGGTAATGCCGGGATAAGATTCTGGGTATATTATATTATAGGGAATATTTGGCATTTCACTCGATTGAACTACATGTTCTCAGGATTTATGGTGAAGAAAAATTTCGAGTGTAGGAATATATACATTTTAAAACCAAACCGGGACCAGTTGCGAAAAATGCAACTTAGCGGCCTTCCGGTAGGAATTGAACCGGCGACCCTGCGATTGCTAGTGCAGTACTCTGACCACTGAGCTACGGAAGCCGTTGCCGAGAGCCTAGTCACGAGTTCTGTATATATAGTGGTGGTAATGCCGGGATAAGATTCTGGGTATATTATAGCTAATATTTAGCATTTCACTCGATCAAACTACATGTTGAAAGGATTTATGGTGAAGGAAAATTTCGAGTGTTGGAATACATACATTTTAAGACCAAACCGGGACCATTTGCGAAAAATTGTCGTGCGGTCGTTCAATTTTATAAGCCATCATTTTTGTCAATACTTTATATTTTGGTTGCGTCGTCCTCAAAAAGACGACGCATTACTACATATAGACAGTTTATAAGGCATTATTTCTGTCAATACTTTATGTGATTGCCTCGTTCTCAAAAACACCACGCATTAGTATATATATAGACAATTTATAACGCATTATTTCTGTCAATACTTTATGTGATTGCGACGTCTCAACTAGACGACGCCGCATTACATAACTACATATTATAGACAGTTTATAACGCATTATTTCTGTCAATACTTTATATGATTGCCTCGTTCTCAAAAACACCACGCATTAGTACATATAGACAGTTTATAACGCATTATTTCTGTCATTACTTGTGTGATTGCGTCGTTTTCAAAAAGATGACGCATTACTACTATAGATAGTTTATAAGGCATTATTTCTGTCAATACTTTATGTCATTGCCTCGTTCTCAAAAAGACGACGCATTACTACATATAATTATAAACAAAGTTATGGCATTATTTCTGTCAATACTTTATGTGATTGTCTCCTCAAAATTCAAAAAAGACCACGCATTAGTTACATAGAGAAAATTTATAAGGAATTTCTGTGTCAATATTTCATGTGATTGTCTCGTTCTCTAAATTATAAGACCAAGCATTATTACATATACAAAAATAACAACCACGCATTACATTTAGACACATTTATCACGCATTATTTTTCGTGTCTAGAGTTTATACGGATACGGTCAGCGGTAAGGTATAGGGTTACATTAGGCATCGCTCTAGAAAATAACCCTCACTATTATATATATACACAAATTTATAACGTATTATTCTTGTGTCTACACTTCATGTGATTGCGTAGTTATATAACAGGCCACGCAGTCGCAGTGCATTAAGGAACTTGCGAAGTTTCCATCAACATTACACACAAATATTGTTACTTTTATTTTTTTTATTATAAATTCATTTAAATTGGTTTAGTTCTAAAATAACAACAAGAACAATGTTTATCTTATATCAATGCTCAATAGTCACTCAAGTAACTCAATGAATAAATAATGCGGTTGTAATAGGTCTCATAGTGTTGTCAACAGTGTCTTTCAAAAATGCTCAATAGTCACTCAAGTAACTCAATGAATAAATAATGTGTCATATCTCATAGTGTTGTCAACAGTGTCTTTTAAAAATGGCGAAATCTAGCGTACTGCGTATAAGCTCTTCATTTCCGCCTATTCATAATCCATCTTCAACAACAACGCTTGCTTCCAAACAGGTTTCTTTTCTGAGACATTTGTAGGTATCGCGTTTTAATTGTGGCAATATTTCATTGACTGCGTCGCTATAAAAAGACCATGCATTAATTATAGTCATGACCAATGTTTATAACGCATTACTCTCATACTGGCTTCGTGCGCGCCTCGGTGTTACCATCACAGAACATGTTGCGAAGTCCCTCTTATCTTTAGACAAAAATATTTCAATATTTTATTGCGTTCGACCACTATGGTTCGACGAAGGAGAACGCATTCTAATCTTGCACCTTTTTGAATAAATTACCGTTTTGGAATTTGGAGTAAATTATGGGACTGACACAGGAGCAGTGGATACGAGGTTGCCTGTACAAGTGTTCAGGATTAGGCGCATGCCAGCAGAATGATGCTAGAAATTTTCTATAGCATGGAGGATGAAATAAAGAATAATAACCACGTATTATAAAGGCAATCATATAGCCTTGTAATATTAAACTACGGTAACTCATATGGCGCGTTTATAATGTCAAAATTCAATATGACCATTTGAACTCCATACATCTAATTCCAACAACATTTACTCGAAACGAGCAAGCCTCGCGAAGCGGCACTTTTGCCAAATCGAACTTCACGTTTATAATATTTGCTGACTTATCTAGCGGTCGAGCGGTCATATTTCAAATCGAACTAACGAGCGGGAATGCGGGATGTCACCATATTTACACGAAACGAGGTTGGAAAGCCTCGCGAAGTTATAAATTTTCCATTCAAGCGACAATTTTGCCAAATCGAACTTCACGTTTGTAATATTTCTGAATTGAACGATTTACAGGTATTTATTAGCTATATTTATTTTCATAATTCGTTACAGCATAATTTTATGTTTGTAAACAAATCTTCGTTCACATTCACTTGCGATAGTAACTTCTACTATTATAACATATCTTTATTTAAATTATTAGACACACTCATGTAACTCAACGACAGCTTACTGTTGTCAACACTGTCTTTAAAAAATGCCGAAATGTAACATTTTCGCTTCCGCCAGTTCATAATCCACTCTGACCCATAAAACATGCTTCCCAACGGTTCTTTGTTTTTGCGACATTTCCTGCCATTGCTGATAGGTTAAGCATCGTGTTTCATGTATTAAATAAATGTGCGTAACCAACATCAACCCATTCCGCTATTTCTTTTGACGCAAACACTTTGTCCTTTGCTGCTGTGTTACTAAAAAGCATAAACCGAACAACCTCGAAGGCATGGCACGTTCACAAAATAAGCTGTATCAAATTGAGAAAGACTTGCAAGAATGTTATCAAACCGATATTGACTGGATATTATTCCATCTTCCATTGGCTCAACTTCCCCTTCAGCAGTGATCGTCATTCCGCTATTGAGTGTGTCGTACCCATGAAACGTGTTGTATACAGCTGTCTAATTTGTCTTAAATAGTTTCCATACATGTACTCGAAGTTGTTGCTTTCCAAAACAAACCGTTGCACGTCTTTTTCTTCAATTCGCTCTCCGAATATAAATTTACAAACAAATTCACAAAACGAAATAACATTAAAATACACAGCGCCCAACAACTGATAAACAAAAAAACATCTAAAAATATATTTCATGCTATCACTTATAAGGACGCCATGTTGAACAATAGTAGATTCGTTCCAGGACTATAATTTCACTGCGCACCACTATACCACCTACACCATTTACACCACTTACAAGCCCATACACTAAGACCCCATGGACCAGTCTACCACCTGCAACCACCTGACACAGGTGGTAAGCAGCTGCTAGCACCTGCTACCAATTGCACCATTTACACCACTTACAAGGCCATACACTAAGACCCAATGGACCAGTCTACCATCTGCAACCACCTTACACAGGTGGCAAGCAGCTTTTAGCACCTGCTACCAATTGCACCATTTACACCACTTACAAGCCCATACACTAAGACCCAATGGACCAGTCTACCACCTGCAACCACCTGACACAGGTGGTAAGCAGCTGCTAGCACCTGCTACCAATTGCACCATTTACACCACTTACAAGGCCATACACTAAGACCCAATGGACCAGTCTACCACCTGCAACCACCTGACACAGGTGGTAAGCAGCTGCTAGCACCTGCTACCAATTGCACCATTTACACCACTTACAACCTCATACACTAAGACCACATGCACCAGTCTACCACTTGCTACCACCTGACACAGGTGGTAAGCAGCTGCTAGCACCTGCTACCAATTGCACCATTTACACCACTTACAAGGCCATACACTAAGACCCAATGGACCAATCTACCACTTGCTACCACCTGCTACAATCTGACACAGGTGATAGGCATCAAATAGTCAGTAATAACAAACCACCTGTAACAACTGGAGACCAATCTAAAGCAGCTGCTATCCAATGCCTATGCTGGACATATCTCACACCACAACAGTTACCATAACAGAAAACGAAGACACTGTAGTTCCAGATGACTTTCCAGTGATCGAAACAAGAGCATGAACTATGATGATGTGCTGGGGTTAACACCTAATGAGAACCGTGAACTGGATGGTGTTCTCAACCCAATAAAAAGACTTTGTGTTCATATGGGAAGCGAGCCAGCCCGGCTAGGCGAGATCCCACCTTGAGCTAGGCGTGATCCCGGTGAAGTGGGATGAAAATTTTCCATATGAACACAAATTTGCCGGGCTGGCCCGGTGAACCAGGATGAATTAAGCATCGCGCGTGACTGGGGCTGAGTTTGTGAGGGAAGTGAATTGAATTCGTTGGAGAATTGAAATGATTGGAAACTTGATCACTTGCTTGATGACTTCCAAAGCACGAATCTGAATATCAGGCGCTTGATTTCGATGTGGCAGGCCAGCACAGTATAAAGAATTTCATGAGATCGAAGATGTTTCGTTGTTTGGACCAGTGTCATTAATTGAAGATATTAGCGAGGAAGAAAAGATATTCATATTTTGCCACCACTGATCCGTTCGACCCGGTTAGCCGGGCAAGCCCAGCTCATAGAACATTAGAACAACGGGAACTCGAAGAAGTGCGAGAGCAATAGGAAGTGGACATTAGTGCAGGTATGAAAAATTTAAAGAATGGGCTAAAGAAAACATGGTTGCAGGGTTGTCTGCTGTAGCGATTGCGATAGCTGGTATTATAACAAGTATTGTTGTGCTATCATAAAAGGCGCTCAAGGTGTTAAGCCGTTCGCACAGGCTGTTAAGAACGCGATAGCAAAGTTGGCTCCATGCAGGGCTGTTGGATTGGCCAACTTTTTGTACACCGTGTTGTCAGCGGGTGCAAAGGGTCTCGCTTGGTTGGCTCAAAACTTGTGGTTGTTAACCTTAGTTGTTGTGTGGTTCGTGTACGACTACTGGACTAAAAAGAAGCGGTAATGAAATGCGAGTGTATTATATGAACACCAAAGCGAAATAACTTTCCCATGGATTTAGACGAGCACAAATGGGGACAATAAAAGGGACACGAACGCAGTATGTCATCACATTGAACCCCAATAAAGTTAATGGTAGTGAAGAACTTTACATTGATGTACCGAAACTTAAAAGTAGTAGCGTTTGGTGCCTGGTTCGTTGGGTTTGTTATTTGACTTTAAAAATGCAAATGATAAGAGTTGGTTCTTGAATAACGTTGGCAAGTTGTTGTGCGAGAGACTTGTTGTGAAATTAGCTGGAGAAGTTGTGTATGACAACACATGAGGTGAAAGCATTATTAATGTGTATCGCGACCTTTGGAAAAGTGCTAGTCAACGTGACCAAATGATTGACTATGGTATTGCCGGTGAGAACTTGAGAAAACTGATTTCCAAAGACGATAGTGGCGCTACTTCAGGAGACGTTGGTAAGGTAAGTGACGCATTGATGAGTTAGTGTTCACGGAACAAAGCAACGTATTAGTATTGGTAAGATCATGGACGACCTGCACGCGGGTTCTATAGTCCATTTAACATGAACCAGTTGTAAAACTTTGAGTAACAGCGTGAAAAACTCACTAAGGTGATTAAATCCTGAATCTAATCAACGACAATCAACGACATATCGATATGAACGAATATCGAAATCGAATGTGTTATATGACGTATTAGGTTGTGCGCGATTACTGAATGGTTTAAACGCGGGCTCAATATACGAAGTCGTTCTTTGCAAATTTAAAATTTAAATTTCGATTTGCTGACATGCTGTATTCGGGCCAATCTTCTGGATCAGCACGATCACATCAGTCTCGAGACTTTGTGAAAAGTACACAATCGAACACATCAGAAGCTTTGTGAAAAGTACACAATCGAACACATCACAAGTCTAATTTATCCTGAGGGATTTGCTATAGTACTTCAAATGATGAATCTTCTCTTCCTGCCAAAAGGAAAAGAACAATTTCTACTAGATTCGAGGACTCTATTGTGATGGAAAAGCTTCCATGCTATCGAGAGGAGATCAATAACGTAGAAGAATTGCGCGTCTTAGTATAGTTGAGGTAATCAATAACCTCAATGACAATGTTGAGTTTGATAACCGCTTCAATGAGTTCAACACACAGCTTTGGACGTCGTTTGAAACCTTGAAACCATCAAACGTACCTTTTCTGGATGCAGTAGAGCTTAGACCTCTGCTGAACTTCATCCAGACAATTCCAGAAGTTAGTCGGAAAGTTGAAGAGCTCTCTTTTGATCAACTCAAAAATGAGTGCGACGTTTTTCGTGGCGTATTAAAATAATTCAGCGACAGGCAGGATAGATTGGCAGAAATCGAATCCCAGAAGAAGAAAGTAGAGAATGATGCAAAGAGAAGCACAAAAGAACCAAAGAAGGAGAGCAAAATGACACAGATGATTCGATTTGTTTTAACCTTAAGTGAAGCTGACATCTTGCAGCAACTGTTTTTGGTTGCCGTAACTGCTGGGTATTCCAGCTCAGTGGTAGAATGCATTTTTTCTGCGCACATGTCATCGACAGAAAATGACCCCTTACCGAGAGACATGTCTGACTTTGTTACATTTTGAGAACACTATCACTAGATCAATTACATTTGAACAGTTCCTGGAGAAATGGAATACCAAACCAAGAAGATTAACGGTAGCATGATCATTACGTTTGATACTTGATATCATTTGAACCTGTTTGTTTATGTACCGTATATGAATCGAAATAAAGATTATATACCAAATCTGTACAACTGTATTTGATATCATTTTGCTGAATTTGGTGTTCAGCACACTGTTATTTTCAGGGAGTTATTTTAACTCCAAAATTCGGGTCCAAAAAAAAAGTTCAAAATAATCCGTTTTGTGGTGTTAAAATTAACTCCCGTTTTTCGAGTTAAAAACCAACCCGTGTTTCGGAGTTAAAAATTAACTCGCGTCCCTGGGGTCTGGGATGAAATTTCACTTTCGGAAGACCAACGTCTGATTTGTACGCGACCGCTCGTGCTTGCTTAACTTAAACTTAATTAACCTAGGTTCCGCGACTAATCCGCTGCGCCACCCGATCACTCTATAACTTATAGTAATATTTATCGTATATAATGAATTATCAAAAGCACTTACGAATCTTATTTTCGTTTTCAAATTTTTGACCTACAGGTACCTAGCTTGCATAAATTTTAAACAATCTAATTTCGAAGATTTTGTTAAGCATGCAGACTGCAGTATTACAATTATTATTACCTAAGGCCAAACATTCTTGTTGACAGGAAGACAGGTTTCTTCAAAAACAAATGGGCCTTCTTGAAGCATAGTCCTTGTCCCTGATCGCCGACAAAGTCTTCGAAGTTCGAACCGAAGGATACTTCAAATCCAACTGTAGTCTACAGATAACCTGAATATCTTTCCGTGTTTACTGGCTTTTCCCTGTCGCTGCATCGTACAGTATGTCCGAGTTGATATAATGTAAGAAACTATATAGCATTTTGAACAAACATTATTTTAACAAATCTTCTCAGACAACGATATCCCAAAAGGGAGTATACAGTTTGTCAGTGCCACTATGTGTTAGATTCGACATAATACGGTTTTACTTTACTATATACAGTGTATGACTGTTGTCGATGTATTTGTTATTGTAGTTTTCACCGCATCAGCTGGAGTCGAGCCCAGTTCACGGCTTATTAATAAACTTTTCAACGATCTTCAGTCTTGTGTGGTTGATCACATGCGAACTGATAGGGAACGCGACACCACCTAAATGGGGTAACAGGAGAGTTATTTTAACTCTCAAAAAAAATTAACTCCACTATTGCGAGTTATTTGAACTCCCAATAGTGTAGTTATTTTTTAACTCCACCTAAATGGGGTAACAGGGGAGTTATTTTAACTCCTTGAAAATAACAGTGTATAGTAGTTATTTATTTTCATCACTAATAGTAATAGCTTATAATGATTAGGAAATTGAACGTTTTAGAAATGCGTCAAACATTTAAACTGGTCAATAATAAGTCATGTTGTGCACTCAACCTACTGACGATTTCCAAGACCAACGCATCCATTTTGACCCTTTCAGTTTAGTTGGCCCCCTAGGTTTTTGCTGGCCCCCCTTCAAAGGAAATCCTGGCTACGCCACTGACATGAACAATAACTTTCAGTGTATAATCACGTTACCAAAGGCCACTGACATCATGGTTGCACAATCCAATGAAAGTGTGGATGGATACACCCTTGAGAACCTCGAACTTGAATACGAAACGATTGACAACCTTGAACTCGCTGATGAAATAACGTCTGGACATCAGGCACACGACGTTGTTTCGACGTAGATTTTCGGTCGAAATCGGGTCGCGACGTCGATCAACCCCATATCGACGTCGATACAACGTCGCTTTGTCGACGTGTTATCGACGTCGGAAACAGACGTTGTTTCGACGTTGAATTGACGTCTATATCGAGTCGTTGAATTTCACGTCGCTTCACGACCAAACAACGACGTTGTTTCGACGTCTGCTTTTCGACGTGTTATCGACGTCGGAAACAGACGTTGTTTCGACGTTGAATTGACGTCGATATTGTATCGTCGAATCTCTCCTCACTTAACGACCAAGCATTGGCCAAGCAAGTTACTTATATAATTGGTGATAAAATATTTTCGTTTCGACATCATATATTGTCCATCAAAAAATAGTCCCAGACGAGTCAAAATGCTATAGTTTCTTACTTTATTTTGTATGTATAAAAGCAACCTACCTACTTTATATCAACTCGGACATACGATGCAGCGACAGGAAAAAAGCCAGTAATGACGGAACGATATTCACGGTACCTGTAGACTACTGTAACTGTAGTTGGATTTGAAGTGTCCTTCGGTTCGAAGACAATTTGTCGGCGATCAGGGACATGGACTATACGCTTCAAGAACCCATTTGTTTTTGAAGAAACCTGTCTTCCTGTCAACAAGAATTTTTGGCCTAAGGTTTACGTTCATGCTCCTGTCGACTATAGCCGCCGTTTTAAGTCTGAATGCCGTACTTATTGGCTTTTTTACCTTCTTTGTAAATCGTATTATTACCTTTTTTACTTTTTTTGTGAATCGTCGAGTACTGTCCAAGTTATTAAACATATATTATGTCTAGTTGAGAAAAGTTTTGTTCTGTTCTTAACTTGTAATACTGCAGTCTGCATGCTCAACAAATTTGTAAATCTTCGAAATCAGATTGTTTAAAATTGATTACAAGTAATATACAATATTATATAATATTAAAACTTAGCCGGTTAAAAATTTGAAAACGAAAATAATAGCCATCACAGTTCGTAAGTGTCTTTGCTAATTCATTATATACAAAAAATATTACTATATATTTAAGATGGGCGGGTTAGAGCAGCGGGTTAGTCGCGGAACATTAGCTAGGTTAGTTAAGTTAAGCAAGCGCGTGTGGTAGGTACAGGTCACCGGTTGGTCTTCCGAAAGTGGGAATCTCACTCCTAAACGCCCAGGGATGGTAGTTAGTAATGGGTTAGTTTTACTTCAAAAACGGGGGTAATTTTTACTCCGAAAAACGGACGGTTTTGAACCTTTTTTGTGACTCCAATAACTGAAATTGACGTTGAATCGACGTCGATTTCACGTCGTTCAACGACGTTGTTTCAACGTCGTGAAAACGACGTCGATCCAATTTGCGTTTTCAACCATTTTTCAACGTCAAATCGACGTCAAAGAGCGACGTCGTTTCAACATCGCGAAATTGACGTTGAATCGACGTTGAATCGACGTCGATTTCACGTCGTTCAACGACGTTGTTTCGACGTCGTGAAAACAACGTCGATCCAATTTGCGTTTTCAACCTTTTTTCAACGTGGAATCGACGTCGAAGAGCGACGTCGTTTCAACGTCGTGTAATTGACGTTGAATCGACGTCGAATTGACGTTGAATCGACGTCGATTTCACGTCGTTCAACGATGTTGTTTCGACGTCGTGAAAACAACGTCGATCCAATTTGCGTTTTCAACCTTTTTTCAACGTCGAATCGACGTCGAAGAGCGACGTCGTTTCAACGTCGTGAAATTGACGTTGAATCGACGTCGAATTGACGTTGAATCGACGTTGAATCGACGTCGATTTCACGTCGTTCAACGACGTTGTTTCGACGTCGTGAAAACAACGTCGATCCAATTTGCGTTTTCAACCTTTTTTCAACGTCGAATCGACGTCGAAGAGCGACGTCGTTTCAACGTTGAATCGACGTCTTTTTGCCCGCTGGGTACTGAACATGCGCATGTGACTCTAATGAAGACTATTGAATGGGACAAAGGTGGACAAAGGCACCACTGTGGTAAACGAGAACGTTAATCTACCAAGAACGTCCATGAAATCAATTGTGTTGTTGTTTGTGAATAAAACACGAACGGACAGTGAAGAATTCCTTCATCCAAACATTGAAAGTATTAAAGTGACAATCGAAGGTGTGCCAAATAGTGTCTATACTCACAAGGCATTCCAAAGTCAAAGTTATGGTCTGAAGCTAGGCGGTTATTTGGGTTGAAAGAACAAGACCTGCAGTTTATGACTGTACAAACGTTTTACAAAGATAGCTGCTTTGTGTTATTGACTTGAGAAGCGTCCAGGACAACCATATTGTAGCCACTGGCAAAAAGATTGTAAACACACAATCTGGCAACGTTATGTGTAAGATATTTGTGATAAGTGATGGGTTAGTCAACTTTGTGAATCACGGTCTCCAGTCAATCCAATATTAAATCGGTGTAATTAAATGGACAGCCCGTTTAATATGTTAATTGTTGGAATGACAGCTTGTGGTAAGACGCGTTACCTTCTTGACACACTAGAATGTGAGTATCGCGGTAAGTTTGACTACACAGTGTTGATTTGCCCTACTTTTGAATGCAGGAATAAAGCGTACCACGATTGGAAGTATATGTACATGACCCTGACTTTATCGCAGTGGACTGTTCACCAGAGGTTCTTATTATCCAACTCGATACTAAGTTGGATAAAACATTCGCCGTTGGACATCCAAATGGATAACAAAATGGCGCTTTTTTGATTGGCTAACAACTTGACAGGAAGTTGGTCGACACTCGGACTAATTTGCATAACAACAGGTGGCTGTAGTCGTTGTGCTGTCCAACTCGATGTCTACGGCGAATGTTTTATCCAACTTAAATGGATAGCAAAATGGCGCTTTTTTGATTGGCTAACAACTTGACAGGAAGTTGGTCGACACTCGGACTAATTTGCATAACAGCAAAATGGCGCTTTTTGCTGAGACTGGGAACCAAATCAGAAGGAAAATCAGGTGTTCGTCGCCATAGATCATTAAATAAATACCTAATGGTTTTCCGTGTTTGGATACTCTGATCCAAACACGCGGGATGTTGCGAGACTTGAGAAAAGCGTAAAAAACACGAGCCGCTAGGCGAGTGTTTTTAGCTTTTCGAAAGGTATTTCTTTTATAAAATAACCACAGAGAAATATCACTAAAAGTTATTAATATAATTAGATCAACATTGCAATTCTCCCCAAAACCGTCAACTACCAATCAGGGGAGGTCTTTCATGTCCTTCTAAGCTAATCGGCCAATCATGGATGGTTTCCTATTATGATTTATGACGCTGACGACAGCAACAGCCAAAAATAAGTTTGAAGTGGTAAAAACATCAGGAAAACATGCTGAAAAAGATATTTCCAGATGGATTTAATCGCGAAAATATACCGTTTAACTTTATGTTGGATTGCTGCAGATGTAAAGTGATGTTGTGAGTTTGCCTAGCCTTTATATCCTACGACACAGAATCTTTTTTGTGGTTTTCTCTCACTGTCGAAGTGTTGTTCTTTGATTTTTTGTTGGCTACAAGAACAAAATGAATGGTTTCTTCGTGAATATCCTGCCCGACGAGAGGTAAAATAAACATTTTACACCTTTTACATGTTCTCTTGGTGAACTATATCTATAAAAAGTGTTGTGTTTTTGGGTTTTATTGAAACTTTCAATAAGGTAAACGTCGCCCTCACAAATTATACGGGAATTCTCGTTCGCTTTAGCGTTGCTTTGTCCACTTTAAATACTTATAATTTCGGCCTATTTTTGCAAAATCAATTGTGAAAATTAACAGGGAAGATTGCTTGGGTCGGCATGATTTGCTTTTTGTGTGTACAAGATCGACCTCAAAATTCCCGTGTTTGGATACTCTTATCCAAACACGGGTATTGACCAATCAGAGCGCTTGTTGTGTACATGTTATTTTATAAAAGTCCATCATAAGTCTACACCGCGTCAGAGCAAGTACCCTGGGTGCCAGAGGTTCTTCCGCGCGAAAAGCTCTATCAGATCCAATAAAAAAATTTAAATTTTCCGGCCTATTTTAGACGGCCTATTTTAAATTTTCCAGCCAATTTTAAATTTTCCGGTCTATTATGGCCTATTTTATCTCATCCAGCGCCGAGATGTTTTCGCCATCTGCATGATGCTCACAGCCTCACAGGGTATGGAAGACTAGTCTTTGATAGCTTCCAACTTGTCCCAGAACAGGCTACAGTGACTATCCATTGTGCGCAATAGTGATTTTAATATGCCCACTTGTTGCACTGATACAATCCCAAATGAATGAACTAAAAAAGCGGGGGTTTCATATATGCATGTCTGTCTGGTACAGTCCGGCAACCCAAGATATGAAAGGAGTTCTCGACAAGCGATTTTCATTTATTTTTGCAATCCGGAGACGATAATTCTCAATGAGAAGTGGCGCGAGATGATTCAGATTGCTGTATACCAAAATAAATTGTTCAGTTGGGTTAGTTACTGACGAGGCTCATGTTATTACGGTCCAAAGTGGTAAGTTTGATATGAATATAATTCGTGGCGCCGTTACCGGTGTGTGTTTTTATATAAAGACTCTAATGTAGAAATACAAATCTAATATTCTAAAAAGTTGGTATACTGCCGAAATCGTGCGTAGGAGGTCTAACGTTTCGAAGGCCCTTCGTCTATTGTGGAAGGTAAAAGAAGCTTTACGTTAGATCTCGATTTCGGCAGTACTGTAGTGTATATATATATATATATATATACCAACTTTTTAGAGTATTCGATTCATGTTTAGTGTAAATATTAGAATAACAGGCAGCATATCGATCCGTTTATTGTATTCGTACATTGTCTTCTATGTATTTCTTCAATCAAGTTTTTTTGTGTGCAACAATCTTCACAAATATTTAAAAGCTTAAAGTTAAAATCTGGTTGTTTAAGATACTGTATTCTATACTGTAGTGTATCATGTGTTCCTTGTTTTAGTATTGGTAAAAAAATTGTTTTCAATATAATTATATTATTGTGCTTCATGGTGCTTTAAATTATATGTGCATACTGTGTTATACTTCAGGGAATCTAGAAATTCAAAAGAAAAATATATAGCTTTTCGTGAGTGCTTTGGCAGACTTGGAGAGTTAAGGTCATTGATTATTAATGGTGCGCCAGTACTTGCTCTTACAGCAATCTTACAGCAACCGCTACCCATAAAACATGTCAAGATATTACACTGACTTTGAGTATGATTATCATTTAATTGTTGTAAGCCCTAACATTTATCTATACAAGTCAAAGGTGAATGATAACTTATTGATAGCATTTGAATGGTTGCTCAATAAGTTGATGGTCTTATTGTAAGACAACCAAAGAATGTGGTCGCCTCTTTCTATTTTTCACGGATAGCCTACAGGGGCTTTCATATGTAAATGGCAAAGAACATGTTGCAGAAAACATGCTGATTGGTATGTTCCAATACCCTGGAAAAACAGGGTGGGTGGGTAACTCTGCATGTTCCAGATAAACTATAAAGTGCATCAATTGATGCACTTTATAGTTTATCTGGAACATAGTAGTTTTCTGTATAATACATTGGTGATGGGATTGATTTTCCTGGTATCAGGTATGTTAAACACTGGATGACTTTATTCAAGAAATTGGACGTGGAGGTCGTGATGGGAAACCTGCTCTGGCTGTCCTCCTCTACCAAGGCAAACATCTTTGAAAATGTGATAGACCCATCAAACATTATGCCAAAAGTGAAGAATGTTCAAGGGCTCATCTCTCAGAATTTGGGGAAGATATTAGTAATGCCTTGGAACTGATCTAACTGCTGTCTCTCGTGCCATGAAAGGTGTTGTTGTGGTAATGATGTGTGTTCAAAAGCAATACCACTTGATCTTCATAAGAATGAAGCAGTGTTAAAGCCTAGCAAACCATAACTGAAAAAAAGAAAAAATTAGGGCAGAGGAACTCAAACTGTTAGAAGAGTTATTAGTGACTATAAACAAAAGCTTGCAAGTGCTTCTCCTTCCTACTACCTGGATTCAGCAACAGCTTGATTAAATATGTACTATCAAAAGCCAAATACATCTTTAATCTTGATTATGTTTTAGAAAATCTACCAGTTTTTAATGTACAACATGAGATTGACATAACATATGTTCTGAGATTTTTGGTGATTTTACAGTGCACATTGATCTGAAGTATCAAGATGCCAAAGTAGCAGACACGTTGTTTGTTGATCACTATGACTGGCTTATGGTGGTAATTACAGTGAAGAGCTGATACTAGAAGCAATGACTCTGAGTATGAGCCATAATCATATGGATTATAATCTACCATGTTACCTGTACTGACTAAAGTACAGTACATTACCGGTATTAGTATTATAATTATTACCAGTGGAAAACTACAATGCTTTTCAAAGTTACTGTAACATGAATTTTAACAATTTTTATATAAAATTCACATAAAAAATTCATTTTGGTGTTAACGAAGTGTAACTTTTTTGTGCAACTGGGATTGTCCGATTATAGGAAACACACAAAATTAAAATTGTGTGCGATTATAATAAAACAATCACTCTATATCTAAACCTTTGCTGTAAGGTATAGTTAAGTACAGTACATACATGAATAGATGACAAGATGGCGTCAAAGCAACATGCCTCTAAGCGCAGTGCGCAGAATTTAAATAATTCGATAAATAATACGCCCTTAAAGTCAGTTCGACCGAAAATTATGAAACCTAACGACACGCCGATAAAGATGAACGAAGAAGAACCAAAAAAAGAAATAAACCTTGAAGATATCCACAATATGATGCAAACTATGATGAAGAAGCTAGACAAGCTGGAAGTGATTGAGGAGAAGATGAAGATTATAGAGCAAGACCTAAAAGATGTGAAACATTCAATTGAATACGCTCACGAAGAAATCGGTGAACTCAAAGCCGACAATCAAAAGCGCAATAAATCAGACGACACAACAAGAAAACGACTAGAGCAACTCGAGAAAGACAACGCCACACTGAACAATAGCGTCATTGACCTTAAAGCAAGGTCAATGCGCGACAATCTTATTTTTTATAATATTGATGAAAAGGAAGACGAAAACACAACTGAGATCATACACAAACTTTTAGAGGAGAAAATTGAAATAAAAGACGCTGCGTCCAGAATCAAAATCGACCGTTCTCACCGACTGGGAAGGAGAAGAGAAGGAACAGACAAGCCACGTCCGATAGTTGTAAAGTTTAACTACCACCAGGATAAAGAATTTATTAAATTCAACGCACGAAAACTGAAAGGAACGAGAATTGGGATATCTGAACAATTTCCTGAGGAGATTGCGAGGGTGCGGAAAAGTTTATTCCCGGAGTTTAAGAGAGCTAAAGCTGCTGGCAAGAAAGTAAAAATGGTGCGGGATAAACTGATCATTGATGGCCAGGTTTTCAAGACAACATGAAGCAAGTTTCATATTTCATACATTCAATCATATCCTTTCTAAACGTTTAACTCTAAATAATATCTTCTTAATCTATATTTACTTAACATTTTAATCACCAATCATGTCTACAAACACAGATAACAAATGCTCTTCTTGTTTAAAAACAATTGGTAGGTTTCAAATCTTTGCTACATGTATTAACTGTCAAAAGTGCTTTCATGGTACCCCGGAGTGTATAAAGATACTCGATACTAATCTTTCATGTAGCAAGGAAATTGAAATTGAAATGTGCCAATTTTGTTTAAACGATTCTCTACCCTTTCAGTCACTTGATGATCTTGACTATCAATTAAATATCATAAAAAACGAAAAATTAACTAAAAAAGATATGGATAGACTAAACCAATTAAAATATAATCCATTTGAAAGAAGTAACAATACCACATTATTTGATAACTGTGAAAATTTAGATAATTCACTTAACATGAAAGAAATTAATTGCAATTATTACCTACCAAATGAATTCAATGAACTTACTACGAAACTCACCAAAACCAATCAATGTTCATGGTCAATATTGCATTTAAATATCAGAAGTATTAAAAATAAATTTGACTCATTTAAACACTTACTAAATTCTCTCAACAAGCACTTTGAAATCATTGGTTTAACAGAAACATGGTTAAATGATACCAACAATGAAAACTTTGAACTTGATGAATATGATTATGTAAGTTCAAACAGATCAAACAAAAAAGGTGGGGGAGTAGGTATATATGTCACAAAACAATCAGTTTATAAATCTCGCGATGATTTAAATTATAATATAGAAAATGAAATTGAAACTATTTTTATTGAAATAGAAACACCTTTTGGTAAGAATAAAATCATAGGAGTAATTTACAGACCTCCAAATAGTAAAATTGAAATATTTGAAAACGTAATGAATAAAATACTTGAAAAAATTACAAAAGAAAACAAAATTTGCTATCTTATGGGAGATTTTAATATCGACCTACTTAAATCAGAATATTGTGATTATGCAAATAGATTTTCTGAACAGCTCTTTACATCATCATTTATTCCATTAATAACAAAACCTACACGAATTACTAGCCATACTGCTACATTAATTGACAATATCTTTACAAATGACATTGAAAATTCTATGTCTAGTACTAATGGACTTATTTTCAATGATATGTCTGATCACCTACCAATTGTACATATGTCAGGTTCAAACAATCACACTAATAACATTAAAGAAACAAACCTCAAATATAAAAGACTTATTAATAATGAGACTAGCAATTTATTTCTCAACTCTATTAAAAACACCTCATGGAGTGATGTTCTTACTAAGGAAAATCCGACAGAGCCCTTTAATGAATTTTCAAAAATTTACACAACAGCTTATGAAACTAACTTCCCATTAAAACATATGACAAGGAAAAATGTTAACAAAATTAAAAGTCCCTGGATGACAAATTGTATTGTTAGATCAGTAAATAAGAAAAACAAACTTTATAAAACTTACTTAACCAAACCAATTGAAAGGAATAATATTGTATACAAAAAATATAAAAACAAACTAAACCATATTATAAAATCTGCCAAGAAATTATATTATGAAGAACAACTAATAAAATACAAACTCAACACAAAGATGACATGGCATACAATAAATGAAATCCTTAATAGAAAAAAAAAATTAAAGAACTACCGAAAGAATTTAGTGTTGGAAATTCTACAATAAAAAATCCTATTAAAATAGCTGATGAATTCAATAAATACTTTGTAAATATTGGCCCTGAACTAGCAAAAAAAATTCCGGAGAACCCACAGAAGTCATTTAATCAATATCTTATTAACAATTATTACAGAGATAGTATGTTCCTCGATCCCATAACTGAAAATGAAATTGAAATAGAGATAAATAATATTAAAAAAAATAAGAGCCCTGGGTATGATGAAATTATTGGCAAAGTTATAAAACTAACTGGAAAGGAAATTTCAAAACCACTGGCACATATATTTAATTTGACATTCTTACATGGAAATATTCCAGATAATCTAAAAATAGCCTTAGTAACACCAATTTTCAAAGCAAATGAAAAAAATAAATTTGAAAATTATAGACCAATATCGGTTCTTTCTTGTTTCTCTAAAATACTAGAAAAACTTATGTACAAAAGGCTGATTAAATATATTGAAAAACATAAAATTTTATCTAAACATCAGTATGGCTTTAGACAAAATAGATCGACTGAACTCGCAATTATTGAACTGGTAGACAAAGTATCAAAAGCAATAGATAAAGGTGAATACACAATTGGTATATTTCTAGATTTGTCAAAAGCGTTTGACACCATTAATCACAAGATTCTGATTAAAAAATTAGATTACTATGGTATAAGGGGAACACCTCAAAAATGGTTTGAAAATTATCTGGAAAATAGAAAACAAATTGTAAAATACAACCAAGTAAAGTCAAAACCAATGACAATTACAAGTGGTGTTCCCCAAGGGTCAATATTAGGACCACTCCTATTTCTTCTATACATAAACGATATTCAAAACTGCAGCCAGATAATTTCAATGATATTATTCGCAGATGACACAAATATATTTTACAGTAATTCTTGCCTTAAAAAGCTTAACGAAATTATTCAACTTGAAATTGATAAAATAGCTGAATGGTTAATTATGAACAAATTATCAATCAATACTTCAAAAACAAAATTTATTTTATTTAGAACACAAAACAAAAAGCAAAATCACAATACAACAATTATAATTAACCGTCAAAACATCAAACAAGTAATGAACACAACATTTCTGGGTATCATTATCGACGAGTGTTTAACCTGGAAAGACCATATATCTATGGTGTCAAAAAAAATTATTAAATCCACTGGTCTGATAGCGAGAATACGGCATTTTACTAATTTGAATACTCTAAAATTAATTTATTATGCGTTAGTCTATCCATATCTTATCTATGGTAACCTAATATGGGGTAATACATACAACAAACGAATCCAAATATTAATGAACATTCAAAAAAAAATTGTACGTTTAATGACTTTCAACTCTTATATGGAACACACTAAACCAATTTTTGAAAATCTGAAAATATTAAATATCTTTAAAATCAATGATCATTTGATTAGCTTGTTCATGTTTCGTTATCACTACACCAAAAATTTACCGGAAGTTTTTACAAATTATTTTGTATCAAACGATCAAATCCATCAGCATAACACAAGAAATGCTTCAAAAGTTCACAAATCATACAAAAGAACAAATTATGTAAAGCACACTCTTTCCAACAAAGGTATTGATATTTGGAATGGTTTGGAAACTAAATTAATAAATATTAAATCCTTTAATAGCTTTAAAAGGGAAACTAAGAATTTCTATTTGAATAATTAAATCATTCAACATTTTACTACTTATTAAAATATAGATACTTTCTCTGTAAATATATTATGTTATATTACTGTATCACTTTCACTGAATTTCACTGGGTTGCACTTAATAATTTTCTATGTCGTAAATTTATCAATTTTCTGCTTTATCTTTTCTTCTTTATCTTTTCTTCTTTATCTTATTCTTACTTTGCAAATATAAATAATTATCTTTATCCTTTAAACTATACACATTTTATCGAACTGACTATGTAATAATTAAAATATATAACTTACACTAGGGGTCTTATTTAAAAAGCCTTATAGGTTTCTAGTTGGCCCCTAGCCCAATCAATTTCATAATCAATGTAATAATTTTTCTATTGTAATACTTCAATATGGGCAAAAAATTAAAAAAAAAAAAATTAAATAATAATAACATACAAATCAATATGCTATCAGATTTTCAACCAAAGCGAGCGAACGTCGAACTTTGGTTTGGGATACGCGATCGTCAGTGTTGATGTCGTCTTGTTGATGTCGGGGTTCTGGGATAACCAGATAATGTGCTTTTCTTGACATTGTTTCATCTTTAATAATTCTTCCAGAGTAGCTTTGTATCGTTCTACTTTGCGATAGCATGTCTTACCCAATTGACTCCGAAACTGCACTTTCGAGCACATTTGATAGCAAATCTGAAAGTCGACGCTCTTTTGACTTCTCGCTAAAAGTATTGTAGTGACCACCGTTTACAACGGTAACCTTCCCACAAACACGACAATACTTGTTATCCGCGGAAAACTTGTTGACGCTTTTACGGGCGTTTTGGCTGATGATAAGCTGATGACTGCAACTTTAGGACAAATGAAATTCACATGAAAATGAAATTGACTTGTAATAATGCCATCGCTCAAATGACTTAGGGAAGAGTCAATAATGAATCGGCGGGCGTGATCACATCAAATGTCAATCATAACAGTAAAACAGCGCCATCTGGTCCAGAGGTTCTTCCCGCTCGCCCGCACGCCCGCCTTTCCCGCCCGTAATCGAGCGCGGTACAGAGCAAGTTGCAAAGTGACATAAAAATGTCACTTACCTCACGTGACGCTAAAGAGTAAAGAGTTGTTTAAAAGCGATTTTAATGAAGATTCATCGACGGAGACAAGATTGCCTTGTTCAGGTAAGACAACTTCTATACATGGATATATAATTAAGCTATTTACGTTGATCGGTTGATGGTAAAAGTAGAGAAAATATCACGCGAATACATAGCCATCTTGGCATATTTTAATAAGCTAATGGTTGGCGGTGTTTTATACTTGTCTATTTAGATAAGAAGTTTGGTAGACAACCACTGTCATGGTGTTTCTGTTATTTTGCCCATATATACGACATTTATTTTCAAATTATATTTCCAAACTCAAATAAGGATGTTTTGATGAATTAAATTGTCCACAAGATGCTCCACGAATATTTATTAAAAAATTGATGTTTGTAGGCAGTAAATATCCCAGAGTAAATATCCCAGAACGACAAGCACTTTATAACGTCATGGTAGAAAACAATAGCTACAGACAGTTAAGATCTACAATCGTAGAATAATTATATTGGTAGAATCGTAGAATATATTGGTAGAATCGTAGAATAATTATATTGTATGTAAGATGACTTTTATGCGCACGGTCATTATCTTTCAAATATGCCCTCCCCTCACCCCTGCCAGCACTCTGAAAAGTTCGTTGTAAATTAATATTGATTGGTGGGGGGTGGGGAGGGAGGAAGGAAACCATGTGATTTATATCACGAAAGGAAAAAATGAAAACGAAGCTATTTGATGCTTCAGTGTCCCAATGAATTATTCTCTGATTGTCTGAAATATGCGCATGATAGAAATAGGAATACAAACCTAACATTATTGTTGAAAACCAAAATCGTGATAATAATTTAAGAAATAATCCAATTATAATTTTATTCAAGCAGCAGATAGAGTACTGTTAAAAATGTGAGTTAAATTAGGTATTTGGCGATCTAAATGTTATTAACATATATAACTTTATGTGTACTATGTGATAGAAACAGTTGTTATTAAGAGAGCGTTTGTGTGGAATAATAGCCCATAAACAGATGGAGTACTGTGACTGAACCACTAAGATTGCACAGCTAATTATAAACGCAGTGCAGTTTACATTTACTTGTCATTTGATACGCATGCAAAATAAAACACAATTTTGCTCTTTGAAATGTTGAAATAATTTGTTTTCAATTCTCACGACTAATGCTTGTAGCTCTAAACATCTTTTTAACAAAGAAAAACGTTTTCCGTGGCGTTTTCGTCTGGCGAGCGAGTAGACAGACGGTGTAATTCAGCGCTAATTTCATTCAGCTTTACGTGTAATTATAAGAGTATTAATGTATAGTCCGCCAATCGAAAAATAACTTTTCGTCTTCAATTTAATAAATAATTTTTCTTATTGTTTTACTTATTTTATTTTTTCTGTTGATTTATCAGTTTTTTAATATTTTGGTACTTCGTAATTTCAATTCAATGCTATTAAATATTTTCAGACAATCGTAGAATAATTATATTGGGACACAGCGTATGTTAGATGACTTTTATGCGCACGGTCATTATCTTTCAAATATGCCCTCCCCTCACCCCTCCGATCAATGTTGTGAGCGAAATTTGGTTTGCCAGCACTCTGAAAAGTTCGTTGTAAATTAATATTGATTGGTGGGGGGTGGGGAGGGAGGAAACCATGTGATTTATATCACGAAAGGAAAAAATGAAAACGAAGCTATTTGATGCTTCAGTGTCCCAATGAATTATTCTCTGATTGTAGCTTTACAACCGATAATAAAACACTAACTGAACACATTTTTACAAATATACTAGAGCAACAAATTAATTCAGGTATTTTAGCAACATATTTTAGTGACCATTCAAGACAGAATAGCTAAAAACAATTCCAAAAACTAATTGTCAAATTGCAGATTTGTTGAATCAATTAAAATATGTAAATAATGACATCATTCACTGCATACACTGCTAATTACTCAGTTAAAATATCAGTTCAAGTATTTCAGAACACATTTCAATGGTTCCTAAAATTATATTAAATTATTTGAAAATAAAGTCACTTCATTAAGAGTTTAACCCCACTCTTGGTTCCAAAGTAATTTGTGACCACTATTTGAGATGGTTTTTACAATCTTTATAATCATCCAAAGTGCTAGTTAGTGCTATATAGTGTTATTTTAAGTGCTATATAGTGCTATTTATTTGTCATTTTTTTAAATAGCTTATCAAACACTTGACTTATTGTTTTATAAAATGTTCAACGTCTTTATATCTACATGTACTATGTTTCTTTAGTATAAATACACAGGTGATTATAGAAAATCGCACACGCTGATTGGTCAAGTTATTATTTCACGATAATCACCTCACCTACAGTGTTTAGGCAAAATGGCCGCCAGCCAATTTGTCAGTGTGACAGATGAGGAAATAACCAATTTTAAAGAAAATGCTATTCCAAAAAGATCACCTGTGTATTTATACTAAAACAATTATTCACCTCAGCGTAAGTGAATAGTGTGAATATTTACCTTGCCACTTTGCGGCTCTGTAAATATCCACCACTATTCACCTCCACCTCGGTGAGTATTAATATATTTTATTATGCTATTCTTTAGAAATGGCCTAAGACAAGAAAAAAAGGTACAAAAAAGTAATACGAAAAAACAAGAAGAACCTTAATTGAACAAAAGTACATGCAGTCGAACAATTGTGATCAGTATCATATGGAACACTATACCTGTAAATGAATTCTGTAAACTCAGTACAGAGAGTAAAGACAAACAATGCAAAAGAAGGAACTGTTCATCATATAGAGAATATAAGTCAAATCAAGTCAAAGATAATTTCTGGAAGATTAAAACCAAACAGTACATGTACAGTATTGAACAGAATTATAACATTTGAAATTAAGTGAACTGAAATCTGTACATGTTTCCAGAAATAGAAAACATCAGCATGTGCATAAAATTGTATACTTATATGTAATATTTTAAATTTTTGGATTCTGATATGACATCTATAACAGATACACAAGCAAAAAGTATTTAATGTGGATTTTAACAAATTAAATGTGCTGTTTCTTGTTTCATCAGATTCAGTATGCCACTGTGTTTGCTTTCTATTGCCCTTTTCTAATCGTCGTACTTTTCCCGTTTGAGACGAAGGTCAAACTGTTTCTTGATGCGATACAGAGCCTGTCAAATTTAATTCACCTGCAGCTAAATTTATTTTGGTTTCAAACGAAGCGCTTCTGTTGCAGTTATTTTTTGAACTAAAATACTAAATTCGCTATAGAATTAAGAAGTACAAATTTTAAAACTGGTCTTGTAATTTACGTTAGAACTACCATCATCATCTATATTCCCAAACCAGTCTTGCGTACTTATTTTTTGATTGGCAAACAACATTGACAGGAAGTTGGCTGTAATAAACACCTTTTAGACTACGGTATTGACTCCTAGCGTACGTTCATAAAAACACATCCACAGGCCGGTGGAGACGGTATGGTGGACGTGACTAGTCGTTTCAACAAGCGCGGCGGACGTGAGGACATAGTGTTTTTATTAGCGACACTCATGGTGTTCCTGTTAAGCGTTTGACGACCCAGCAATGTTTTTGTGACCGCATGTATACGAGTTTATACCTTTTGTCATTGAAACATGCAGGCAGCTATAGCGTCTAATACCTAAAATATGTTGACGCTTTTCACACGTCCGTCTTCAGTGGTAGATGGCTCGAATGTATAGTCGTCTAAATCAGCGTTTGGTAAATGCTTAACAACCCTCGCTTTGGCCTCATTAACCGCCGAATGAATGTTCTAGACGGCTTTGTCATAGTTCTTTCCATAGTACTCTAATTGGTGGTTGTCCATATAACATACACCATAACTGCTTTTAATTAAGACAACGGCATTGACTTTATGCGTATGACCATAAAAACATTGTGGTAAACAACACATAGGCATCAATTTATAGCCAGACACCCCTAGCCTTGAAACTTTTACACAACTGGCGTCCTCACCGTAGAGTAGTATAGGACATGGGGGTACCGATGTGCCTAGAGTCATCGTATAACGTCTCATAGTGTTATCAATTTGCGGCACCTTTGCAATGACCATTTTCCATTTGCAAGATGTGGTCTGGTGGGTTATGATATTATTTTGAGATTTGTTAGTACGACAACTCTAGGTGTGCCGGTACCCCCATGTCCTTACTACTTATATGGTGTGCGAGGGTGCATGTCCATGCAAATCCTGTTTGGTTCAGATTTTTCAGCATCCCATCTGGATTTAAGAAATTTCGCTTGCCACTTTTCACGGCCTCGGATTATATCTCGAAGCTGTTCCTCAACTGCTATCTTCAGTTGTTTCTTAACCTTCTCTCCAGATGTCATTTCCCCTTTGTTGTTACTGGACGTGGGGTGTGGGTGACTTATTTATTTATTTATTTATTTATGAACTTTACAACCAAGCAAGAAAGCAAAATAATTAATACAACGGTTAAAAATAAAAAAAAACAGACAAAAACAGAGCAGTCTTGAACATGGTTGAAGGTATAGTCAACAGGACATGTGTCCCATGTGAAGACCAACCTGACAAAAATTTACAGAATAAACATAATACAATACAATACAATAAACTTTATTTCATGAGGGTAACACCATTACAAATGCATGTATTCTCCCTAGTGGCCCTCAAATTATAAAAAAAAATTAGTACAAAATTTCATAATATTAGACAATAAGTTAGCTAATAAAGTCGTGATACCTTGAAGTTATCAAAGGTGTACGTAGATAAGAAATCCTTCGAAATAATGGCCTTTATTGACGAGATAGTTTTTTGTTCCTTTGTAATGACTTTTAGAGAATTCTATGATTTGATGGCACTGTAGAAGAAAGTTCTTTTTAAAGAATTAGTTCTTGGCTTGGGAAGACGATATACTAGTTTACATCTAGTATTATAAAGATGTTGAAATTTAAATGATTCAAGAGGTGCTCTCCCATCCATAATTTTATACAATAAACATATCTTACATAAAAAGCAAAATTTGTCAATTGGTAGCCAATTTAATGTCTGAAAGTTTGTTAAAGATCTTGTATCAGGTGGACTATCTAAGATAAGTCTAGTAAATCGTTTTTGAAGCTTGAAAAGTTCATCTAGCTCATCACAACCACAATTACTCCAAACTGTACAACAGTATTGAAACAAAGGTTTGATACTTGTATTATACAGCAAGATCCGATATTAAGTTGGCAAATATCGACGAACTCTTCCAAGCGCAACTATCCTTTGAATTAACTTTTTTCGTAATTCATAAATATGGACGGACCAAGTCAGATGGCTGTCTATGTGCACTCCCAAAAGTTTTTCTGAGTTAACTTGCTTTAATTTGCTACCATCAAGGCTAAGATCCAATGTCTGAGTTTGTAACGTCATTAATTTCTGGCGGGTAGATATAATAATACATTTTGTTTTATCTGGATATATTTTCATTTTGTTTTCTTTTGCCCACTTTGAAGTCTTATTAATGTCAGATTGTAATTTGTTTTCAACTTCAAGTAGAGTGGATCCGGATGTGTAGAGAGTCGAGTCATCGCATAGAGACTCACATTGGTTTCCAAAGACATAGGAAAATCATTTATGAAAAGTAAAAATAAAATTGGACCAAGAATACTTCCCTGTGGTACCCCCGATTTAATAAGGAGTGGTTCCGATAGTTGACCATCTACACAGACCTTTTGATATCTGTCATTTAAGTAACTTTCGAACCATTTGAGAGTCCCACAGTCCAATCCATAAACTCGAAGCTTCTTCAATAACAAAACATGATCAACGACATCAAAAGCCTTTCGAAGATCGATCAGCACTTTTCCAGTCAAAAGGCCTTTGTCCATTGCCTCAAGCCATTCATCTGTTATTTTGATACGTATGGATTTACAGGAGTGTAGTAATCGAAAACCTGATTGAATTTTCCACAGTAATTTGTGTTCATTAAGAAAAACCATCAATTGTTTTAATACATACATGTTTCTCCAAACTTTTGGAAAGGAATGGAAGAACAGATATAGGTCGATAGTTATCTGTATTGGTTTTTGGTCAATCTTTATATATTGGAGTGACTCGAGCTAGTTTAAGACTGTTGGGACAAACACTGTTTTCAATACAGTTTAACACTTTCGCTAAGCTTGTCCAATTGCTGGAGCAATTAGCTTCAATAGACGACAATCAAATCCGGCAAGGCCCGTTGCTGCATTACAAGGTAGTGACTTGATCAAATGTAATACTTCTTCAGTTGATATCATCGATATACTAAGGTTCACTGAATCATTCTTATGTCGATTGACAAATTCCTTTAGCTTCGAGAGATTAACCTCATTACAGTTTCTTTCATCGGTGATGGTCTTTGCAATAGATATAAAATGTTGATTAAATTGGTTTGATATATCTTCTGGTGTTGAATAATTCACTCCGTCCTTTTCAATACATGATACTTTACTTAGTGATTTGGCTATTGTTGGAAAAATACTTTTTCGCGTCTTCCATAAAAGGCGTGAGTTGTATTTATTGTTATCAATTTCAGTTATAATTGCTGATCGCTTTGCTTTTTCAACAAGGCGTGTCACTTTATTTCTTGCTACTGTAAACAATACTTTTGAGATTAAACCTTTATCAAGTTGATAAAAAACCTTTATCATTAAAGACAAGGACTAATACACTATAATAACATATAACATAAGAGTCTAATTGAGAAGAGTAGTATATATAAAGTTGGTGTTTAAAAGAGAAAACAGACGTACTATTACGGATGATCGGAGATAGATTGTTCCAGAGAAAGACAATTCGATTAAAAAAGGAGTTCCTAAAAAGAGAGGTCCTGCAAGGATTGACTTGAAGCAAATTGTCCTTGCTAGAACGGGTGCGAGACGAGAGGTGAGAAGAAAAGGTAACAAAAGAGGAGATGTCTAGATCGTAAAGGCCTTGTTTACATTAGAAAAAAAAGATGAGATCCTTTATTTCAAGCCAGTACGATATAGGTAGTAATTTCAGCTTTTTAAGACGCTCAGGATAAGACAAATCGTAGTCTTGTAGTATAAATTTGGTAGCTCGTCTTTGAACTCCCTCCAGGAACGCAAAATCACGTGACGAACCTTGAGGTGCCCAGATCTCACTAGCGTGAGACAAGTGGGATCGGACGAGAGAAAGATAGAGTATAGCCGACGGCAGCGAGTGTCAATTAATTTAGTGCAGTTCCTGCGAAGAAAGCTAAGTAAGCGGTTGGCTTTGGCAGTACAACTGGCAATATGAGGCGACCATTTAAGGTCATTGCTGACAACCACACCCAAATCGACTTGATTAGAAATACTCTTGATTGGTTCATTGTTGAGATAATAGGAATGAGTTGGAGGGTTTCGTTTGCGAGATACTCTGAGCAGGAGCGTCTTTGATGCATTAAATTTCAGTTGCCAGGACAGCGACCAGTTGCACATAAAGTCGAGATCAACCTGGAGCAGATCTTGTTCTGCTGATGACTGAATTGCGCGGTAACATTTACTATCATCAGCAAATAGTGCAACAGTACTGTTCCTGGTTACCCTTGGAAGATCATTTACATACAAAGTGAAAAGAAGAGAACCTATGACACTACCTTGTGGCACACCAGACGTAACGTTAAGGAAAGATGAATAAACTCCTTCGATAACGACACGCTGTTTTCGATCACGCAGGTAATCGGCGAACCAGTTAAGAAGTGGACCGGCAATTCCATAATTTTTCAGTTTGGACAAAAGTTTGCTGTGAGACACAGAGTCGAAAGCTTTAGCGAAATCGAGATAAATAAGGTCTATTTCTTTACCGGAATCAAGAGCACTGCCGATGTCGTGAAACACTTTAAGTAGTTGAGTAACACATGACCTATTGCAGCGGAAGCCGTGTTGAAGGTCGTACAAATAGTTTTTAATGAAAAAAGAAACCTGACTGAAAATCAAACGTTCAAATACTTTAGAGACTTGGGAGAGTAATGAAACAAGTCTGTAGTTGGTGACTTGATGAGCATCACCTTTCTTAGGTATTGGAACCACATTAGCAAATTTCCACTCAGAAGGAAATAAACCTTGTTGGAGAGACAATTGGAAGAGAGCAGCCAAAGACGGGGCGATGACTTCAGAACATCGTTTTAAAAGGTAAGCTGGTATGCCACCAGGGCCAGTACGTAGCCTTGGAGGGTGACAAATTGGATAACAACGACTGAACTTCGGATTCAGATACAATTATTGAGTCAAGAGAATTAATTGTTGACTTGGAGGGAGAAACAAGAGGTGAAGAACTAGTGTCGGAGTTAAAGACTGACGCAAAATAGCTATTAAAAGCATCAGCCTTTTCCTCTGCAGTGGATAGTTTAAGACCTCCTAACTTCATTACATCAGGTAGTGAAGATTTCGAAGTTTTAGACTTAAAAAATCTCCAAAATAATTTGGAATTGTTATACACGGATTCAGAAAGTCCAGAGAGAAATTCTCTCTTCTTGGCATTAATCCAACACTTGACATGTTGCCGAGTCTTGCGAAATTTCTCCCACAGTTGAGGCGAGTTCTTGGCCTTTGCTTTTCTCCTAAGGGACTCCTTCATGTTTATGGCGTGAAGTAGATCCTTGGTGATATAAGGAGGCGTGAAGGAACGCTTCAGCTTTGTTTTCGGAATAAAATAGTCTACAGCGGCAAAAGATTGATGATTCCAAACTCGTTAGCATATTTAACACCTCCTTTACTAACGATTGATGGCCTTGATCAACTGCTCTTTCTTCAAACTCCCGAACCAACTGTAGTGTGGGATCTCTTGATACCTGCTTTGATCTGGTTAGCTTGTACTCGTTCTCCACAGAGCAAAGACCACGCCCTCCTTTGTCTCTCGGTAGGTATACAAGGGCCGTTTATCCCAACGGATGTTTCCCACCACTCTCCACGATAATCTTCCGCGCGTCTCTGTCAATTTGTCTCAATACTACCAGCGGCCAGTGCTGTGTCCACATGAGATAAGAGAGCACTGGCATTGCAAATTGATTGGAAGCTAAGACACGGTTGTAATCGGATAGTGGGCTTGACCAAATGATCGATAATCGTTGGAGGTAGACTTTCGCTGCGCATTCTAGCACCAACTTCTCTTCTTGAATCAGCCTCTCTGGTATGGGGTGCCATACCCGCCAAAATTATATAAATCCGATATTAGCCATCGTTTTACTTATTATCAAGCAGTCTTGGTAACATTAGCCAGTATTTTTGCATATGTATATTCAGCATTGGTTCTGTCATTAGCCAGCTCTTTTATTATTATTCGCCACATATTGTTACATTAGCCAGCTCTTTTTATATTATTCAGCACATATTGTAACATTAGCCAGCTCTTTTATTATTATTCAGCACATATTGTTACATTAGCCAGCTTTTTTTATATTATTCAGCACATATTGTAACATTAGCCAGCTCTTTTATTATTATTCAGCACAGGTTGTAACATTAGCCAGCTCTTTTATATCATTATTCAGCTTTTAAATAATTAATCAGCTTAGATAAACATTAGCCAGCAGTCTGGGACCAACAATAATACAATACAATACAATACAATAACTTTATTCAAGTGTCAAACTTATTTAGCCTAAGAAGGCTAATTGGGGACACTATATATCCTATCTAACTACTAATAAATTACAGATAAGTTAATATATCCTATCTAACTGCCAATAAATTACAAAAGTAAGATAATATAGGCAATTACATAATAAGATAATTTTACAATAAAATAATATTTACAATGAACTTAAAACGATTGGTCAGACATACATGGAACATTCATGTACTGCAAAGCTCACAGCAGTTACTGTTATTTTCTAAAAGGCTACTAATATCCAACTTACGAATAACATTTTTAAATACCTTAAGACTTGTAGAATTCCTAATATCACTACTTAACCTTGACCATAACATTGGTCCAAAATAACGTAGTGAGTGTTTTCCATAATTGACTGTATTGAACCTAGGTATATCGAAATCACCATTTCTTAATGAATAACTAGACCAACACGGTTAACATGCAAGCGTACCATTCAAAATGGCGGAAACCGAAGGAGTTATTTCTCACGCATCTTTGAGGGAAATGATACACAGTTAAGTTAACTGCTGTCTGTTACAGACCGTTTAGTTGAGTGATTGCGATTGGACTTTCTGTCATGGCAAAGTCAACAGATTTAGCACGTTTGCTATCCCAAGCAGCAACAAGTTTGATCAACTCCAGTTAGTTAGTGGCCAAACTGCCCAAACATCAAGCGGGACTTCGAGCGGTACATCGCGAACAGGACAAGATCAAACAAGGCCTGCGCGAGCTCAAGAAGAGTTTCGGCGGTTGTTTCCCTCGTGCTTTCAAGGTCAATCAAGATCTCAATTAGGTCAATCTTCATCTCAACGCCGGAACGCCTCGAATACATCGACAAAGGCAAAGAAAAGAAATACAGTGAAAGAAGTAACTGTGAAATTATTTTGCCTTGCGTCTACCGCACAGCATGACGTTCCCACGAATGAAGAAAAATTCAACAGTTGCTTGTCGCTGGTCTCGGTTATTTGGTCTCGTCTAACTGTTCATCAGTTATTTCTGCGGTGAATCGATTCACTGCTGTCAAGCCATAGGTACTCATACGTCGTTCAGGAGTTCGTTTTGAAACGTTCAATATTTCGCTCATTTCTCTTACTGTATAAAAATTACAATGCATTAGATATTCAATATGTTCTTTTGAAATTTGAAAGGAAGGTCGACCCGTGGTAACAGTAACGGTAGCAGTTGCATTTCTGCAGATGTTACTCCTCGACAACACGTCATGAGCCCGCATCAAACAACTAAAAACATTTTCTGAAATCCTTTCAACTGAATCCAATAAGACCACGCATTGTATTATTTCATCTAAGATTTCCAATATGACTTGTTCATCACATTCAAGATCAGGTTGAACTAAACGGTCTCTAACAGACAGCAGTTTACTGTGTATCATTATTCATTTCCCTCAAAGATGCGTGAGAAGGAACTCCTTCGGTTTCCGCCATTTTGAATGAAACGCTTGAGCATGTTAACCGTGTTGGTACCCAGACTGCTGGCTAATGTTTATCGATAAAGCAAGCTGAATAATAATAAAAGAGCTGGCTAATGTAACAATATGTGCTGAATAATAATAAAAGAGCTAGCTAATGTTACAAGATGTGCTGAATAATATAAAAAGAGCTGGCTAATGTAACAATACGTGCTGAATAATAATAAAAGAGCTGGCTAATGTTACAATATGTGCTGAATAATAATAAAAGAGCTGGCTAATGTTACAATATGTGCTGAATAATATAAAGAGCTGGCTAATGTAATAATATGTGCTGAATAATAATAAAAGAGCTGGCTAATGTTACAATATGTGCTGAATAATATAAAAAGAGCTGGCTAATGTAACAATATGTGCTGAATAATAATAAAAGAACTGGCTAATGTTACAAGATGTGCTGAATAATACTAAAAGAGCTGGCTAATGACAGAACCAATACTGAATACATATGCAAAAATACTGGCTAATGTTACCAAGACTGCTTGATAATAAGTAAAACGATGGCTAATATCGGATTTATATAATTCTGGCGGGTATGGCACCCCATACTCTGGAACGCCCAAAAACTTGCACTGTGTCTCCGATCCTCAGCCTCTTGCGTTTGAGCCCACTTTTTAATGTGTATTACATTACATTTCTTGGGGTTCCATTGGAGACCAATGTCTTCCATCGCAGCTTTTATCGATTTCAGGACTCTACTCAACTTCGTCTTGGACGCTGCGAAAACTTTAAGATCATCGACGTAGAGTAGACTCGTTATCTTCGAGTTTATCGGCAATTGGGTTTAGGCAAAGCATAAATAGCCGTGGGCACAGCGCACTTTACCGCATTTGGTATTAACCACGATCTTTGTGTTCCAGCTTGCGCATAGGTTATACATAACTATACACAACCATACTGGAAATCTGTGCACCTGCATCATCTTCTTTAACCATCCATGGTCTCCGGAATCATATGCCTTTTTCACGTCAATCCTGCACGCCATGCTCAAATTTCCGATCTTTGCACCTCTTTGCTGTCTTTCCATCAATTCATAATCATCGTAGCAGGCAGGATATGAACCATTTGTACATGTTATTTAGACAGGTAATCGGTCGTTGATTCTCACTAGAGAACTCTCCCGGTTTGGGAGTGAGCTTCGTTTTCCCTCTGAGAACCACAAAGGATACCTCTCGGTATGTTTCGAGATGGCCACAAAAGCTGAGGTCACATCCGCGTGGAGAGAGTAGGCCCGTTTCCACCAGAAAGTTGCCAGCCTATCTGGAACAGGTGCACTCCAGTTTCTTTTCTTCATAAGAACTTTCACAGCCTGAGCTTTCTCCAGCGACCAGTTTTCCTCTGAAGGGAAAACACACCTTGTTTCCAGTCTCTCTGTTTTCCCATAGCTCTTTCCAAAAACTGCTGGTATCGTCAATATTATCAAATATCTCTCCACTTTCTTTATTTTGGGTGGTGTTTTTGTACTTTGGGCGTTGATTCAGTTCATCCTTACTCAGCATATCTGCCAAAAACACTCATTTTGGCTCTTGTCTAAATTGACGGTTCAGACATCAGGCTTCTTCCTATATTTTCCTTCCACAAAATCCCTTCTTCAACTTTCGTAACAGCGACTTATTCTTCTCCATGTAGTTAACGAGTGCAACGAAGGAAATTGTTTTACATTCCTCTTGTAATATTGCTCGATTTTTCCTTCCTTTCTTTGTTATTTTTCTGTTTTCCTTAAGCCGCTCCCACTCTGCTTTAGCTATAGATATCTTCTTTCGGGTCTCACCAACTTTCTCGTCGTAATCTTTTTTCCATTTCTCAATACGGCTATTTTGGCTTCAGACTCTGATTAGTGGTACCCTGTTTTTCCAACCTTTATACAGGAGATATGCAATAACCACCGCATAAAGTACGCAATTCGTAAACCATAGATATGTAACCATGTTCCACTGGGTCTAGCACGTTCTGGTTCATTAGCTCTGAGACGGCTTTATTGATGACGTTTTCTAAGTCTCCGTCAGAAGGTATTTGTTTTATTCGGGTATCATTCGCATTGGGGGGTGTGTACAGGGGGGGTGTATTATTTCTTGCTCCACTGCATTAACATTTTGTGAACTTTGACTGTTGTTGTTATTCCCAGATTCTGTTTCTCTATTTCTTTCCCTTCTTGCTTCCAACTCGACTCGAAATGTTTCCCACTACATCACCGATCGATTTCTCCGTCGACTTCTCCAGCCGTATTGACTGGTCCCGTAGATTTTGGAATGATAACTTCGTCTGTTCGTACCCCATCTCTTCCCAAAGCTCCTTCATTACACGCATATATCCCTTCTTGCTACCACTCTCCAGTACAGGTGCCTCAACAGAATTGACGAGTATTAGAGCTTTCTTCTTGCACTCTAGTATAGCATTGTTCATTTCCTCTGTCCATTTTCGTCTTCCTCTGGTTTGTTGTTCGACTTTTGTCGCGTTAATTCTCTCCATTAATTGATACAAACTAAAAAAAGCTCGATAAAACACTCTAATACTTAAAAGACAAATCCTTCATCTAGAGTCGCCTACTTGTCTTTCCTATTCAGTCAGACAAGTTGTGAAGTATTTAACTACTTTTCTGTACCAACCAAGGCGCTCCAAACTCGGCTTACTTTCAGAGCAGATGATATTTCCAGCACGATTGCTAGAGCACGTCCACCTTACTTGTCCCCATTATTATTATTATTATTATTATTATTATTATTATTATTATTATTATTATTTTGTATTAGGCTGGCGTAGAAGGTGGACGTGCGTAAGCACGCTCCGCTGTGAAGCGTTGGTTTTTGTTAATGGTCCGTCGTAGCTGCCGTCGTTAATGCTTGCATCTAAGTTTTTCGTGAAGTTTAGTTGAACTACTGAGTGTATATGACCAAGTTTAATGTTTCAAGAATCAAAGCCATACACAAGCAAGCTCTTGCTGTTGGAAAGATTGTCTACACCGGAGTTAAACTCGGCCATCTTGTACGTGATTTTAGCCCGTATCTTAAAAGGTTGAACACTGATGAATGGAGTCAGTTTGAAGAAGCAGAATTGTTGTTTAGAAAACGTATTGCGAGTAGAAGTATAAATCACGGCGATTTTGTGTGCAGAGGAAACATCAATTTGTGGATAAAGGTTGCTAAAATCGTGTCAAGTATTTTCTACATGCGAAAGGAGTTCCGCCTTAAGAGAAAGCTTAATGAACCATGGAATGCAAATTTCGTAAAGTACTGCTGTCGAGTTGTCAAATCTTTCCCTCGAGATCAACATATAGACAAAGACATTAATACATCGTCAATAGAATTTTTGCAAAAGCAACTCTTTTATATAAACAATACAATTCGTCCATACTTTACTTTGAAAGGTCAAGATAATAATAGGATTCAACATCGCGTATGTAAAGAAAAACTTGTTTATCTGTGGATAAATAAACGAAAGAAGGCTTTCAATATTATATGTATAACAATGGTTGTTGGCCTTCAAGAGTTTCGGCTGCCGTATCATTAGAGCGAAATGAGGAATATTATAGAGCATCTCCTAAATATGTCAGTGAGTCATTCTATCAACAGAATTCGTACCGTTATTTTGTTAGTGATGATCTATTGGTCGATCCAATTGACTATTTCACATTATCGATTATCGAAGAAATTTATTTAGAAGGTTTACCGAATGGTAAATCTGCAGGTATAGATGGTGTATACTATATGAAGACCTAAAAGAATTGTTCCAACATGGCGTGGATTACGATGGGCAAACACTTGTTCAGATTTTTAACGTGTCGCTGATTAATTTGAAATTACCTCGCCAATGGAAAGAGAGTGTGGTACAAAGGATTCCGAAAAATAATTACATGGAGAGCGACCTTACGACGCTACGAGATATTTCTCTGTTGCCAGTAGTTTATAAAGTGATGTCGAAGGCATTGTGTAATAGAATGATTTCGTACATACAGAGTGAAATTTCTTTTTGGCAGCGTGCTTTTTTGAACAAGAGAGATAGACAAGAACTTATATTTACTCTCAAGTCTTCCTTGGATGACTTTCGCCACCTGAGTACTAAATTTCACATGGTGTTTGTTGATTTCGCCGATGGATTTAGTAGTGTGAAACATCAGTTCGTTTTTGAGACCTTAGAACATTTCAATATACCTATATGTTGTTTAATTGAAGATTTGTATCGCCATTCATCATTTCGTGTTATATGTGGTCATGAGTTGACGGAGCGCTTTTTTATTATACGAGGAACAAAGACTGGAGACCCTTTAAGTGCGTTGTTGTTCATTCTGGTCATCGATCGTGTATGCAAACCGATGGTATCTGTTGCCATGGTAACAATGAATATTGAAGTTGAAATCCGTTTAAATCCATTGCCTGTTCAAGCTTTTGCAGATGATATTGCCTTGACTTCGTATCAATTGAATGTGATACAGACATGTTATCTGCCGCTGAACCGATAATGTCTCGAGCTGGTCTTGCAGTTAAACCTGAAAAGTGTGCCTATTCTATGGCCGTCGTTCTGGGAATAATTGGTATAAGGGAAACAGAGATGTCGTATCAGATATTTCTATTGACAATTGCTTGCTTCCTGTTTATTCAAAGAATGTTCCATATAAATATCTTGGTAAATCATTGAGTCTATCTGGTGAGGATCAATCCCAAATTGAAGAGATGATATCATCGTATAAGAAGTTAGTTGATCTAATAAAAAACTGCGCGCTTCCGTTAATGCTGAAGTGCAGTGCGTTCAACAACTTTACCCTCGCGAAGGTTCTTCACCATTTTTATAACACGCGATTTTCGGAAAATATTTTGTTGGAAATGGATTCTTATCTAGTTAATGTAGTACGAGATTTATTTGGACTATACCATTCAACAACAAGACTCTTTGTTTTTATATCACGACTGAAAGGTGGTTTGGATGTGAAACGTATATCGGATGTTTATCATGCTACGAGAATTGCATTTTTGGTTAAAATGTTAAATCAGGAGGTACTGAGTTTTCGTTTTATTGCCCGGGAATCACTGAAGTTGGACTAATATGATCAAGCGAGGTGTACAATTTACAAACTCAGATAATAACTTTCTTGGTTATGAATTAAATGATAAAGGTTTTCTCCATACGAGTACGTCTTATGGCTGTAAGTCGGATTGGCCGGATTTGGTTAGATATGCAAAAAAGCTGAATGTAACGATTACATTTGTAAATGACATAATTACCGTTCACGCTAATGGTTTAGAATTACCGCCAAATAATTTACAAAAGCGCTTAATGAAGTTGTGTGGCGATCGCGATGTACAAGACGCAGAAAAATTATCCACCCAAGGCCAGTTCCTGAATATGACAAACATAAATCCGAAATTATTAAGTTCAATCTTTTATAATTGGAAGGTTGATGATCATACGAGATTTACGAGATTTACAACATATATTTGGAATAGGGAAAATAATCCGTTATGTCCTTTTGGTTGTCAAAAAACGGAAAGTATGGCTCATTTGTTAAATGGGTGTATCAGAACATTTGGAAACTTTTACAGCAGACGCCACGATCGAATTGTGAGTATAGTCGTGAATATGCTCAGGAGGTGCTGTCGACGAGTTCGTGTTATGTCTGAGAGGAATATAGAAACAGTGTTTCCCCTACTGAAAGATGAAATGAATGAGCTGCATCATCGTCGATCGGATATTATTGTGGTAAATGAATTGTCTAAATGTTGTCAAATTGTTGAGATTACGGTATGTTTTGACATATATCATGACTTGGCTAAAAATTCAAAAATGGTTCGATATAACCCATTGGTGGAGTGTTTGAAGCAAAATGGCTACGACACGAAACTGTTTGTACTATGTTTTGGTTCTCTTGGAACAGTTCATAAAGATGTATGGTCAAACTTAAAAGCATTTTCAAGAGATAAGGATGTTTTGAAAGGCGTTATCCGTGACTGTTTAATTTCAGCTATTATTGGGTCAAACTATATTTGGCGCCATAGAGTTAAAAAATTACTGTCTTGAACAACTAATAATGAAGCTTAGATGTAACTAATTAGAATTTGTAACTAAGCTGATGTAATTTATGCTTGGGTTCTAGTTCAGAGAGAAAAATATTCCTTTTGCTTACACCCAGAAACTCTCCTACACGTAGTTGCAGGATGTCAATCATACCTTGAACGTTTTACGTGGAGACACGACTCTATTCTAAACTTTCTTGCCAAGACCCTACAAACTGCCAATTGCTCCAAACTTTTTGTTGATCTTCCGGAATTCAAAAGCCCCTCAATAATAACTGGTGACAGATATCGTCCAGATTTACTCCTATCTACTTCAAAGGGATGTCTATATCTAGTCGAACTTACCGTGGGATTTGAATCCGACCTTCAAAACAACGTAGAGCGCAAAAAATCCAAATATACAGAACTGACAACAAAGTGAACACTTTAGCACTGTTAAATGTGTTAATCTCTCGATTAGTTCACTCGGTGTTTTCGCAAAATGTGTACCTCCTTTATTGAAATGTTAAACGATGTAGGAGTTGATGTGAAGCACCAAAATTATTGTGTGAGAAAAATTATATCTGCAGTTGCCATCAGAACAACTTATTATATCTTTTGCTGCAGAAATAAGGAATGGACGAATCCTGACTTACTGAACTTTTAATTTTCTTTAAGTGACTTAGTTGTGATTCAAGTAGCCGATTGTAAATTACCTCTATGAGTGAGATTCACAATTGTTTGTTTAGAAAAAATTCATTCAACAAAGTTTCCATTATTATTATTATTATTATTATTATTATTATTGAAAATCAAATTTAGGTTAATATGATGATGCATTCGTCTGCCATGAAAATATAATTAATGTTTCTTCCATTTTTCTGACTTTTTGTTCTAGAGACTTCCCGAATAGCGCTTTTGCGAGATGATCGTTTTGGTGTTAAGAGAAAATATAACGCGTTATGGGGTTGTGGTGAAAACAGGAAATGACGTCATCTCGCAAATGCACCGTTTGCTTCAATGGCATAGACAATGGCTTGAAATCGAGATTGTATAAAAGATGACAGTAAAGACATTACGATCTTATGACCTAAATTAGACACTGAATTATTGGCTGTGGTCGACTTTTTAGGCAAAATACAAACGACATTTTGGCGAGTGCTGCGACAAACGACATCTTTGGAAATTACTGCGACAAAGGACAATTCTGGCCAGTACTGCGACAAACGACATTTTTGGCCAGAACTGCGACAAACGACATTTTTGGGGAGTACTGCGACAAATGACATTTCTGGACAGTACTGCGACAAACGACATTTTGGGGAGTACTGCGACAAACGACATTTCTGGCCAGTACTGCGACAAACGACATTTCTGGCCAGTACTGCGACAAACGACATTTCTGGCCAGTACTGCGACAAACGACATTTCTGGCCAGTACTGCGACAAACGACATTTCTGGCAAGTACTGCGACAAACGACATTTTTGGCCAGTACTCCGACAAACGACATTTTTGGGTGTACTGCGACAAACGACATTTCTGGCCAGTACTCCGACAAATGACATTTTTGGGGAGTACCGCAACAAACGGCATTTTTAGTGAGTACTGCGACAAATGAGAACGGAAATAATAGAACTTGCAAACTGTCTGGTCGGCGTTGAGTTTCACATCAAGACATTTCACTCGTTTCTAGCAAAATACACCGAAACTCAACGAATAAAATATCTATTCGAGACTCGTAAAGTACGCGCTATGCTATTAAGTCAACTAAAATGTTATTTTGGTTGATTGAGTTTGAACTGTTACGTTTAGATAACCAGAGTACCTGATTATATTATTTTTAAAAACCTCAAATTATTGATATCCTTAGATTCAAATGAGTGAATTGCTAACAAGCGATCTTAAGTATCTACATTGCAGCATTTTTTTACTACACTTTTCCAATACCAGCATTTAGTTCTCATTTGATTTTTTTATTGAATTTAAGAAAATAATTTACTGGAACTGTATAAGGGCAACCCTCTCGTCTAAATTTCACTTTTAGCGAATAAAAACGTTTCTTTAAAGTTATGAATTTTCCCAACAATGCTGTCTGTTTTTATAAACGTGATATTATGAAAACACTTAAAAATAACTATAAAAAGTATAAATATTGAGGTACCTCCCCATGATGCATTTGTATATGCACCAAAGACGTAGTCTCCAACGCGTACAATGGTGACTGTGGAACCTTTGAAATCACATCTTGAGTGGAAGTTAGACGACTGCCAGCCATCTCTTGTCGCCCTGTAACAAGTCAGCCAAGGATACTTTACTGGAAGCCATATCTGCAGCTGTGATAGATAGTGTTTTCCCCATTTCAAGATGACTGAGAAGTGCATATCATCTAAAAATATGATTAAAGTCATATAAACTTTAATTCTATATTAGAATCACTTAATATTTGGTGGACAGTAAAATTAGTTCACTTACTTACCATGCTATGGAATAGACCAATTGCATAAATACCAGTAATGCATATACACATAGCCTCTGCAACTTCATTCATTCTTTTGAATTCTTTTTCAATTTTTTTCCTCATCATTTTGAGCGTATTTCTCAGTAGAATTCAAAAGAATGAAATTGAGGCTATGCATGCATGTCTATAATAATCATCAGTGCTATGATGCATTTCTGCGATAAAGATTTTATGCAGGATGAAACCACAAACAATTAGTATGAAGTTAATGTAAATATAAGCTCTTCTCTTAAACAAAAAAATAAGCTCTTCTCTTATAACTACGTAAAATAATATTTTAGAGAAAGGAGTATAAAAATAACATGCCTCGTGATATATAGTTTCTTAAAGTTTGGTTGACGTTTCCAAGTTGTTTTTCAAGTCGATGAATAATTGAGCTGAACAAGAATATCTTGTCCGCTAAAGTTGTATTTTGATTTCCAAGTTGTTTTTCAAGTCGATCAATAATTGAGCTGAACGAGAATATCTTGTCCGCTAAAGTTGTATTTTGATTTCCAAGTTGCTTCTCAAAATGTTCAAACTTCGTATCCAACCTGTTCATCATCTTCAAGAGAAGCAAGAAAATATTATATTGATAAATATTATATAATTATATATTATATATTTAAGGTACCGTCCAGTCCGTTCTGCGCCTGTCCACGCTTCTGTTTTCATTATTTGTTTACATTCCATTATATACTGCGCTTGAGATTTACCGCCTTAGATTCACCGCCTACCGAAGCGTGTTGATCTGTTTCTAAATGTGGATATAAACACTATTCTAATTAATGCTACAATTAATCATACAATAAAATTAAGCTACTTACAAATTTAAAAATATCAAAAATATATTGTAGTTTGATTCCTCTATATTCCAAACTTTTCTTCATTGCATTGGTATTTGGTTTAGGTAGAGACAGCATACTATTATTATTTCTCAATTGATAACAATCGAGAATAGATAATTTAAGCTATGCAAATTAGATTTACCACTAATACTATTTTTATAATTAAATGCATATCGGTGATTAAATGTATCCGAAAGCCGGGGGGTTGTGGAAGACTTCCACAAACTGTCCCGAGCATTGAAGGGACACTTAATCACTATAACATCCTGAAATGACATGCATTTATTTCGTAATCACACAGTAGCCGAGAAAAGAAACTAAAATAATATACGTTTAATGCAAAGTATATACAGGTAGAATAAATATGAAAATATTTTGAGCTATTGATGATTACTTTAGGGATTTGGAAATAAAATTTCTTTCTCTATTGGTTTAGTGATTGAGTGTTGGAATTCGGTTTGCAAATACAAGTAAGTGAAGTAACTGATATAACCGCTTTTTGTGTGTGAGTGATAAACATTACAAATTGCCGAAGCAAGGAGCAACAGAGTGCCTGTGAATACCACAATACATAGTTTGTGGAGTAGGAACGCTTATATACAGACATGGACATAACAAATATTTATATGGAAATCACTTGGTATTTAGACGCATGCGCAAACAGAAATATTTATCCCATAACTTAATTTTGAAGCGTTAAACATATTGCTGGGAGAGTAAAGGCGGATTTCCATTCAGTGCTTTTTATCGAGCGATCGACTTTATTTCATCGCTTTCTTTTGAATAGCGTAGAGTCTGGCTGCTATTAATAGCTCAAAAAGCGGACAAACAAACCAAATTTGACTCACAAATGATTGCAAATGAGCTATTTCTTTTGTTATGGCCGCAATAATTATGGGTAAAAGCGGACAAACATCGGTACTGACGTCATCTCGACGGAACGCTATTGTGAGATCTCGACAGGATCCGTTCCAGTCGAGGGCTCACAATTCAAAAGAAAGCGATCGAATAAAGTCGATCGCGCGATAAAAAGCACTAAATAGAAATCCGCCTTTATACCTTGTCTATAGTAGTGCCAACCTGCGAACATCGTCCAGACTGGATAAGGGATGATTAGAACTAATCGTTCCTCATTTAGTATTCATCAGGGACGATTAGTTCTGATCGAGGGATATACGACGTTAATCGTCTCTCTCGAAACAAAAGATATAATGGAGGTTACTGAGCGATTACCCAAATTAAAAAATTAATTAAGAAATGTTTTGTTCATAATTATTGGTAACAATTTTTGTTATCTTTACTTTACTTTACCTTCTTTTCCAGAGCTATCACCTTCCAGGTTTTATTTGATCTTACATAAAGTTCTTTGCTGTCCTTGTGGTAAGCAATCAGACCAGGTACAGCAGGAATCTTTTTTGCAATATCGGAATTACGAACAACCACGATCTGAAATATATTTACAGTGTTTTAAGATTTTACGTCTGAACATATCCAGTAAAGCTAATTTTTATGCTTTTATCGATAAAGACTAATAGTGATTTTTGTAAAGTATAGTGATGATAGTATGTAAAAGACAAGAAAACGTCTTTAAAATGTCTTAAAAATGTATATGAAGTAAATTTATTTCCTTTTTAGACACAATGTGAACGAAAACTAACAATAGTCAATTATTTCAATCGAGTGTGTTTTCGGAGAGCCCGTAGTTCGTTGATTTCCGATCATTTTTACCCGCCCTACGTAATTGGTTCTTGCATAAATACTAATTAAAGTAATTTCGCTGCACATACAGCAAATGTTTTCTACCTGTATGGTTTTAACAATTGCTTTTAATTATGCCAAAAGACAAATGTCCACCAGAAGGACACCATCTTGTTTTGCAAAACAGTGAAAATGGATATCCACTGTTTTGGTACATGTTATGTGTTTTATATCCACATTTATAATATAGACATCCACCATATATGAGCTATTTTTCAATCTGATTCGTTCTAATAAGAGTGATAAATCTACCAATGTAAACTAAACTTATATTAGCAACCTATCAGCTCATATATCACTAGTAATGAAAAACAAAATGGCGGAATATTATGCTAAATTGAATGAACAAGAAATGATGTATTTACTTGATAAAACAACGCGAACAAATACCTAAAAGTATACCACGAATGTATATATTATAAAACAAGTATACCATTCGCTCTCGCCATATATGAGATCGTAACTTGCAGTTGGCTATTTGTGTTTGTTTTTTGAAAAATACAACACATTATCAACTAATGAAGAAGCCGACCAATAAATATCCATACCGGGACGTCTGTTTAATTGTAGAGGACAATTTTGCAACTACTGAAAACATAATCTTAGACCTAACCGAGACCATTCGCAAAAAATGCAACTATAGAAATATAATCTAATATGTCTATTATACAGTATATTATGACTATACAGAGTAAAAACCCGCATAAAAGAACAAGTGGATTAAGAACCATCAGCCTGAAATTTAGGCAATTAAGCACCCAAAATACAAGAACACTTCAGGCAAGCAAATGCGACTGGTTCTTGAAAAACCTTAACTTTTGTACTTTAGCTGAAGTAGAAAGCCTGTTCTAAGGGAAGGTATAGGTAGGTACATGACTAATTTAATATTATTGCAAATACAAAAACATGTGTTGTTTGTTACTCAACGAGGATACATTTTATCAAATTTGGAGGCTTTTAAATTCGTTTAAAAAAGTAGTCTTACATAAGTCGTGATTTCTTTTTTTAGAAAAGATTTCCGGTCAAACTTCTTGCAGACTTAGAATACAACGTATATTATTACAGTGGGAAGAAACAACATAAATACTGTATCTTGCTAGCAGGAATGTCTTTCAACCACATCATTCATGCATGCATTTGTTTTATGAAAACGGCAATCAATTCATAACATAATTCAACTTGCATAAATGTATTAAAAAAACTTACATCAATTGTTTTTGACTAGAAATAAGAACCAGTTAAGAACCAACTCGGCCTTATTTCTCACTAAGTATACCCATTATACAAGAACCACTTCAGCCTGACATAAAAAAATAGTGGTTCTTTTATGCGGGTTTTTACTGTATCTAAAATGTCACATCAATTACATACTCCTTCATTCAAGAGAGCTTCATTTTGCGCACAACGACCCTACAAATGAGAAAATAACGCGAAAGTTTCCTGATCGAATTAGGCAAATAAAATAAATTTCTGTCTTCCACCTTCGTTTAAATTAAATTCATGTAATCATAAATACAAATATTATAGTTATACGGGTGCACATGTCAAAGTTTCCCAACGTGTAACTTACTTGCAGTGAGTTCACATTTCCTCCAACTAATTTATACCAAACGACATCACCATTAGCTTTTGTCACTTTATACTCCATGCACTTGTTCCAGACTCTCTTGGGCAGTGCTGACCTCACCCAAAACCAGGTGTAGAAATTTTTTGTGACAGTTCCTCCATTTAATGATTGACATCTCCTAGAACAGTAATCCTGTTTACCTCCCACCGGTCCGTAACAGCCACAACACTATATAAGAGATATTAGTCAGATTTCACTCAATAGTTTCAGTAAATAATTTGTTTCATACCGAGCTTCGATTATTTTGAAGCGGTATAGCCTCATCTTACTCTACTTTGCATTTTTTATTGAAAACTCTACCCTTTGCGGCCTGTAACTATAGGTTGTAAACCGCTAATTATTATTTTCTTGTTTGTCGTTAGCTTTGCACTTTTACTTTGTTTTTTATAATACATTTAAATTACGGTAATGATGTCGGCAGACATTGAACGTTTTAGATAGTGAACAAAATATCACCAGGTCCCAGTAGAATAATTTTTCTTGGCTTCAAAAAAAAACAAACTTACATGTCCTCTGTAGCAGCCAACGAATGCAGTAGCGTGGTTCCACATTCCTGAAATTTGTCTTGTCGCGCTGTAACTTTAAGAAAAAACGTCATAGTTCATGGGATTGTTCTGTTAGACTATTTAAGAAAATTAATTTGTACTTGATAATTTTTCTGGAATTAATGTCTCATGGCTTTTTATATATTTATAATCTTTGTTACTTTCTGATAATTATTATCTCAGTCAAATTAAGTTTTGCTAAAGTTGGTCTACTATTCACAGGAAGTGATATCAACTTAGGGACACACATTATCGCACAGTTATTCAGCAGTGAAATATAAAGAGAGTTTAGGAATTGAACTAATTATTTCTATAAACAGGTCTGTTTAATGTTAACAGCAAACTCTTCGTATTTCACTGTTGAATCACTGCATGTACAATGTCTTTGTGTGTCTCTAGTTTTACGTCACTTCCTGTGAATGGTTAACCGATTTTATCAAGGGGAAATAACATGAAGATGGGACTTTAGCTGATGATAATATTAAGCCTATTTTTTATCAGAAAGTGCGAACGATTATAAATATATAGAAAGCCCAAACATGATATGTACACTTTAAAATATACAACTGAGAATATATGTGTTCTCCATATTTTATATATTATCATACATCCTCAGCATCTGAGTAATAGTTCTTATTTTTATGTTCTTAGTAGGGATGCACCTGTTGTTCTGGCCGGAACTCAGAATTTTCCAAGTCCGGTTGGGTTCATGTCGGAGCACATGAAAATGTTCGCCCGAAACCGGAACTTTACCCAGATTGACTTTTCGGCTATTGATAGGACAAAATGTTTATCAAGAGGAATTTTTTAAGAATATTTATTTATTTTATTTACTTTTATTTATTTATTTACATAATCGCCAGTATACAATTTGCTAATCGCTATGTAATAGGATTCCAAAAGACACACAAAAAATTAAGAAAGAAAAAACGAATCAACAAAAACTCTGAGAACGTAAACTATCGATAGCTAGGACGACATGCCTTACATAGAATACAAACGGATATAAAGGTTCTAGGATTGTCGATGTTGTAGGTAGATTTCAATAGGTCAAAATAATAATTGAATAAGTCGTATTTAAAAGTAAGTAAAGACCTAGTGAGAACTCTCAATTTAGATGGCAAAATGTTCCAGACTCTGGTAACTCGACAATAATAACTATAGTTACTATGAAAAGTTACTGTATTTGTCTTGATGATATTTAGGATGGTACCATTAGAATTGGCAATGCTTCTGGTTGACCTAGTTGAAGATCTAATAGAAACATTGACATCATTGGAGTGGACCAGTGATTTGAATTGGTAAGCCAGGTCTAAGAGCTCATGGCAATAACTTAGAGTTAATAGATTGGTTAACAATAATCTATTGTGGTAAGATATTTCAGTGAGATATGGTAAACTGAGGATGAACTTAGTTGCTCGACGTTGAATTCTCTCAATTTGTAGATTGAGAGACTGTTTGAGGTGCCCAAACTTGAGAACAGTAGCCCAGGACCAACACATATAAGCCTTTACGAGCAGATTGGTCGATCTTTACGAACAGATTACAGCAGACTTTACGAACACATTACAGGAAGATCTTCTAATGAAACCGCAGCAGTTTAGACGCTCTAGACGATGATGCGGCAACATGTGGTTCCATTTCAAATGTTTGGAGACAAGGATGCCTAGATCTTTCTGGACATCAACTGTGTTCACACGGTGACCTTGAATATTATAAAATAATCAATTTTTGATTTGGTTCTTGTTACCGATAAAAGACTAACATTTGTCGAAGTTAAGATTCATGCGCCAGTTAGAGCACCAATCACCAAGATTGTCGAGGTCATGTTGTAACCCAGTAGCAGACTAGCAACTAGATTGGTATGTATAGTGTTATTAATGTTTGACTTAGTCCAGGAGGAGAAGGGGGGTATCGTCACCCGAGGAGGGAATTTACGGGAGTTAGTGTTTGTGGTCAAGTTTGGTGCGCTGATTTCAAAAATCGATGTTATACGGGGAATTAACGGGGCTTTCAGCCTCGTTTTCACGAATTTAGCCTCGTTTTGGTGCAAATTGAGAAAACAGCATTGTTACTACATGGTAAATGTGATAAAAGTTACCAATTGCAATAAATTATAGGACACTGAATCCAAATTGAGAATCAGGTGGATAATTTGGGCATTTTAAACCTCGTTTTGGTGTAAAGCCTCGTTTTGGTGTTAAGTAGCGCCCTCGCAACCTCAACGTTTGTATCTGAGATTCAGCATAAATACTTGTTAAAACACTCAAACGACGTTCTGAGAGCGCTTATTATCTCATTTGGGTCCAGCTAACGTTACAACTTCGTATCCATGGCCTGCCAGCCCGATATTTTCAAGATGGCGGCGGTACCGGCATCTTGAAAAAAAACAGCAATAAATCAAACGCTTTAGAATAACTATGGTAAGTTTGTCATACCATTTTTCAAAATTCGATCTTGACATCCATATCATCTTCGAATTCGAATTCATCACATTCAAATTCCTCACTTTCTTCATTAAGAAGCAGCTCGTTCATGTCATCTGGATAAGAGATGTCGCTCCAAAACCACTTTTCTATCTGCGTCCCATCCATGTCTCTCGGGGCTCTCTAAATTAATTACCAGGTGGTCTGCCTGTCGAAAGAGGAAGGCAACATCATTTGCTCTCATGATGTGGTAATGCAGGTTGCTTTCACATGGAGGCATCAGCTGGCTAAGGTCTACGATTTTATGATCCTTGTTGAATTTCTGCCAGAAGACTTTCCGTCGAGCGTCGTTGACTGACGTCAGGCGTGGATGGGCATAAAGAGAGCAGACAAACCTTTCTAATCCTTGCACTAATTCACTGTTTGGTGTGACTTCGTCAGCGAGAGAAGCAAATAGATTGACAAACGCGTTATTCTTCAGTATCGCTTTCCAGATTACGTTCTTTCCCTTTCGAAAAAAGGAAGAAACATAGTCATTCCCGGAAAAGGCGTGCATTTCCAATAGTGCTTTTCTCTGCTTCGTGGACAACTCGGAAGATGTTACATCGATTATTTTTCTGCTTTTCCCATTGCCATTGTCAATCAAAATCTGCACATCGAGGAAGTCGTGTCCCAGAAACAAGGCAATAAGGACAATAATGTCGATGTCAGACCGTACCATGACTGATTGACCAGTGGACTTGCACGAACAAACGCAACGAGTTTGGTGTCAGAACAAGATCGAATGTAAGAAGATTACCCAACATGACGCAGTTGTATCGCATCAGCTGAAGAGTGATCACGAGGAAGCTGACACCAAACTCGTTGCGTTTGTTCGTGAAAGTCCACTGCAACCTGGTCAATCTGTCATGGTACGGTCACTATATGGTGACATCGACATTATTGCCTTGTTTCTGGGACACGACTTCCTCGATGTGCAGATTTTGATTGACAATGGCAATGGGAAATGCAGAAAAATAATCGATGTAACATCTTCCGAGTCGTCCACGAAGCAGAGAAAAGCACTATTGGGAATGCATGCCTTTTCTGGGAATGACTATGTTTCTTCCTTTTTCCAAAAGGGAAAGAAAGTAATCTGGAAAGCGGTACTGAAGAATAACGCGTTTGTCAATCTATTTGCTTCTCTCGGTGACGAAGTCGCACCAAACAGTGAATTAGTGCAAGGATTAGAAAGGTTTGTATGCTCTCTTTATGGCCATCCACGCCTGACGTCAGTCAACGACGCTCGACGGAAAGTCTTCTGGCAGAAATTCAACAAGGATCATAAAATCGTAGACCTTAGCCTGATGCCTCCATGTGAAAGCAACCTGCGTTACCACATCATGAGAGCAAATTATGTTGCCTTCCTCTTTCGACAGGCAGATAATTTAGAGAGCCCCGAGAGACATGGATGGGACGCAGATGGAAAAGTGGTTTGGAGCGACGTCTCTTATCCAGATGACATGAACGAGCTGCTTCTTAATGAAGAAAATGAGGAGTTTGAATGTAATGAATTCGAATTCGAAGATGATATGGATGTCGAGATCGAAGACATCAGTGAATTTTTAAAAACGGTATGACAAACTTACCATAGTTATTCTAAAGCGTTTGATTTATTGCTGGTTTTTTTCGGGCTGGCAGGCCATGGATTACGAAGTTGTAACGTTAGCTGGACCCAAATGAGATAATAAGCGCTCTCAGAACGTCGTTTGAGTGTTTTAACAAGTATTTATGTTGAATATCAGATCCAAACGTTGTAGGTTGCGAGGGCGCTATTTAACACCATAACGAGGCTTTACACCAAAACGAGGTTTAAAATGCCCAAATTTTCCACCTGATTTTCAATTTGGATTCAGTGGCCTATAATTTATTGCAATTGGTAACTTTTATCACATTTACCATGTAGTAACAATTTCTCAATTTGCACCAAAACGAGGCTATATTCGTGAAAACGAGGCTGAAGGCCCCGTTAATTCCCCGTATAACATTGATTTTTGAAATCAGCGCACCAAACTTGACCAAAAACACTGACTCCCGTAAATTCCCTCCTCGGGTGACGATACCCCCTTCTCCTACTGGACTAACTGTTCTGACCGTGTCTCAATAGCTCAGTGGTTAGAGCGCCGATGCGTAGATTCGGAGACCTCGGGTTCGATTCCCGGTTGGGGCAGTCAGATTTTTCATATACACATATATTTGACTATTATTATTTGAAAGATAATTCTATTAATTAGCCATCCAATATCATCTATATGTACTGGCTTCAAAGTGTAATACTCCGAGCTACGGTATCTTACATTACCGAGTTACGGTATCTTACATGAAGTTCAGGAATTATTTATTCAACATCAACTAAAATCTCTAAAAACTTCTAAGGCAATGGGATTCGATAATATTCCAGCTCGCCTATTAAAAGATAGCGCGGGTATTATAGCCAAGTGTTTATGCCACCTGGTTAATACCTCGTTCAATACAGGAACGATTTCGGATGATTGGAAGCGAGCTAAAATAGTACCTATATATAAATCGGGGAAAACAGACAACCGTAATAATTATCGCCCCATCTCCATCCTCCCTATTATTTCCAAGATTGCAGAGAGAGCCACGATGGTCCAATTCCAACAGTATTTATCAGAGCATAAACTGTTATCGCCATACCAGTCAGGTTTCCGCAAAAACCATTCAACTAAGTTGGCATTGACATGCTTCTGCGATTCGATTCGTCGAAATATGGCTGCCGGTTTATTGACAGGGGCGGTTTTGTGGATTTCAAAAGACATTTGACACCGTATCCCATAGAGGGTTATTACGAAAACTGTATAGATATGGTGTCAGGGAGAACCCAGGCAGTGTGTATAGATCGTCACCTCTCTTCATATTTAGGAATCCAAAGCGGGGTGCCACAAGGTTCTATTTTGGGTCCTATACTATTCTCTTTATTTATATTAACATGTATTAATCATTCACAAATGCTACTCTATGCGCGCGGATGATACAGTTATTTATTTTTCTGAAAAAACTATTGACGATTTGGAAATGTACCTTAATCTAGATCTAAATTGTATCTCAGCTTGGTTACAAGATAATGATCTTTTTATCAATTTAAAGAACACATAATTTGTCATCTTCGGTACTAAGAAACCAGGTCCGGACTCAGACAGTCTTTTGAATGGAGAGTCCATTGAACGGTCTACAAAGTTTAAATACTTGGGAGTCATGTTGATGATTGCTTATCTTTCAATGATCATATTGACTACATAAAATCTAAAGTAGCAAAAAGACTAGGTCTTTTTAAGCGCTTACGTTTCTCGATAACAACTGAAACTGCAAATCGTATGTATTCTTCCCATTTTAGATTATTGTGATACATCATTTGCAGCTTTGGGTGTTTTAAATTCTGAATTGTTAGATCGCCTACAGAGACGTGCTTCTAAAATTGTGGGCTGTAATCAGGATCGTTCTATTAACCTGGGATGGATTTCCCTGACTGATAGACGCATAATGCATTCTGTCCAATTAGTTTGTAAATATTTTAAGGGTAGTATTCCCGATTACTTTAAGAATTATTTTGAAACCAGAAATTTAGGAAACCAAATCCGAACAAGATCTACTGGCATTTATTTATTGCTCCCAAAAATTAAACTTGAAGTGGCTAAACGCTCATTCTATTATAATGGAGCCTTTATCTATAATTCTTTACCTACAGTACTTTTATAAAACTATTACCTTCTTTTAAGATAAGACAAGAAGCTTTATTTAAACAGGGGTGTTCCGGTGAAGTCGATAAATACCACGATTAACGTACAAAATAGTAAACCTTTATTGTCTTTACACGATTAACGTACACGATTAGGCGAAACTATGGAAAAGTACTTAAAAAACAACAAAACCCGTCTCAGTAATTTCCTAGCCTGTGTACAGCCTGAATATACACCTGTAATACAGTCTGTGAAAACTCGCACGATAGCTTGTCGACCCCCCGCTGAGCTACTCAGATCTGAGTAGTAGATTTTGAGTGGTCAAATCACAACCTTGACTTATTCCAGTTACAATTGGTTCTCTGGGAGTTCTTGTGAGATCAAATAATCCAATCAAATATACAATTATGAATCATATGAGTATTAAACCACTCAAAATCTACTACTCAGATCTGAGTAGCTCAGCGGGGGGTCGACAAGCTATCGTGCGAGTTTTCACAGACTGTATTACAGGTGTATATTCAGGCTGTACACAGGCTATAATTTCCCGGCTCGCTAAGAACTGGTTAAACCGGTTTACGTAATGAGCGAGCTATCCACGCGAGCTGTCCCGCGTCACGGCCTGCTGAACATCCCCCCTCCCCGCACTGAGAGAACGCAATGTGAACAAATCCAAAAATGTCAACAAAAAATCGTTATTACATAATTTTGACCGTCCTAAAGTGGAATTAACTTATGAATTGCTCTTACGACCGTTTTGTCTCCACACTGAACTTTAGCGACTCTGGTGTGTCCATCTCGACCTGGAAACGTTTCCACAATGCGTCCTAACGGCCATCGTCCTCGCGGTAGGTCTTTGTCTAAAACCAGTACAACGTCTCCTTCCTTTAAATCCTTCACGACTGCGGTCCACTTTGGTCTAGTGTTCAACATTGGCAAATACTCCTTCATCCATCTTGTCCATACTCGCGAAAGTATCTCTTGAACCTTGCGCCATCGCTTACGAGGGCTGAATTCCGCGGTGTCCAAATTCTCTGGCGCGAACTGTCCTCCCACTTGCCCGTGGAGGAAGTGATTTAGAGTCAACGGTACGTCATCTCTTGGGTCCGCTGATTGATATGTTAATGGTCTAGAATTAAGCAGACTCTCCACCCCAGCACATATTGTGATCAGCTCCTCGTCAGTCACGTCACTGCTGCCCAATACTGCATATATTGCCTTCTTTGCAGCCTTCACCATGATTTCGAAAACTCCGCCGAAATGCGGAGCTCCTGGTGGATTGAAATTCCATTTGATACCATCGTGCACCGTGGTTCTTTCAATCTTTTCCTTGTCGAGTTGACTCACGAGCTCTTTAAGTTCATTCACTGCACCTACGAAGTTTGTTCCATTATCACTAGTCATCTCTTTTGGAACTCCTCGTCTGCTTGTGAATCTTGTAAATGCGTTCAGGAAGCTGTCTGTATCAAGATTCCAGGCAACCTCCAGGTGGACGGCACGAGTGGACATGCATGTGAACAAACACAACCAACGCTTTTGCCGAATCTTACCACGTCCTTGGATTGTTTTAAACGGTCCAGCGTAGTCCACAGCTGCTTGATCAAACGCACGATACGTGAAGCGAAGTCTGCTCTGTGGTAGAGGTCCCATAACCTGTGTGGCAGTTTTGTTCTTGCACTTTTTGCATTCGTTGCACTCATTCTCCCATTCTCTAATCTCTTCTCGGGCAGCGACAATCCAATATCTCTGGTTGACCTGCGATAAGACGAAGTTAGTACCTGCACTGTGATTTGCTCGTTCGTGGTAATGTTTGACAATTAATTTGGTCACCCAGTGTCCCCTTGGCAATATTATAGGAAATCTGACATCATAAGGAAGGCACTCAGCAAATTGTAGACGACCATCGCAACGAATAAGAGCTTGCTCATCCAACCGAGGATATAACTTCATTAACAAACTCTTCTTTGGAATCGGCTTTCCTGTCGTTAAGGCTAAATACTCATCACGGAATGCTTCTCGCTGTGCCAAGCGAATGATCTCTTCTTCCGTCTAGCTCTCTCATTTCTTCAGGTGTCAGTTCTCTGTTACTCTGTCGTTTTTGCGCATTCCGCATGTTGTGTAGAACTCTTCTTACACTTGCCTGTATGCGAACCAGATGCGTCCAACTTGAAAAACGTCTGGGGTCAAGCTTGCAATAGGTAATTTTGAGCTCTTTGCCTTCTTCCTTATGAGGGGTTGAACCTCGGTAGCGACAACTCATGCAGTACCTTTGCATTTCCTTGTCCCTCATTGGTAGTTTTCACCTCCGGTAACTCATTGGGACGGTTTCCAAACTGCATCTTAGGCCACTTCGATTTATCTTCTAACACCCACTTCGGTCCATTCCACCATAAAGAACACTCTGATAATTCTGAAGGGGTAGCTCCTCTTGTGCATAGGTCAGCCGGATTCTGATCTGTCGGAACGTGTTGCCATTGCGAGGGTTCGGTTGACATCTGTATCTCACCAACACGGTTTGCGACAAATGGCCGAAAATCTCGTCCATGACCACGAATCCACCATAGAACATCGGTGCTATCAGAAAAGAAGGTTACCATTTTCATCGGTATCTCGAGAATGCGTATGAGATTTTGCGTCAACCGCAGGCCTAGTATCGCTCCCACCAGTTCCAACCTTGGCACTGTGATGGGTTTTAGTGGAGCAACTTTACTTTTCGATGAGATCATCCGACTGCTGACAGTGGCATCGTCGTATTCACATTGCAAAAACGCGACTGCTCCGTATGCCTTTAAAGAAGCATCCACGAATGTGATGACTCGCTTTATCACGACCTTTTTTGCTTCACGCAGACACCTTGGTACTCTCACATTCACCAAACTCTCTAACTGTCGAATCCATATCTTTATTCTATCAGCAATTTAACGTCGTCCCAGTCATAACCCCTTGACCATAGTTCTTGGAGAAGCACCTTTGCTACGAGGACAAATGGACTTACGAATCCTAGCGGGTCAAACACCGTCGCGATCTTCTTCAGCACATTTCGTTTAGTTAATGGAGTTTCTGATGATACTGCTGAGGTAGAAATTGTTAGAACATCTTCTTTGCTGTCCCAGGAAATACCGAGCGTTTTTACCACTGCATCTTGACCGTCGTTTAACTTTAACTCAGTAGCGCGGTCTTCCTCTGGTGTTGCAGCAACAACCTTTGGGGAATTAGAAATCCACTTTCTTGCTTGCATGCCCGCCAAACTCCAAAGACCATCCAGTTGCCGGTATAACTCAATATTTCCTTCCTCTTCACTTTCAACGCTGTCAATTGAGTCATCCATGTATGTGGACTTGAGCACGGTTCCAGCTGCTAAGGGGTATGTGTCTTGGTTTCTTCTAGCATTCTCCTGGGCTACGAACTGACATTCCATGGGTGCAGCGTTCTTTCCAAAAACCACACGACTAAATTCAAACACCTCCGGTTCACGATCACTCTCAAGATTTCGCCACAAAATCCGAAACATTGGACGGTCACTTTCTTCGATCTCTACTTGGAGGTACATCTCCTTTACATCACACGCGACTGCGACTGGATTACGACGAAAACGGATCAACACGTCGAGGAGCTCTTTCTGTAACTTTGGACCTGCATAAATGACATCATTTAACGACATTCCATCGCTCCTCGCTGAACAGTCGAATACAATTCGCACTTTTGTTGTTGTCTTATCCATCCTTATAACGGGAAAATGTGGCAGGTACCATACTCTGGTGGTGGCTTTTCGTCATCTTTTACACGGCGCAGATATCCTTTCTCTATATATGCCTCGATGGTCTGCTGGTATTCTCGTTGTACGAATTCATCTTTCTTCAGTTTCTTTTCAGTGCTATACACAGACGAGAGATCGCGGCCTTACGATTATTTTGTAGCTTTGGTCGATTATCCTTCCATGGAACTGCTACCTTGTATCTACAGGTGGTACAGTCGTAACTTATAGATTCCTCAAGCTTCTTTAGGGCCACGCTCTCTTCTTCGGTATAAACTCTGGAATCGCAGACTTCAGTACCGCAGCTCTCGATCTCCCAGAATCGTTTGATAGTCTGGTCGATATCACAACAAACTCCAACGCTGCCACTCTTTAATGGATCCCTTGTCAGCAGTGTTCGTGTGACATGAGTTCTGGTTCTGGATGAATCTCGACCATCCGGTGACCCAATACAAGTCCACCCCAGTGGACCCAAACGAGCTATAGGACCTCCTCATTCACCACGGATATCTGCTCTAGAATAATGCAAATCAGCATTATCGATGCCTATTAACAAATCCACTATTCCATCTTTAGCTGGTTTTGCAAACTCGCACTCTTTGAGATGTGCCCACTTTGGCTTGCTTATTCCAGTCCTCCACCTTATAATTGCCAGTTACTCTTCGGGGACTAGTCTTGACACTGATCTCCTTGCTGAATTGTCCATCAACGCTCTCAATGGTTACATTTACCGGCATTGACTGAAATGTGGCGACTTCGTTGTTTAAAACATGCACTTTTACAGTCTCGAAAGGCTCTTGAATGCCTATAGTATACTCCTGCAACCTCCTCATTCAGAAACGTTTCATTTGATGCGTCATCCAGTATTGCATTCACTTTAACCTTGCGATGATTTGCTTTCAGCCACACTGGAACTGTGCGAAGTGACAAAACCTCGGTTAACGATTCTTCACTATGCCTTGACGTAAGGGTTCGATGGTCTGTTACCCCCTCCCGTGGCATAACATGGTTCCCGTCATCTGGCTCCCTAGCGCGTGTGGATTCATGGAGCAAAAAATGGTGGTTCTTCTTACAGCCATTGGTGTTGCAGACTTTGAATCTTTGACCCTGATGGTCACTAGCCAGACACCGAAAACACAAGTGCTGGTCCTTTGCAACATCCCACCGATCTTGAACATTCATACTTTGAAACCTCTTACATGACCAAACCCGATGGCTTCCCTCGCACAATGCACAAGGTGGCTTCGGATCCTTCCCTCTCTGCCCATCATAACCACTAAAATACGACCGAAATCTACCCTTTTCTTAAACCTTCCTCCACCAGCCTCAACCTTCTTAAACCTGCCTCCATCAGCCTCAACCTTCTTAAACCTGCCTCCATAAGCCTCACCCTTCTTCGAATCAATACCATGTATACCATTTCCACCGCCTCCACCCTAATCCTGACTTCTTCCTTTAACCAATCTCTCATTTTTAATACTGACCGCTCACAGCTATGCTCACTTAACCAACGACTATAGCTTTCCACCTGTCTATCAGCAAGCTTTTTTACCAACAGACTATGTAACGTGCCCTCACCAAGCTCTCCATCTCGCCCCTCTGCTTGCAACTTAACCACCGATATACGAACCAAATCTGCAAACCTCTCAAAGGCCTGAACATCACTGCTCTTTAAGGGAGGCATAACTTCTAGTTGATCCATATAGGCTTGCAGCTGCCGTCGTTGTCCACCAAACATTGTTTTCAAGATTTCCTTTGCTTCTTCATACTCTGGTTGTGTAACTCCTAACCCTCGGATTGCTTCAAGTGCAGTTCCTGTCAAACTTTGACGTAATCTCGCCATCTTTACATTCGCTGGCTTATCCCCTTCGTCAACTAGACTGCTAAATAGTCCCCAAAAGTCCTCGAACTTTGTTTTATCACCCTCGAACACTGGTACCTTAAGAGGTTTGAGTCGCTGACGGGGTGTCCCAGACCCAGTATTGTTTTCCATCATATTTGAACTTGGTTAGTGATTCAACGAGGATGGGTGTGTAGCAACCACATTGACTGGACTATTTTGTACTTGTTTTGCTTTTATAGAATCCTTGATTACACCTTCAGCTTTCTCGATCGCCTGAAGTATTTCAGCTTCGATACAGTCCGATTCTTTAGAAATTGCATCTTTAGTGTCAAGTTCGCCAATTTGAAGGTACATATAACACAGTTCGTCTATGACAGCCAAACATTTCTCTAAAACTCCCCACAATCCGTCGATCTCTTTCTCTATAATTTCTATGTCGATCTCACCTTTTTTGGCGCACAACTTCTCCAGAGCATGTCTAACTCTTGTCACCGCTGTTTTCCTCGATCTTTTGTCACGTTTCAACTCTAATATTTTCATCTCGATTCCACGACGTTCTTCGACACTAACTCCATCGCTTTGCTCTGTCAGGCTTCCGTTTTCCTCCATTATTACTGCACTGTTATTTTCAGGTAGTAAAAATAACCACATACGTGTAGTAGATTTAACTATCTGGGACGTAGTAACTTTGTCTTAGTTGTTTTAACCACAATTTTGTAGTTAAAATTACTATGACTGTGGTAAAAACGACTAGTTTTTCCGCATAGTTATTTTAACTACTCGAGTTTAACTTTGTCCATAGTTGTTTTAACTACAATTTCGTAGTTAAAACGATTGCGGCTGTAGTAAAAATAACTATTTTTTTTATATAGTTATTTTAACTATTCAATTTTAACTTTGTCGTAGTCATTTTTACTACAATTTCCAGTAGTTGAAACTACAGTACTATGACTGTAGACTAGTAAAAAATAGTTATTTTAACTACACAAAGCTATATGTTTTGTCGTATTTATCTTAACTACAATTTGCTGTCGTTAAATCTACTGACTGTAGTAAAAACAACTAGTCAATCTGTGTAGTCATACGACAAACTGGACCAGGACTTTCCGGTACCGTTAGTTTTCATGTGACGGGCAATGGCCTCGTATTGCATAAGAGGCCATTGCCTCTCGTATATATTGTCCGTATAGCCCGTCACATGAAAACTACATGCATGCATATGTATATGATATGTATCTGAGTGAAGAGATGACCCGTAAAGTCGTATTGGCAGTCAATATGATTTATTTCGCCGTCAATAACTACAATGACCGCGATCGTCGTTTCGACGTATATCAGTTTATTTAATTATTATATAAACTTTGATTAGCAGATTGGTCTCCAGATTGGCGTTTGAATCGGGTTTCAGTCAAATAAATGTTCTCTCAGTAACACACGATCGGAACATGTAATAGGCTACCTTATACGCTACGCGAAAATACTATTTTATAAGCTAAGGTGAACATATATTTATATAGTTTATTTTCATATTTCCTATCTTTGTGATTGACCATTTATTTCAATTGGACAATTAAATGAGTTTTCAACCAATCAGGCGACAATGACGGTGTTCTTAATTTAGCAACACAAATGGCAGCACTGTCTTCGCAGAGGTCCGACTGCGGCTCTACCAATCAGAATGCAGGAGATTTTGATCCAACACAGCATTGAAGCTCGATCGCTTCTCCAGTCGCCACAATGCGACATGCGTGAATCCTTCGGCATAGCTACAGTCAACTTCGCGTTTGGATTTGAATAATTTTCTTTCAACGCAACCAACATTGGAAATGACAGAGGTAATTACTACTTAGTACTCATGTTCTGATATTGTTTCATTACCGATATAAATTTGGTGTGAAATATTGTTGAGGTTAATTTTGTGCACATTTTAAGTCCTATTTTGTTGTCGTTGCAATATACTTGGCCTCTTAAATAGTTTACTAGCGCAGCGTAAAAACTTGTTATTGTTGAAAAAGCTGAATACAGACTTGACGAGAAGGTAGCAAGCAGACTCCACAGAATAGAGACAAACTGTTGTCGTTGATCTCTATTCTGCATGAGATAATATATTATCATAATATATTATTATCATAATATATTATTATCATAATATATTGTTCACAGACGAGAATTAATTGATCACAGACGAGAATAGAGATCAACAGTTGATCTCTATTCTGTGGAGTTTGCTTACTACCTTCTCAACACGTCTGTATTCAGCATTTCACATTTTAGATAAATTGTTAAGATGTGTTCGGTATATGTTATCAGAATTATGTAACTAGTAGGCGTATAAACAGATCATTTGGTCACAGTTAAAATAGGCCGTGGCTTATTTTGTTTGCTTATACACCACATCTTATTGTCTGTTTATGTGCACATCTCGTTCATTAACTCTCTCTCCAAGACCGGCCACTTTGTTATTTTACTGTGACTAACGCCAGGTTAATTACTTTGTAAAACGCCAGACGATTTTACTCATCAAAAGAAAGCCCCTGGGAGGGAAATGGTTATGCCAGAGCTTATATTAGTCGAGGCTTATACCCCATATCAGTGGCCCAAATGTAATTGTTCTCATGTATTTATTTTGCTAGAATGATGAATCAATTGACACATTTATCGAGAAGACGGTATTTCCATAATAGTCGCTTCAAGAAACCTGTCAAATTTGATGCCAGTCTATATTGCGGCCGAGGGGATGGTTTATGCTAACTGTGCAATATGGGAATGGCAACCACACTATATTAATTTACTTGAACTTCCAGCTGGTGAAACTGAACTATTTACAAAAGTGTGGTTAAATAAATGTAGTTAAAATTGACACAAAAGTGTGGTTAAAAAATGTAGTTAAAATTGCTACAAAAGTGTGGTTAAATAAATGTTGTTAAAATTACTACAAAAATTGTAGTTGTCCTGAACCTTTTTTTTTTAACTACGTTTTTGTAGTTAAATTAACTACTTTCAAATAACAGTGTGATATAACAGTTAATTGAACCGACCGTCGCGATATAAACAAATATATCAGTCTTGTTTACTTAACGTTATTAACGAATGAATATTACGACAAACGAAATCCAATAAACCAGCTCCAAAATAGTTATATTTTTCAGAATTACCAATGTTTGGTTTCTTAATATTATCCAACAGTGTTTTCCTTACGATATAGACGATTTTCAGGGTCCAAAAAATACGATAAACTCACGATACAAAGCAATATTCTCCTCGATGACACACAGCGTTATCCATGGCCATTACATAATCCAGGTGTCCAAAACCTTTAACGTACGATAATAACTTGCCAAAAAGTCCTGGCAGGATCGCCAAATGTTCCGGTGAAGTCGATAAATACCACGATTAACGTACAAAATAGTAAACCTTTATTGTCTTTACACGATTAACGTACACGATTAGGCGAAACTATGGAAAAGTACTTAAACTAGAAGTTACTATCGCAAGGGAAGTGCTGCCTCTAAATCCAAGGCAGTCGTGATATTGTTCAAAATTGCTAAAATAAGTGGTAGTACAGCCTCGTACCCATGCGGTTATGGTTTACTTAGGTAATACCAGAGCAGTGAGTTCTACATATATATGGAGCTCACAATGAGCTTGCTGGACCATAGGTACTCTGTGGTATGTTAGACATCTATTTGGGGTAAGTCAATAATTACACACAGTCAGGGGACCCACACATGCTTCATCCGCCCCTGGCACATTTCCTGATATCTCACGTCTGCCACCTCCCTTGTTGACCCCCTTGTGTTGTAACCATTCTCAACATCTATTGACAATATATATAGTAGTTCATGAACATGTGTAATACTATAAAACAGATGTAAGTTGAACAGTTGCATAAAGATGCAGTTGAACATATAGATAGTTGTATAACATAGTTCTCTGTACACGGCTTGCATAAAAATGCTGTTAAGGTGGCTCCCCGCCCTTTAAATCATAGGGGTCTGGTATCTAATCTCGCAACGTGCGTGATTCGTGTATAAAATTACGAACGCGAGAAATTTGCGTGTAACGTCCACGCAAAAAGTAAACAGACTATATAAAAGCATTCAAAAATGGCTACATTTCCAAGTTTATTTCGCTTTATAAAAACAAATTTTCGCGGTTTCATTTATTTAAAAAACATTACTAAAATAAACAATGGGTTAAAATTCAATTATGACACGAGTTCGTTTCTGAGACAACTCTCAAACTGCGAATCCTACGGGCGGAAAGAACCTTGGTCAGCGACGGCGAAAACTCGGCATCAAAAACGCCACATTTTCTGGGATTTGTGGCTTGTTTATTCGGAGTTATTTTGGGAAATAAGCTTAACACGGCTGGAGACGGTGAAGTGGTACACAGGCATCCAGGTACACTCGCTACAAAAAGCTAAAGCTGACATGAACTATCTCAACAAGCGCCATAATTTACTTCAAACATTTGTTGGTAATCTTTATCATCCAAAGGATAGTAATAGTCCTCTAACTCAGGGTATGGATCAAAAACTTGCTGCTAGTGGTCTTTCGTACGACGATCTGTTGACTATGTACAAGCAATTTGGAGAACCAGGAGTTATCGCTGTCTTGCATTGTGCCAACAACAAGCCAATATCAATATGAAAGCCGAGCACGAGTCACGAAGAGCAAAAGAATAAAAGATACTAGGAAATATCGTTCAATATCTTAAATCAAACTACATAATTCATGAAGAAAAGATAGATAAGCCTCTTCTTTTGTCTTTACCACGTAAAGTAATTTCTAGATGGGTAACGACTAACGTCCAAACAAAAATATATGCATTGCTGATTTCCAAACAACTTCAATCGCGTGGAATACGCGTGTTTTCCAAAATGCGCCTGCAATTTTATGCACGCGCATGACAAACCATTGATCTTGTGGGGTCTCCAAAGTATTCTGGCCGCGTAGCTTTCCCATATGTTAATTGCAACGGCATTCGCGAAAACGCCTGGTAACATATCCTAAAATTTGGCACAGCAATAGATTAATGCACGGAGGTTTTGTTGAAGAAATTTAAGAAAATTCTGTAGAACCAAAATAAAGAAAACAGCGATTTTTTATACAGCGAGAACCTCTCTACAGATTTTTTTTATTTTTCACATGGGGTTTCCAAACCATAAATAATCTAACATTAGCACAAAAAAGTTGGGAGTCACCAGGCTTATTACCGAAATATAAGTCAAAATGGTATATAAAAGTGATATTTTTGAAAATTATAAAGCCCAACGGTTGCCATGGTAACACATTATGCTTTTGTTACTCTTTTGTGCCATGTTTGGTTATACTCATATTAGTATAAAATAATGTCAATGGGTGCTTCCATCAAACCTGCTTGCATATATAAGGCATATTTGTAGGCGCAGCTTAAAAGCCCTCGAACTGTAGGGAGCCACCTTAAATATGAACACAAAAAGTTGACATTATAACAGTTGATAAACTAAGTTCATCAGAATTTGTTTCTTGCATAAAAATGCAGTTCAATATGAACACCAAAGTTGACATTATAACAGTTGATAAACTAAGTTAATAATCAGAATTTGTTTCTTGCATAAAAATGCAGTTCAATATGAGGGACACGGATGTGCATGTGCATTCTTCTGCATGCTCAATATCGTGAGAAACAATGAACTCACACCAATATATACCTAAAATAGAAGGTAAATCTTATTCACAAACAAAGTATTTGATAATTGTAATAACCATGACAGTGTCAGCATATTAGGCCAAGTAAAAAAAAACATATGTTTCTCGTCCGGATTTCTGCCAAAAAGCAGGGAAGCGGGGCATTTTTATTTATTTTTTTTTCTTAGCCAAAGTAATAAGCTTTCATACAGTTTAGTAAGGAAAATACACGCAATAAAACGTGAACTACAAAAGGCTTTACTAAATTTCTTTTACTAAACTTCTACTAAATTTTTTAATGTCTCGTAACGTAATAACGCATACCATGGTTTTAATACTTTATCTGCCGTTCTGATCCTCGAGCAAACGAAAACCATCGTTTAAATATGGGTTAAAACAAAAAACATTCATGAATATGCAGCGCGCAAGCATGCACGACAAGCATGTGAACAAAAATATGAGTTCGTATTTGAGTTCGTGGTGTTGAATTTGGTCAGCGGATAGGATTTTGAATGAGCCCGCGTTTCCAGATTAATACTTCAAGTTATCAAAAATAAAGTTCAAAAACATGAAGCGAAATTTGTAGAGGAAAACCAGCAAAAAAAAAAAAAGAAAGGAAGCGGCCAAGAAAAAGGAAGCGTGCGGGGACGAGAAACATATGTTTTTTTTTACTTGGCCTTAACCGTGGTGTTAGAGATGGCATGAAATCGCAGATGACTAGTTGCCTTACCTTGACAAGAGAAACTTTCCTCACTGAAATCGAAGTTAAAATTCGCAAGCACAAGCAGGCTAAAGCACAGTTGCCAGAAGTTCAGCACTAAAGCAGAACATGTTATAATGACGATTGATGAACGAAGCTTTTCACAAAATATCATGAGTTCCCGAACATTTGATTCGGCATCCGGCGATTATACGACGAACATCTACGAGATACGTCATAAATCTACGAGACAGGAGATCATACCCGGATGTACAATTGCCAGTTCCCAGACCTCTGCCTAGACCACAAGTAGGAGGAGAATTTTAATGTTTCTAACATTACGTCTGACGTCTATAACTGAACAGACAACGGCAAAATCGAATTAATTTGTTTTATACAATAAAAATTGGAAACAAACCATTCAAAAGCTTATTAGGGCCTATTAGCTCTTTGGCGATTTCTGGGGCATGAAAAAAGATAAAAGCAGTCGCCTGACGTGATCTGGCGTGAGCTGACGTGACTGTGCATCTGTCCTCTATTCTCCTGTCTACCTGTTTGAGCAGTCTACAAACGAGCATGAATTTACCATGGCTGGTTTCCGGGAAAAAAGGTGTATTAGCACATGTGCACTAGTTTCAACACGGTTTTTGTTTTCTACACTGTCAAAAGCACAACAATCACCAGGTATTTTTTACATCCGGGTGTGCTATCTTGCCGCCAATTTATCCAAGATGGCGGCGTTCAATTGGTTACCCGGGATTTACTGAAATGAAGATTGGATGCCCCCTCTAGTTTTATTTATGATCTCTATGGCAAAAACAACAAAACCCGTCTCAGTAATTTCCCGGCTCGCTAAGAACTAGTTAAACCGGTTTACGTAATGCGCGAGCTATCCACGCGAGCTGTCCCGCGTCACGGGAACACATCACAAGCTGTTCTCCCTAGTGTCCCTGTAAAAAATTTGATGAACGTTATAATGCTACCAAACATTTTCAGTCAAAAATCATTATGTAAAGTACTCCATGTGAATTCTGTATATATGTTTAATTTCTTTATTTTGTGAAGGTGCACCTCGACTTGCCGCGTACCATATTGCGCTGCAAGTAGGAGGGATTTTTTGCTCGTAGTACCCCACCTGATTAGATAATTAACTGATATTTCAGTATGTCAACTTGTAATTATTGTTAGTTATACAGGGCCTCCATTGATAACAGTCGTTGACTGACGGAATTACCCTATTTAAATATAAATATATTATTATTATCAGCGGAACTTAAAAATTTGGTTCCGGTGCATCCCCATTTTTTCATTTTCACGAGCGAGCGATATTAAGATAGAAACAACTAGTGAAAAACAAAGTTCGATTGTTACCCTGAGGATGATTTTGAAAAAGAATCGAAACACTAACTAAAGATGATTATAAGTTGTCGCGAAATAGATTAATTAGCATACTGTTCCCAGTTGGCGCGGTAGATCAACTGCTAGAGCAGCGGAACAGAATATCGAAGATGTGAGTTCAAATCCCGCTCGAATCAACAATTTTCCGTCGTCTCAGTAATAATAATTTTTTTTTTTTTTTTATTCAATAAAATCTCAATTACATCTGAAATTAATTAAAATTAGATAATACTATATTTTACAAATTAAAAATCGATATTAGAATTCAAAGAAATTTAAATATATATATTAGAATTCTATTATATTATAATTATATTAGAATTCTATAAATATATATTTCAATAAATAGATATTAGAATTCATAGAAATTTAAAAATTAAAAAAAATTATAATAATAATACAATAGTCCCAATGCTCTTACAACAATAAATTACTTAAGTTACTTAAATAAGTTACTTAAGTTATTTATAAAACTAAGGACATATCATTATAAAATCAAAACTACTACATATAACTAATAAAGCTTTCATAACACTGATAAACTATAAATTCGAAAAAGGTAAGTCTTAAATTTTCTTTTACAAAAAAGGATAATATAACATTTTGCAAAAAGGATAATATAGAAGTAATACGACATACAACGACAGGTATTTACTGATATATTTTGTTTTCTTTACAAGTAAACAACTACGCCTGCCTCAGCATTATGGACATTTTTAGCGCGCTTTTTCGTATGCGCTTCCTGATTGGCGCTTAAATTATTCTCTTGTCTTTCATTGGATATATTTTCACATATACGGGATTCTGATTGGACATATCGCATTTTCAGATGTGAAAATATAGATTTTGAATATAGAATTGTATATGATTACAATTACTTTTATAAATTTAGACTATACCTGAAAACTCCAGAGTTGTCCATTTGAAAATGATATTTATGATTATGAGCAAAGCCCCTAGGACATGGCTTTTGTAAACAAGAGTTCATCATGGACTGAAAAATAAGCAAACAAATTTAAAATGTTTCAACTTCTTGTGCATTGTGAATATACTGGCATTTAACACTCAATATCTTCTCTATAGTGATCTTCAGACTTAGACTGGATAGATTTCGATAGCCCAGCGGATATGTTGTTCTTTCTAAAATAAAATAAATGCATGACTCGGCATGGGGATATGATATAATAATGTCTTGGTGACAGTAAAGACTCCCGACTTAAAACGTATTTTTGTGAGAAGAAACAGCAAAGCAACAACATTTCAAAAGTAACCATATACTTTATAAAATATAATATAATATATATAGTAATAATCTGATATTTTGCGTTACATACCCAACCAGTCCAAATACTAAAACCAAATTTGGAGCAGCGAAAATTTGTTGTCACAATCTCCTCTGTCTGAAGATCTTTGACAAAAGCAATATCTCCAATGCCTGGTGAATAATGATCACAGCCTTTCTCTCCCCTAACCATAAGATTCTTCAACGGCCGCAGGTTATTTAATCTGAATGACCTTTAATATGAAACCAAAACCAAATAGACTTTCAATATCGAAACTGATAAGGGAAACAGTATTCCAAAAACAACAAGTGAAAAGTGGCCAATTGAAAATGTATTTTGTAATTTGTTTACAAATCGAGAACAGCTTTTGTGTACATTTTTCGTTAATTCCAGTAAAATTATTCTCACATTTGGTATACAAATTGTTTCAACGTTTTCGATAAATATTTTCAACTGATGCAAAAATGAACAGATTATAGACTTGTGGTCTAGAACTAGCAAGCTTAATTTCTTCTAATCCCCTCGCAAGCGATGGTGATAATATCGCCAGGGTAGGGATCCATTTATCACGAATAGTTTGTATATATATATATATATATATATATATATATATATAACTAACTATATATATATATATATATATATATATATATTGGAAATGCGATCTTCAGGAATCTTATATATATATATATATATATATATATATATAATATATATATATATATATATATATATATATAGTACAATATCTACAGACACGTGTTTCGCTGTTCCACAGCTCATCAGTGTAGCTTGGTACAATCTAGATATGGGCATGAGAACTAATTATACACAAACGATTGCCAGTGACAACCGCTTGTGGGATAAACAGCGGTCATGCGCACATCTAGAGAGCGTGAAGCGGTATAGGGCCAGAGTGCTCAAACTACCACAAGGGTAGTGGGCGTTGCATTATCGCTAAAGGACACCTACACCAACTTCACAGAGTGCTCAACAACACCGAAGTGAAGGAGCGTAATATATATATAGCGAAATAATATATATAAGCAATATATATATATATATAAATAATAATAATATATATATATATATATATATATATATAACTACAGACGGTACCGTTTCGGCCTTGAGCAGGATGAAGGTAACTGCTATTTACAGTCACCCGCCCCTTGATGCCACACAAATGTGGGACATAAAAAACCATGCCAGAGTGCTCAAACTGCAAGCAGTGAGCGTGCGCACAATGCATAAGCGACAATGGTTTTCATCCTGTAGAGTGCTTAATATGACCTAAAGGTCATAGAGCGATATCTAACTACAGGCGGTACCGTTTATATATATATATATATATATATATATATATATATATATATATATATATATAGTGAAAGTGGTCTTACCTCAAAATGATAAAACCCGCAACTGTCAGTTTCACTTGAATTAGATCGCCTTGCGTGAAACTGACAGTTGCGGCTTTTATCATTTTGAGGTAAGACCACTTTCACTATATTCGCTCTACCTTTATGGTATTGAGCACTTTCAACGTTCCGTGAACAACATCACATTCGTTTTAGTATATATACATATATATCTTGTAATATACCCAGAATCTTATGGCGGCATTACCACCACTATATATACATAACTCGTGACTAGGCTGTCGGCAACGGCTTCAGTAGCTCAGTGGTCAGAGAACTGCACTAGCATCGCAGGGTCGCGGGTTCAATTCCAGCCGGAAGGCCTCTAAGTCGCATTTTTCGCAACTGCTCCCGCTTTGGTCTTAAAATGTATATATCTCAACACTCGGAATGTTCCTTCGCCATAAATCCTTAGAACCTATATATATATATATACATATATATATATATATATATATATATATATGTATATATATATATATATGTATATATATATATATATATATATATATATATATATATATATATATATATATATATATATATATATTATATATATATATATATATATATATATATATATATATATATATATATATATATATATATATATATATATATATATATATATATAATATATATATATATATATATATACCCATATATATATATACATATATATATATATATATATATATATATATATATATATATATATATATATATATATATATATATATATATATATATATATATATATATATATATATATATATATATATATATATATATATATATATATATATATATGTATATATATATATATATATATATATATATATATATATATATATGTATATATATATATATATGTATATATATATATATATATATATAGGCTTTTAAGCTTTTTTATCTGAAGAGTGCCACATCTCGTGGTACGAAACTAAATAGTAATAAATATGCCTAGTCAAATTTGTTGAGTCGTTTGATCTTCATTTAATTATGCTCTGGGTATCCATTGAGCACTCTGCCAAATGTTATTATAGTCTACTCAACTTTTATATATATATATATATATATATATATATATATATATATATATATATATATACATATGACGCTAAAACTGTAGATTGTACTATATATATATGTATATATATATATATAATACGCACATGGTAGGACCAACTCCTTATAAGGAAGTAAATTTTGGGTGATCCGTTTGAATCGGACAATACTTTGGCAGAAACGCTAGCCGCCATTGGCGATCTATGAAATTACGAACTACATAAAGAGGTTTTTAGGAACGGTATACACGTTTGCGTAATATAATAGGTACGCGTGTGTTATGTATTTGGACTCGCTAATTTTAAATCTGTTTTCAGAATTGAAAACGTTCAAAGCATACGACGAATAACCGGGCCGGCTGGATAATTGCCGACTAATTTCCAAGTACATAAACCGTTTTTACGAAGGATATGCACGTTCTCGTGATATAATAGGAACGTGTGTTATGTATTTAGAGTCGGTAATTCCAAATCTGTTTTCAGAATTGAAATCGAGTAAATATTGGCCGAGATAACGTTCAAAATCTTATCGACAGAGTCTACAAATACAAATAAACGGATGGGTAAAAGAAACTCTACGGGTGGGGTGGGGGCTAATGGTAGAAAAGGAGAGCAAGAGGATTATTGCGGATTTGTATTTCTAGTTTTTTATTTTTTAGGAATCTGTTATAAAATCTATTATAAAGTTTCTTCAATTGAAGTTAGGCAAACCTACCAATGTGATTTCGTTTGTTTGAAATCGCTTCCCGTTGACATCTGAACCCTGAAATCCAAAATCGGAGCATTGCCAAGAGCACTCGACCAATGAGGAAAACCTAAAGGTTCAACTGGATTATCATTGGATGGAACAGACCACGTGACAGAATTATTTTGAAGTCCAATAAGCATGAATCCTCCTCCGTCAGTTGTCATGTCGCACCAGACCTTGATTGTAAGATAAACTCGATTTGCAACACACATATCTTGTTACTATCTAATACAATCAATTTTATAAATAAATGGAGTTTATATATCGAGTTATAACGACGCGAGGGAAGAGTTAAAAACACGAGATACGCGAGTAAACCACGAGGCAATAGCCGAGCTTCTTGACTGTGTTTTTTCTTCCTGAGCGGCGTTATAATTCGATAATGGCACTGCAAGTTTTTTTATTTCTTTTATAAAATAATGTCTTTAAATTGTCAATAACTTAGGAAGCGCTTGTTACACTTTAGCGCAACGTGTGTCCACACAGATTTCGTAAATAATTCCTCGAATAATTCATCGGTTTCTTAGCGATGAAAAATCTCTCAACATTGTTGGTAAAAATATTTTGTTGTGTTGGTAACTTGCTTCTATTCAGGATTTTCTTGATTTTTTGTTACGATAGAAACTACTTATAAATTCATATAGAAACAACAAATCAAGACCATTTAATCAAACCAACAAATCAAGATTCATATAGAAACAACAAATCAACAAATCAAGACGTATTACGTCAGCATGCCTTTAGCACGCTTAGTATAGCCAATCAGAGCGCGTGTTGTTACACACGAATTATATAAGTAATATATGAAAGACGAGGAAGTGTGTTTCATCAGGATTTATAAAATAACATGTACACAACAAGCGCTCTGATTGGTCAATACCCGTGTTGGATAAGAGTATCCAAACACGGGAATTTTGAGGTCGATCTTGTACACACAAAAACAAATCATGCCGACCCATCATCGTTTTTAAACACTTATTAACATTCTATACATATGCACAATAACTATAAATAAAATATAGCAATCTTCCCTGTTAATTTCCACAGGATTTTGCAAAAATAGGCCGAAATTATAAGTATTTAAAGTCCCGTATAATTTGTTAGGGCGACGTTTACCTTATTGAAAGTTTCAATAAAACCCCAAAACAGAACACTTTTATTGATATAGTCCACAAAGAGAACATGGAAAAGGTGTAAAATGTTTATTTTACCTCTCGTCGGGCAGGATATTCACGAAGAAACCATTCATTTTGTTCTTGTAGCCAACAAAAAATCACCGAACAACACTTCGACAGTGAGATAAAACGACAAAAAATATTCTGTGTTGTAGAATATGAAGGCTAGGCAAACTCACAACATCACTTTACATCTGCAGCAATCCAACATAAAGTTAAACGGCATATTTTCGCGAGTAAATCCATCTGGAAATATCTTTTTCATCTTTTCTATTAGCATGTTTTCCTGATGTTTTCACCTGCACTTCAAACTTATTTTTGGCTGTCTGCTGTCGTCAGCATCATAAATCATGATAGAAAACCATCCATGATTGGCCGATTAGCTTAGAAGAACACGAAAGACCTCCCCTGATTGGTAGTTGACGGTTTTGGGGAGAATTGCAATGTTGATCTAATTATATTAATAACTTTTAGTGATATTTCTCTGTGGTTATTTTATAAAATAAATACCTAATGGTTTTCCGTGTTTGGATACTCTGATCCAAACACTTGGGATGTTGCTCGACTTTCGAAAAGCTAAAAACACTCGCCTAGCGGCTCGTGTTTTTTACGCTTTTCTCAAGTCTCGCAACATCCCGCGTGTTTGGATCAGAGTATCCAAACACGGAAAACCATTAGGTATTTCTTTAATCCAAAAACCGCGTTTCTTGAAAACCGAGGCGAAGCCGATGTTTTTTAACAAACGTCGAGAGTTTCATATTTTACATCTCAAACAAATCAGTATTTTTAGAGAAAAGTGAGGTGAAAGTAAATTATGTAATTTCTTCCTCCAATATCCCAACCTCCGTCTCGATGCTGATTTCCTTTGTTTTCCGCTCATGAATTATTAATGAGTTTGAGAATTTAATATCATGGACGATACCTTTGTATGAGTATTACTGTCAAACTTCACCCAATAAAATCCATCTTTTGCCTCCATATTTTTGTCTAAGATATCTGAACAATCATAACCAGGACTGAAAAATTCACCATAGGGAGTAGAACCTTAACGAAGATAATTATCTTCAATTCACACAAACGCATGACACATACGTATCTAACTGATTATAACAGTTGAAAACTTCTAGACTGTTATCCAACACTACGTAACACAATACTATACATAACGTATAAGTTCTGACATGATGTAATATACGTAACACAACATTACGTAACGCAACATTACGTAACGTGACACAACGTATAAAGCAACATACGTATCGCATCGCATCGCAACGCTACGTAACGTAACACAACGTAACATATAGGGGTGCACCAGATAGCGCTTTTTACTATCCGGCTGCATACCGGATATTTTCGTATACAAGGCGCAGTCTTTCTTTTCAGGGGTCGAATAGTTGAATTGCCTGCATATTTTGACTAGTTTCTGGGCTATAACCTACATAACCTACAAGCATAAATAGTATTAAACTATTAAAAATTGAAAATGAAATGATTAATCGAACTTAGTCTAATGGTCTCTTACTCTCTTAACATGCATGTAAAATATTAATATAAATATATATATATATATATATATATATATATATATATATATATATATATATATATATATATATAATTTATATATATATATATATATATATATATATATATATATATATATATATATATATATATATATATATATATATATATATATATATATATATATATATATATATATATTAAGTGAAAAAGCTGTCGCTACTCGAGTTTCACGCTTATATATATATATATATATATATATATATATATATATATATATATTAGGTGAATAGACCAAAACATGGACAATTAATATCTCAATAAGTAAGAGTGCTCGATACAAAAAGTGTAGAGCTAGTTATAAAGTATATGTAAAATATAAACTTTTACAGATGCCGTAACACTGTGTTTCATGCCTGAGGCAATCATCAGACGACTAACTAACATCAACGTATTCACTGAATTATTAGCCTGCGAAAGCAGCCGCGTACTTTGTGCTCGTACCTTTGGGGGAGGTACGAGCACAAAGTACGCGGCTGCTTTCGCAGGCTACTGAATTATATACAATTCGCGCGGCATGGATCAAAAGCGCTAATTCTCGTGCGGTGTTTCTTTGAAGTTACGTAGTAGGTATTTGTTTATGTGGCGGCAGCTTGAAAGAAGTTCGTTTCGTTTGTTTAGAAGTCTGTATTTTTGGAAAATGATATGATACTTTTCGGCTAGGCAAAGTTCACATCGTGTTGATCTGTTTCGGAATACAGGTGCTCTATCTACAATTGACCACTTTATTTCAGGGTTTGAAGCGAGAAGAACTTCCGAGAAAAAACGCTTCAAACCCTGAAATAAAGTATCATATCATTTTCCAAAAATACAGACTTCTAAACAAACGAAACGAACTTCTTTCAAGCACATAAACAAATACCTACTACGTAACTTCAAAGAAACACCGCCCGACAATTAGCGCTTTTGATCCATGCCGCGCGAATTGTCCCCTCGCAAGCGAGGTCGCGAAGCGAGCGAGCGAAGCGAGGGTGATAATCTCGCGGTGGCAGGGATCCATTTCTCACGATATATATATATATATATATATATATATATATATATATATATATATATATATATATATATATATATATATATATATATATATATATATATATATATATATATATATATATATATAACTTCAAGGCCTTCCGGCTGGAATTGAACCCGCAACCCTGCGATGCTAGTGCAGTGCTCTGACCACTGAGCTACGGAAGCCGTTGCCGAGAGCCTGGTCACGAGTTAACTGTTGTGAGCGACTTTGTATGTGAGCTATATTGTTATAACTAAATTTCATTACTGAACTTATTTTTTTGCAAGTTATATATTTTGCGGGATATTAAAAAATATCCGGCCGGATACCGTATAGTGAGATTATCCACTATCCGGCCGGATACTGAATCCGGTACACCCCTAATAACGTATCGTAACGCATTACAGCCATTACTACACGCAATCCTATCTAGCAAGTATCAGATCCGCAGCATTCGTTTATGGATACGTTATTACAAAAAGGGTTTAAAAGATATTAAACTTACCATCAATTGTTTGCCATTGATAAACACCGTCATTGTAAGAGCAAATCAAAAACTTATCGTTATTTTGTCGATCTCTGACCAAAACTTGTTCAGCATGACTACTTTTATTACATTTACCAGGATCATTGCCATCAATAACTTTTACTCCGACCGACAAGAGCTGGGATTAATAAATTCAGAGTTGAAAACATTAACATAAAAAAATAAGTCGATAACACTCTCTTTACAGATAATACTGAGAGTACGTAATCAAAGATTATAAGTGGGTTCGAAGCAAAAGTATTTAGATGGTCTTACGCACAAAAATCTTGATTTGGACCACTTTTTTAATTATCCTATAAACTAAATTGCTAATCATGTTAAAATAGATAATTGAAATAATTTTTCGATTTAAGGGTATAAATGTTGAAAATTCGACAAATTTCAAGTATGGACTGCATTTGTCGCCTTAGCAACGCCATTAGCAACGAATATTTGGATGCAAAACTGCTTTGATTTCCTCACCACCTGTCCCTGAACGAAATGTTATGGTTTGTTAAAACATTAAGATTGATTTGATTGTTGCGTGGTAGACACGTGAACGGTCGTCAGGCATATCTGGTATTGTGTATTTCGGTTTGAGTTAGCGAGAGAAGTTTTGCAACGGGCGGACGCTTTTGATGAGAATCAAACTGCTTTTAATTTAGTATGGCTAAGTTTCCACATCGCCATGTTTCACAGTTGGCGAGGACATCATTAACCTGTGGAGCGACAGTCGAACCATCATCCAATGGATTTTCAGTTTCGGCGGCCACCACTCTACGTTTATCGCGGATCGTGTTGCAGAGATCCAAGATTGGACGAATCCCAAGCAATGGGACACGTTCCTGGCCAACTGAACGTTGCTGACGATGGTAGTCGTGGATTAAACGCACTGCAGACCTCCACTCGGAATATCAATGGTTAAACGGGCCGGCCTTTCTGGCACAACCCGAAGAATACCGACCGCAACCCGACGACACGCCGTTGGTCAAAATGGGAATCCAGACGACCATTCTGCCTGGACCAGAGCTACAAGTACCACGTCCAGCCACTTTCTAGAACCGAATCGCTTCTCGTCTTGGGAGAAACTTCTGCGGGTAACATCTTGGATCCTGTGATTTACCAACAATTGCCGTCGAACGTAGGAAGATCGCAATGTTGATCTTCTTGCCGTTTCCGAGCTGAGCGAAGCAAAGGAACTTTGGATCAAGAAGTCGCAGGAAGAAACCTTTGCAATGGAGGTGGGGGATTGAAAGGGAAAACACCGATATCCCGTCAGAGTCGTATTCTGACGCTGTCACCGTTTCTCGACCCAAATGGAATCCTTCGCGCTGGTGGACGAATTTTTAAAGTTACAGTACCGTATACAACTTACCATCCAGCTAGACTTATCATCACGAACTATCATCATGAAGACAACGAACACGTCAGCAACTCAATCCAATAAGAATTCTGGATACTCGATTGTCGTGGGACCATTCGCCGAATGTCCGTATTGTCGTCAACGTCGCGTGCAGCCTCAAGTACCAGTAATGGTAGACCTTCCTGCAGTTCGACTTACAGCCTATTTTCCACCGTTCTTGCGTCGACTACTTCGGACCGTTCTTGGTGAAGAGGCTCCGAAAATCAAAAAAGAGGTAGGTATTGCTGTCTCGCGACTTGTCTGGTGATCTGCGCTGTATATCTCGAGGTTACCACACCCTGGAAACCGATTCATACATCGTGGCTCTCCGCAGAATGATTTCCAGGCCAGGCAAGCCCCAGCACATATACTCCGACAATGGTACGAACTTCGTGGGAGCTGACGCAGAGCTCCGTTCCTGTCTTGGTCGATGGAATCGGTAACAGATCCACAACTCGACGTTGCAGGAAGGCATTGAATGGTATTTTAGCCCCCAAGCTGCACCTCACTTTGATGAAGTCTGGAAACGCCTCGTGCGGTCGTGCAAGTGAGCGATGCGAGCCGTCCTCCAAAATCAAACGCTCACTGATAAAGTTCTCCTTACCGTTGTTACCGAAGTCGAATCGCTACTAAGCAGTCTTCCTCTGACACCCGTTATCACTCACCTAGCTGATCAAGAAGCTCTGGCACCCAACCATTTCCTTTTGGGGTACCCGAATCCAAATTTACCACCCGACGTCTTTGTTGACAAAGAGATATCGAGCAGGAATCGATGGCGTCAAGCCCAGGTGATCACTGCGTATATTTGGAAGAGATGGCTGAGAGAATACATGTACGTTCCTTCCCTCATGCGAAAATGGACTAAAGAAGTGCGCAACCTCGAGAAAGGGGACCACATCGTTGAGATTGTCATCACTCCAATTAACTTGTCACTTTTATTATTATTATTATATCTAATTTTATTAGTTTTAAAGTGCACCTAACCCCAAAATGTTTTTTAGCGATATCAAATCTTGATACGATTTCTAGTATTTCTGCCAAAACAAAAATGAATTTCTTAAAATCCTCCGATTTTTATGGCAGTTTAAAGTTGATAAAAAAGCGCTTTTTGATGTTCCACTTCCGTGCCTACGAGGAGTCTGGAACGAGTAAATATTGTGACGTCACGCAATGTACTCGTCTAGATAAACTTTCGGCCTACGTGCAAATTCACTATAAATTGTCGGTTTATCTACATTGATAGCGTTCGTTTTCTGATTGTGAAAAGATATGGTTAACAGTTGTGTAGCTGTCAATTACATGAATAAATCGTGCCTAATTTCAGGTATAAGTCTTCACACTATTCCTTATCACAAAAAATATTATGTTAGATTGCAGAATACCCGTCTATACTTTCTCGACTTCCGCTTGTTAAAGGGGCTTTTACGATATGTCACGATTTGCCTGGTTACTCAGCTAAGCGTAGTTGTTGAATTTTGTTAAGATAGTATACGGCAATCGTGGCCTTGGCATTAAATTGTCATTACGCTTTACTTATAACTCGTCCAAAAATAACCCACCAACATGAAAATAACAAATACTATTCGAATACATCGTTTAGCTTTCGCTTCGCTTTGATTTTGGATTCCGAATCAAAAATCAAAAGGTACGCTTAGCTGAGTAACCAGGCAGATCGTGACATCGCCCCTTTGATCAGCCTTGAGCATTGACCCAATTTGAGCTGGATAATAGAGGTTTACCAGTGACTTTAGTAAGACCATTTAAAAATATTCCGGTTTATTATCAGCGCCCGCATCAAATTTTCGTGCCATACTGTTTCATGTCTCTCGCTTAGTCCGAACCGAACAACACAAACATGCGGTAAGAACATTCTTCGCACGCAGGGAAAAGCGACCACGATTAACCTAGCAAAGAAAAGCAAGAGAATCTGGGTTGACTTCGTGAAGGCAAAACGGGTCTTCGAACCTTCGAAGGCTTCGACTATATGTTCAGCTCACTTCATGCCTGAAGATTACGAGCGAAGGTTTTCCATTTTGCCTGCCCAAAAACGAAGCCAAATTATCCGAAATTAAAGAGTGATGATCTCGGCATTTGTGTATAGCCAACCATTCATGCTGTAGCGCCGAAAGATTCAAACGAACCGTCTAGAAGTCCAAGGATTAGACGAATGGTGAGTCTGTTGATTTCTTGAGTCTGTTGACACAGAAACGTGCTAGATCCAGGCTCCTGGTTGTCCAAAAATACGACGGCAAAAGGCCATAAAAATCGAACGATTTGCCTAAATTGAAAAATGTTTTCACTGAAATGCTAGAAATCATACCAAGTTTTGATATCGCTAATAAAATATTTTGGGGTTAGGTGCACTTTAACCAATTACACGTGAGTTTATAATTTAGTTCACTGAAATCGTGCGAGAGTTATTTTTCCACGTCGTGTACGCCACACCGAAATAAATTCGCAAAACTATTGTTTCGTTGTACTCGTTCGTTCGCGCAGTAACATAGGCAGCGTAGAGATATATAAATTTCTATTTTGGTTAGATCGCCTACACTATTTCGGCAATACACCAACCTTTTAAGGCCTGTCTACACGATACGATTCATCGTATATGGTTGTCATTCTGGCGTATACATTGTCGTGTACGATTGTCATTTGGCGAACATTGGCATACGATTGTCATTCTGGCGTGCATTGTCGTATATGATTGTCATTCTGGCATACATTGTCGCATATGATTGTCATTCTGGCATACGTTGTCGTATATGATTGCATTCTGGCATACGTTGTCGTATATGATTGTCATTCTGGCGTACATTGTGTAGTATATGTACTCAACGACATGCAATGACAAGTGACTTTTATTGAGTGCGTCACCAGCATTATATCTTATTATAATGCTGCATATAATTAACATGAACATGCATAATTAACTCAAATGTTATATCTCCCTTCTAAAACTTAAGGAAGTTGTTCTATTAGTTCAGGACAGTTTGCTAGCTATATTTCACAGTCAATGTAAATGTTTGGTTGGGTTCTCACTCTTGATAATCTTCGAAGTGGATTTGGTTGAGGGTTGGTTGATGTTTGGATTGGTTGTCTGGATTGAATGTCATCTTCTGTGAGATTGGTTATCTTGGGTGGTCGTTCATTTGTTTTCAGTAGATCTCTCCTGTTCCGGCGGTAAGTCTGACCATCTTGTGTTGTGACAACATACGAACGTGGAGTTGCTGCTTTTGCTGTGACTACGGCTGGTATCCATTGTTTTCCTTGGCGTATTCGGACACCTTCTTGCAGCTTTAATGGAGGGAGTGTTCGTGCTCCTCTATCATAATAGTACTTCTGTTTTTCTTTGTTCTTTTGTAGTTGATGGTTGACTTTGGTGGAAACTTTTGGCTTCAGTAACTCTGGTGGTGTGGGAATCTTCGTTCGGGCGATTCTACTCATTAACAGCTGTGTTGGTGTGTAGCTCATGCCAGTTACTGGTGTGTTTCTGTATTCTATAAGACCTATGTAGGGATCAGTGGCTTTCTTGAGGATTTTCTTGACAGTCTGAACTGCCTTCTCGCTCATACCATTGGCTTGGGCATATGTTGGACTTGTTGTTGTGACTTTGAATCCCCAGTCATTGGAAAACTTGTGGAATCCTGTGCTATTGTATGGCATGTTGTCTGCAACAAGCTCTTCTGGGATGCCATGACGAGCAAGGATGGGTTTCAGGTGATTGATCACAGAGTTGGCTGTCTTCTGATTCATCTGGCAGGTTTCAATGTATTTCGAGTAGTAGTCTGCGACAACAAGGTAGTTCTTTCCTTTGTATTCCAGGATGTCAGATCCTAGTTTCTGCCAGGGTCCTGTAGGGATGGGGTGAGGTTCCATAGGTTCCTTGTGGTTTTGGGATCTGTGTGTGAGACAAACATTGCACTTGCAGATGAGGCTTTCTATGTCGGTTGACATTCCAGGCCAGTAGATGACGGATCGTGCGCGGGCCTTGCATTTTGTTATGCCAAGGTGACTCTCGTGGATTATGTTCAGCATTTCTTTCCTCATGGAAGTTGGGATGATCAATTTGTGGCCTTTAAAGAGCAGTACTTTTGCTTCACTCAGTTCATCTTTGTATTGCCAATATTGTGCAATTTGTCTTGGAATATGGTTTTTGTTGTTTGGCCAACCAGATTTGATGGTCTTGGCAAGTAGTTGCAGGGATTCATCAGAAGCTGTTGCTGTCTTTAACTGAAGCAGTTTTTTATCTGATATTGGCAGGTTGCTTACAAGGCTGTGTATCATGATCTCACTGTCTTCGTGGAGCTCAGATTCTTCACTGTCTTCATGGAGGAATGCTCTTGATAGTGTGTCAGCAATGTAGAGGTATTTGCCTGGCACATATCGGACTCAAAGTTGGTATTTCTGGAGGCGAATTAGTAGGCGTTGTATTCTAGGCGGTGCTTGGGAGAGTGGTCTCTTCATTATTGGCTCCAGTGGTTTGTGGTCACTTTGAACATCTATTTCTTTGCCATAGGTATAACAGTGGAATCTTTCACATCCGAACACTATCGCTAGTAATTCCTTTTCTATTTGCGCATAGTGTTCTTCAGCTTGGCTGAGAGATCGTGATGCATAGGCTACAGGATGTCCTTCCTGTAATAAGCATGCTCCCAACCCGTGTTGAGATGCATCCACTTGTAGTGTGGTAGGTTTGTCGACATCATAAAAGCATAGGACTGGTTTGCTTGTTAGTATTTTCTTGATTCTCTCTAGACTCTTATTGTGCTCATCATACCATACCCACTGTGCATCCTTCTTTAATAGAGCTCTTAGTGGTGCCGTGATCTCCGACATGTTAGGAATGAAGGATGATAGATAATTGACCATGCCCAGGAGACGTTGGAGGTCTTGCTTGCTTTCTGGAAGTGGCATGTTTTCAATGGCTATTACTTTACTTTCATCAGGTTTAAATCCATCAGCACCAATAATACCACCAAGGTATTTTACCTCTTTTACTCTGAGTTGGACTTTGTCCTTGTTAAACTTTATGTTGCTCTCTCTAGCACGGTCAAGGACTTTCTTCAATATGACATCGTGTTCTTGTCACACTTCAATATGACATCCGATTCTTGTCGTATATGATTGTCATTCTGGCGTACGTTGTCGTATGATTGTTATTATGGCATACGTTGTCGTATATGATTGTCATTCTGGCGTACGTTGTCGTATATGATTGTCATTCTGGCGTGAATTGTCGCATATGATTGTCGTATATACTGGCATACGTTGTCGTATATGATTGTCATTCTGGCGTGCATTGTCGCATATGATTGTCATTCTGGTGTACATTGTCGTATATGATTGTCATTCTGGCGTACGTTGCTGTATACGATTGTCGTATTGGCGTATGCAATTGTTTGCACGCGACATAATTCTTGTTTACATTTCGATGACCAAGATGAGAATTGTATACGACAAATCGTATCGTTGGGTTGTTCACCTTCTAATCCTATTAAATAAAATGAGAATTCAAAATTACGCTATTCTTTTTCAAGCGTGCTCATTGTCGTTCTCCATGTTGGATTACTTTGCAACTCGCAACATTCTTTGTGTCACATGACAAGTTGCAAGAAAAATATTACGTTTGACCGTGTACAACTCTAAATTGTTTTTTTGGCGACACAAATTGCGCTAAAAAAGTTAAAAACATGAAGAAAAACAACAGAACAACAGAGTGTTGGTAAATAAAGTTTGAAAACAGATAAGGTGCAAATAATTGTTTAAAAAACTTACGTTTGCAGTATTGCAGATGCAAATGATACAGAAAATTACCACAAATATCCACAAAAAACTCTTCATCTTCTTGCTCGAATGCCAACCAAAAGATTGAATGTGGAATGACCAAGTGTGTTCTTCTATAATCACTGTGGGAGGAGTTTCTATTGTTTCTTGACAGTTTTTCGACTATAGTTATTGAGAAAGTAAAATATTTAGACGAGAACTGTACTGTAATTATCTGTAACTATGTATAAGGTGTGCAGTATTGTTTAGTTTACATGTATGTGATATTTAGGAACCGCAGTAATTGGTGAAATCTATTGTGGACGCCATCGTCTTCCAGATGTGGCAAAGCTTATAAAAATAAAAATAAATTAAAAATACGGTAAAACATATCTGACAGTCTACGGTTTCGAAATGTGCGAGCATCACTTCGGTTTTAGCTTGTTTAGCGAACTAACATCTGGTAACTTCTTGTCTTGGATAAGGGTTGTCCTTAATACCAAGACTAAAAATCAACATACTAATATTTGACTTTTGTCTAATTAAATAATTGAAACAATTCTTATTTTTTTCAAATTCAACTTGCAAATAATAAAGCTAATCAGTATATCTATTTCAATAAATTATTTTATCTTCGGACATTATCACAGATACGATAAAAATATAAATTAATAATCTTAAATACTATTTGAAGAATATAACTCGTAATATTTACATGACTTGTTCTTTACATTTACCATTGATGAGTTAAGACGTTTGTTGCTTCGCAAGGAGTTACCAGCTCAAAACTTCAGTACGTAGAGAACTTATTTCATTCATATTTTCACAAACCTTATTAACTATCTTCAGATACTTTATATAATATCAAGTCATGCTTTAGATATAACGTAGCTTCTGAGCCAAATAAAATTGCCTCACAGTCACAAAGTATAGAATTTAGCTCTTATAATATAAACTAAGATCATCAGACTAAAAACTAAATAAAACTTAGGGCGGTTTTATATTACAGGCATTTCAGATCTGTTGTTTAAAGTATAATTCTTATCTGAATTTAAAATGCAAATTAATTTTTTCTCCTAAGCACAAGTTGCAGTGCCCACGCTTGGATTCCTTCAATTCTCAAATGTGCCTATTTGTTCTCCGTCATTCCAATGTAACTCTTTGGATCTCGGTCGGTGGCCGATACAGTGGCCTTTGTATACGATGCTATAGACATTAGGAATTCTCCATCCAAAGGGCATTCGTCTTTTTTTCGACAGTTGCATTCCTTGTTGATGATGCATGGTTAAAGGTCAACTATACCTTTTGAGGTTATTCTATTTTTCGTTAGAGTTCGAAAAGTTCAATTCAAAACCGAAGAAATAATTGAAATTGGTTACTCGGTTCTACTTTTATGATCTGTTAAAGATCGAGTTTTCAGCCCTTTTACTAAACTTAGTTGAACAACGACCGCGTCGGAAGAAAGCCTGGTACTACCGGCAAGTGATGTTATAATGATGTCATACGGCGAGAAAATACTGTATATTTTGGTTTTATTTTAGTGAAGTTTGGTATACTGTTTACTCTTGGGTGAGTGATAAGTGACAAACCAAATATCAAGCACTGGAATATTATTTTGTTCAATAAACCTATTACCAGTATGACACTATGACGTCATACCGGTAATAGTGCCATTCTTCTCAAAACGCGGTCGTGCATCAAGAGATCCGAAGAAATACTCCTCAATAAATTCTGCGCTATATCATGAAATTCATTTTTTTCTTCACTTTTACTAAATTAGATGATATCTCTTTCGGATGAAAATAGAACCTCAAAAGGTATAGTTGACCTTTAAGAATTTTTGCGTTGTGTTTTTTGATGATTGTGTTTTTTATTATCCATGCAGCTGTAGCTCACCTTACAGGTAGTCAATTTATCCCAGGCGTTCTGTGACACCCTCCCGCAAGCAATCGTATTCTGGACGATCTTTTTTAGTATCCGCGAGAGGTGGGACGAAATGAGAGATTGTACTGCTATCATACGATCGGACATGCCTGTATAATGAAATACATCCTAGAACTCCCTGTTACACGATGCAACTTGTCTCGCAATGATGATTTGTGCGGTGTTGCAAGGCGAGGGGTGTTACACGCTGCAACGCGTTGTGCATTTTTTCGATAAAAACATTTTTTTCGATAAAAACATTTTTTTCGATAAAAGCCATTTTGTTTTGCGAGAACACTGGATGACGCGCATGCGTTCGCATTCGTTGTTATGGAAACATTGCGAGACAAGTTGCAGAAAGGGTGTTACACGATGCAACGCTGAAACTAACAATTGTTGCAATCGTTGCGAAGTAGAACCCGTTTCTACTTTGTGCAATGATTGGTGCAACTTGTCTCGCATCGATTTTGACCATTGTACAGCATGTTACACGGTGCAATGGTCCGTGCAACTTGTCTCGCAGCGGCGTTGCGAGACAAGTTGCATGAAAAATTGCACCGTGTAACAGGCCCTTAACCCTAACCCCCGCCTAATAGGTTTTCTAACCCCCCGCCTAATGGTTTTCTAATACTAACCTTAATAATAAGAAAAAGATCGTCAAGAAGACGATTGCTTGCGGGAGGGGGTCACACAACGCCCGGGATAATTGACTACGTATCTTACAATTTCCTCTGTTGAATAGCTTGAGCAGCAGGTGTTCATTGTGGAAGTGTTTGTCCAGTACTTGCAAGAAATGTCTGCCAATATCTGTCTGCACGTTCATACTTTAGAGAGTATCTCGAAGCTAAACATTAGTAACAGAATTGAATCCATGGCGAACATATCCCTACGCAGGATTATTTTTCCAGGGGGCAGTAAGACAAATCCTGTGAAGTTTGTGTTATGTCGAACATTAGGACAGCGGCATCGTTACTAAAACTATGTACACGCATAATAACTTGTACGTTGCTTGTACGTTCGAGAATAAAGCTAGAGTTGTGTTGTTTATTGAAGTGATTATTTAGTAGATACGAGACACAACAGTTTGTGTTCGTGGGTTTGCCGCGAACTTCTCTAGGAGTGCACTCCGAGGAGTGCATTTCTCATGCGAGGAACATTCTTAAAAAATAGGTACGCGATTGCGTACATGTGTCTACTGGCTTGTTGATCACTGTGGGATGAGGTAGTTAACACGCATTGACATTTGTCACAAATGCAAATGTAAACAAAGTTTCGTAAAAATATCAAAATATAAAACGGCTGCTGAACATGTTGACAGCTTCACGTTAACAGATCAAATTTCAGAGAGGAGAAAACAGACATTGAGTTGTATTGCAATATTTCGATGGCTAATTCAACTTAGAAGTGTCGGATATCGTATTTTTATGTTGTTCCAGTCGTCGCAACTGTTATTGACGTTAGGAGACATGTTTAAGTTTGTTCGGACGTGTTCATTTACAAATAATAGCATGGCCAGACCTCGGCCAGACTATCGATTTCATGTGGTTATCGTTAATGTTGTAATACATTGATATAAAACGTCAAAATATAATCTTTAGTATCCATAAATGAATAAACGCACTCTGACGTCTCTTTTCACATCAAAGGTATTGATATGCGACGACAACTTTGATCAAAATACGTCGATTTATGAATCGTCTGCTGTATCGCCGGCTAAATAATAACTCGCTAATGAATAATCTATCCGTAAACATCCGCCAAACTCCGTAACAGCTTCGTGTCATGTGACGGTATTATTTACTTACCCTGAATGTCGAAAAACTGCAAAGAATCCTTATATTTTCAAAAAATTCATGGAGTAAATTCACGGAGTAAATCCTTATCCTTATATTTCCAACAAATTCACAGAGTAAAATCCCAATTCGTATGAATTTAGAATCCCTGTCGCATCATCGCACGTGGTCTATCCGTAAACATCCGCCAAATCTCCGTAACAGCTTCGTATCACGTGACGGTATGACCACCCCCAGCCGATGACATAGTGTGCTACTGGATATATCCAGTAGACACAAAAATGTATTGACTGTAAGGTCTAGTAGTATTTAGACTTTTTTAAAGATAAACAAGCCCATTTTTAACGAAATTAAGTTACGTGTATTCCCATGCGCTAACAGTCGCCCCAAATGCATGTGAGGTGTTTGTTTATGTTGTTGCCCTACATCAACAAGATATTAGACAGAACGTCATGTGTCTGGTATGTTCTCTACTCCTATTACTTATCCCCCCCGCTATGTACGGCCCTAATGGCGAAATAACACAAAAGAAAGATCACATGGACAACTTTCCAAATACCATACAAATACCATCAATACCATTACAGCCAAAAGCAACCTAGGCCGTGTTAGCAAACAAATCCTTGAGAAAATGAACAACACGATAAGTCTAAGATCAGCACTAAAGCAAACCAGTGGAAAAACTCGCACGCAGTCACCAAGTGGTTCAGCAACCTGAATAATAAACGGTCCCATACATTCTTTGTATTCGATATCGAGACCCTTCTCGTGAAAGATTTGGTATACGCAAGCCAGTACACTGTCATATATATAATATTTACAAACCGCGCATCTATATCAGTTTTATCTATACAAGGTTGCCGTGGAAATATTGTTACAGATTCTGCGAAACCAACGTTTAATCTTTAATAATAAATTGAAATAATTAAGTTTGATTAGATACCATATTCACTAATATATCTTTCAAAGGAATACTACTGTATCATGCATAAGTTAAAATAATATCGAATGACTGTTACCTGAAGACTTGGTCTCTACGTTTTGAGATAGCTTAGCGTCTTGGCATTAGTCTCACAGCGTCCAACAGAAAAACTGATATTTGATCTTAATATCTTCATAAATACCCCCTAACAATCCTATTCATCTGTCAACACGTCATAAATTTGAACAACGTTAATCAAGTAGTCAACAATAGAAATAGAGTACTATACTCTTTCCTTCTTGATTTCTATTAAATAAATAATAATTAACAGTTAAATGTGTAATCAATCTTTATGTGCTCGGGCTGTCCGAAACCAAGATTAGTTACAAACTTCAAGAAATCTTTTCAGGTACTAAATAACAAGTGTGATATGGATGGAAGCTACGCTGATTTAAATGAGATAACGATACTGAAAGCGTTCCCCAGTTTGGAAAGATTTTATTTATAACTAAATTATTGATGGGAGTAATTGTGTCATCGGTTTATGCGCGAATTGCAATTTGTCATTTCATGAGACATGAATAAGCGCCATTCAAACTTTTCGGTTCGTGCTAAAAAAACGATTAAAATATATATCTTTCGCGCTCTGACACAATTTGTTGTGTTAGTTGTTACTATAAAAAACGGAGGTTTCTGTCGCATGATATAGTTTTTCGTCAGAATGACTGATAATAATTTGTTAACATATTGCACGAAATATAGAATGTAAGCATCTACAGTAGATCTAAGATTACGCAAAAGGTCATGTGTTTGACTTAATCTGTTAAATCTGCTTATCCAATCTCTGTAGATAGTTCTAAAGAAGAGAAGCTTGCAGAAAATTCGTCGTTTTTGCGTCGCGAGTTTTAAATTTAAAAGGAGACTGGTCAGATCGAAAACACATTAGGTCATTTCGGCGTGTATTATCGAGAAAAAACGGCATCAGAATTATACCAACATTTTATCAGAAAACTCTTTCCAAATTCTCTCTAGTTTATTATATTTATCACTCTTTTAGGTGAACGGAATACCCCAACAGGCTAGAAGCCCAATTGATAGGGGTTCCGAGCAAGGGCGGCGGAAGGGGGGGGGGGGCTAGGGGGCTACAGCCCCCAATATTTCAGACGAGGGGGCTAAGCCCCCCAATATTTTCAGAAAGAGCGTTAATTGCCAATGTCTTTTAAATATCCGTCCACCATTGGGCCAACCAACTCCAATTTAATCCCCACAACTTCTTCTAGAAACCCGTCCATTTTATCCAAACATTCGGAAAAACATCTCAAATTGAAACTTCGCTGCTTCAACTGTCCCTATTCAAAAGTGGACACACTCATGTTGGCAGCCATTGTAAAAGTTTTCTTCTCTTAGTTAATAGTTACTTGAAGTACTGTAATTAAATGCACGCACTAGTCAGGAGGCAGATGAAAAAAATATGATTTTCGTTAAACTTTTTGAGTAGAAGCTGGCAACATAGCTTAAAATTTTCGTCTTGTCGTCTTGAACAAGAATATCGCTGTTTCCACTTTCAACTCTTACTATTTTGGCCGCTAGGGGCCGTTTTCTCTAGGCCTTCGCTCCTGCAACATGAAAACGAGGCTTAACTATAAATATTCGTAAAATCATGCAAGGCAGCTGTCAAACTCCTCAATATTTAATAGTATTAATGTACTTATTAGGCTTACTTGGCCACTGACACTTATTAAGAAATAAAGAGGAAAGTCACGTGACTAGTCACGTGCTTAGTTAATTATTTTTTAATACTATTCAATAACTTCAAAATATTAACTAGAAATTCTTCTGAATGGATGATTGTAACAGGAATTTAACATATTACTATGATATTTAGCATTTTAATAAACTTATTTCAAATATGAATATTGCAGGAGGTACGATTTGCGGATCTTTGATGTGCTTATTGATTAGTTCCCAGGCCACATCGCGGTGAACCTTTACAGCTACTCTATACAGCCAGTAATTCTGCATCAAGATCTACAGCTTCAACATCATCGTTGTTTAGCTCCTCGTCATATTCAGCATCATCAACATTTCCCTCCACATTTGACTATTTTAATAAAGAACGCATGGCGGCTTCGTTTAGATGTGATGAAACTAACAAGAGGCTGACGGATTCAACGGTTGAACAAACGTAACTTTATCTAGAAGAAATAGCTGAATCTTCTCTTTCAACTTGTTTCCCCTGTAAACGCCCGAATCTAGATGGTAATGCGACTCAAGCCGATGGGAAAAGGATGTCCACACTGCTTTCAGCGATAGATACGGCCCCGACATACTGTAGTCCCTTTTCAGGTGAGGACATCATTTCTTCAAAGCGGGTATCTCTAGGATCACTGTTCACTTCTTTGAAGCTGGTTGCGTTCTTATCAGTGTTTCTTTGAAACCTTGTGTAACATTTCAGATGATATTTACCTTCTGATGCAATCAAATCGTTCACGCCAGCAAGCTTGCAGCTCATCTCCTTATCAAATACGGCTTTCCGAAGTATTTTCGCTGATGTTTCCATGGTTTGTACTTGGCTTAAACCTTTGGAATCCATTTGGCAGAACATACATTTAGACCAGTCCATGCGATCAATTGAAGATCTCCTGGAGGTCATATTCATTATTCAGCGTCTCCAAAACCGAGTGTCTAACGACTCAGAAGAAAACACGGCTGATGTAGGAGCCTCCAGGAGATCTTCAATTGATCGCATGGACTGGTCTAAATGTATGTTCTGCCAAATGGATTCCAAAGGTTTACGCCAAGTACAAACCATATATGGAAACATCAGCGAAAATACTCCGGAAAGCCGTATTTGATAAGGAGATGATCTGCAAGCTTGCTGGCGTGAACGATTTGATAGCATCAGAAGGTAAATATCATCTGAAATGTTACACAAGGTTTCAAAGAAACACTGATAAGAACGCAACCGGCTTCAAAGAAGTGAACAGTGACCTGGAGATACCTGCTTTGAAGAAATGATGTCCTCACCTGAAAAGGGACTACAGTATGTCGGGGCCGTATCTACTCGCTGAAAGCATGCACTGTGGACATCCTTTTCCCATCGGCTTGAGTCGCATTACCATCTAGATTCGGGCGTTTACAGGGGAAACAAGTTGAAAGAGAAGATTCAGCTATTTCTTCAAGATAAAGTTATGTTTGTTCAACCGTTGAATTCGTCAGAGCCCCTTTTGTTAGTTTCATCACATATAAACGAAGCCGCCATGCGTTCTTTATTAAAAGAGTCAAATGTGGAGGGAAATGTTGATGATGTTGAATATGATGAGGAGCTAAACAATGACGATGTTGAAGCTGTAGATCTTGATGCAGAATTACTGGCTGTATAGAGTAGCTGTATAAAAGGTTCACCACGATGTGGCCTGGGAACTAATAAATAAGCACAGGATCCGCAAATCGTACCTCCTGCAATATTCATATTTGAAATAAGTTTATTAAAATGCTAAATGTCATAGTAATATGTTAAATTCCTGTTACAATCATCCATTCAGAAGAATTTCTAGTTAATATTTTGAAGTTATTGAATAGTATTAAAAAATAATTAACTAAGCACGTGACTAGTCACGTGACTTTCCTCTTTATTTCTTAATAAGTGTCAGTGGCCAAGTAGGCCTAATAAGTACATTAATACTATTAAATATTGGGGAGTTTGACAGCTGCCTTGCATGATTTTACGAATATTTATAGTTAAGCCTCGTTTTCATGTTTCAGGAGCGAAGGCCTAGAGAAAACGGCCCCTAGCGGCCAAAATAGTAAGAGTTGAAAGTGGAAACAGCGATATTCTTGTTCAAGACGACAAGACGAAAATTTTAAGCTATGTTGCCAGCTTCTACTCAAAAAGTTTAACGAAACTCATAAATAAGCACATTTCTGGACACTGCCTCCTGACTACACCGCTGACCGCTCACAATCTGCGCCCGCACAAGTGGGAGAAAATCGAGCAAATTGATTTTCTTTGTGAATTAGCCCCCCCCCCCCCCCAATATAAAACATCTTCCGCCGCCACTGGTTCCGAGGGTCGTTATCCGAGAAGACCCGAAAGTCTTACCATTTGCTAGTATTATTCATGCAAAGGCAGCACTTTCTCCTGGTTCTCTCTGGTGGTCCGACAAAATATTTGAACCTGTGTCTCCCAACTCATGGACATGTGTAGCTAGTTCCTAGATCCTCTCTTCCTAGTTCCTTTCACTAGTACGTTTCGCTTCATTTCTACCCTGGCTAGGCATTCATTTGCCGTAATTGTAGATGAATAACTTTAAAGAAACGCAATACTAATGCCCAGCTCATTTTACTTTAATTTTCTATGAAGACAATCAATGAAGATATCTAGATCTCAGCAATTTTACCGACAAAACGTACCTATCCGGAAAAAGCGTGATCGTAGGTCATTGCTAGAAATCGAGGACATCTGAGCCCGCGACATTGTCAGCGCTACCTACCATTTCCCTCAAAACATTCAAAATGGCGGGGGTTGCAGGCTTGATAGAAAATGCTTGTTTTTTACCACTTAGACGTTGAAGATCCTTTTTTATTCTGTTTTTTACTTCACACCTTGTTGGATATTTCTAACATGAGACATGCTCCACTCCGTTGCTTGAAGATATAGTGTAAAGATGACGAATAGTCAGATATATTGGCCGAATTTCGTGGCTCGTGTCTTTGATTTCTACTGATGAGCCATACAATAAATTGAAGTAATACAACCAGCCGTTTTGTCAGGTAAACGAAACTGACAAATAAGATGCATTACCTAGCCAGAGATTAAGTAGCTCAGTTTATTTATGCCATCACTCCGAAACATTAATAGCATTTTTACTCGGACCACTGTGCTAGGTCGAGAATTCAGCTTGCTGTCTTCTTTGGTATTTTTTGGGTGTCGCGAATTGCATTCTTGTGCAAGAAGAATGTTTTTAGGGGATCACTTTCCATAGGACGTCTAATTTGAGACATCTGATCCTAATCCCTCGCCTAGGTGGGGGGACGATTTAGCAATAAGAATATTATCTATTCTCAGATGAGATTTTTGACTCCCAATTTAGATTTTTTCACCCGTACGTAAACGTAAATAAAGAGTTGAATGGATGATACATGGATGATCGTAAAGCTCAAATCCTCACAACGTATGCAAGAGAAACACAGCACTGGAAATTAGCCTTTAACCATTGAAGTCGCATTATCAACATATAAATTCTCCTTATTGGCCTCCAAACGTTTCTTATAGTACTAGTTGGGAGAAGTTGTTTTAAAAATATGTATTTTTCTTTGGTAATCATTTCCTTTATTCTCATTACCTCCATGATTGGTTAACTATTGAAAATTATTAGGAGAAGTTGGGTGCTGATCACTGCTGGGACTTAAAGTATTAATGAAACTGCAATGTTTGTTTTATTTTTCACTTAGCTGTTTCGATAATTTCTGATGAACTACGAGTAAATGCATGTACGCATGCGTACCTATTTTATTACGTTCTTCATTATTAAAGCGGAGTCTCAGTTTAATGCATTGCGCGCTCATAATCTTGCTGGCTGTCATTTGTCAAGCGATGAAATTCATTTGTTGCATGTTTATATCCCTCAATATGTGAACAATCCTTGGTAGAAGATAAGAAGACATAGGTACTGATTTAATATTCATGTTATTTTGTTGGAAACTCGGCGTTTCTTTATAAAATACCGGATGTTAACAACAATACAAGGGCACAATGCATCACACTGAGACTCATCTTTAAGACATTTATTTTTCTTTTAATCCAGCACACAGTAGCCAAGTGAATTTTCTCGTTGATCTATTTCTCCTAAGCACACTTCAAGCCTTACATTTCGTGCGACATGATGCAAGATTTCTTTGGTATATGGCCTTGCGGTAGGGTTATCATTTTTGGAACTGATGTTCGTTGATAATTACGTTTGCATTTTTTCGTTTAAGGGTGCTCACTGTAGTTTTTAGTCGGCGCCCGCGATCATAGTTTAATTGATCAGTTATCTTTGTAGTAATTTTTGCAGAATTTTTGGCGTTATAGATCGATCAATTCGAAGGTATAACATGCCCCCTCTCGGACACGCACCCGGGGATTTAAATTTTAGGATTTTCAATAATCAAATCCCCCACGTCAAAGACTTTATTTAAATCCCACTTTTACTCATCTTTAATATATCAAAAATATATTATAAACAGTCTCCCACTTACCTTCAAAAGTGTCTCATAGCTTTCCAGTCCTGCATGGCTTAATCAAACCTTCACAAAATTCACATCTTTGTTTTTAAAATCGCCTATTGACTTCACCGTCTTCTCCGCCATTGTCAAAACTCAAAAGAGCATGTACGTTGCCTATACGTTCATCCGTGTTCAAGAACGAGCGAATGTAGGAAAATAGAAAAATACTGAACTGGGAAAAAGCTGACAGGAACTGGAAAATAGCTGACAGGTCAAATCCCCCTCCAATCTCGTGGATCCCCCTCCCACCACAGGTCCGATCCAATACCCCCACCACTGTGAGTTTTGCTGACATCAAATGCCCGCCTCTCGGAAATTAACCGATTAACAGGTAGTTTACGAAACTAAAAACGACGACGCCATTCTCGACAGCATAAAACATAATATTCTATTGTATAAACAGTTTCTCACTTACTTCAAAAGTGTCTCTTAACTTTCCTGCATGGTTTAACCAAACTTTCAGAAAATTCACATCCTTGTTTTTAAAATCGTAGCCATTGTCAAAACTCAAAAAACATGTGTTGCCTATACGTTCATCCGTGTTCAAGAACGAACGAATATGGGACTGGGAAACAGCTGACAGGTCAAAGCCCCCTCCAATCTCGTGGATCCCCTTCCCACCACAGGTGCGATCCAATGCCCCACCACTGTGAGTTTTTCTTACATCAAACCAAAACCATTAAACCCAATTACCATTATAGACCACTTTCAAGTTATGTTTTCAGACACGTTTTAAGCTTGACAATTTGCATAGTCATTTCACTTAGTGTGCAGATTTATAATAATTATTTATTGGACTGCCTAGAGACCGAATTCATGAAGATGGCGGCGAATTTGTATTATTTTATGTGCATAAATTAGCCTTTCGAGCCTCGACTTTGTGTTTATAATTCAAAAGAATTCCACACAAGGCTGAGGCTCAAAAGGCTAATTTATATTCACATAACAGAATATTAATTAGCCGACATCTTTATGAATTTGGTGTATGTAAAAGCGGCAGGTACTTCATCAGTGTATACCTAAAGCTGGTTACTTCATGCGTGTATATATATATATATATATATATATAACTACAGACGGTACCGTTTCGGCCTTTTGGGCCTCATCAGTGTAGTGCTGATGAGCAGGATGATGACTGCTATTTGCAGTCACCCTTGATGCACACAAAATGTGGGACATCAAAAACCATGCCAGAGCGCTCAAACTGCAAGCAGTGAGCGTGCGCACAATGCGTAAGCGACAATGGTTCATCCTGTAGAGCGCTCAATATATATATATATATATATATATACAGTGACTAGTTGTGTATGAATAAAAAGCTACTTGGGGAAAACTTTCTATTGTAACTTGTCGCATAATTTCCATAAAGCTTGTCGCATAATTTCCATAACGTGTTGAGTCTCTGACATCACATACTCTGCTGTGGAATCGCGGGCTCGTCTGGAAGAAGTTTTGAGCAATGGCGGACAAAATTTGGGCGATTTCTTGTGATAGAATGTTTGTTGTTCATTTTTTTGGCAAATGCGAACCGATTTATTAATCTAAAATGATGTTCTGTAACAAAAAATGCCAGGAAACGTAATGTGATATTTCGTCGCAGGGGCAGTTAATAATTCATTCTCTTTGTTTCGCATGAATAATTATTTTATCAATCTTAACCTTAATCCTAACATTAAACCTAACCCTAACTGTAGCTAACCCTAACCTAACGAAAATGAAGACCAGACAAAAACAGAAAGGTCTTTTAGCCATCCCCAAGGTGCCGTCATCTCGCATGAATCTATTAGTGACTACTACTACCAGAATCCTTTTCGGTATATCTTTTTGATGTTAAGTTGAGCAATTGTTTTCCGTCTCCCTGCAGAGGGAGTTTAACATTAACATGTAAGAAAGGAATTATCGCAAGGAATCATAATGGTAAGGTCTATTGATAAAAAATATCATGGACATTCGAGAAATAAGTTGTTACAAACGAAACTAAGCGCTTTGTGTACACTGACAATTCTTTCAAAGAAAATCAATAGGAAGGATATTTTATGAGTGTGGAAATTTTCTAAGACCCAACAGAGTCCGGTTGCGAAAAATGCAACTCCAAGGTCTTCGGAAGTTCGGTGAGAATTGAATTCACGCCTCCGAGGAGCTAGTGCGGCGTTCTGACAACTGAGCCACGTAGACCGTTGCTGCGAGCAAGTTTTGAGTTTCATTATACCGTATTTCCTCTAATATACGCCCGCGGCGTTTATTAAATTTTGAAACAATTTGATGCGGCGTTTATTAGAGGGAGGCGTTTATTAAACAATATATGTTATTGACCGAGCGCGAGGTCCGGATAAGAAGGATATTGGTCGAGTTCTTTTTTCGTTTTTACTCTTAACACACTACTTCCTTGGAGCATGAGAGAAATAGCCTCGTATTGAAAGTTACTGGCAAACGAAAACGAGAAGTAGGACTGGTTGTTTCCGTATTATTCATTGCTCGCACGACAAAGAAATCGACAGCAATAACTCTTCACGAAGAGATGGAGAAAAGAAAAGAAAAATTGTTGCATTTTGAGTTAAAATATGAACTCAAGAAGGAAGAAATTAAAAAGATTCCTTGTTTGGTTCCATTGGTGCCACATAAAAATAAATAAATCTGTCAATTTTAGCATCCTTTTTCTTGCTTTCTGTATTTTTTCTAATAAACGCCGCTCTGATGTTTGCGGCGTTAATTAGAGGGAGGCGTTTATTAGAGGGATGAAAAGGGGAGGCGCTTATGCACCAGTCAATTGAAACTACGGCCCCCCGACCCCCGGGGCGTAGCGGGGCTTTAACGGGGAAATAGCCGTGGAATACGCCTATTTAACAACACATTTCCCCGGGGGTACGGGGCATTTAACAAGGTTAATAATTTAGCGGGGAAATGTAGCGGGGATTTAACGCTCGGCCATAGTAAGGAAGGACTGGGTCCAAATGAAAAAAATCATAAAAATCGCTCGTATTGGCAACATGGCGGATTCAAAACTCCGGTTTATACTGTCAAATTTTTACTGAACTTTCACATGTTTATTAAGGTAAAGAAATACGAGGAGCAAAATTGCAGCAACTTGCAACAAAATCTGATTTCAATTTGCAAGACCTGAGATAACATTTATCAATATTGCGAATTAACATGTGTTGAAATCAAATTTTGTTGTAAGTTGCTGTGACTTTGTTGCTCGCATTACTTCTATGTACCCGTTTCGTGTTAAATTTACGTATTATTTTATTTGTTTATATTGTATCTTGATATATTTTATTAAAGTTTGGTTCAATGATCCCCTTGGTACCGGGGCTTTTAACACCGGGGGTTCCACCGATGGCGGGGGAAATAGCCGGGGATTAACACTAGGGAATGTTAAATGCCCCGCTATTCCCCGGGGGTCGGGGGGCCGTAGTTTCAATTGACTGGTGCATTATTAGGAGGCGTTTGTTTGAGGCTAGGCGTTTATTAGAGGAAATACGGTATATGGTTGGTGGTAATGCAGGTGAACATTTATAGGATATATTACGAATAATATTGCCATTTACACTCGATAACTTGTAAAGGAAATCAATAAAGGATATTTTTCAAGTGTGGAAATTTTCTAATACCCAACCGAGACAAGTTGCGAAAAATGCAACTGCAAGGCCTTCGGTGAGAATTGAAGTCACGCCTCCGCGGATCTAGTGCGGCGCACTGACAACTGAGCCATGTAGGCCAGTACTTCCTGGAATGCCAATAATAGTTTGGGCATACACCATGAGTTATACCAAAGCAAGAACTACGCATTTTATTTCGTTTGACGAAAAATATTTATAGATATGTGAGAACGGTTAATATTTACAATTTATTCTAGTTATGATCCTCTGTGTCCTTTTCAACTTTATCGTTTGCATCACCAAACTTTGAGCGTGACAGTGTTGATGAGCTGTGGTTCACAAAATCACGTGATTCCATGTTGTAGAAGGTGGCACAATGGGAAGAGGAAGATTCGTCGTGGTACTTGGTATTTAAAGGATAAGGTCCAACAAGAGGTTGGCGATTTGAGAATACGTTAACTGGTGAAAATGCAGAACTTTGAAAACTTGGGAAAACATTGGTGGGGTTGCGTGGAAATTGGAATGATTCGGAATGTAACTGAAAATCTTTTGCGAGACTATGATGGCCTTCCAGGGAGGCGAGATGTGCTGAAGCAAAAGGGTTGATGTTTTCCGGTTTGTATTTGACTAAAATCTGTTCAATGGCCTGGGTAACATCTCCACCACAAGCCTGTAGAATCAAATGAAGGATATTGAGCTTCATTTTAGGAAAGATACGAAGGAGGAGTTCTGTACTTGAAAATCGTCGACTTGGTGGGAAACTGCGAGTTGTTGGCTGTGCAGAGTACGTTCCTCGACCGAACATATCATATTCGTACAGGCGTCGTTTCTTTTCGGCGAATGACGAATCGCCAACGTAAGCAAAGTCCTGGGGACGAGCTGATTGATCTTCACACACGTCTGTCAGCAACCGTCGTTTCAAATCTATCACACAATGCATGCAAAAAAATCAGATAAGTTTTTCCAAAAGATCAAAGTAGACAATTAAAAATAAAGTTTGGTTTTTCTCTTCTATTTTGTTTTTTACACGCGTTTTCTACTGAGACTGTTAAAGCTACGCGTTATGAACTGGGACCGACTTACTTGGTTAGCCTTGCATAACTTCTGACAAACCCCATTACTAACACTGCCGTCAACTCTTTTGGTTTGTAACTATTCAAAACTACTTACTGATCATTTACATGTTTTTCTTGAATTGTGAGTGTTATCTTTAGACGGCGGAATATACAGACTTACTCAGGCGAATATTTTCAGGTGACAATTTCACTAATTAATATACTATGTACGTGTCGGAGCAGTCCTCATGCCTAAGAGCTACGTTTTTCAACAGAAAGACCTAAACGAAAGGTGCTTCGAAGTAATTTCACCAAGCGATCATCTCAAAAGCTTAAAAGTCGGTTTAACGTATATATGCATTATCTATGAATATCATCTCCTCAATTTGCATGCATTTGCAAAGACAACAATTCTTTAAGTAAGTACTTGATAAGATAACACATCAGTATATGAAAAATAAAGTCCCTAAGCTGAATAGATTTAACTCGGCGAAGGACAAACGTGACTGCATATATAAGACTTTACAAGCTGGAAAGCATTTCTGATATATATGTTATTTCAAATCGCTTTTTGAAAAAAAAACACTTTTTCTGATACTTCGTGAGTAATAATCGGCATTGATATTTTTTTATCGAGCTAAGAAATCGTACATTATAGTGCATCTTAGTTTATGAAACCGTTGATGCATGACTAACATTTGTTTAAACTGCATGCAGTCGTGAACTTGGCGACACAAAATGTCCATGCGTAAATAATTAAAATCTGCGGTGCGTTTGAATTAATAACTTTAATTTGGTTTTAAGATATCCCAACGCTATCGATAAGATACACTTTGGTATTCCTTACTCTATAAAAACCATTAGGATCAGTTCAGATGTGGAAAAAGCACATTTAACTCGAGTGTTTGCATGTCATCGATCGCGTGTACAACTGCATGTAATGCACCAGGCTAGAGGCGAGCTATCGCGTGTATTTATTGCAAATACTTCGTATTGTTTTGGGGAAATCGAAATTAAATGTCATTTAAAATAAAAAAACGTTATTTTGAGTTTGGGTTTTATTTAGCTATCATATCGATTTGAGTAAATAGTAAAGTGCACGGTGAAGAAGGTATACAAGCAAACGACCATGATGTGAATACGACCAAAATATAATTACGCCACTATTTTTCTTTTTTAACAAACAAGTAGTCTCACCAGAAAGCACAACAAAACTCAAGAGGACATTTATGAATATTTTATGCCTAAAACCACAAACTAACCTTGAAATGGAACTGGAAACGGTCGAAATGCTGAACAGGAGCAATTTTTTGGACACGTATCTCTGCGGTATAGAACTGGCGTGGAGACTGCAACAAAGTATATTGAGAAAAAGAAATTAACGAAAAAGAGGCTGTATTTAGGAAGTCGTTGAACGATAGTATAGTCTAAATTATTAATGTGGTGAACGACGAACTAATTATACCGACAGTCGAAGCAAAACAACTATCTTTTTTATGTCACTTAATTATATACTGTCTTAGCGTGACGTCCTTTCGTCCAACCGAGTTTAAATTGATTTGCTTGTAATATATTTTTAAGTGTATTTTATCTATGCAAACAGCGTTTGCATTGTTTAATAATACTCTTTCACCTGCCTCAAGTATTCAAGTCTAAATCTTAAAGAGTAAAGCGAGCTATCTGACGCCTTTCTCTGATAATCGCAACATCCTTTAATCTTAAGATGATGCCGGTAATTTACGTTAGGTATTTTTGTAACATGCGGTAAACAACATATTTAAGTACAGTCCACGCAGTTAATTCGAAACACACAATAAAACCATTTACAGCGAAAGATAAGGTTTCGGATTTCGTTGAAAATTATTTTATTTTTTACGAAAGAGACATGTAATCACGAGATTAAAGCTTCTACTCTAACTTACCGAAGTTTGCACCATATTCCTTTTGACCAGACGGAAGGGCAATCGATACGGACTCAAATTTTCGGTCTTGTTCCACGGGGGATCGTCTGTCTTCAACAGGCGACTGAGTTTCTCGCTTCACATCCTTCCCTATAGTTTAAAAAAGTATACGTGCTGATTTTGTGACATTAAAAGGGCACTAGGTGTAAAAGTATCAGGATATAACTTACTGTAATTGCGGTTTCAACTCAACGGAGTTTGTTTCTGATACTTCATCATTTTAAAACGACAGGGAACTTTTAATTTAAGCTGTATCTTATAAAAACTAACATATGGTTACAGTCTCTTAAAGTACGTTGGTTTCACTCGACCGTTATAGCAATGTCTTTGATATATATTACGCGTCTATGCCACATGACAAAGAAACACCGGTCTCAAAACTGGCACGTTTATTCGGATAGAAAAAAGACGTACACTTTATAAATATAGAAATTCGACGTTGCGAACTTTTTAAGCGAAATTAGAATTAATTCCAACAAATTATTGGATCAGAAGATAAGTGAAAAATCCCTCAGGAGTGCTGATACTCAAATTTAAACTGTTCATTTCTTCAAGTTCTTTTCAACATCATTAACAAAAAGAATAGAAAGCTTCTTGAAAAAAGCCTTTAAATTTAGTTTTGTAGAACAGTCTGGTGATTAGAACGTGGTCAATCGAGACTCGTAAAAAAGTACTGCATTCCCAATTTCCTTTGACAATTTGTCTCTAATTACCTTTTCTCACCGCTGTGCTTTCGGCGTCCTCGTCGTCTTCGAAACAATTTTTATCAAGTTGGCTAGAGTTGCAAAACTCGTCGCTAACGTCGTCATCTTGACGTGCAATCGCTGTGAATAAATCTCCTGGCGGCAGAGGATCACGGATTTCTTGCATTTGTTGTCTTCGTAGAGCAACTTGGGCGGCTAACACGCGTTGTCGCTCCGCGATCAATAAGCACTTTGGACAAAGACAGTCTCTCCAGCGACAGAATCCCTTGTGGCCTTTTAAAATAGAGTCGAACCCATGGTTTCGGCATCGGGCGCATTTCGGGGTTCTTTTCTTTTCTTGAGAAGAAACGGATTGTGGTTGTGGGAGACTCATTGTTTTTCCTGAACTGAGAATCTAATAACTGCTGCTAGTAAATAAGTCACGGCAGGACAGTGATAGCAGTGAAAAGAATGATACTACCTTTTAAAATTATTCTTTTAAAATTGCAACTCGTAGACCTTTTACTGCCCAATAGTGCATCACTAGCTATTATACTTGGTGTCTTACGCATCTCTGATTGGTTGGAGTCTCAATTGACATAATCAATACGTTAATTGGTCAATGACAAAGAGTTTGTGGAAAACCGGCCCCTCATTGGCTGTAAGGTGTTGTTCAACAGGGCACCTGTACCAAAATGTCTCGAACAGGTGGAAGTGGTCGAAACTTCAACAGGAAACAAAAACAAACAACTTTTTACTACTAATTCCTTTTCTTCTCAAGTAAATTTGAACGGAGAATGGAAGACGAAATGGGAATTAGGCAAAATAGCACGAAGTTAAAGCTACATTTGAATTGGTTGATGGTTTGTTCTTCAAACAACAGTAAAAAAGAGAAACAGAAGGCCAAAACCGTCATTTGTTTGCCCAAGAAAGTCTTGTTATTGTTTCAAACAGTTTAAGTAAACTACATATATTATAATTCTGCTGAAACCACGCTTTAATTATCGTTGTTAACGCAAGACTAATTTCTTGATGGCATTTCTTTTGAAAAGTCCGACTCGGTGACAGGAAATAGAAAGTAATAAAAAACTTCCATCGGATGACAGATTGTAGTCGAGTCAAGAGTTAGGATACCATCTTTATTTCTCGTCGGTTTCATCGCAAACGTGTCGCTTCTGTTTCTTTAAGTAAACGCAATGTCCCAACAACGCGTCATTAATTCTACAAGGGTGTGTTTAAACGACTGAAACACGATATTAATTGCAGCATAATTTTCACAGAAAATTAAGTGAGACTTCGTTAGTTCATTAGACATTTTTTAACATCGATAGTTTCGTAGTTGTGGCTTTTCACCGACCACGCTATATTGCTATAATAATAGATATAATGTTTGAGTGCATGGATATATGAAGTAATTCAATTCAGACACTGTTTGAATGTCACAGCGAAGAACGGAAATATCATCTATTCATCAATATTTGTAGACAAAAAAAGAACACAACAGCGCAGGTGCCTTTTTAGGAAACACTCTTTGAAAAGCAGATATTATTTCATTCCTATATCATAATGATCAATCTACTAACGACACTAAGCCTTTCAATGTCCAACAGTAACAAAACAATCACAAAAACGGTTTAGATCGGTGACGTTTTGAACGTATAAATATTCTTTCGCGGCATGAATACAATAATGCATGTTGGCCAAATCAAAACAAATTATCAGAAACGGGATGTTTCTTGATAAAAGATTAGCAAGGCCTCTTCGTGTCTACCATAATAACGCATTTAAATGATAATAGTTCAAGTCGGAAGACTCGTAGCGCGATAAGACCACTGTCCGCCGGATTCGACATATTTTATAACGCATTGCCTTTCATTATTATGCCAAGCCAAACAGTAACACGTGCAATTGACATCAGTAATGCATGGCCATTAAACTTGACTTATACAAAACACAGATAATTTAATGGTTTGATCTGTGTTACAATTATATGCCATGATATTTTATGGGAAACGTTAATACTTTTTGCCGCTCAACTTTGTATTTATAGTACTGTCATGCGACTCATGCGACAATGTGAGCTGTTCACAGGCAGTTTCAAAGGCCATATAACGTAAGCACAATACGATTCTTCGATTCTTAACTTGATGATGGTTCGATTCAGTTGCCATAGTCTAATTAAGAACGTATTGTAACAAATGCGAGGGATTCGCAAACAGGAGTTACGCTGCATTCTGTATAATATGTACATTCGTAGAAAACAATATGCGGTCAATGTGACACTAAACAGAAAAAGCCGCATATCGCGTACATATATCTTCATACCAAGTTGCTTCCGTTTTGAATTTTTGGACAAAAATCTATCTTGATTAAACGACAAGAACAAAGAATTTATTATTCTAACGATATCTATCCTTATTGAGCACATAACTTATATATTATATTTCCCAAAATATTTGTAACATTGTGGAGAAATTTTCGTCATTATATTTTATGGTTAATAATAAACATTTCTGTTCATGTTACGGCCTGATGACGATGATTGTAGTATTTATTAAAAAATTGATGCCCACACGAACAGCGAACTTTGTATGTTGATATTAACAGCCAGACACCTACGCCATTTGAAATTTTTAATTTCGTAATTGTGACAAGCGTCGTGGAACGGTTTTTCCGCGGACGTGATGATGGCAAACACAACAATAATACGTCGTTAGTTCGTCTTACAAATGCTATATAACGTGAAACGCTATTAAAACATCGTTAAATAGATATGAAATTTGTTCATCGGAGTTGCTGCTCTTCGTTTAATTTAGTTTAAAAACCCAAAGTAACTAAATCCGTAAACACGCGATTTGAAACATTAAATAATTCATTACCGTAGTAGCACTGTTTGCCTTTTTGAAAATGACTTTTCGGTACAACAAATCGAGACATTCAAGTGAACGATCTTTTTTGTGGCAATTATAAAACGACAGTCAACTACAGTATTCAGTAAGCAGAATTCATAACAAATAAACTGAGACGCAGATGCATTAAAATAATTGCTCAATTCACGCATGGATACCTTAGCCTATATATTATATCACAGCCTATATATATAAATATATATACGTTGTCATACTAAACAAAACAATATTAATCTTTAAGGGCTTGTGTCTTTGAATATTAGACGCCTCGTAATCAACAAAATGTTGATTTACCAGAGTAAAGATGTCAATCATACAATCAATACAATGTTTTCTCTTTAGATAAAAAAAAAGATTAAATACAGCGCAGAACGCGTGTGGTATAAGTGTTCATGCAGAGACGTCACATTTTAAGGAAGATAAAAATAGTATGTTTTAAAACATTAAGTTGATATTACATAAAAAAAAACAAGAATTATAACTGGATATATATTTCTGCACATTAAAGCCTTAATTTCATTGTTTTAGAATACAGATTCATCAAAACATAAGCGATAAACATAAACGTGAAATAAAATAAAGCAGAATAAAAAGTTGTATGTGTTTTCTTTCAAAGTCGTAAAACAAAAAACATGCTCATTTCAATCTAAAGGTATATAACAGAAAATACTGCATAGCACAGATATAAGAGAGCTGAAGAGAGCCACGCAACGACAAGACCGAATGAAAAGACATTTAGATAATAACAATATATTAAACTTTGATATTGTCTCCGGCACTAATGAGACCATGTATACACATATAACAAATGCAGCCATGAGGCGTCTCGCTCTATTAAACGGATTTATTAAATTATAATCAATGCAACATCCATAAGGATAATTATATAAACGGAAACTATATCGTCTCTTTTAATGCCATGTCCGCAATAAATATAAATATCAAAAGACTTTTTAGTTGTGTTGTAGTTTTGGCAATGTAATATGTACGAATAAGGTTCAGAGTCTCCTTAGGCATACATAATTACACCAAGCATATAACAAAATATATTATATGATAATGAATTTTTAATTAAACGCGCGATTCAAAACGAATACGCGTTAGTGGTGTTAATAAAATCTCATTACGAAAAAGCTAAAAGCGTCCTGCAAATATAGCTGCGACGGAACGAGTTTAATTTATCAGTAGCTTTAAATTATTATATAATATACACATAACACAAGCAATGAAAAAATGGAAATAAACGTTCATGTAAAAATTCTTCGTGCACAAACAATACATTCCTCATTGTACTGTAAATGAAATACAAAATACAAGATAAAGAAAACATGAATGAACTGCAATTATCAACTATATCCTCCATTCGAAAGATTCAATCAAAGGCTCGATATCTTTAATTAAAGTCTGATCTTTTTAAAAAGTCAGATCCTGTGTCAATGTAAATTTCTTCTTTCAACGGTCAAATCAAGCAAACAGGAATCTTTGTCTTGCCAGCATTTCGCGTGAATTACCTTTGGATAGAAAAATAAACGGAGGGTTAGGGGTTAAAACCTTGTACGGTGTTGGACGGAATAATTGTTCTCTAATCTCAAGGATATAATGTCTTTTAGACTTAGCGAATCTAACTCGTGTTTATTTCAGCAGTTTATCTTTAGTTTCTATATAAAAATTCAAATAAGAATGGCAGTTCGAAGGTAAATAACTGACACAAGCGCATATTAAAAAGACTTAATCAGGTCTGTATGCAAATACTTTCCCATAAAGACCGAACAAACGAGGTTAATATATTAAGGATTTTATTATATGACTTTTGACCCAGGGTCTTATCTCCGCTCCCAGACCCTGGGTCATCAATCTCGTACCCAGAGCCTGCGTTCCTTTTGGCTTCCGCCAAGAAACGGAGGCTCTGGGGAACTCGGATGAAATTCGTCATTTGATCGAGATTGTCATTTGATTGGTTGATGCTGAGCTCTCGCACCCAGTTTCTTTAGCTATTGTTCGCGCAATTACTCGCGAAGTTTGGCATTTTCGCGGTAATAAAAAATTATTTTCAGGCGTAAATTAATACCTGCAGCGTCCAACCACCCGTCTGATCTACTTCTCTCAGTTTTGACTGATATCGCATGAGGGCATTCAGAGGTGAAACGACGATATCGTGGATGGATGATCTTTATTGGGGATGGAAGGGTCGAGGGAAGACATGAAATCAAACACAGCTGGTAAAAGTTGGCGAATCAAAGGTTTACCAAACCCAGTCCTTATTGTCAACAACAATAGCCTTCATCGCTTCGTACTGCTCCTCCTTCAACATCATATTCTCTCTCCCAAGAACATGCAACGCTTTATCTACGGGTTCGTGGTACAAATGAATTTTATCCATCTTCGAAATCGAAAGTATAAACTTGCTTTATTAAGCGTTTCGGAGTCTTCATATGCTGCCCTTCATTCTCATGTTCACAAGTTATAGATATGTATTTGTCGTATTACTTTTAGATGAATAACTTTTAAAGAAAAGCAATATTAATGTTCCAGCACATTTTATTGCTCGGTATTTTTCAATGAAGATGCTTAGCTCTATTTTCTTTTCATTCAAATCAACTCAGAAATTCTCCCGATAAAATCTGCCGACCCGGTATATCGTATAGGATTGCAGATCTCTCAGCAACCAATCAGAGTGCGTACGGACCTTAAAACCAGCTCAGCCATAACTAGAAATACGTATCCTCCCTCTAGAGTTTCTTCCTACTCCCTGCTGGATTTCCCCCATCCACAAATACAAGGAGTGTGTATATAGATCACAAATTGCAAAAGCCCGTTTCGTCGTATATTATTTTGAACGTTATCTCTCGGCCAATATTTAACCGTTTTCAAAAAAAAGTCAAAATAAATATTGTATTACGCAAACGTGTATACCCTTCGTAAAAATCTGCTTATGTACTTAGAAATTAATCGGCCATGTTTGTGCCGTTTGTCTCCCCAACGAATATTGGCCGATTAAAACGGATCACGCAAAAAGGCGCATTCGGAACTTACTGGTTGGTCTTAGCCAATCATGTGTACGAGACACAACTTTTCGTGAGAAATCGACCCTGCCGCGGCGAGATTATCACCATTGCTTCGCTCGGTTTAGTAGATAATACATTTCTAACGACTGATTGATATATTACATCCCTATGTTTAAGGACGTATACCTTCTTTAGTCTGTCTTGTAGGATGACTTGAAGTATAGTATACTTTGTGTTCCCCCTTCCATTCTCTATTGGCTCGTACACATTCCCCCTCAATTTTTTGATAATAGCTAGGAAATCTTTTGATAGACCTCACTAGGTACGATTCTATCTTAATCCTTTCCGTGGGAAACATATTTGGTATTGTTCTCGAACTTTGTTATACCCATCGGGCTTTGCACCTGGGTGTGGTTTCCCGTATTGCGTGTGAAAGGCAGTGATCACCCTGAGGTATAGGAGATATTTTACTAAACCGGCTATCAGTCTGCCGAGAGATCAGAAAGCACTGTTAGTAGGAAGTTGGTCAAAGAGTGGCTCAAGGCACAGGATACTTACACGCGATACAAACCAATCCTAAGAAATCACAAGTTCAGACAAAGTTCAGACAAGTTTGTTTACTATCTTGGGCGGATACACAAAGGAAATTACTGGATTCTGACAGCTATTGAGTTTCTTAGTAGGAACGCGTTTGCGATTCCTGTCTACAGGAAAGACACAAAGAACACGAGAAAAAGACCGATTTGGTGACTATCCAATATTAGCCCAGTTCAAAGAGCCTGTTGGAAAAGCGTAGTGTAACTATATAACACAGAAGGCCGAAAACCTGCTTATGTACTTTTCTAGAAGATGGCCAGTTGTCAGTCGGTTTCCAACGAAATGAATAGATGAGTGTTAAGGGAAAAGAGTACGCTATATCGTCACAAAGAACAAGCACAGCCTCACCTGAAAATAAATTGAATATCTCAATCCCAGCGTTAGATGCGTCAGAGGTTCCGATCCCAGAAAGCCGGCATGCATTTATTATTTGATGTTTACAGCGAGACGTACTACGAGACGAATTTCTCGATGAACATGGTACAACGGTTAGAAATGACATGCGCGATACGACTGAAATATTCGACTCCAACCATCTTAATAAAATAGAGGTTTTCAAGGACTTGTGTAAAACAGCCAGTAATGATTAATTATATGGCTTTGGTGGTAAAAACTATAGAAAACTGATGTCGAGGGACGACCGGACGACTCTGGGGAAAGCTCAAGTAACGCGGAAGAGGAAAAAACGACTCATTGGTGTATCAAGATAAGGTCAAGATAAGCTGAATATTAGAAGACCGCGCCCCGCGGTCTACATGCACCATATTATATGACTAATCCCTTCCTCTGTGCCGTCATCAAACGTTCTGACAAAGCAGAATGGAGAAGTACTTGGAAATTAGAAACTTGAACCATTGAGATTGGAGCATAAGGTATTGGATAACACCGACTTAGTAGCAGAATGTTCCTCCCTCTGTCGAATCGGACAAACTCTGTCATACCAGAACCTCGAATTCTTGATAATGGAGGAATGGGACATTATGTCAACTATAATCAAAGAAGACATTACCACACCCGCTCTGGTATGAGAGGAATTGTAATGTTGTTCACCAATATCCCACAATGACTATCCAAATACGACGTCTACCCCAACATTGAGTCTCTGAAAATCACAATCAATGGCATGCAAACCAAGTGTTCGCTGATAAGTACAACAAAGACCGTTACGAAGCAAAGCGTGTGTTCTCGACAAATGACAATGGTAAAAAATTGTCGGTAAAAATAGCAAATGACTTTCCTATTTGTACATCTCATTATTATTTGTTATTGTTTCTCGCACCCGATTGGCTTATTTTTGTCTGATGCGATTAGTTATTTTATAAAAGTCTCACTCAGTTATTATTTCACTTTACGTTTCACTCTCTGAAGAAGGGCCTTCGCTCGAAACGTTAGACTACTTATACACGCTATTTCAGCAGTACACCAACCTTTTTAGATATTTGACGCAGCACAACACGTTTTATCACTCATTCGAATAGATTGAATATGTATGAGCCGTTAAATTATTCCATCATCACAATTAACGTCTTAGTACTGTTCTCTATGATTATGAAGACTTACTTAAGTTGGATTTGCTTGCGTACGAAGAACTTTCACAATTTTGTTCACTGGAATAAAAATAAAAAAAACCATTGAGTGGCACAGTACACTCGTCGACAGCATGATATTCTTGTAATCGAGAAATGTATTCATTCTCATATTTTATACTTTTGGAAGCCGCCATTTTAGAGTTTGCTCGACGGCTCAACGTTTATGTACAGCGGGGGGTTTCTTTTCAATTTTGACGTCATTGCGTGCTTGTCTTGTGTTTCTTGCGCTCAGTGACCCGGTTGGACATCGAATCTGAGCTTAGAACAAACTGCAGAATGGCATGAAATGGTGGCCCGGCTTATTGGGATTGAAGTATAATATTAAACACTTATTGACCGAGCGGAAGGTCTTTAAGGAGCGAGGTCTGTGCGAAAAGACCAGGGGCAAGATAATGTCGTAAAGAACGAGTAAACTAGGTTAATAAGGTTTTTATTATATGGCTCTTTTAAATGTCTCACATTTCCTTAATTTGTGTTAATATATACACTGCTGTAGTAAATGTGGGAGAGCTTGGAGTAGACAGACGATATATGGACGATCGTCAAGCTCGTATCCTCAGAAAAATTATATATTTATCATTTTTATAGACCTGGAGCGAGGGGAATTAGACGAAATATTACCCCGAGGGATGATATATCGCCCGAGGGATATATCATCCCGAGGGGTAATATTTCGTCGTATTCCCCGAGCGGAGGATCTATAAATGATATATTATACCGAAACAATCTTGAATACTGTCTAAATCATTGTAGTCTAGTTGCCATTTGGCCGTTTTTGCCTCAACCTTGCTGTGAAGGCCCCCAAACAGGTTTTTGCAGTTTTTGTATCTTTGAAACATGGAGATTCATAATCTGGATAGTGCCACTTTGGCACCTGTGGGGAAAACGAATTATTGCAGGTTTTATATAGGCAAGTACTATTATGGCCGCCATATTGAAATTCAAGGTGGCTGCATAGCAAATTTCACTCCCTTGCCCTTAACTACTGTTTAAATGTGTTACACGGACATTAACGGCAATAAATAGCAGAAATTCTAATCTAAAAAATAAACTTATTGTAAAGATAAATATATCGGATTGGATTACGGTTCTTATTATAATAAAGCTTACATAAAGTAGTGTGCTATTGACCGAGTAATTTGAAAGCTCAGTTGAAAGCAGGAATCAGTCATTTTTCTTATAAGTCGTTTTTTGTTCGAGTTACACTCTGATGAATTAGACTTTAGTGAAAACATTTGTATGGTGTGTATTAATATAAAACATATATTTCAAATGTAGGATTACAAACAAACCATTGATCAATTCACGGAAAGGAAGAGTCAAGATAATTATTGAATCCAGTAAGATAGGAAATTGAAACGAATCCAAATGTTATAATCCAATGTCACCTATCATGTGTTGCTTCATATACAATTGCCTTTTTTGTAGCGAAGAATGTGCTGTGATCCAGATCCTCGTCATCCAAATCGGTGGCGTCCCGTTACTTTGTGTAGGACGGCTGAACGTGGTCCAGGCCAAAATACATTTAAAGAACAACAATTTTAGAAGCATGCGAACTACGCCAAGATGTTTGGGGAGATCAAGTACGCACCGGCTGCTTGTAACTGGACCATCACCTACTTAACCTACATCACCTACAAAGAGGTGAATCAAGGTCTGATCATTGAACGAAATGACTTAAAAACAAGTCATGAAGGCGGTAAATTGATTGATTGATTGAAGACTTTATTTTGAGAGGGTGACACGTGACAGTAAAATGTACTGATAAACTTGTGGCCCTCTAGTAATTAGTTATAGTTAAAATTACAAGCATGATATAACAGAAACATTAAATAATAAAGAGTCTTATAGAATTTAAAAATAATTACAAAAAATGGTTAAGATTTCCTAGGTTGGTAAAATCCTAAGTAAAAACAATAGTCCATGCTATTTAATAAAAACAGCTAGAAATCTTTTGATTTTCTAGAATAGATTTAAAAAGATCTCTTTTAAAACATTTAACATTTATACTCTTTCTCAAAAATGTTGGTAGAGCATTCCAGTCCTTAATAGTTCTTACGGTAAAAGTACGGCCGCCTTCAGTAGTCTTTTTGAAGGTTGGGCATGAAAGATTCAAGTTGGAAAATCTATTATTTCTTGAGTGAATGTCAGCATTTGTTTTTAGAAGTAGATTTAGATAGTGAGGCGTAAGGCCATTGACTCTTTTATAGGCTAGTGTACATCTATTAATATAGGCCTCGGTATAAAAAGGAACCCAATCAAGTTTATTGAACAGTGTCACTGATGGGGTGGTATGTTCAGCATCAAGGATGATTCGGGCACCCCATTCTAAATGAAGGAGCGAAGTGTATTAGAGTTATTCGCGATGACACAGGTGTCTTTATTGTTGCTGCATTATACTATGCCCTCAGAAAGTTCACTTGCACTGTTGTGATGGAAGGAACTAGTGCCCAAAGAAGCACGGTTAATATTGGTCTCGCCTCCTGGCCGCTCGTGCGCTGAAAGGATGCGATACGGTTGGTTGTCCTTTCGGTATCGGCAAAGTTACCGATATTAAAGTTTTTTCGCAAGAAATGAAGCTTGACGCCATTGGTAACCGTAACAGCATGCAACATCGATTTGGTACTTACGCAGCGAATGGAAACATGTCGGATATTTGGTATGAGATCTGGCTGCCAAAACAGCGAAAGCCAGATCAACGAAGGTATCGAAATTAAAGTCATTTCCTCCAACCACAGAGGGCACATTTTCAGATATGTTATTGTAAGGAAGCATTAAGTGAAGATCCTCCATCTCTCAATGAAACACAATTTGGCTGGTCCAGAAACGAAACTACCAAGTCGCTTATTAAGGCACTGCATGGCTCCTACAGAAATTCTGGAAATGATTTATTGCAATTGTGCTTCTAACCGTCCATGTGAAAAGCGACAGTGTGGTTGTTTCAAACAGTTATCGTGTACCGTTTTCTGCAAGTGGCACATCACCGAAAACTGCTACAATTCATGGACATAGAAATCCAAAGAGGATTGTGATGACTCGGTCATAACAATAATTTATTTTGTAGTCTAATCTCAAACTTTATTCATTGAAATATTTCTACATTTGTTATCATATAGTTAAACTCGTTGCTTCATGACTATTTGCAAGATCCTGCTTCCGTCATAGCATAAAACGAATGAGACATGGTCGGTTTTTTTGCTTGTGTTTCTTTTGATAACGTAAATGTAATTAGGAATGAACAATATTAATATCTCAATGCAGTAATATTTTCATTAGATATACTGTAGAACTACTTTATATGAAGAATATAGTAAAAATGTGATCTGGACTGTCAGAAACGATTGCGAAATATCTTAATATAAGTCATTTTGGACGCCATTTTGGATTTAAGAAAATAGTCATATTTCTACTTTTACAATGGTGCATCGAAGACATTACTTAACTATGCGTAGAAAAACAATATAAAAATTAGAAAATCATACATTTTGTCAGCGAAAAAGACCAGTTTTTCTTTGTTCTTACATATGGCGGCCATAATGGACGCCATATTTGCTCTATTTTTTAAACCTGGAATAATTTATTTTCCCCACGGGTGTCAAGGTGGCACTATCCAGATTATGAATCTCCATGTTTCAAAGATACAAAAACTGCAAAAACCTGCTTGGGGGCCTTCGCAGCAAGGTCGAGCTGTCTGCGACCAGACTATTGATAAACAGTGTAATTCTGTATCACGACTAATTCCTCCACTCAATTCTCTTAGTTAGACAGTTGCTCTCCTCACTCTCTTCATAAAGTTCTCTATCAATAAAGTTAATTTGAATTATTAGCGTTCGTGTATCATTTGGTGTATTCACTAGCATCGCCTATATAGTAGCCTGTGTCACAGCCCTAACTCGAACTAGGTACGAGTAAGTAACCTTACTGTGACACAGGATACCTATATAGACTCCAAAGTTTCAATCAGGTTTACCCAGGTTGTGACGTCACCAACTTCCCAGTTAATTATGTAAAGTATTACAATAAGATGGCGGATGATAGGATTGTCTTTGGTCAAAATTAGTGCTGTTGTTTTGTAGTCTGTTTGTATCACAAAGTCAAAAGTTGGAAATTATTTTATATTTTATCTGTTTTAACGACGATTAAATTAAGCTATTCTAAGAATTTGATTTCAAATTATCAAATATAAAATATCGATTTAGAGAAGTAGTAGTAGAAATGCAATCTTATGCCCAATACAGTAATTTAATACAATAAATTAAATAAATATGGTTGTACGCTAATGGGGTACGCTATTGAGGTTGAATATAAAAATCAAAGCCCAGCAAATACCTTTTAGGCACAGCATTTCAGTCGAACATTTTAAAGTGAAGGAATTCTTGAATGACTGAGTTCTTCTTGCATTTGTCTAAGAAGTTCAAATCCAATTTGGCTTTCTTAAATTTGAGGTCCATGCAGTCGTTGATAAAAATTGGGAAAAAATTGGATTTGAACTTCTTAGACAAATGCAAGAAGAACTCAGTCATTCCAAAATTCTTCACTTTAAAATGTTCGACTGAAATGCTGTGCCTAAAAGTTCTTTGCTGGGCTTAGATTTTTATATTCAAATTATAGTTGTAAGCTGGTTATTTAGTGGGAATCCCTTGTCTTTTGTGAATCCAACCCGTAACCTTTGAGTATTTCATCCGAGATATTAAAAGCTTTGGCTATATATATATATATATAGCAAAGTGAAAAGCTGGTAAACTGCCAAGAATTTAGTGACGAATATATATATATATATATATATATATATATATATATATATATATATATATATATATATATATATATATATATATACATATATATATAAATATATAAATATATAAATATATAAATATATAAATATATAAATATATATATATATATATATAAATATATAAATATATATATATATATAAATATATAAATATATATATATATATAAATATATATATATATATATATATATATATATATATATAAATATATATATATATATATATATATATATATATATATATATATATATATATATATATATATATATATATATATATATATATATATATATATATATTATATATATATATATATATATATAGATATGGGCATGAGTACCAATTATACACAAACGATTGCCAGTGACAACCGCTTGTGGGATAAACAGCGGTCATGCGTATATAATAATGCATATATAATAATCATGCGGTCATGCGTATATAATAACGGTCATGCCTATATAATAATGCGATAATGCAACGCCCACTACCCTTGTGGTAGTTTGAGCACTCTGGCCCTATACCGCTTCACGCTCTCTGGATGTGCGCATGACCGCTGTTTATCCCACAAGCGGTTGTCACTGGCAATCGTTTGTGTATAATTGGTACTCATGCCCATATCTAGATTGTACCAAGCTACACTGATGAGCTGTGGAACAGCGAAACACGTGTCTGTAGATATTGTACTATATATATATATATATATCAATTTGTAATTTGTATATATCAATTTGTAATTTCGATCATGCACGCGTAAAACCGTATTTACCTAGTTTGCTAGTTCTGACCATTTCTCTATTAATAGGGTTCCGTGTAGATTCCTTTGCCAGACATTCGACTTCTGAGATCAGGTGAATGTTAGACTGCAACGAATATAATTAGTAAGCATAAAGTGTAAGTTTTACTTTCTCCACATGATTAACCTACACTACTCATGAGTCGACCGAAAATTGTTGTCTCGAGTGGGATTTGAACTCGCACCTTCGTAGCCTGCGTTCAGCCGCCCCAGGAAGAGCCTGAATGCAGGCTAGAACCTTCGGGATTTCGGTCCACTGCTCACCAGTTGAACTACCGCGTCACTGTGAACAGTGTTTAAATTTTTAACCATTTAAGTGCACGAGATATTTTCGCGACAACTTAAAGGACATTGGCAACACAAATTCAGTTTGTCTAATATGAAAGAACTCGTAAAATGATAAAATGATAGGTTTAGGGATTGGGGCCGGGGGTGAATGCCTGCACGAAAGACCATTCTATCAGGGCTATTAATGTTATCGGTTGGTGGAACATTGCTGTCTCCTTTCGCATGTGTTAATACTGATTTCGTAAAGTTATAAAGTTCAAAAGCATTTCTTATTATTTCTGCCGCAAGACCTACAAACCCGCTCGGAGAATGTTTCACTGCGTAGTAATGCAAAGCCGATTGATTCACAAGCCTCAGCAAGAATCAACTCTGTGCTTCCATGTCTACACGATTGCTTGAATAAATTTTCAAAATAAATCTTGTTTCCACCAGATGCAGTCAAGCTTTTTACGGAGTTTCAGACAATGGATATTTCACGATTCGGCCCGAAGTGAAATGTTTTAATCATTGAGGAAAGCCTGCTAGTTGCTGATTGGTTGTTTTTGACAGTTCTTCATGTGGGCGGAAATCCAAATACATGGGTCTTTCGTGCAGGCGTTCCCTCCCCCCTCCCCATTTCGCCTTTCCGCTTTCCCCCTCCCCCTAACGCTGCCACGCAGGCTTTTTCAACTTTTCGGTATTCTACTTCGTTTTTGAAATATTTCAGTTTGTTTGATATGTAAATGAGATGGTCTCTGACGTTAGGTGCTGGGTAGAGAATTTTCACTCATTAAAAATGTCTTATATCTCAGTGATTGCTAAGTATAACGTTCATTATCATGAGGAGTTATTATACGCACATTTTCAAGTAAATTTGTGGAACAAACTTGAAGATGTAACTAATATTCTATTCTAATGTTTGAAAATTCTCTACCCTGCATATGACGTCAAAGACCATCTCATTTACATATCAAACAAACTGAAATATTTCAAAAACGAAGTAAAATATGGAAAAGTTGTAAATGGTGTTACTCTATCATTTTACGAGTTCTTTCATATTAGACAAACTTAATTTTTGTTGCCAATGTCCGTTAACGGTTATCATCATCTCTGATTAGTGCGGGTTAATCATGTCGCTAAATTTTCATGTTACTCTGAGGATGATACTGTACGTTTTACTGATGCTTCATTATGAAGGTATTGTAACTAATTATATGCAGGGCCCCTCTGGATACCAGCCAAGTAGCTGAATGGGCTATCCTGCTTAATTAAAGTTTATCTATCTATCTAATATACAGTATATTTTCATATTTTTAAAGATACTTCGAAAATTCATCGATCTCTCATGACACAAACGTAATGAAAACGTATCTACCACCATGAATTAAAGACAAATTATATATTAATCACCACCATGCAGATGCACGACGTACTCTACATACAGGCTAGCTGCAGTGATTCTACCACTTCTCGACTATGCCGACATATTCACATGGGGTGATAAGAACAACTCAATACGTATGAACTCACTCCAAATTCTAGAAAATAAAGCCGGTAACATAATATTTAAAAAACGTTTTAGGAGCATTATACAATAGTCTCCATGCTTTTACAACAATACATTTTTAAAGTTACTTAAGTTACTTTAAAACTAAAAAATAATAATTACATTTCATTATAAAATCAAAATTGCTACATGTACAGTAATGAGTAATGTATAACCAATAAAACTATAATAACTACAAAAACTATTAATTCGAAAAAGAAATTAAAATCTTATGTGCTTATACTTATACTTAAAATTACATAAACAGTCCCCTTCTAATTTGCTCTGGTGATGAATTCCAGAGTTTTGCAGCGGCAACCAAGAATGTTCTGTCTGCATGAGTAATGGTATTCTATTTTGGCACAAATAGCAGATTACGGTTGGATGATCTTAAAGGTGCCGTCAAGTCCGTTCTGCGCATGTGTGATATTTCAAACGTGGGGGAATCCATATGTCAACAAACTTTAACGGAATAGATTTGCGACAGTTAGAAAGCGAGTGTTCGTCAAAGGTGGCGAAGGCGCGAGTGGTAGCTTGATATATTATTCACATTTAGGAACAGAACAGCTTCTTATAACACGCTTTTTACGCGGAAAAGCTCAAGCGTGGAAAACAAATCCACAATACTTCATGTTCAATGTTTATATAATGCAATGTAAACAAACGATGTAAACAGAAACGTGGGCATGCGCAGAACGGACTTGACGGTACCTTTAAAGTGCAAGTAGGGTTGTATAGAGTAAGTAAATGACTGATATAAATAAGTGAGTGGTCATGTAAAGCTTGAAAGTAATCAACAGTATCTTGAAAATAGTCCGTCAACACTATATCGTTTTCGAATAGTTTTCGCCGTCCACACAAAAACAAAAAAATATTCGAAAATAGATTACCTGATTGAGTATGCGCAGTTGACTTGGGCCAAGAATCACATGATCGTCGTGACGTCAACGTTTTCGAAAAGTTCCATTGTCACCGTCTACACTAATAACATCCATACTAATAAGTCTTCGGTTGAAAACGCAACTTTATTTATCCTGTTTGGCCTTCTGTCAACATTAAACGACGTTTTCGATCATCGAAAACAGAACTTTGCGAAGACGCTATCCAGAGTGCAATTGTTTTGAAAACGCGTTTTCCTTTTGTCGTGTAGACGGTGAAAACGGTACTTTTTCAAAAACGCGTTTTCCTGTTGTCGTATAGACGGTTAAAACGGAACTTTTTCGAAAACGCGTTTTCCTGTTTTCGTGTAAACGGTGAAAACGGAACTTTTTCGAAAACGCGTTTTCCTGTTGTCGTGTAGACGGTGAAAACGGAACTTTTTCAAAAACGCGTTTTCCTGTTGTCGTGTAGACGGTGAAAACGGCACTTTTTCAAAAACGCGTTTTCCTGTTGTCGTATAGACGGTGAAAACGGCACTTTTTCAAAAACGCGTTTTCCTGTTGTCGTATAGACGGTGAAAACGGCACTTTTTCGAAAACGCGTTTTCCTGTTGTCGTGTAAACGGTGAAAACGGAACTTTTTCGAAAACGCGTTTTCCTGTTTTCGTGTAAACGGTGAAAACGGAACTTTTTCGAAAACGCGTTTTCCTGTTGTCGTGTAGCCGGTGAAAACGGAACTTTTTCGAAAACGCGTTTTCCTGTTGTCGTGTAGACGGTGAAAACGGAACTTTTTCGAAAACGCGTTTTCCTGTTTTCGTGTAAACGGTGAAATGGAACTTTTTCAAAATCGAGTTTTCCTATTGTCGTGTAGACGGTTAAAACGGAACTTTTTCAAAAACGCGTTTTCCTGTTTTCGTGTAAACGGAACTTTTTCAAAAACGCGTTTTCCTGTTGTCGTGTAGACGGTGAAAACTGAACTTTTTCGAAAATACGTTTTCCTGTTGTCGTATATAGACGGAAAAGCTTTTCAAAACCGAAAAAAATCGCGTTTTATTAATACTGCAAGTTTCTCCATTCTCTTCTTCAACCCCAAAGCCTTATAGAAATACTTCACTAGACACCCTTCAAAACCAGACGACAGAAATATATCCATCGCGGTGATGCCTGCGAAGGAGGCTAGGACCAATAGATTTGAACTTGTCAGAAATAAACAATCCTGAATAATAATAATAATAATTATTATTATTATTATAAATATAAATATAAATAATGATAATAATAATAATAATAAATAATAATAATAATAATAATTATTATTATTATTATTATTGTACATACCATATTATTGTACATACCTTAGATGATATAATGTTTTCGTTGGTTTCCTTTAATTCAGCATAACTTTGTTTCAGTTCTTCAAGAGTGCTGGAGTAATGCCTAAAATATTAGGTAAAGCTAAATTTAAAATATTACTCTGCACTTAAAAATTCATTTCAGGAGAAACACGATCAAGTGCTACGTCTGCTGACAAACTATAAAACTATCGCCTTCATACACTTCTGTTTTCCTGTAGTTTATATATAAATCGTAATTTCTTCAAAAATGTAGCCGCTGCGATTTCTAGCAACTGTCAGGTATTCGGTGTATCATTTTGGGTTGTTGACTAACTTTCTGTGTGTTAAAAGTATTCGCTTCGATGTGACTGAAGTGGCTTCAACTTCAACATGCTTCCTACGTCACTGATAGCGGTCGAAAATTTCGTTTGAAAAATGTCTTTAATTTCACCTGAGAGGAGTTTCAAGTTAAGCACATATTCAAGCCAACCACATTATAGATTCATAATTTTTCGCACCATTTGCTATGGTACATTGGGTGCATTTGGGTACATTGTTCCCATTGTATGGGTACATTTGGGTACATTGTTCCCATTGTATGGGTACATTCAGTAGCGAAGTTGGCCATAGCAACTGGTCATGCTATGCAAATTATGAAACGATTTACATATTCAGATCTTTAGAAATGTATTGTTTTCAAAATATGCAGATGTTACAAATTAGCATAGCATGACCAGTTGCTAAGGCCAGCTTCGCTACTGGGTACATTGTTCCCATAGGAACATTAAATGGCTACATTGTTTGTGTGGTAGCTCAACTGCTGGAGCAATGGAACGGAATCCCGAAAGTGAGAGTTCAAATCCCGCTCGAGTCAACAATTTTCCGTTGGCTTAACAATCATTCATGTTACCTCAGAAGATCGTCGTCTTCCTCTGAATGCCATTCTTCAGGACACGCTGTCAAGATCCTTAATTACGTGACAATTAAAAGAAACAAGGGAAAAGGATCATTAAAAATGACAATTCTGATAGCAATAATAACTTATCTTATTCTGTTGCTATTCCAATTATTTTTCAACTTTTGTATTTGGAAGAACTGTCGAGCACACAAATAACGTTTCTTGATTCAAGATTAATTCAAGATTTCAAAAAAAGATGTTTAATTTGTACCTTGGAGATGTAATATATGAAATACGCGAGGAAGATTGTTTCATCAGATATTCAAACACCGAGAAGTGTGATGAAAAAATTTCAAGTTTCAAGAAAACTTGAAATTTCAAGAAAGTTTGGTTAATTTATGTCTCCGTCGGAATTATTACTGAGTTTGAGACAATTCCTTGCGAGATTTCCTTTCTATGTTAATGTTAAACTCCCTCTGAGAGACGTAAAACAATCACAAAAAGATATACTGGAAAGGAAGCTGGTAGTCATTAATATATTCATACGTCATACCATTATGACGTATGAATATATTAATGACTACCGAATAATTTTTCTCAAATTACGATCGTCCATCTATCGACATGTAGTATAGTTTTGATTTTATAATGAAATGTAATTAGTTTTATAATCAACTTAAGTAACTTTAAATATCTAAAAAGGTTGGTGTACTGCCGAAATAACCTTTTTAGATATTTGATTTGTATTTCTACACTGCCTACGCAGTCACCACGTTTTTGTAACTTTAATAATGTATTGTTGTAAGAGCATTGAGACTATTGTATAATGCTGCAAAAACGTCTTTATTATTAATGGCAAGTACTATAGAGAATAAGACGCGTTTTTTTTGTTTTTCTAGCATGTCACATTTTTCCTCTCAGGTAAACAGGCTTTGAGTGTCATATCAATTCTTCAAAGGGTAAGCTTTACAAAATAGAGGTTTATAAAAATACTTACTCTGAGATATCCATAGTTTCTTCTATGGTAGTTTTGTCCCGGTCATCTTGCTCCTCATTCACCGTGATTGCATTTTCATGATCAAGCAGGTCGCTCAATACCTTTCGTTGACACTGTCTGTTTAAGTGTTTTTGAATTTCATCATCCATTCTGTAATTTACTGAAAAAAGAGATGGTCTTTGCGATAAAAAATCGAAAATATGTTTGGTGGCTTAGTCAACGAAAGATCTACATTATAAAGTACTAAGCATTTTCCCAAGTGATATAAAACTGTTGTGCTGCATTTTGCCGCAAAGACCAACCAAATGAGGTTAATAAATATATGTTATTTACCGCTTGGTGAAATTACGTGCTCTGATTGGCTGAGACACGTCACGGTCCGGTCCGTTATTTCCCATAATGGACCGGTCCGGATTACGGATTTTGTCTGCCATTTTGTTTACAAAGGAGCGAACAACGATAAGAAACTTTGAAAAGCAGCAAAAATTGAACGAATTTAGTAAATTAAGCACTAAATCGTGTACGAGTCGGACGATGAACAATCTAAATGAGAGTCTTACTATCATGAAAGCAATAGAAAAACAAGACCATTAGATTGAAAATGACGATTCTGTCACTCAAAACGTATTAATAAGAAGTTATTATTTTTTCCGGTCCGTATCCTACCAAATCCTACTTTCTGATTGGCTAACGAGCGGTCCTTTTTATAAGCGTAAAATATTCGAAAAACATTCGAAAATGAACTCAAACGAGATTGAACATATTGAAAGACAGATTAGTGAGTTTTTTATCCGAAAAGAGACTTAACTCTCAATTTCCTTTGACCAAGAAAAAGCGTCAGACTTTATTGTCCACTAGAAATACTGATGACGAACAAAACAACAAGCCTATTAAGGAAAAAAATTATTTACTGTTTTGGTCGGTCCGTATTGAGAAATATTTTCCTTGGTCTCAAAAACGTCCCGGAAGTAGCTTGTGCCATATAATAATAAACACTTATTATATGACAATGACGTAATTCTTCCATATAAGGGCACGAGAACAGAACAAATACCAGGCCGTATTGCATGGTAAAATCCGTATTTCTCCTCTTCTGAACAGAACAAAAATACGGATTTTTTTGCGGCTTTAAACCAAAGCCTAAAATGGTGGATGCGAACTGTCTTTTTAATTTTGAAAATGTAAGTACAGACATGAACGACGCCTTATTATTTTCGTTAAACTCTGACGACTTTGACGATGAATATCAAAGCAATGGACAGTTTAACAGAAACAACGTCTGACAACGTATCACAAACAAACGAGGAAATGAAATAAATACAAACTTATTCAATTTCTGCAAGTAATCATATAATAAAAACCTCATTGAATGGTTTGGCATTGAGAAACTCGTAAAATACTCGGCCGTATTATATGCCAAACCATTCAATAAGATATAATTATTTGCCCAGCCCGCGGTCTTTCAGTACAGACCGAGCGACGTCTGTGCAAAAAGACCAAGGGCAGGATAATTTTACCGTAAAGAACGACCAAATGAGATTAATAAGGTTAAAATAACAAAATAAGGTTTTTATTATATGGCTCTATTTTTTACATCGATGATCACGTTCGACCCTGAAACTATGCTAACGAAAATCTAAAAGACGGGGGTGAATTATTATTATTATTATTATTATTATTATTATTTAAACTTATTTACACACGGTAGCCTTTCAGTTTTCTGATTTTCAAAGGGCCGTGTATTTACATAAATATGTGTATAAAGAAAGAATATGGAAAAAATTAACTATTTACAAATTATACAGATAGCTTCTAATACATACCAATAATTAACAATATATACAAATATAACTATAAACGCACAAATAAACAATTTAAACTGTCGACAAGTTTGTTCTTAAATCATTGTAGTGCTCATTAATACACTTTTTAAAATAATTAATTGAGGAATACTCGTACTTGTCGACAATTTCTTGTGGCAAGTAGTGCCACTTTAACTACTAGATAAAGATGCTGATTAAATATTAATTTCTTTTGAATTTTCTTCATGAATTATTAATGAATTTTACAAATATATATATTATATATGCGGAGCATGGTGGACCAACTCCTTATAAGGAAGTAAAAGGTCGTTTTGGGTGATGACAAAGCGAAGCGGTCAAAGGCGATTTGTGATCTGACGAACTACATAGTAAGTAAGCAGGTTTTTACGAAGGGTATACACGTATGCGTAATATAATAGGCACGTATGTTATGTATTTAGGCTCGGTAATTCCAAATCTGTTTTCAGAATTAAAAACGGTTAAATATTGATCGAGATAACGTTCAAAATAATATACGATGAAGCGGCCGCCTGATTGCCGACTAATTCCTAAGACATAAACCGTTTTTACGAAGCGTATGCACGTTGTTGTAATAATCTCGAAAGAAGAATGGGTCGAGCAAGTATTGGTCAGAAAATGAAGCCGGAAGTCCGCCATTACGAAGGGACCAACTGAGGATCCTATGAGTTTTTTTGTTGGATTATGTGCTCTTACCATCGACAAAATAAAATAATTTTACTATAAAGAGGACCAGAAGACATTTTTCAAATTACTGGGTAAAACGATTCATGGCCTACCTACAGATTTAGTGCGATTTTGGTCCCTTAGTAATGGCCGCCGTTGGCTCTAATCACCCAGTGAGAGAAGCCTAATTATATGAGACGTCAAAGTAGGTTGAAGATTTTAGCCATTTAATGTTAACAAAGAAACTATATTGGCCAGACACTAAACCTATTTCGCGAGCGTCACATGTAAATGCGTCACTTGTAAACTCGGAGCTTCTAATGATCTCTCGTCCAATTTACATTATGCAAATATGCAAGCTTCAAAATCAGCTCATCAGAAATCAGATACAATAGAAAGCTCAATCCAGTCCTATTTTTGAGATCAGTGGGTTATTGCCAATAAGTATTTCTAGTTTTTATTTCCCGATATTACACCCGAAAGATTGCCCAATCGTAAATTGTAAGAGCATTTAGAAAGTCAAAATAACCAGTATCTTTAATTATCTTACATTTTCTTAAGGAATCCTGGATAACGTCTTCGGGAATGTGACCTCTTCTTGCTGCTCTGTTCCCTTTTGAAAACAAGCATAACAATAATTTAACGAAAAAGTCATCTCTGCACAGGTGATCAGGTTTCACTGGAATGTTTGCGAGGTTTCTGAAATGCCGTGTTGATCAAAATGAAATGTGGGACAAAAACAAATGGGAGCGAGCGACCAACTATTATTGTTGTATTAGGAACAGTTGACCAACTTACTGGTTGACCATTGTATCATGGAAGAAGTGCGCGAATAACACCAGAATTTAATCGAATTTATAGATGGAGAGAAAAGGTTGAGTCGATGGTTAGAAATATACGCACTGCGTTCCTACAGGTGGATAGTTACTCCCCTGTTACCAGTAATGACAAAAGCCTACACGGTGCAGGGGACCGCCTGGTAGCAGAGATGACCTTAAACTTACAGTATACACCTGCAGTCTGGCGGTTGTAAATTAGTTTAAATGTTGTAAATACAGGCCTGCAGCCACGATATACAGGGTCCTGCTATGGTGTAAAGAAATGCACCGAGACGTTTGAAAACGGCAAGATGGCGAATAGTGAGGGGGATGGCGGTGTTACACTATGCAATTCTTCGTGCAACTTGTCTCGCAACGGCTTAATCAGTTATGTTTCAGTTGCATGAAAGGGGATGTTACACAAGGAAACGTTCCGTGCAACTTAACTCGCAAAGTTTCGTCATCTTTGTGTTTATGACAAGGTACGCATGCGCATCCAGTCACCAAGAGGAAAATTGCAAGACAAGTTGCAGATGGTGGCGTTACACATGTGCAACGCTGAAAATACTGTAGTTGCTGCAATCATTGCAGAAAGTAGAACTAGATTCTACTTGCTGCAAACTTGTTACGCAAGAATTTTCGCCACTGCAAGACATGTTACCTTTTGCAATGGTTCGTGCAACTTGCAAAAAAATGCATAGTGCAATATACTGTAGTGTCACAGCGCCTTTAGACCCGGGTGTAAATAAAATTATATACGTTCCTTAATGAGAAGGTTCTGGGGCGACAATCATGTCAACAAGGAAATGGCAAACTTAATGCAGCAGGAGTAACAAGGAAAGTGATTAGCAACGAAATACTGACATTTCGAACGGAGCCCTTCATAAGAGCAAAACTCACCTTTTCGCTTAACATGAAAAGATCTGGATCAAAGCTATTAACTCATGCAAAGTGGTGCCTGTGGAGGTATATTTGTCTGACTGTGCCATGGCAGGCCAGTAAATCTCTAATATTAATCTAATATATCCAATCTCTTATATTAAGGCTATTTAACATCCAGTTAATTTCCAGTCATGGTACTGATTGTATAGAATTGACCTATCCATTTGACAGACGCAAAGATGAAGATGAGAAATAAGGACTGCATAGACTAACATATTACACAGACATTTACACAGTATAAGATTATTGCATTATGCATGTAGCAAGTACCAAACAAGAAAACCAATTGTGAAATGCGGATGGTGACATACTGACTGTACATCCAGCAGAATTACTTCAAATATTTTAAAATCAAATATTTGGCACGTATATTTATGTTGCACAATTGTTCAGATGAGTTAGGAGGTTATTTTGAAGATATTTTTGATATCAAATACTTCTTTTAGTATTAATTCAGATTCGACATACATATATACAGTACTACCAAACTGAAAAAGATGATACTGGATGAAGTTGAGCATAATATTGTGTTTTGTCAGTGCAGAGGAATAGACCAATTATTTACTAATTCCAAAGGCAGCCGCAGCAGAGTAAATCTGCAGACACTGACAAATCATAATATTTTGTGATGACTTTAACATAATTATTTTACTATTTTTTATTTGTTTTAATTCCAAGTTACTTCAAAGAGGAAGTAATATGTTCAGATATGCCTGTTACTGTGCACGAGCAGAGCATTATTTACAGCAAAACAATATTGGTATCTACGCATGATGCTCAAACTATTATTTGTAGGCAGAATTTTGGCATTTAAAGAAAGTTATTTGGAGAAAAAAATTAAATAATGTACTGATGTACAATTATTTAGTGAAATGAAACACATAAACAAATATAATCCAATGCATTGACCAGGATTATCATAAATACTTTACCGGGGCAATCTTGGAATGTAAATTGAGTTGATAGTAAGTGAATTTGTTGTTGAATAAAATCCTTATCTGTAAGCCGAAGTCCTTCGTCGTAAATAGTATTCTTCTCAATGCTGTTTGCTGACGATGAAGGTGTTTCCGAGCCACAAAGTGTGGGCATTTCTTCTCGTTCATTTGGATTACTGTTCACCTCATTTGGACTACAACTCAACTCTCCGTTGTTGGTAGGTTCACAATCGTCTTTTCTTTTACTAGTGCTTTGTGAAGTTATTGATCCTTTCTTCTTTTTAGAATTATCTTTAGATAGTTTAAAGTAGAGCTTATTTTTTCTTTTCTTTGTTGTTTTTCCTCTCTCTTCAGGCATTTGGGATGTGCTATGTGTACTTGCTTCACCTATAATGTATAAATATATAAAATTAAGAAACATAATTAAGATACTGTAATACCAATCGTCGTCGGCAATCCTTCAATACGAAGATGTTTCCTTCTTCCAGTTCAACTCCTATAGTTCAATGAAGATGAATGAGGTTGGGGTTGATGGACTCTGAGATGGTTATCGTAACGAGATACTAGGTTATCTGACTTCCGGTAGCCACAAACTGCGTGGTTGACATATTGAGTTACAATGACCTCAAAAGAACTCGTTGTAATAGGGACCTTAAGATCTACGACGGCGACGTCGTTCAAACAAAATATTAATCTTTATGCGAAACAAAAAGAATGAATACTTTTTATTCCCAACAGTAATCTCAACGCCGTCCTCGTTCTGTCTACAACGCCACTGAGAACATTTTCACGTCTTTACGACGCGGACGGTATTACGGTAACTCGTGAAGAGATGAGAACTGTTCCTTAAGAATGACTTAAACACAGACACTACAATCGTTTTAGAAATATTGAAGCGTTTTGGAGATCATAAAACAAGCTTTGAGTGTCAAATACACTAGTCAATTGACCGTGGTTTCATTCAAATATTAAAATTTATATTTATTTCACTGCCGTCGCCGTCCAGGTTGCCGTCGTGGTCCCTAATGACTGAGACAATAAACCCGCTAGAAATTAGTTAGCCAATAAATACAAATTGTAATCACCCTTACATCCAAAATCCTTACATGGTGGCAGCGGCGAGATAGAATGGCACCGTACTCACGGCTCGACATTCCCTTTCGAGGGATAAAATGGGCTCTGGAATTACGCCACCGCCGACACTAGACATACATGACACAAATGTCGTGGGGAAATGCAAGAGATTTCGCTTTAAGTGCGTGGGACACCTATGCGCAACAAAAGTGACCTGCAAAAAATCACCGGCAGTTCATGTCGGAACGCTTCTAACGATTATTGGAGAAAAGGCGCGAGATTTTTTTTTAAATGATTTATTAAAATTTCCCAAATAGCAGTTAAAACTGAATTACAATGTTAAAACACTAAATAATATACAATTAAAATAAAATGGAGAAAGTCGAGTATGTTCAGTATTTTGGAAACAGTAGCTGACTAATTTCTAGGTTATATTATATTTAACAATTAGACAACGAGACCGAGTTGTCTATTTAACAATTAGACAACGAGTCCGAGTTGTCTATGAGCGAATAGTCAACGAAGGCGAAGCCTGAGTTGACTATTCGCTCATAGACAACGAGGACGAGTTGTCTAATTGTTTTAGTAGAAACAAATTAGTGGACTATTACAAATCATGCATTCTCCAAAAAATTATCCAAAAACTCACGTGAAACCTCCCCAAAGCGAGAGTTTTCTGCCATTGTTTTGAGCGCGTTTCCCAAACGTTGTCTATCACGAATAGACAACGGTTGAGTAGCCAATCAGAATGCAGCATTTGTAATAGACCATGGTCAGTTTCTACTAAGAGCAGATCGTTCACAGACAACGAGGGCGAGTTGTCTAATTGTTTTAGTATCAACTATAAACAACGTTTCTTTAACGTAGAAAAGTCTTATCGAACATTGTTCCAAATTTTCAAAAGTCTCCCATTCAAAATGTAGAGTTGCTCGATGGCACATGATAAACAATTGCTCACAAAAAACGAGATTGTAATTACTTTGCTTCATATTTGGTGTAGATATACTCCATAGGCATAAGCGAATTCATTTTATTATTCGAAAATGTCAAACTGAACAATTTTCCATTACTTTCGGGCCAATGTTTTCATGCTTTCATCACTCGTATATAAATTTTAGCGGGCGCCATGTTTGGACTAGATTTCAGGTTTTGCCGTGCAGCGTGAATATGTCGTGGCTTCTGATTGGTCAGGATAGGAATATTCCAGCATAAGAAGGTTTGTGATTGGATAACGCTACACATGGTCTATCACCAATAGACAGTGAGTAGCTCAGCCAATCAGAATGCCGAATTTGTAATAGACCGCTAGTTGGTTGATACTAAACACGTTTATACAATAACCTATTTACTATACGCATTCTCATTGGTTGTTGGCCATGATCTATTAGAGGACAGATGCACGGATCACGTCAGCTCACGTCAGATGACTGATTTTAGCTAATAAGCCTTTTGAATGGTTTCAGTGACACACTCGACCATCGTCTCGTGGGACACTTTTTTGTTCTTACCAGGTTCTGACGTCAACGGCAAAATGGAATTTTGCTTTATTTTTTCGTTTTGGCGGAACTAATGCATTCAACTTATGAGAAGGGACAGTCATGTTGGAAAAGAAGCGTTAATCAATATATCCCCTTCCAACATAATTCTAACATAATTCTTAGAAACATAATTCTTAGACCACGTTTACACCAGAGCAAAAGTTTCCGGATTCGTCACAAATCCAGAACGTTTTGGTACCGGATTCGTTTTTCCCTTTATACACAAGAGGATGAATCCGGAATAAAATGTCCCGGTCCCTGTCGCTGTTTCTTCTCTGATTCCTTCGCCGTGGGCTTCCTTTGGCATTGCCTCGTTGCATGGCCAGACGGTACCGAGTCAACCGTCGCCTATGATTCCTTTGCGTTTTCCTTAATCGGCTTCGCTCGATCGCCCAGTTCGCTTTAGCCTTCCGTCGACATCGCAATTTCCCGTCGCCTCTACTGCCGGTTCTTCGTCAATACGAGTTCCTGTCCCTGGCATTGGGCAGTCGACATCGTCAGGTACGAACTTAAATTTCGTTCCACTTAGTATACCTGTACGCTCAGCCTCGAATCTACGGTAGACTTTCCCAAAGTCCTTCCCAGTCTTTTTTTGCGGCGGTTTGCTGCTCACGTTTTCGGCGTCGCTCGATGCTAACGACTAGTTGTCGCTCGTTGAGATCGACTTGTGGCAAGTCTACCTCGAATCAATCTTCCTCGAATCTCGTCGTCGATTCTCACGTTCCGTTGTTGGGGTCTTTTCCCGTATCCCAATTTCCCGCCTTTGTGGAGGTCAGAGTTTTCCACCTCGTTTCGGCTATCCTAAACGGGGATTTCGTAGCCCAACTTTTTGGACGAATCCGTCCGCCTTGGACGAGCCGTCGTTTTTGCTGTGGGAGGATCGCGTAGTTTTACACCCTCATCAGAAAAAAAAAGATAAATATCCGATATCATTTCGGGGGTTGAAGCGTTCCCCTTTTTTCTCGCTGGTTCTCTCGTCCTATCAACCCCAAAGGGCCGCGGATTTACTTCGCTATAAACTGTTGAATCTTAGGACTTCTCAACAGTTCCCGGGTCAGTGTTGGTTGACCTACGATCGCGCCTTTCCAAGGGACGCCGCTGCACGACGGTTAACAGATTGGTCGAGGATGAACTCCGATTTTTCAATTTGCATACTTCGTCATCCGGGAATCCCGGCATTGGGTCTGGTTCCTCATGGGGAGACTCGTTCTGTCGCATAGTAATAATTCGCGGTCATTCGCGTGCGGTTAGCCCTCCGTATCGGTTCGCACCGCCCCCCTTATAGCGGTGCGAAACGAGATCGGTGTTCGTCTCCTTCGCTGCCTCCACTCATTACGTCGGAGAGGCTCGTTCCGTCGCATAATAATTATCGGTCAGGTCATTCGCGTGCGCTTAGCGCTTCGCATCGTTTTGCACCTCCTAACGGGGGGTGTTCGTCTCTTTCGCTACCTCCGTCCCTTACATCCCCCAATCATTCGCGCACGGTCAGAGAGTCGCAACGTATCGCACCTCCTCCGGGGGGGAGGCTGGTCTCGTTCGCACCCTTTCCTCGATAGTCCAGTCATCGCCTACTTCCGTCCCTTTCCGTTGTAGGCCTACCGTTGGTCCTTCCGCTCGTGGCTCGGGTCACTCCCCTAAACCTTCGGGAATTTGAGAGGGAGTTAGGACGTCACCCGGACCGTCCACGCGTACCTTATGTCGTGGAGGGGATTCGAGATGGTTTTCGGACTGGCTTTGATTCGCATGCGGTGTCCCTTGTCTCTGCGAGGCGCAACATGAAATCGGCAATGCAACATCCCGACGTTGTCGATTCGTATTTGGCCAATGAAGTTTCAAAAAATCGTGTTTTTGGTCCCGTCGCTGTTCCGCCGGTAGCTGCTCTTCAATGTAGCCCGTTTGGTGTTATCTCCAAGAAGAACCAGCCTGGGAAACGGCGCCTCATTCTTGATCTGTCATCTCCCAGTGGGCACAGTGTGAATGATGGCATCCCTCGTGAGCTTTTCTCCCTTCGATATATTTCTATCGATACGGCGATCACTGTCCTTATGCTGGCCAAGTTCGATGTCGAATGTGCATACAGGAACGTTCCCATTCATTCGTCGGAACGTTACCTGTTAGGTATGCGATGGCGCAACCAATACTACGTTGATCTGAATCTCCCATTTTGGGCTTCGGTCCGGGTCGAATGGATCTTGCGCTACAACTACAATATCCGTTTTTTTGTTCCCGTACCTCAATGATTTCCTAACAATCGCGCCCGGTGATTCGAGTGAATGCGCGGTCGATGTCGCCAATGTTCGCACGTTTAGGCCTCCCTCTCCATCCGGACAAGTGCGAGGGCCCCACCACGCGCCTCGTTTTTCTTGGGTATCGAGTTGGACTCGGTCAGTCAACTCGCACGCCTTCCGTCGTGCAAATTTACGGCTACCCTCGAGTTGTTGCAACGCTGGAACTGGAATCGTTAATCGGCTCCCTCCATCACGTCTGCAAGGTTACCCCCCCCCCGGCCGCTCCTTTGTTCGTTTTCTAGGCGCATTCCGTTCGCCCACGCACCCCATTCGTCTCAACGATGCCTTTTGCCGGGATTTAGCGTGGTGGTTAGAATTCTTTCTGGTCGTCGTTGCCGCCCTCGTTTGGGGTTCGTTTTGGGCTCGCACCCGGGGTACGTTCAATCCGTCCCGTTACTTGTCTTTGGCGGATGTTAAAGTATCTCCAGGTTCCACTCCGCACGCATTTCGTCTACGTCTTAAGTACTCCAAAACCGATCCGTTCGGCGTGGGATATTTCGTGTACTTGGGTCGTTCAGGTCACAACATCTGCCCAGTATTGGCTCTCCAACACTATCTGGCTTACCGCGCAGTCTATCACCAGGTCCCCTGTTTATGTGGAGTGATAGTTCACCTTCTTACTCCAACACAAGTAAATTTTTATCTTCGAGATCTCCTCACTCGTGCTGGCATCACTGGAAAGTACTCCAGGGGGTAGCCATGGAGGCTGGGGTACCGGATCATTTAATTCAATATTTGGTCGGTTGTCTAGTTCGGCTTATCGGGAATACGTTCGCACGTCACCAGCAATGATTACGCGCATCGCTCCGCTTCTTTGAGGGGTTAGGAGTCAGTCTTGGGAGGCGGTTCCAACGGTAACCTTTCTCCAACCCCCCGTGGCTGTAGCTTTAGATTGGAGGAGGTTCCGTTGGTTGGGGGGTACAACATGTCCATACTTTTACTGTGTTGCAATCAAACAGTGGTGGGATGAATGATTAAAAATCATACCCACATCACTCAAAATAATATCACTTCTTATCTGCTAGAGTACAGGTATACCAATTATTTTGTTGACTTTACAGAAAATATTAACTGTTTGAGAATTGAGATTTCCAAGTTAAGTTTTAAAATGGTCATCATTCGTTCATTCGTTAACATTTTTAATAAAATGTTTGTTGACAAGTTCTGCCTTGTACTCTCTCCCCTTCAAAAGTTCCTGCAACTGGATCCGTGTATAGTGCATAAATATGATAGCTATCATTATGCCAAGTTAAAGACTTTCTTGCATTTTATCATGACCATCCCCAACCTTTGTTTTTCTTCCATCTTATGCATGAGTCAATTCCAAACTTGACCATCCCCCCCAGCAAAGGACCCGGGTATTAGGGATGAGCCGATAATGAAAAATCCAACTCACCGATACGATAAATTCCGATATGATTTGCGAGCTTATCGGACGATACATCGGTATTTACCTAGCCTCCAAGCCACAGAGTTGCCTGCGGAGGAGGCTAGTATTTACCGATATTGGTCGTCAAGAACTATTAGCACTTGAATTTAGGGCGAAATGTTGGCAAAACGTATTAAACCATTAGAACTGATAGACCAGTAAAAGAAACGTAATCAATTTAATTTGGAAAAGTATCAAGTACATCCGAGGCAAACAGCATTATTTTGACGCTCTAGATACTGTTGCTCACAATAGTCTCTGGCTTTTAAAATACGTAAATCTGCAATCGCGCGATTTTAAGAAAATAGTTGAAAAATGAAAATGTACTTGTAACACTGTGGAATGTTCTAGAACTAAAAAGTTAGGTGTTATTTGCCTAAGATGATGTGATCGGTAGGCATCTGCAAAACGGAATTAAAGTAATGAATTACACAAAACATGTCTCACCTAGCGAGAAAAACGTTATGTTGAACCTGATGCGCTAAGGGACGAACCATTATTTTTCTGGAGGGGGGGATGAAAATGTTTTCAAGACAAACTATTTTTTTCAGTGCTTGTACCTCTGCAAACTATTTTTTTTCAGCAGCCTTCGTTTGCAACCAATTTTTTTAACTACAAGAGATACATGTAAATTATTGCATCACTATTTTTAGAGCATACTGTATATCAGGTGTCTTAGATATGTGGATGGTATATGTAGTGACTGTATAATCATCTTTATCAAGGTTTCCTGACCAGTACAGTACAAGACACAGACAGTGGCTAATGCTACCACAGGGTCTTATAGATCTGGGGAAGGTGGTGAATGGAGATAAGGAGTATACCATAGGGGGTGTTTACATGAGGCCAGCTTGAACTCGGACCGGCCTGAATTTTGTATTTCGGTTTTTGTTTACACGAGGCCAGCTTTGAAACTATATAGACTTGGTTTTGCTGTTACTCAAAGATTTGTCTCAATTGCCTTAATGCTGGACTAATTGCTGGACTAAAATACTAGTAAAAACACTAGTAAAAACGTTTGCTATTAAATAGCCAATTTTTGGCATAAAAACCATATACATGTAGCATAGTACCTTTGCAATGAAACTATAGGTTTTGAGAAACAAATTTTAATAGTATTGTTAGTATGTTAACTTGTCATTATCACTCAATGGTCTTGGACCTTTATTTAGGATAAAAATTAATAACTCAATAATAAAAACAAAATGCAGAAGGTGGAGGTAAGCCCTACAACAAATTGTCAGGGGGTCGAAGCACGCCATACTCTATGCCTATGAGGAGTACAAGGTTGTTAATAGATATGTTACAAAACAAGTTGGGTACTTATTTTATTACCCGACCCGGTATGAGGTTTTTTATATTCTCGCTCGTAATGAAGCATTGTATTATATATTCTTGCTTATTCTCATAAAAACAATATTTAATAACAATTGTAACATTGACGGATTGCTCTGCAAACATTTTATTTTTTACTTATGTTTGCAAACAATTTATTTGACCTTATCAGCATCTGCGAACAATTTTTTTCAATATTTTTCATCCCCCCCTCCAGAAAAATAATGGTTCGTCCCTAATCAAATTAATTAAATTTGACAGTTTCATTGTGGAACAGAATGCATCTTACAGTATAAACAAGTTGGCGTTTTTCTTGATAAATGAAGGAAATATCACTAAAAAAAAGCCAACATCAGGGCAGCATGTTATTTATCGGAAACGCGATATATGTTGATGTTATCGTCCGATAACCGATAAGCCTGAAAGTTGCTGATTATCGGCTTCTATCGATAAATATCTGATTATCGGCTCATCCCTACCGGGTATTTGATTTTTTTAAGAAATATAGTGCTAATTCCCGGCCATGGGGTAAAACTGATGGGCCATACCGATTGCAAATATGGTAGCAATATTATGAAAGCGAGGCTTTTCGGTAGTTACGGTTGTTTAATAGTGCCCGATGTATGTTTATGTCTTTGAAGTAGGTGTTCAGCATGTCTTTTATTTAATTTCTGAAATCTGTCGGTCGAGTAACTTGTTTGTAACTTGATTGCGAGCAAGTCTTAATACAACTACAGCTGTATATTCAAAGACATGTAGCAGCACATTAATCAAGTGCTGCGTAGGCAATGATTTAGATATAGTAAAGTGAAAAGGTGGTGAACTGCCATAATTTTTGGTAACCTCTGTGGGCCCAGCTCAAATTTGAAATGCAGGAAAAAAACCACAAAAGCAAAAAATCATTTAAAAAATTAAAAATCTTGAAATATTTTACAGAATCATTATATAGATCAGTAACAGTAACACATATGTCTATTGTCTAATGCAGTGTACCTACGGTCTACGGATTTAACTTCACAAAATTACTTTGTTAAAATAAACCCCAGACTCAGCAGTCAATATTTATATTAATAACTGTTCCCATGCACCGCAACCCCAGAGACCGGGGTGCAACCTGCTAACTTTCAGATGTTTGGGGCACCACAATCTAAATTTGCCCCAGGGGTCCTTAATCTGCCCCAAAAGTTATTTCGGGTTAGCCAATCAGATGGCTTCCCATGGAAACTAAGTGATCCCAAAAAATGTTCTGCTGGCTGCCATATTAAACCGCGCGAAATGTAAAATTATTATAGCATCAACCCAAGCCCTGTTTCGCAGGCTAGAAAAACCTTGAAAAGGTCAATAATGTTGAATTTTATAAAACTTATATTGTTTGAGAATAAATATAACTGTAGGTAGGACCATACAACACGGCGAGTTAAAAGTCTTACCTATCCATGGTACTATATAATAAATAATTTCATCATACCTTTTAATGTCCCTATACCAGCTGTTTCCTTCATTGACCGTGACATATTGAAATAAAGGCTCTTGTCTTTGTTAGCATATGTTGCATCGTGTTAAAGACAGAAAGGCAAGACAACACGATAGAAACTCAAACAACCAAAGTTTTCAAATGCTTGAGAAAAAGCTTGTGAACTACAAACTACTTCCGGTCTCTTCCAGGAAATTGTAGTTCATCGCGCTCATGGTGGCTGAGGCTGTGGGCAGAAGTGTTTCGTTTTCAGTAAGTCCAAGTGCGACGTATTCGGTGTTGATGTGTATCAGAGCTCTCAACATTGCAGGTAGGCGCTATCTTTCATGTTATAATTTATATAAACGGTCCATCAACGGCACAAAAAGCAATAAGAGTCAAGAAGAGATGTCATTGTTGTTGAAATTATTTTACTGTGAATATGATATTCATATAATCATGTCAGTTATATTCTTAACCCAGAATGTACAGAGATATAATGTATATCCTGTGTAATATATGATATACAGGTCATATGGCCTTGTCATGGTTTATATGAACCATGCCATAATAATTGTCTGGCCTTAAGACTACTTTTGCTGGCCATATGTTAAATTTTGTATTAAAATTTCAGTTGATTCCACTATTTTTAAGTTATTATTACATGTATAGTGATTTCTGTATGGACAATACATTAACATATATCACATAATCTAGAAAAATTGCTAACTTCTCAGAAATGTGGGGTAGTACGTATACTGTGAAGCTCAAGCCTTATAAGGTCTCTGAGGTGCCATTTCCTGCATGTTGAGACCACTTTGGATTAAAGTAAATTATTTGAACCTACGAGTATCATTAGATGTGTGAAGTTGATCGTCCTGAGAAAGACTATTGTTGGTGACTGACATTTCGACAGCCTCAGCGGCTTGGTTGTTGAGAAAGACTATTCTCAAGACTACAACGTCCTGGACGATCAACTTCACACACCACTTTGGATTATTAACTGCATGTATGTTTGAACCTACTGTAGTAGATGCACACCTTTATTTTCTATTTTGAAATTTACATCATGTAAATGTAGCAATACAATGTAGCAATACAATACAATGTAGCAATACAACTACCGGAACTCATTACATTTTTGACGTTTTTGGACAAATTGAGAAAGATTATCTTATGTAATATTTCATATGTGCTTGGGGAAAAACGTTGTCCAAATCCACCTTTTTCGTAATGATCCACAGGGGGTAAATGTGAAGTTTTTCGGACAAACAATGTCAGATAGCATATTCGGACACTGAGAAAACCGCGCGACTGGAACCTTTAAAAAATGCTATAGAGGTACTTCTCAATACCAAGGGCGATTGAACAGAAACGACAGCACTACTACCGTGTTTCACAGTCACTTATGGAAAAAATAGAGAAGGTCATTGGATAAAGCTAAATTTTGGTCGATCTATTTGAAAGAAGATCATTATATAACTTATAATTGTCTTGCCATATTAATGCAGGTTAATAGATTATTTAAATGTTGTGCAGAAAAGCCAATGGCATAGGATTTAGAACAAGTTACAGAAAATCTGCTGTGAAACCATTATTGTATAGTTTGCCTGGGCGTCGACTGAGCCTGAGATTCAAACAGAAAGTGCATGCTGTAAAATGCTGCGGGATACAATGTTGTTGTTAATGTTGACCGGTATCGTGTTTCAGGACAAGAAGAACCAGTCTTTGTAGATCGAAAGCTACACTGTACTACATGCATGTAAGCTAAATTGTGGAAGAAAGCTATATCTAATAATTTTTGATTGACAGGTAATATGTTGAAGCTTGACTGGTATATCGTTAATGTGCGTGGAGGCTTGAAAGTCTTCGATGAAGCATTATTTTACTACGCAACTTTAAAGCAAACAGCCTGTGTAAATTAAGGACAACTATTATGAGCTAGTATGACTAAATAATGATAGCGACCTACAACGTACTAGACTTTTGTTTTCTGTGCTAAACTGTAGATGCTATTGGGTTAGCATTTTCTATTGTTTACCAATCACGTTGACCGATAAAATTAAGGATATAGATGTCGCTCATACAAACCATCGCTACGAGTATGGCCTTTATATATAGTATCAAACCTTCCATCTGTTCTATGGCATTTTTCATACATTTTCTGTGATGAAAAAAAGTGAAACGACGTAGCAGTATAGTTCAGTGTCTTGCCGTTCTGGGAACCAAGAATCCCTTTTACAATTGTACTATACAGTATGAGCATATCTACCAGTTTTATGGAATGGTATGTTCGGACAGTTCAGTGTCCAAGTATGCTGTCTCAAATTGTTTGTCCGAAAAACTTCACATTTACCCCCTGTGGATCATTACGAAAAAGGTTAGCTCAACTTGTAGACTACTGTATACACAAAATGACATGTGGACTCAAGCACATATCTTCATCCACACACTGAACAAAGAACAGGTGGCAGCCTATTAAATTTTATCAAGTACTGAGTACATAAACAAAACCAATAACATTTATTTTAATTCTTTCTTCCCAAAAACTATTAGACTTTGGAATGATCTATACCAAATATTATTGGATAAGCTAATTAATTATCTAATATTATTTTAGAATTTAATACTCTTAATAGGATAAAATAATGATATATACATCATTAATTTGTATATATATATATACAAATGATGTCCCACATTTGTGTGGCATCAAGGGTGACTGTAAATAGCAGTTACCTTCATCCTGCTCATCAGCACTACACTGATGAGGCCCAAAAGGCCGAAACGGTACGGCCTCATCAGTGTAGTATCAGTGTAGTGCTGATGAGCAGGATGAAGATGACTGCTATTTACAGTCACCCTTGATGCACACAAAATGTGGGACATCAAGAACCATGCCAGAGCGCTCAACTGCAAGCAGTGAGTGTATATATATATATATATATATATATATATATATATATATAAATGTATGTATGTATTCCAACACTCGAAATTTTCCTTCACCATAAATCCTTTCAACATGTAGTTTGATCGAGTGAAATGCCAAATATTACCTATAATATACCCAGAATCTTATCCCGGCATTACCACCATATATACAGAACTCGTGACTAGGCTCTCGGCAACGGCTTCCGTAGCTCAGTGGTCAGAGCACTGCACTAGCAATCGCAGGGTCGCGGGTTCAATTCCTACCGGAAGGCCGCTAAGTTGCATTTTTCGCAACTGGTCCCGGTTTGGTCTTAAAATGTATGTATTCCAACACTCGAAATTTTCCTTCACCATAAATCCTTTCAACATGTAGTTTGATCGAGTGAAATGCCAAATATTACCTATAATATACCCAGAATCTTATCCCGGCATTACCACCATATATACAGAACTCGTGACTAGGCTCTCGGCAACGGCTTCCGTAGCTCAGTGGTCAGAGCACTGCACTAGCAATTGCAGGGTCGCGGGTTCAATTCCTACCGGAAGGCCGCTAAGTTGCATTTTTCGCAACTGGTCCCGGTTTGGTCTTAAAATGTATGTATTCCAACACTCGAAATTTTCCTTCACCATAAATCCTTTCAACATGTAGTTTGATCGAGTGAAATGCCAAATATTACCTATAATATACCCAGAATCTTATCCCGGCATTACCACCATATATACAGAACTCGTGACTAGGCTCTCGGCAACGGCTTCCGTAGCTCAGTGGTCAGAGCACTGCACTAGCAATCGCAGGGTCGCGGGTTCAATTCCTACCGGAAGGCCGCTAAGTTGCATTTTTCGCAACTGGTCCCGGTTTGGTCTTAAAATGTATGTATTCCAACACTCGAAATTTTCCTTCACCATAAATCCTTTCAACATATATATATATATATATATATATATATATATATATATATATATATATGGCAAAGTGAAAAGGTGGTAAACTGCCAAGAATTTAGCGACGAGACACTGACGTTTCGAGCGGAGCCCTTCATCAGAGTAAGACGAGACGAAATAAAATAAATAGGGCTTATATATATGCCAAAAGGGTGTCACAAGTAGAAAGTAGCCAATCAAATGCACGGGACTGAATAAACTAACTAATAATTAATGAGATGGGAAAAGTTAAGTCATTTACTATTTTTACAGTCGATCAATAAGCAGACTGAGGGGGTGGGAGAAATGACAGGTCCAATATTCAAGGGGATTAGGCGATAATAATAGAAACAAAGACTTGAAAAGGAATGAGCATAAGCTAATAATAAAAAGTTCATAAGCTAATAATAAAAAGTTCCAAGCAAAATAAAATGACAAAAAACGTTTACGAAATTAAATAAAAGAAAAACGTTCGTTAAGACCAAGAGGATGTGTGGTGCCAAGTTTAAAAATGAGACGCTTCTCTTGCCGCTCGCGGTTATCGTTTCCACCGGAAATGGGAAGGATGGCACAGACTTTAATGTCTGAAACCAAATGGTTGGAGCTGTTGAAATGGCGGGCTACAGGTTTGTCACCATCATTGATCCTCACGGAACGAAGATGTTCAGCAAACCTGTCTGAAAGGCGTCGCCCAGTTTCACCGATGTAGATTTTAGGGCATTTATCGCAAGAAATGCAATAAATTATGTTGGTGGACGTGCATGAAAAAGCATGACGGATTGTGTGGTCGAATTTGGGGGCAGTAATAACTGTAGTGGGATTGAGAAAAGCGCATGTGTTACAGCGGGAACGGCCGCAAGAAAATGTTCCCGCTCGGCACCAGCAGGAACATTTTCTTGCGGCCGTTCCCGCTGTAACACATGCGCTTTTCTCAATCCCACTACAGTTATTACTGCCCCGAAATGGCTCTTTCTAAGTGTAAGCATGCCTCAATATGGGTGTGTGCATATATGCGCCTATACAACCTACACTATAGAACCTATTGAACCTATTGAACCTATTTGAACCTATTTAGAGCCTATAGAGCCTATTGAACCTATGGAACCTATTGAACCTATAGAGCATATAGAACCTATTGAACCTATTGAACCTATTGAACATACAGAACCTATTGAACCTATAGAACCTATTGAACCCATAGAGCCTATTGAACCTATAGAACCTATAGAACCTACTGAACCTACTGAACCTACTGAACCTATTGAACCTATAGAGCCTATAGAGCCTATTGAACCTATAGAACCTATTGAACCTATAGAACCTATAGAGCCTATTGAACCTATTGAACCTATTGAACCTATTGAACCTATAGAGCCTATAGAGCCTATAGAGCCTATTGAACCTATAGAGCCTATATAGAGCCTATAGAACCTATTGAACCTATAGAACCTATAGAACCTATAGAGCCTATTGAACCTATTGAACCTATAGAACCTATTGAACCTATTGAACCTATTGAACCTATAGAGCCTATTGAACCTATAGAGCCTATTGAACCTATTGAACCTATATAACCTATATAACCTATTGAGCCTATAGAACCTATAGAGCCTATTGAACCTATTGAACCTATTGAACCTATTTGAACCTATAGAGCCTATTGAACCTATTGAACCTATAGAGCCTATTGAACCTATTGAACCTATATAGCCTATTGAACCTATTGAACTTATAGAACCTATTGAGCCTATAGAGCCTATTGAACCTATTGAACCTATAGAGCCTATTGAACCTATAGAGCCTATTGAACCTATTGAACCTATATAGCCTATATATATATATATATATATATATATATATATATATATATATATATATATATATATATATATATATATATATATATATATATATATATATATATATATATATATATATATATATATATATATATATATATATATATATACTAAAACGAATGTGATGTTGTTCACGGAACGTTGAAAGTGCTCAATACCATAAAGGTAGAGCGAATATATAGTGAAAGTGGTCTTACCTCAAAATTATAAAAGCCGCAACTGTCAGTTTAACGCAAGGCGATCTTCAGGCGATATATATATATATGTATATATATATATATATATATATTTGTCAGGAATCCTCCTTCTCAAGCTTAAAAACATTTATAAAACATCAGAGATAAAAACTTTAAAACTTTATTTAAACATCAACGTTTCGGGGCAAGCCCCTTTGTCAAGATATGAGTACACAGATTGTTGAAGCGATATGATATGAGTACACAAATTGTTGAATATATATATATATATATATATATATATATATATATATATATATATATATATATATATATATATATATATATATATATATATATATATATATATGTATAAATATATATATATATATATATATATACATATATATATATATCGCCAGACTTTATTACAATGTAAATATACCGTAGGTGAGTCTTATTTATATAGTGACAGGGATAATGTATGCGGGTCATGACAGGATGATTTACGCGAATTCCGGTTTGTGGATATTGTGTATATATATATATATATATCAACCACCCGATACAGCAACCACCCGCCATCGGTACTCCGCGGAATACCAAAATCCATCAACCGACGTCTATCCAACATATCATCCAACAAACAATCGTTTGACTCTACCACACAACCGTACCAGGAAGCACTCATAAACAGTGGATATGAGTACAAACTCCATTTCGACCCACAGCCACCACGTGAGAAGCGTCCATTCATCTTATCAGTTTGTTGCGAAGCGCCGTTTACGCTGCTTTATTGCCGTCTCTACTAAGCAAGCCAGCTTGTTTACTTATATCTGGTTAAATTGATTGATTGCATTGCATGTCCGTTGCTCTCTGCGGGATAGTTGACTGCTTGGTGCTCACTGCCAATTTACCGCTTATCTATAAGTGCCCGCGCCATTCATCCCACCTGGCACGTTTTGCGTAGTATTTACTACAACTTCGAACTATTAAATATTTTCCTGTTGTAGATCGCTTGTTTTTCCTTACCTCGTATGATTGGTTGTTGTCTCATTGGTTCGTGGGCCCCGGGTTCTAGGGTTTTCCCGGATGTGTCCCGGGCTCTAACTGCTGCTGCTGCACTTCGCGTGTTTCAGGTTCAAATTGCTGCTGCGCCTGTCCTGCCTTAGGTTAAATTTGCCACCACACCTGATGCGTCTCGAGGTTCCAAGTGCTACGACACCTGACCACAATTGCCATGCCACACCTGATGTGTCTCAAGTTACATTTGCCGCCGCCCCTGGGGGTTTTAGCTGCTGCTGCTTCGTATGTGTATCTCAGGTTGCACTCGCTGCTGCTGTGTCTCGGATTATAATTGCCAATGCACCTCCTGGGACTCAGATACATTTGCTGCGACACCTCAGTTGTCTCAGATTACAATTGCCATGGCGCCTGGTCTGTCTCAAGTTACAAAAGGTTGCGGCCCTGATGTGTCTCACGCAGTTTGAGGTTCTTTTACGCGTCCTGTCGCTCGGTAGCAACATGGTGTTTGGTCAACAATCTCATCAGCTGTACGTTCCGGACGTCTGAGCTCATGCACTTTCTGGAAAGTCTTACCCGCATGGCCGGTCTCCACCATGTTATTTTCACCGCGCTTCGCACGCCCGGTAGAGTAACCAGCGCTGCTGACGCTTTATTTCACTTTCGGATGCTGGAATACCGCTGCTCGACCACGACAGGTTTCGGACGCTTTGCTATACAGCTTTCTGGTTACCTTCGGATAACGACCTTAAATCGTAGGCCCGAGGAACCCCTATCAATTGGGCTTCTAGCCTGTTGGGTGTAGTCCGTTCACCTAAACGAGTGATAAATCTAAAACAAAAACTTCGGGTCAGCGAGTTCGCTTGTTCGGACAACTTCGTCGCATCTGGTACATCAACACCTGCAGGATTAGACCAGGAAACGCGTCGTGGACTACGGGTGGAGGAGAACGAATATCGAAGGGAAGAATCGCTGGACCAACGACCAAGTGTGTTCATAAGGTGATGCGGGTAGCCAGCCAAGACGAGAAAGTTACCTAACACCCCTCTGGGATAGAATGGACCGTGGCCAGCTAATGACGATGAAAAGAGACAGCGGTGAGCAGTCCTGGAGGTGTAGATCACGCGAAAAGGATCTGGTGATGCGCATCGGAGATGACAATAACGCAAAAGGTCGCCGACCAAGCAGATAGGCTGGCTAGACAGACCTGCAAGTACTATACAACCTCGATGGAATGGGCAGGCTTTGATGTCTTCAAGAAGAGCCGTGAGTGATCACAGGGGTGGGAAAACGCCTTTGGGCGGGTTTCGTGCCTCGAATCCCTTCTCCAGCTTAGCTGGAGGGTGGCGTTGGAGAGGGCAATTCTCGGCAACATTGTAACAACTCGCCTGGGGCTGCTCTACCTATGAGACCGCTCCCGTCTTTGTGGACCTCAGCTATTAGCGTAAACCCCTCTCAGACAGAGCTACACCCTCCAAAGATTGAATTGGTTCAGGACACTGTGCCCAATTAGGTGCGGTTCCACACAGCGTATGGTCAGGAATCGCAGGGCTATCGGGGGTGCTATCGCAGACTCTTGCATGAATGTTAATGACAACCATACACACACACACAGCCAGCCACATCGTTGACAACCAGACACACAGACAGCCACATAATTTACAACCTGACACACGCAACCAGCTACACCATTGACAACCTGACATACACAGCCAGCAACACCACTGACAACCTGACATATACATGTACAACCAGCAACACCATTGACAGCCTGACATTAAACAATTATTGGATTCGGTTTTTATGATATCTGGAATAATCAAGGTCGAGGTAAGGAAGCCGAAGGCTGAGGCTGATAACACTTACCGAGACCTTGGTTATCCAGATATCACAAAAACCGAATCCAATAATAGTTTTATTATATATTGTATTCATTATACATTGTTATTATACATATAATATTATTTTAAGGAAAGTAACAATAAACGAGTCGTAATGTTGTTTTTGCTTGTGTCTACCGCTCGTTAGGAAATCTCGCGTTGCGGGTGTTACGTGCCGAGCTACGACTCACTAAACGCAGAGTCCGACGAGACGCAGAACACAGACAACAACATACGCCAACAGAGTTGGAGCGGAGAACAATTTATTAGAGTTAAACATCATCTTATATATTACACGATTGCGTGGCAATCTCACCCGTAAAAGGAACTACGTCATTTACATTTCGTGATAAGAACAGCTAACACCTAAAGATAATCAGGGTGGAACATGTCGCACTTCCTAATTCAATTACAGTTTACGTAGGTTTGATATTCAAGAATATACACATATGACAGACACACGCTACATGGGCGCAACCTACAGATTAGTGAATAATCTGCTAGCAGATTATTCACTAATTTGTATGTTGCGCTAATTCTCATAATTAACTGTATGCGCTTAGCCAATGAGAAGACAGGAAGTGACTACAATGTTTAATAAACCTGATTATTGGCTTATCCCTACTATAAATTGCTGGTCTTCATATAAAAATTGAGCATGTTTTTTTTTAATTATTAGAGGCTGAATTCAATTTCTATTAATCCATAAAGAACTTAACAATGTTGAGATCATCCTGGAAATTCAGATCACCTCCAGAAAACACTGGAACTTTCCAAATGTGCAAAAATCCTCAAAACTGCCTATTCGGCAATACTTGCACATCAGCACATTCCCCAGATGAGTTAAAGGAATGGCAGACTCGTCATACTTTTCATTTGCAGCAACAACAAAGAATTCTGATGCAAAAGAAACAATCAATAACTTCAAACATTCAGTGGATCAAAGATACAATCCTTGAAAGCAAGAGACTTAATTTGCCACATAATGCAATGGTAAGGTGTTCGGCATACACTACGGTACAGGTATATACGCGTATCATACTTGTAGATACTATACGCGTGTCATACGCATATGATATGCAAGAATGTGTTAAGATATACGCGGGCGGTACTGTAAATGTGAACTACAGGTACTGTACTGTATAAGACATTACACTACATTGTATAATACTAGACTACAGGTACGTCGTCAGATGTTATGCTACTGTGCGTTGTAAGATGTTACTTTATGTTGTAAGACGTTATCCTACGAGCAGGGACGTAGCGAAGGCAATGCATTTGGGGGGTGCATGACCCAGTTTTGCCGACAAATTGGGCGTGGCATGGGCGTGGTCATGATGATTTAAATATGAATTTATTAAATTTGAAATTATGATCTTATCGATCAACACCGGGCTGTAAATTTGTTGTGAGAGATAGGGGGATGATCTCGAGCGCTGTAAGCGCTAGGCTTGCTCGGGGGTCGGGAGCATGCCGTCCCGAAAATTTTAAAATATAGAATCCTGCAAATGGCATTTCGTGCATTCTGAGTGGTGATTTTCAGTGAGTTCAGAAGTTTATAAAATTTCGTATTTTGGACTGTTTTTTTTTATGTTGACAACATACGTACAGCATTTTGGGGTAAGATTGTAAACACCCCATTCCGGCTAAATTTACTCCACTGATCAACACGTACCCAATAATTTCAAAACATCTCCATGGTACTTTTTGTTGTGTTGTTGCTGATAATCGTCATCAAATGTTTGCTTGCAAGCAAGACATGTCAGCTTAATTTTCTTCCGCTTGCATTTCAGTTGGTTGTTGTACATAACTTTCCAATCCAATATATTTGTTTAAATGTTTAAGCTAATTGTTCTTATCTTAAATATTTCTATCAGCGATTCATCTTAAATCTTATGTGCCCTACCGCTACAATGCCCGAAACGTTATTACTGATTGCGCATTTGTCCACGAAATATTGAGAGGCCGTTGTATACTTGCACGGTCGTGATTTGTGACGCAAATTCTAATGATGCTACACAGCCATATCTTGTGCTTTTGGAGAGACGATTGGCATTTCCGGATGGATTAAAAAGTGCGGCTCTACGTAAAACGCTAAATCTTCCCAGCATTTTTGTCGGAGTTTGGCCAGGGCTTTGTCGACAATTTTGGCCGGCATGGGTCGGTAATTATTCGGCATTCGTCGCCCCTTTTAACCAAGGATTTGTTGGCGATTTTTTTTTGTCGATTTTTGCTGACTTTTGTCGGCACATTTTGCCGTTTGCCGTTTCCGTTAAAAAATTCGCCCAAACATAAAGTTTATTCTCATTAGATCGCAGGTCCAAATTTGCCGAGATAAATCCGATTTGTGCCGACAAGAGCAACATTGGGGGGGGGGGGGGGTGCGACACCCCCCCGCACCCCCCCTTCGCTACGCCCCTGCCTACGAGGTTGTAAGAGGTTACGCTATGTTGTAAGACGTTACGCTATGTTGTAAGACGTTACGCTATGTTGTAAAACGTTACGCTATGTTGTAAGATGTTACGCTATGCTGTAAGATGTTACGCTATGTTGTAAGATGTTACGCTATGTTGTAAGATGTTACGCTATGTTGTAAGATGTTACGCTGTGTTGTAAGATGTTACGCTATGTTGTGAAACGTTACGCTATGTTGTAAGATGTTACGCTACGTTGTAAGATGTTACGCTATGTTGTAAGATGTTACGCTATGTTGTAAGACGTTACGCTATGTTGTAAGACGTTACGCTATGTTGTAAAACGTTACGCTATGTTGTAAGATGTTACGCTATGCTGTAAGATGTTACGCTATGTTGTAAGATGTTACGCTATGTTGTAAGATGTTACGCTATGTTGTAAGATGTTACGCTGTGTTGTAAGATGTTACGCTATATTGTGAAACGTCACGCTATGTTATAAGATGTTACGCTATGTTGTAAGATGTTACGCTATGTTGTAAGATGTTATGCTATGTTGTAAGATGTTACGCTATGTTGTAAGATGTTATGCTATGTTGTAAGATGTTACGCTATACGTTACGTTGTAAGACATTACATTTTTTTACTTGCTTTAAGGTTAAGGGTAACTGTACATAGAATTACAAAGAAACACACATTTAAAAACAGACAGTGTCCTAGTGATACAAAAGAATAACAACAACAAAGAGAAAGGAGTGCATGTGGCAGGGATACGCAACAGCTTACGCCAATCACTGCGGGCTCAGACGAGTAGGGAAAGATTTATGAACTAGCTAGGAGGGAAATAGGATTATCTCATCGAATAGCTATAGTGATTATACTGCATGTAGCAGTGGGGATATCCAGTCAATCCTCGGGCGGTGTTACACTTTGTGCAGATCGATTTCCATGTGGTGGGGTCATCAGGGTCGTAATACTTCTCCACTGCTGCATGATAAAACAAAATGTCCGCTATGCGTACATGTATCTGCGCCAAGCCAGCATTGTGCTTGTCAAGTGGAAATGCCCTTGGTCTTCAAGCTTGGTCTTCGATCATCGATGCCTATGGACAATAGGCCTTTATGAATTGTGGCGACGAAAATATATATTATTATTACTACAGTATATACCAAGTGTCAAATTTCATGTTTTCTTGCGTCTCATTGGGCGAGAGCACCAGACGATTTTACTCTGTCTGACGGTTAATTTACTCGTTGCCGTTTTTGTCTTCCGAAGAGGTGGAATGTATGTCCTTTGAGGACGGTCGCTGCGCCCAACGAGTTGAAAACCTTTTGTCAATATAACGCACAAAAGACGGTCGCTGCGCCCAACGAGTTGAAAACCTTTTGTCTTATATAACGCACAAAAATTGTGGTAGTTTACTATAAGTCATGTTTAAAATAGTTACCATTTATATCAGCATTGCAATTGACTTTCTTCGAAAATAATGTTGTTCTTCGTCTCACTCGGTAGTTCATACAACATGGCGAGGAAATATAAACAGTCACACTATTGCACACATTACAGGTCAGCGGTTACACCAAAAAGTTAACAGAACCACAACACGATAGCAATATATCTGCGTGCGCAGATACAAAAAGTGAAGGTGACATCTTTAAGTCGCATTTCGGTAGGGAGGACGTTCTAGGACCAGAAACGCTGGAAAGTTAGTGGTTTGCATTTACGCGGGCGATATTGTAGCAGGTTAATATTCGAGCAGGTTCTTGTTAGTCTTTTCGGTGTGTATGGGACAGATTTAGGGTTAATTTTCGTCAGGCCATTGATAGCTTTAAAAAGATCATATCGAGGTATTCATGGCAGTATGTGGTTGGAGGTAAGTTGAACGCTGTTTATAGGAGGTTGTAGAACGAAAAGGAAGGTTTAAGATTTGTAAAAAAGTAGAGTGCTGCGTAGACAGTGTTTTGGATTGAATTGAATTTTTTGAATTGAATTTTTTTTGATTTGTCACAGTATACAAGAATTGAAAGAGAAAAAAAACTAAATAGTATAGAATATATAGTGACAAGGAAGCCTAAAAAAAGAAGCCGAAGTTTGTAACCTTTTAGGCTTCCTCAGTTGTTACAAGTAAGATTGTTAACAAAATATAATTTGGCGGATAAATGCAAAGTGAAAAGGTGGTGAACTGCCAAGATTTTTAGTAATGAAATACTGACGTTTCGAGCGGAGCCCTTCATCAGAGTAAGACGAGCTGAAATAAAATAAATAGGGCCTAGAGGCAGGGATCCATTTCTCACGAATAGTTTGTATATATATATATATATATGAGTGGAACATGGTAGGACCAACTCCTTATAAGGAAGTAAAAAGTCGTTTTGGGTGATCCGTTTGAATCGGACAATATTTTGGCAGAAACGCTATCCGCGAGTAGTGATCTGACGAACTACATAAAGAGGTTTTTACGAAGGGTATACACGTTTTCGTAATATAAATATAATAGGTACGTGTGCTATGTATTTAGACTCGCTAATTCCAAATCTGTTTTCAGAATTGAAAATGGTTATATATTGATCGAGATAACGTTCAAAGTAATGCCGACTAATTTCTAAGTACATAAACCGCTTTTACGAAGGGTATGCACGTTCTCGTAATATAATATAGGTACGTGTGTTATGACTTTTAGACTCGGTAATTCCAAATCTGTTTTCAGAATTGAAATCGAGTAAATATTGGCCAAGATAACGTTCAAAATCTTGTCGAAAGTGACTTCAAATACAGATACGCGGTCTGGGCACTGGTGACCATGGATGGGGAAAAGAAACTCTAGGGGTGGGTTGGAGGGGGGTAGTGGTAGAAAAGGCGAGCGAGGGGATTATTGCGGATTCGTATTTCTAGTATATATGCCAAAAGGGTGTCACTGCAAGTAGAAAGTAGCCAATCAATGCACGGGAGATAAACAAACTAATAATTAATGAGATGCGAAAAGTTAAATCATTTGCTATTTTCACAGTCGATCAGAAAACAGACTGAGGGGGGGGGGGGGGGGGGAGAACTAGTCAAGGCTGCAATGACAGGTCCAATATTCAAGGGGATTATGCGATAGTAAAGCGGTAAGGAACAAAAACCTGAAATGAAATGAAAGTGCATGAACTAATAATAAAAAGGTTCGTTCGCATACTAAAATAAAAAAACAAAAACTTGTAGGAAATTAAACAAATGAAAAACGTTCGTTAAGACCATGAGGATGTGTGGTGCCAAGTTTAAAAATAGGTCCGCGATGCGAACATGTGGCTACCGCATCGAACATTAATGCCTGAGTTAGCCTTGTGGATGAGCATGGGATGTGACCTAAAAGGAGGCCCATTTTTATGAAACAAAAAGACTGCTATCTAAATTGTGGAAAGATAAATCCAAATCTGTGATACTAACTGAAATATTAGTATTATTCATTTATACTGGGGCATTTATTCCCATTATGGGATCGCTGTCATGGAGGCTCTTTATCGTTATATTGATGTGGTGCCTTTAAAGTGTCTATGAAAATTCGCCTCAGTTTTTTATGATTGTATTTGAAAGAACACTTAAACATGCTTTTCATATGTTATCCAGGTTCTTGAATTATTACGCTCTATGTAATTTGAGCTCTGACATCACAAGATGGACACAGCATTACAACAAAACTGAAAATCAGGCATATCTTCAGACTGGTTTGACTAAATAGATTCAAACCTTGATGGCTTATTCAGTCAAGAAAAGTAAAAATTGTCATGGTTCTAATGTCGTTGATATAGGTTATAGATTATTATTATACATATAGGTTAATGATTCCCGTCATTAACCTATATGTTTAATAATAATTAATTGAGGAACCGTCTTTTCTTCTGTGGACATGCTTCCAATAAGCAGCTTTTCATTTAGAGCGTTTCTTGACGCCTATCACCAAGCGAGAACTTTAAACACCTTGTCCTTGAAGTCGTCAATCGATGAAGACCACAACTTGCATATACCTGTACTGCTGCGCTATCCGGCTCAAAAGGACCATGTTTTCAAAGCATTTTTATTGATGAGAATTATATGTAAAACATTAATAACAGTAATAATCGGTATTGATACAACCGCCAATGTAGTTTTGGAGGGTTGCAGTCCCTGAATGGATACCTGGTAATGCGGTGAGACGCCAAGGCCTGACACTCCAATGTGGCCCTGGTATGCAATCTGCTATTACTTACATAGAGCCTGTCGTGGTGATTCCTTGCGCAGCCCGAGAAATCCTTCTTCACCCGGGGGCAACGAGTGACACGACCAACTATAGTGGAGTATTAACGAAGTCAAGGACATGGTACTTACCCAGAACCAAACAGCAACCAAAGCAGGTACACATCCCCAGATGGGGAGTGGCAAACTGCACCACGCCAATAGTGATACGCGCGACAGCAAGGGGGCCAGACCCCGTAAGTTATATTTACTATAAAAACAGTGACAAATGACGAAAAATACGAGTAATAGAACCAACACACATTGGCTATCAAGTATTCTATCACCTCAGCACAAAAGGCCGTCGGTGGAATAGTCGAAAGTGTCCAATGACGGTGACGGCAGGAGCACAGCAGGTGATAGCCCTATTCCCCGCAACTGGGGTAATTGAGACTATGGGGAAATGCCCGGACACGAGCAGTGTGCTAAGGGAGGGGTGCAGGGTAGAACATCCCAAACCAAGTACTGGCCCCCCTTTTCATCACGTGACCCACCTCAATGTGATTGGCCCATAGACGCAAAGCCCGCCATAATTGCTGCCCCCAATGAATGACATACTGTATGCTACACCTCTTGTTTTAATATTATTTATTGCGTAAATCCAATTAAAATTCATAGTTAAAAACAAGCTGGAAAATTTAAACTGCCAGATCTCGCAAAATCTCCTTGCAAAACAAAGCTTTAAAAACGATGAAAAAACAAGTTACCAAAAGCCAAACGTGTACTTGTAGTAACTTCCACATAAACCTTATTTGTTCACACAAATACTTTTCAGTACAGACCTCACACTGTTAATAAGTAATCAATACACTCTGCACTGGTATACACACAATCAAGAGAGACTATTATATACAATAACTGTAGTAGTAGTAAACTATTGCCTCAGAGAAAATTGCAAGCTCGTTATAATCTGATTGTTAACATAAGTAAAAGTGTTTTGCTGCGTAACCGCCGACTTTGCCAAAATTATTTCGAGCACTGACATCCATTCAAATTTTGTTTACAAATTCGCAGAAAAGTTCCCCAACTATTAACTTTCTACACACAGCGTGGCTTGGCTCAAGATGAGACACGTTAGACCTCATGGCAGTCCTGTATGAAAACTATTTCGGCAGTACATTAACCTTTTAGGGTATTCGATTTGTATTTCAACACTACCTAGCATGACTGGTCAGACGTGAATTCAGGCGGTCAGATCTAAAATTTGGTGGTCAACTATTTTTTCTTTAATTAAAAACAAAAATTTATTTCCTTCTATAACTTTGTATTAGTACACAAGTCCATGAACGTTCGATCGTCACTTCTGCTGCCACGATCTTGACAGCACCATCCATCCCAGGACTTTTGTTTAAAGTCGAAGTCAAACCCCGGTGCGACAACTTGGCCTCAAATGAAATATAATTTTCAAGTTGTTATTTTGTTTTTTAACCAATAAAATTAAGCAGCCTTTTTAAGGCGCCACCTGCTAAAGTGCCACTACGATCAAATTTTTACCTATCGATATTTTTACGTATTTATAAAGCAGAGCTGCTGAATATTACTCGGTCGAAACCGTTTTGCGATTAGACGTGCCAAAGTATTATTTTTCTGACTCCGAATCTGGAGTTGTTATGTCCGCCATTAATCGTTCATGTTCCTGACCAGCGTAACGAAGTGACGTCAAATTCGCAACGCGAAGACTCCACATCGCTAATTCTTCAAGTAAATCAAAGTCGTTTATTCAAATTCTTCATTTGAAAGGCTGAACATTTCATCTACTTCTCGAAGAAAACAAGAAAACAAGTAACCTCGACTGAAATTCAGGCGTACCTTTTGAAATTGCGGGCTCACTTGGAACACGCTTTTAGTAATGGTGGGCTAAATAATAGGGATTTCAGAGCTCAAAATACTTGCTTCAAAATACCATTTTTTAGTTTTTTTTACATCGATGATCACTTTCGACCATGAAATACTATTCAATGCTAAAGAAAATCTAAGACGGGCGTGCATTTTCATCGTAGTGGCACTTTAAAGCCATTTACCGACTTTAGTGTATAAATTAATGATATAAACAACGTTTACGATCATGCTGACCTGCCGTGACTGATTTGTGGCGATCAAATCATGAAAATCAGCGGTCAGTGACCGCTGACCCCCCGTTATTTCGAGCGCTGAATTACTACAGCTGTAAGTGCGAAAAAGAAATGCAGCCAGCTGTTTTCTGTGATCTCTTAAAGAACTCTGACTTATCTTCTTACTTGTAATTTTGTATTGGAATATTAACAATTCACTTATATTTTAATAGATTGCAGAGGTTTCTGGAAAACAAAGTGTTTTGTGTAAGCAGAATTTGTTTGTCACACATCTTGACAAGAACAAAGCAATTTCCTGGGAGTTTATAGTAATGGCCAAGGTATATGGGATTTATCAAAGTATCTTGTTATTTATATAGTTCTGTATTATTGATTGGTTGATACATAGCCACATGACATGCAACAAAGTGAACAAACAAAATTTTACCCACTAATGCAACCCAGGCGCTTATTTTGGTACCCGCCGCGTGACGCGCGCGTGGATGCCACGCGCCTTCACGCAAATATGCCGCGCAAAGCAACACAAGCGCCCGGGTACGAGGCTGCCACTAATGTATGTGAGTGGGCTACTTCTCTTTTTACGTTAGACAAATGTCCACTTTTTTGTAGTTTCACAATACTTTAATTTGTACTTTTGTAATACTTTTTACTATAATTTATATTAAATCTTTCGTCTTGGGAATTAAATTTCACCATAGTTAATAGAGGGGAATGGTTAGGAAAGCCGGCCAACTTCAAAGCGTCTATAATGAGCTGTGATTTTAGGTTGAAATAGTCCTGACCGTGCAGAAACCTTTTTTTTTTTGCTCATTAATATTTAAATAGCATGGTTGAGCAATTCAACCCAAATGCTGCTGTTGGATGATTGATTCATTATACTAAAATTATTTTGTGCTAACCGTGTACAAGTTTGCATAAACGTAAACAATAACCAAGAACAAAGACTTAGACCGAGTTTCCAAACCATTTTTTCTATATTAACTATGATCTCACTGTCTCCCATTATATGTTTAATGTTGTGTTATTCATGTATTTATTTATTTTGTTATTTATTAAACTTTAACCACGTAATAATTTACAATAAATAATATCTCAAAAACAACAACAACAACAAATAATTCATATAACACAACAGAGCAAGGCTCCAATTGAAGTGTGGCTAAATGAGAAAGAAAAACAATACAATAATCACAATATACAAATACAAAGAATATAACTATTAGGGTATTCATTAATATTATATGTACAAGATAATTAATTTAGAAGCAACATGATGGGGTTGACATAATATCATGTGCTTTACAACATTTTGGGCAAATTAATAGATTTATAATAGTGATTTTAATGGACACATCATCGCACCCGAAGGTGAATTACAATATGTTTACAGTGGAATATAAGTAGATTAAGAAGTATTATAATTAAGTCTAATTATCTAAAACAAGTATGAAAAGATAAACTATATATAAGTACAATTAAAAATCGGATTAAGATATTATACGGCGTGCGTTTCAGACACCATTGCGGGAAAGAAAGATCGTTTAAGACGTTCAGTACGACATTTAAATAACGATAGTTGGTTATTGTTTCGTAGATTAAATCCATGTATTTCAGCTCTGGTCTGAGGCAGTAGGTGAGAGAGCTTGGAACCTTGTGTGCGTATTTTCTGGAAAGTTTTCTTACATAAAGTAGAACGTCTTGAGTCTAGCCGAGGAAGATTAGCCAACTGAAGAGCTTCTTTGTAGGCAGATCCAGGATAGATGATCTTTAAAGCCCTTTTTAGGAAGGCTGTGATGCCAAACTTGGCAACAATACTCTAAAATAGAGCGAAGTAGGGCTGTAAAGGTGGGAATAATATCCGTTGGTGGAAGACCAGCTCTGAAAAGAACTCTAAGGATATGGAGTCGTTTTGAAGCTTTTTTAACCATGCACAAGATGTTAAGATTCCATTTAAGATTGTTACTAACAGTGACTCCAAGCACTGTATGCGAATCAACGCGACTGATAGGTGTTGTTTCAATGGTAAGCGACGGGAGATTGGGATTTGTACGAGCAAAACAAATTACAAGTTCTTTGCATTTGTTTACATTGAGCTTCATATCATTCAAGAGGGACCAATTGGCAATTTGATTGAGGTCAGATTGGATGGTTGCTTACTGTACTTCCACGAGAAATAGTCTCGGTAAGTGTTACATCATCTACATATTTCCAACGTAGGCTTTTTGGAGGTGAAGATGCGGCTAAATCATTTATCATTATTAAAAATAATATTGGGCCAAGCTTTGTGCCCTGAGGGACGCCAGCATTTACATAAGCCCAATCGGAAAATGCTTTACCAACTTTTACTGATTGTCGCCTATCCGAGAGAAAACTACAGATCCAGGGTATGAGAGAGCTCCGAACTCCAAGTTGGATTAACTTGGTAATGATGATATTGTGGTTAATTACGCAGTAATTACGCAGTTATCAGTACAAAATGAATTATGAAGTACAGAGGTATACCGTCTGAAAAGAGCTAACACCTTAAAGGTGTGGACAGAATTTAAACTTCGAATCCCAGTCCTGAGATAATTCCATAATTTCGTGATGTGATTAAAGAAGGAATGGATGTTTGAAAAAGTTTAGTTTTACATAGAGGCACTAACATATCTATCTTAAAGGACATTGGCAATAAAAAAAAAGAAGAAGAAAAAAGTACCTTTTCGATCAAAATACGGAACTTAAATAGCTGGAATATAGTAGTTTGAGGTTGTAAAAATGCTCGTAAAGCATATTAATTGTACTGTCAAAGTTGCTAATCTGAATCATTGTCCGCCATCTTGGATGTATTTTCGATATGCGTGTGACGTCACAACCAGGGTAAAGTGAAATTTTTATCTAGCCATCCTCATGTCTTTATAAGTTTGAAACTCGATTTTTGTGAATGTCTTCCTTTTTTAATTGAACCATACCATTTTAAAAATCATTCTGCGGAAACTCGGTTACCCTAGTTTCATCAGGTTTACCCCAGGTGTGACGTCACCAACTTCCCAGTTAATTAGGCAAAGTATTACAGCAAGATGGCGGATGACAGGATTGTCTTTGGTCAAAATTAGTTTTGTAGATTACCTTCGTAAGCCTGTTTGTTAATCATAAAGTGAAAAATTTGAAATTGTCTTTTAAAACTAAAGCTACTGTAGTATTTATGAAGTATTAATGGTTTAGGTTTTACAAAGTGTAAAGGACGAATGTTATATATGATCCATTGAAGCATGCACTTATTGAAAAATGTCTTTGATTTCATGCCAATAGGTTAACGGTAGAAGTTTAAGATTTATCAAGCGGTCGTGATAGAAGAAGTTTGGAAGATGAAGCGCGTGACGCGACGTTGGAGGCTTTCAACAGTCTTGAGATTTTCGATTGATGCAAGGGTCCACACTTCTCCGGTACTTCGTTAGCCCTAGTAAAATAATTCAAGATCATTGTGAGGGTTGATGGGTTAAATTCTTCTGTTACAGGTATAGATATAGCAATTAGATTCATGTTTTTAATTCTAGTTTTCAGATGGTTATATTCATGGTTTACAAAATGTCTTCTTCCTCGAAGACAACCCACCTGAATTTTCAATTGCTGGATTATGTCTTCATCCTGATGGTCAGGTTTGTCCTCTTGGTGGAGATCTAAAGGAGCTCCCATTGGAAAGTCTCAGCCACATTCCTCTACCTTTTGCAATGGTAGTCGTTAGGTTTTCTTCTGCTGCTTATGGAAATTTTAATGCCACTGTTATTTTTGATTTTGGTTTTGCCCCGAGAATTGTTCGATACTTGGGTGTTGTGGTTGCACCAGAAAAGCACCTGGTTGAAACACTATCTTTACGTCCGGTTGTCGACTCTGCGCAGGACAACGAGCTAACATGGTTGAAGAAACATACGTTAGTGCCTTTTCACAATGAGTCAGGTACTGTAAATGGTTTGAATCTAGGAGTATCAGTAGATGTTTGAAGCGGTTGATCGTGTAGGTTGTTGTAGTCTTCCGAAAGACACTGTTGTTGGTAACAGTTAACAAAAATCCTGCCCAAGACTACAAGTTAGAAAATTTCGCATATTGTACAAAAATGATTGGTTACTAAGTTTAGTTTAGTTTAGTTTAGTTTAGTTTAGTTTAGTTTAGTTTAGTTTAGTTTAGTTTAGTTATCACTCTTTTAGGTGAACGGAATACCCCAACAGACTATAGCCCAATTGATAGGGGTTCCGAGGGCCTACGATTTAAGGTCGTTATCCGAGAAGAAGCGAATGTCTTACCATTTGCTAGTATTATTGCAAAGGCAGCACTTTCTCCTCAATTATTTTTTAGTCCCGGAGTGGTGGTCCGACCCATGAGGATATGAAGCTGCGTCTCCCAGCTCATAGACATGTGTGGTAATCACTAGACCACAACAGCTGGTAAAGCGTGATAAAGACGAATGTTACGTTTTTATTATTTAATTTAATTTACTTTTTCAAACACTCTGTTATCGCCTTGTGTTTACACGCGTCTCACGTGATTTTAACTTCCCTCGTGCCGTTTAACTTCGTTCGACACGGTTTTTATTTTTTACGCGGGTTACCTGTTGTAGCCAGAGTCTTAAAATGGACTCCATTTCTGTGTAGTGATTATTTTTATTTTTTTTCGATGTCGCAAATTTGACCCTATAAAGTTTGGCGAAAAAGATACAGTATGCCACGCTGCCAGCCCAAAAGTAGCCCGAGTTAACGCCTAGCGGGCGTCTTGTTTAATAATGAAACGATAAGTCAAATAAAACTTCCAAACAGAGGAAAATGGAATAATCATGAAAATGGAATAATATATCCACGGACGTTGTCGTTCTACTCATCACGTATTTCACTCTGATGAAAAACGTTTGTGCGAAAGAAACATCAGTGTAGTATCTTCCCTGCGTTTGGTAGTTTTATTTCACTTATCGCTTGATTATTTCTAGATAAATTACAGTTTGCAAGTGTCAATAATGGGTGAAGTGAATTGTTGTATTCAAGCTTTATGCTTGGAAAATGTCACCGCCTGGAAAAACCGTGTCAAACAACATTTTAGCAATTACATACTGTACGTACATGTACAGTAAAAACGCACAACTGTTGCAATGTTGTTGCAGCAATCAGCATTGTTCAACCATTAACATTGTTCCAACATTGTTGACAAGGTTGAGCAACAATGATAACCATAGGCTGCGGTAGAGCGCATTTGTCTTCACTTAAATTATGGTGTTGTATCACTCCACAGGATTAGTTACAACAACCGTCAATACAGTTAAACGGCGAATCTCTTTATTAAACCACAGCATGCAGCATGGCTGAGTTTCGAGCTTGATTGAATTTTAACGTCAATTTGTTAATGGGAGAAACTAAGAACTAGGGTTGAATGAGTTTGAACTGGAAGAAGTCTCGGGAGAGTAAAATCAAAATAGCGCGCAGTTGATTGGGTATTTTAAAAACGAAGCTGCTTATAATCGATGATATAACCACAGGGAACTAGGCGCCATTTTGGATAGGGACTTACCGTACGTATTCCATATATGGAAGAGCATATACGTTGCCCTGACGAGAAAATACATTGCCCTCGTACCCAGGGCATTTTGCCTCCACGGCGGAAGGTCGGCAAAAATGGCCCTGGGATCGGCTGGTCCATCATATAATGCGATTGGCTTAAAACTCAATTAATTCAGCCGAGTATAATATATTCATCTAAATCTAAATACTGTCTTCAAATTTTACAGCAAATTAGAAGTGATAGCTTTCGCTAAATTGGATATATGCTTCTTCCTACCTTTTGCAAGAGATAACCATGGATGTATGGTGGATTATTAAGCTTTTTAGCTGCTTTTATGTCGACGAATGCTGACATGAATAACTCTGAAGAGCATTGAATATTTCTCAATTATTCAGATCAACAAAGTAGACAAAGGCAATGGAACACCCAGAAATTCTAGGTGTCATGTGACCAGCCGATCCCAGGGCCATTTTCGCCGACCTTCCGCCGTGGAGGCAAAATGCCCTGGGAACGAGGTTGCCTCGTACCAGCCTCCTAGTTAATTGGATTGTATCCGACCCCAAAACAACAAAGATCCTAACCCCGCCTAGCGAGCTTTAAGGAATTAGGACACACGAGGCGACAAATCCCGGGGACTAGTTGCACGAGCTGTTCATACGATGGGACAAGTCACGGGGACATACTTTTGTCACCGCGACATGTCGCACGAATTCAAATCATTTTGAATACACGCAACATGTTTCGGGGACAAAATTTTGTCCCCGCGACAAAGTTTTGCCAAGTACACACGACGGGATTTGTCCCTACAACATGTCCCCGCGACATGTCCCCGCGATTTATCGCTTCGTGTGTCCCAACCTTTAAGGTTAGGACACACGAGGCGACAAATCTTGGGGACATGTTGCAGGGACAAATCCCGTCGTGTGTACTTGGCAAAACTTTGTCGCGGGGACAAAATTTTGTCCCCGAAACATGTTGCATGTATTCAAAATGATTTGAATTCGTGTGACATGTCGCGGTGACAAAAGTATTGTCCCCGTGACTTGTCCCATCATATGAACAGCTCGTGTAACTAGTCCCAGGGACAAAATTAAAATAAACCAATCACATAACGTTATTTTCTTTTCCTTTTCTGACATGTCCCCTCGTGTGTCCTCAACAAGGGAAATGTCCCCGCGATTTGTCGCTTCTAAAACCACCCAGGACTCCCTTACTTGGAATTCTTAATAAGTAGACTCATAAGAGTGACCAAGCATGTGGGATTAGAAATTGACTGTTACACGCATGCGCTCAGTAACGTGTTAACAATCCCACATCCAGTGGGCTGGTACGAGGGCAACGTATTTGCTCTTCCCAGTCCCGTCCGATATGACCTTATATGGAATACGTACTATAAGTCCATATGCCATTTTGAACGAAACACTCGCGTGAGAACTGGTACCTAATAGACCGATTGCAAATATGGCGGCGATGTCACAAAAACGAGGCTTTTCGGTGGTTACCGTTGCTATGGCCCGAATCATGTTAGTTGATTGGATCACAATTGTTGGACCAAAAACAACAGCCAATCAATCAACGCGATTCGGGTCCTAGCAACGGTAACCACCGAAAAGCCTCGTTTTCATGACATCGCTGCCATATTTGCAATCGGTCTATACAGTCAATTTTCCACGCTTTTGTTATTAGCGTACCTATAGTCAATTTGAGGAAGCGACTGGGTGGTTGAGCACCCCTTCCGAAACCTTTTAAGAGCGAATCACTCAAATTATTTTTCACATGGCTCGGTTTCCTTTGTTCTTTTCGGGAAATATATTCAATAGCCCGTGGACATTAACTGTAAACTCTTGTCAACCTCGCCCATGTGAAATATAAGTACGTTATTTTGAGGCCCCTTGGGGATATGTTCACTCACCTCGGTGAATAAATCACATATCCCCTCATGGCCTCAAAATAACCTATACCTACAGTTTAGTGTTTGTTATTCCTCTATAGTTGATCACAGCATACTAAGATTAATTCATTTTGTTTATGTAGTGTCCGATGAAAGTGATTATACATTACCATCTAACTTGGATTATGGAGTAAAGTTTGGTGCATTTGAACACATGGATGTTGAACTGACACGTGAAAACTATCGAGATCGCCTGCATACTATGTTGTATGTCGAAGAACATGAAAGACGAAAACAAATCTCAAGGTATAGGCAAGCAGGCAGAAAATGAGGAGATAAGGTTCAGATAAATATAAAAAAGGGAAATATCAAGGTTTCACTTGGTATCTGAAGGGGTCACCAAGACTTCTTTTTGGCTTTTACTCACGACTGCAATTAATCTGGCCGATTTATTATGTTGGTACATGTTATATAATTGGGTTTTACTACATCCCGGGCGTTCTTTGAATCGTCGTCTACAGGATGATCCTTTTTAGTATCCGTGAGAGGTAGGTTTCAAGATGGTCGCAATTAAGGTTAGTATAAGGATTAGTATTAGAGTTAGTATTAGAGTTAATACTAACCCTACTAATACTAACCCTAATACTAACCCTACTAACCCTAATACTAACCCTAAATCTAATACTAACCTTAAATAATAACCCTAATACTAAGCCTAACATTAATCTTAATATTGCGACAAAACCTACCTCTCGTGGTTACTAAAAAGCATCATCCAGAAGAGGATTGTTGCGGACACTGACAAAGAACGCCCGGGATGTAGTAAAACCCTTTATAAAATAACATGTATGCTACGGACGCTCTGATTGGTCAATACCCGTGTTTGGATCAAGCCATCCAAACACGGAAATTTACCGCCAAAAATTCCTTAAGTTTTGCTGCTCGTTCTCTTGTATTATTTTATATTATAAAATAAATACCTAATGGTTTTTCCGTGTTTGGACTTTCGAAAAGCTAAAAAACACTCGCCTAGCAGCTCGTGTTTTTTTACGCTTTTCTCCAGTCTCGCAACTTCCCGCGTGTTTTGATCACAGTATCTGTAGGCTTTAACGAACCAAGACAAGATAAAAGGAACAGTGAAACGCACTGGCTCAGATAATTTAATATGATTGTGTGGTTTCTACAAAAATACATAAATTGACATATATAAATAAAACATCTAAAGTTATAAAGCAAATCAAAAGTAATTAGGTATATACTTCATGGTAACACTAGACCGGGTTTCCATCTGTTTTTTATACCCCTAACTCCAACCGTAACCCAAATCCTAATCCTAACCGTAACCATACCCCTAATCCTAACCGTAACTCTAATCCTAACCATAACCCTAATAATAACCGTAAAATACGGTGGGAGACTATATGTATTGTTACCATGAAGTATATCCCAGTAATTAGCGTACCTGACTGTTGTCCTTCATAAGAATAAAAAAGAAGATTTAAACAGCATATTAAGCTTAATAACATCACGATAACATCAAACTCTCGAGTCACAATGAAGAACCGCTCTAAACCGGTTACAACAGGTTTTAGCCCGCACGCTTAATGATTTATAAGTGGAACAACTGTTCTGTACATTAAGATTCATTTGTCTTCACATTGATGGTATGTCAAGGTTCGTTTACACATTGCGATTACTAGCGGGCAGATTTCTTATCCTGGTGCATGTTATGTAGTGAATTTACTCAAAGGAATATTGGGACATTTGCCCGCGAATGCTCCTTTTTATTTATATTACGTGATTATAATACCTAATGGTTTCCGTGTTTGGATACTGTAGGGTCTAGGCGCATTCGGGTAGGAATAGGTTGCAACCATATTTATATATCAGAAAATTAAAAGGGTCAACGGCAAAGTACAAAATTGCCTAAAGATGAACTGGTCGTTTGGGGGGAAATTACGACATTCAAAATATTTTTTTTTTATTTGTAGGTTGAACGTGCATTGTCATGATGTGTTTACTTTATTTCGTGTCTCCTTTCGTTCTGTAAGAATATTTGACGTTAAGAAAACGCTATTTATTCCAGTGGCCGAAGAGATCCTGGAAAAAGTTGGCATACTTGTTTCTCGAGGATCCAAAGCACTGCTGCGTTTTCGTCATTTCGTTTATGGCGCTCCTGATTGCCAAGACTTCGTTCTCCATGAAGCACTCGTTATCAACATTCTCAGTGATCAAATACTTCTTGAGATTAGTTCCAAAACACTAACCTTGCTAAACTCAATGATTGCTCCTGTGCCGATCGATATCTGCTTTAGATTTGTTAACATATTTCCTTGTATGCATTCAGCAATAGACCGAGTCGACCTTGATATTATTTTTTACAAGCCTGAAGCATCGGAAGTTGTGCGTTGTACTCCTTCGTTGCCTCATTCTGTACTCAGTCCTGCCCAAACCACGGCTCTGTCTCGAGTCATTAACACGCCCCCTGGAGCTCCAATCCTATTACTTGGTCCATTTGGCACTGGCAAAACACAAACTTTAGCCGAAGCGGTAAAAGTTTTGATTTCGAGAAAGAATGCCAATCCATCTATAACATGTCGTATATTAATATGTACCCACTCGAATAGTGCTGCAGATCATTACATCGAACATTATCTTCACCCTGTTTTTAAAGAACTAGATGAGAAATGTAAGTAGTGCGTGAAAATAATAAATAACTAGAAGGCACTCAGAGACTGCATATACCTCCGCCAGCGGGTTGCACTAATATTTTCAGGACCAAATCTATTTCTCTTCGGGCCCCCACCCCGGCCATAAATAATGACCGGTCGCTTAGCGCGAGGTTCAAGTTAGCGAGGTTTCGAGTTATCGGGAGTCGACTGTAACATAATACTAACTTCTTTATATTAACCGAGAGCGCGGTCATTACGGGAAAATATCAGACCGAGGTCTTGACAGTACGGACCGAGCCCGTAGGGCGAGGTTCGTACATAAAAGACCGAGGTCTGATATTTTCCCGTAATGACCAAGCGGTCGAGGTTAATAAGAGGTTTATTATATGGCATGGCTTTTTTAAAACAATATACTTTACATACATTTTGAGTGCCAGAATCGTCATTTTCAATCTTGTTCTTGTTCTTCTATTGCTTTCATGATAGTAAGACTCTCATTTAGATTGTTCATCGTCCGACTTGTAGATGATTTAGTGCTTAATTTACCAAATTCGTTCAATTTTTTTGCTGCTTTTCAAAGTTTCCTTGGCTGACAAAATCCGTAATCCGGACCGGTCCATTACGGGAAATAACGGACCGGCACGTGATGTGTCTCAGCCAATCAAAGCACGCAATTTCACCGGAAGTAGCTTGTGCCATATAATAATTATACGTATTATTACAAGTTCGTTCATTTTTGGTATGATTTTTACATTTCGTCTTCTTTTTAGCGTCATCGGTTGAGAAGCCACTCCGAATTTACTGGGAACATCGCCTAGCAATGTATATCAATGATTCAATATTGTCTTACTGTATCAGGGATTTTAATAATGGCACCTTTAAATACCCAACCCTAGATGAACTAGAAAGAAAGACGATTGTCGTCACCACTTTGGTAACTGCTGATATCCTAATCAAGTGCGGAGTTAAACCTGGATTTTTCACTCATATATTTATTGACGAAGCCGCACAAGCTATGGAGTCCGAGGCGCTTATTCCAATTAGTCTTGCAACAAAAGAGACCAGAGTTGTGTTAGCTGGAGATCATTTACAGGTTGGTACATGGGTCAGTTTATTTCATACGTCATAGTCATACCCATGAAAATCTCGACACCACGACTACGACAATGACAAAAGCGTTACGAGGGAGGAGGGGGTTGGGGGGGGGGGAAATTTCCCCTCCCCCACACACACTTTTTATGGATGAGGGAAATATATGCGGTCAGTTTCAGTTATCCGTGCTTTCTTAAAATTACTTTCAGTTTTTTTTCACTAACTTCCACGTCAATTATTATTTTATACTTGACTTTGAAAACATAAAGCTCGAAATTCATAGTATACTATGCAATAACTGATCGTAGTTGCGAATAGGAATCACGCAGTATTGTATACTGTTCCTGTAGGGACCTTAAGCAAACGAGAACAGTTAGATAAGAAAGTTGGATTTTGTTCATTGAAAGAAATTACGAATTATACTGATGCCCACGTTGTTCTTGCTTAAGGTTGCTTTCTTTAATCTTTGGCATGTTCCGTACAAGAGTACCCTTGGTCCCAGAGGTTATAACCCCCACCCCACCCCCACGACGACAACGTTGCCCCCCTACATACGACATCACCAAGAATATTTTAACGTTGTCGAGACGACGTTACACGTGTGATCACATGTGATTTTGAAACACGTTCGTGTGGAATTTTTGTAAGAGATAAACTGCTAAGTCGTCGAAATGCGTTGGTTAAGTTTAACATTGACGTATAGACCGAATTCACAAAGATGGCTATCCTAACCCGAACCCCCTAAACATAACTTCCGGAATTATTCATCTTGATCTCCCACTCATCCGGACAAGGCTAACAAGGATGACTGAAAAAGACATTCCCATTTTCAAGAACTTGTCTAATATTTAGCAAAACTGCGGCGCTGACTTGAGATGCTGTTAAACCTATTTTCGGATAGATTGTCCTATTTGTCTACTGTGTTGTTTTTACTGTATGGTATTCACCCTTTTCATTTCTTTTTTTTAAGTTAAGTCCTCCCGTGCTCTCCGCCATCTGTCGAAAATTATCGTTTGATAAATCATTGTTGGTACGTCTGTACGAGACCTCTGTAGGCTATTCACCACGGAAACTATTGCTTCTAGAAAATTTTCGTTCTTATGCAGAGATAGTCGACGTACCATCAAAACTCTTTTATGAAGGGTCCTTGATATCGAAAATAGAAACGCCCAAGGGACGGTCTTTCCCAGTCGTATTCTACGGCGTTCAAGGGTTGGAGGAGAAAGCAAAGGATAGCCCATCTTTTGTAAACATGGCAGAAGTTGCTGAAGTATCTGAAAGAGTGGAGGAAGTAGTAAAGACGTGGTCTAAAGAGCACTGGGGCGAGCTGAACTTGCGAAAGATATGTGTGTTATGCGTTCATTATGCTCAGGTAATTAAGACTTGGACCTAGATAGAAATAGACCTATTCACCTTTAATATAGTAATGGCAGTAGTAATCGTGATGATAGTAATGATGACAGTAATGGTGGTGGTAATGGTGGTATTAATGGTTAGTAACAATGGTTAGTAACAATGGTACTATAGTGATGGTGGTAGCGGTAATGGTGGTAGTATATTAATAATGATGGTAGTGATAATGGTTGTAATAATGGTTGTAATAATGGTAGTAATGATGGTACTAATAATGGTGGTAGTGGTTATAATGGTGGTAGTGGTTATAATGGTGGTAGTGGTTATAATTGTGGTAGTAATAATGGTAGTAATAATGCGGTTGTAGTAATGGTGGTAGTAATGGTGGTAGTAATAGCAGTAATGCTAGTGGTAATGGTAATAGTAATAATAATAACGGCAGTAGTAATAATAATAATGGTAATAATAATAATAATAATAATAATAATAACAATAATAATAATAATAATAATAATAATAATAATAATAATAATAATAATAATAATAATAATAATAAAGATCCAGAGGGCATCCCGGAATGGGTGACTTTAGGTACAGTCCTTTTACCAAAGATGGAGGAGCTGTCATCTGAGGAAGAGTATAGACCAATAACGTGCCTAAATACCTCGTACAAGCTATTCACTGGTCTGTTAGGACGACAACCCTATGTGGCTGAATACAAACATCACACCGCAGAAGATGGCTGGAATCATGAATGTGTTGGAGCAGATGGTGGAGACTCGGAAGTGGAAAGTGTCACGTGGGATAGGAGGCGAGGATGGAAAATGTAGATTGTGTAAGAAGTATGATGAAACTGTACAACATCTACTTGCAGGATGTGAGATCTTGGCAGGAACTGAGTATCTCCGTAGACACAACAATGCCTTGATGGTGCTGGCGGTTAGATGGGCTGTTGAGACTTGAGAGAGGTCTCCTCCCTGACAACACGGTATGGTATACAGTTAGATGGGTGAAAGGCCAAGTGCTGAAGGGGAATGGATACAAGTTGTGCTGGGACTTTGATATATAGGATGAGAAAGACCAGTTCTGCACGCAGACCAGACTTGACACTGGAGGATGAGAAAGAGAGGAAGATTTGGATAGTGGATATGTCATGCCCTCAAGAACAGAACATCGAAGAAGCGACACGAAGTACCAGCAGTTGGTGTTTGAAATCAGAGAAAGGAGAAGCGGGTATAGAGTTGAAGTGGTCCCAGTAATAATCGGATGCCTGGGAGGTGGTATTGAGAAGGCAACAACAGCAGTGAAAAAGATTATTGGAGATGCGGAAAGTGTGATTGGAATAATAATCACAATGCAGAGGACGGTGCTCTTTGAAGGGGAAACAATAATAAGGAAGGTGCTTGGCGGGGTGGTACAGACAGAGTAGTGGGACACAACGGGATCATGTGCAACTCGGGTACCGCCCAGCAAGAGTTGGTGGGTGGATGCAAGGGCCAGAGTGTGTTGAGCTGGCTAATTAATTAACAATAATAATAATAATAAAAGCAGTAATATAATAATGGTGGTTGTAATAATGGTAGTAATATGTGTTCGCAACAACCCTCGCTCGATGGTATTAAATACTACAATAACGTCATGCAATTTGGCGCATCCTAATTAATTGGGCGAAGATCAAGAATCCTAATTAGGCGAAGATCGCCTGAAGATCGCCTTGCGTGAAACTGACAGTTGCGGCTTTTATCATTTTGAGGTAAGACCACTTTCACTATAATATACCCAGAATCTTATCCCGGCATTACCACCATATATACAGAACTCGTGACTAGGCTCTCGGCAACGGCTTCCGTAGCTCAGTGGTCAGAGCACTGCACACCGGAAGGCCGCTAAGTTGTATTTTTCGCAACTGGTCCCGGTTTGGTCTTAAAATGTATGTATTCCAACACTCGAAATTTTCCTTCACCACAAATCCTTTCAACATGTAGTTTGATCGAGTGAAATGCCAAATATTACCTATAATATACCCAGAATCTTATCCCGGCATTACCACCATATATACAGAACTCGTGACTAGGCTCTCGGCAACGGCTTCCGTAGCTCAGTGGTCAGAGCACTGCACTAGCAATCGCAGGGTCGCGGGTTCAATACCTACCGGAAGGCCGCTAAGTTGCATTTTTCGCAACTGGTCCCGGTTTGGTCTTAAAATGTATGTATTCCAACACTCGAAATTTTCCTTCACCACAAATCCTTTCTATATATATATATATATAGGTAATATTTGGCATTTCACTCGATCAAACTACATGTTGAAAGGATTTGTGGTGAAGGAAAATTTCGAGTGTTGGAATACATACATTTTAAGACCAAACCGGGACCAGTTGCGAAAAATGCAACTTAGCGGCCTTCGGGTAGGAATTGAACCCCGCGACCCTGCGATTGCTAGTGCAGTGCTCTGACCACTGAGCTACGGAAGCCGTTGCCGAGAGCCTAGTCACGAGTTCTGTATATATGGTGGTAATGCCGGGATAAGATTCTGGGTATATTATAGGTAATATTTGGCATTTCACTCGATCAAACTACATGTTGAAAGGATTTGTGGTGAAGGAAAATTTCGAGTGTTGGAATACATACATTTTAAGACCAAACCGGGACCAGTTGCGAAAAATGCAACTTAGCGGCCTTCCGGTAGGAATTGAACCCGCCGCGACCCTGCGATTGCTAGTGCAGTGCTCTGACCACTGAGCTACGGAAGCCGTTGCCGAGAGCCTAGTCACGAGTTCTGTATATATGGTGGTAATGCCGGGATAAGATTCTGGGTATATTATAGGTAATATTTGGCATTTCACTCGATCAAACTACATGTTGAAAGGATTTGTGGTGAAGGAAAATTTCGAGTGTTGGAATACATACATTTTAAGACCAAACCGGGACCAGTTGCGAAAAATGCAACTTAGCGGCCTTCCGGTAGGAATTGAACTAGCAATCGCAGGGTCGCGGGTTCAATTCCTACCGGAAGGCCGCTAAGTTGCATTTTTCGCAACTGGTCCCGGTTTGGTCTTAAAATGTATGTATTCCAACACTCGAAATTTTCCTTCACCACAAATCCTTTCAACATGTAGTTTGATCGAGTGAAATGCCAAATATTACCTATATATATATATATATATATATATATATATATATATATATATATATATATATATATATATATATATATAATATATATATATATATATATATATATATATATATATATATGTATATATATATATATATATATATATATATATATATATATATATATATATATATATATATATATATATATATATATATATAATATATATATATATATATATATATATATATATATATATATAATATATATACATGTATATATATATATATATATACATGTATATATATATATATATATAATATATATATATATATATATATATATATATATATATATATATATATATATATATATATATATATATATATATATATATATATATATATATATATATATATATATATATATATAATATATATATATATATATATATATATATATATATATATATATATATATATATATATATATATATATATATATATATATGTATATATATATATATGAATTTCACCGACAGATTCGCTGCTTCGAAGGCGTACAAAATATGAAGATAGTGGTTAAATGTCAACTATACCTTTTGAGGTATTCTATTTTTCGTTAGAATTCGAAAAGTTCAATTCAAAACCGAAGAAATAATTGAAATTTTTTACTCGGTTCCGCTTTTATGATCTGTTAAAGATCGAGTTTTCAGCCCTTTTGCTAAACTTATTTGAACAACGACCGGCGTCGAAAGAAAGCCTGGTACTACCGGTATGTGATGTCATACCGGTATGAAACAGCGAGAAAATACTGTATATTTTGGTTTTATTTCAGTGAAGTTTGGAATACTATTTACTCTTGGGTAAGTTATATGTGACAAACCGAATATCAAGCACTGGAATTCTGGAATATTATTTTGTTCAATAAACCTATTACCAGTATGACGTCATAACGGTAATAGTGCCATTCTTCTCCAAACGCGGTCGTGTAACAAGAGATCTTCAGAAATACTCCTCCATAAATCCTGCGCTATATCATGAAATTCATTTTTTTCTTCACTTTTACAAAGTTAGATGGTATTTCTTTCGGAGGAAAATAGAACCTCAAAAGGTATAGTTGACCTTTAAACAACGTTACATTAAAAGCTCATAGAGGGTCCAGAATTTATAAGCCAGTCATGTGTATAACCCAGTCATTGTGTATAAGCCTCCAAAACCTTGTCAAAATAAATGGCGGAATATACAAACTTGTGCAATCCTTATAGAAGGGTCAGAATTTTTGATCTTTCTATAAAACGCTATCGAAATAAATTTAGAAATATGCGAGACCAACAAAATAGACCAACAAATTTAAAGGTTGCGAGATAGTCTTAATGGCAACAGAGTTAACTTTTTTGCGATTTAAACTGGAACTCACTACTAATTATCATGTGCCCAACTAATATTATTGAGTAGATCTTTTGTTTGTTTATTCAGGTCTAAAGTCGGTCTTATTATTTATCATTTAGGTGCGACAAATTCGACGAGAGTTACGTGCGAATGGTTTTTCTGACGTCCGCGTGGAGAATGTTAAGAACGTTCAAGGTATATGGTTGTTTAGTTATATATATATATATATATTCTAAGGATTTATGGTGAAGGAAAATTTCGAGTGTTGAAATATATACTGTACATTTTAAGACCAAACCGGGACCAGTTGCGAAAAATTCAACTTAGAGGCCTTCCGGCTGGAATTGAACCCGCGACCCTGCGATGCTAGTGCAGCTTACTCTGACCGCTACGGAAGCCGTTACCGAGAGCCTAGTCACGAGTTCCTTATATATAGTGGTGGTAATGCCGGGATAAGATATATATATATATATTTTTTCTTTAGATGAAGAGAGGATTTATTAATGGTCAAATATATGTATATGAAAATTTGACTGCCCCAACCGGGAATCGAACCCGAGGTATATATATATATATATATATATATATATATATATATATATATATATATATATATATATATATATATATATATATATATATATATATATATATATATATATATATATACATACATATATATACATATATATATACATATATACATATATACATATATACATATATACATATATACATATATACATATATATATAATAGTTTTTGGTTTTGGTTAGGTTTGGGTGAGTTTAGGATGTTATATAGGGCTAGCTGCACTACCATATATTATAATCACCTGCATTTTATATATGCAAACCATTATGTGCATCTAACATAAAGTATAGAACGTAGTTCACATGACAGCTTAACGTTTTAAAGCTGGTCCAAAAGTGGGGGCCCTCCCCCTGCGCGGTCCCTGTGAAGATACTAAATTTGATACTGTTAAACATTTAAAGCGTTCAATAATCTTATTGCTTGTTTTTAGGTCTTGAATTTGATGTATTATTTATGTCAACTGTTCGTACGTTCCGCATGTTAGGCTCAGGACAACACGAAGGGAAAGACTTGGGATTTTTGTCTAACCCTAAGCTCTTAAATACAGCTATTACAAGAGCGAAGTTCTCATTAATCATTGTTGGTGATCCTACAGCGCTCTGTTCTGTTGGTGACTGCCGCGTTTGTTGGAAGACAATCCTTTCCTTGTGTAGTGAAAACAGAACTTTTCACTACCGTGTATCGCTTTCAGACGTTTTACGATCCATCCGTGGAGAACCACGTCAAACTCCACCTGTGATGTCTGACAAGCAGCAAAGAGTGTCTGCTCTCCCAACCTATCCTATTAATCCACACTCTGGCTTTCCTGCAGTAATTAACCAGTTTCCAATAGCTCCTGCTCCGTCGTTACCTGTACATCACGCAGGACAAATGCCAAGTGGCGTGTTCCCCAGAAATACCAGCATGTTTTCGCCGACGTACTTTTCACAAGCTACGTCTAATTATTTACGTTCTCCTTACCCATCGCTCCTCGTCGACAGTCGACCCCCACCAATCCCCGAACCAAGGCGAAACCAATTTTTCCAGACGCGATCATTACCATCAAAGTCAACTGACAATGGCATTGTCAACGACCAAAATTTTCATCATGAAGAAATGTTACAGCCTCAAAAAGAAGAGCGCTTGGCCATAACTCAGGTTGAGGAAGGTTTGGGCCTCCCTTCAGGTTCAGACGTGATACAAACGTTGCGCAGAAATATTGCGACATCTTTGAAAGTTGTCCTTGAAAATGAGGAAGCAGTGAAGGCGTGTATTGAACAACCTCTCGAAGACGCCTCGGTGAAAATCAAAGAAAACCTACAACGTCAGCTCGTCTTGATTCGTCATCAAATGTCACATCTTGAACAGCAGCAACAACTTAATTTAGAACTAGAAAGGAACGTTTCTGAGTGGCAACGAGCTGGAGATAGTGGTAAGATGAATAAAGATGGAAGAAAAGAAATCGAGCATTCCAAGAGCAATACACCATCCAAGTTTACTACTGATGAAAAAATTGACCTCAGTCATGATATGGAAGTTCGTGATTGGTACTCCCGACGCCGTGAAGATCCTATTGTCCAAGACTACATCAAGTCGTTCGAGGTTCTCTCACAGCGAGCTAGAACATCTACAGAGGAGATCATAACCGAATCATGTCAAATCGCTAGTGATAATGAAGCGGGTGGTAGTTTGAAAGGGTGGGTACTGCAGCCAGGTAGCGTTGTTTATGCCTCATCGACATCTCTTCACGAACAGCTTATTCCTAAAGAAGAAGCAAAGAAAATGGTCGCCAATGGAGAGTTGGTGTCGTGCATTCTGCGGGTTGACAGGTCGTCCGGTGGAAGATCGGCCATTGGGGAGGTGGAAAGTCCTTTAGAGAGGAATATTTATATTCCTGATAGAACCTCTATGAATAGAGCATTCAACACAGATTATGTCGCTGTCATGATCACAGAAGGCTCCGTGAAAGGCAAGCAATTGAGGTATGGCAAAGTAGTTTCAATTCTGGAGGAGCGGCATCGTCGTCAAGCTGTTTGTCGCTTATCTTCTTCAGAATCGAATTCCATGATTCCTTTAAACAACACGAATCCAAGATTCGCGATATTACAGAGTCAAAACTACGTGGGGCATACAGGTGTGGCAGTATTTGACGTAGATGGGTCTGCTATCCAGTTTCGACATTTTGTCTTTGATATGAAAGACAAGCTGTTTCTTGTTCAGTTCCTTAAGTGGGACGCCGAATACCAGTGCCCTCTTGGCTTCGCAGTCAAGTGCTTTAACGAGTGCAGTACTCCCACGAACTCATTACCAGTCCTCTGCTCGGAGTACAGCATTCAGAGAGAATTTTCAACTGCACTTACAGAAGAAGTGAATGTACTTTTTCCCGATGACTGGATAATTCCCGAAGATGAGCGACAATTAAGAAGCAGATACGACGACGTATTCACGATTGATGTCGAGGGAGCCAAAGAAATTGACGATGCTATTAGCATTCGCTCAGTGAAGTTTGGTGTTTACTGTGTCATCGTTCATGTTGCTGATGTCTCTTATTTCGTGGCCAAGAACTCTTTTCTAGATATTGTCGCCCAGAGAAGAGGAGCTTCCATATATTTACCCGAGATATTTAATGATTCCATTCCTTTGCTTCCAAGTAAGTTAAGTCACAAATTTTGTAGCTTGGTTCGTGGCGAAGAAAGGCTTGCAGTGTCCGTGGAGTTTGTCCTCGACTCGTCTGGAAAGTTACTAGAACCTCCTGTGTTTCATCGAACTATTGTGGTATCTCAGCAACAGTTTGACTACGACGAGGTAGACAAGCTCTTGGACGGTGAAAAAAAGGCCACGAGCAACTCGGGACCTTTGTTGAAGAGTTTGCAGACCCTCCATTGCCTATCACGGGAGTTGTGGTCCAGAAGAGTTCGCGAAGGATCGTTTCAAGCGAGCACAGGGCTTGTGAAATCAGCGTCACGAACCATCATCGAAGAATTCATGATTTTAACTAACGTCGCAGTAGCTCAACGGTTTACTCAGTTATCTGAGTCTCGTGTAGTCCCACTGCGTCTCCACGATTCCCCAAAGTACCATGACTTGCAAAGTCTTGCCTTGTGGGTCGTGGAAAATGGTCTTTACGTTAGTGAAACGTACGCTACAAAATGGCTAAATAGTTTTGAGGCTTATGAAGAGCAACGTGACATGTCAGACCTCTCTCCTCTATGTGTTGAGCTGTCCTCGTGGAAAAGCATTTGTCAATCAGTTAAGAGCAACAACATGGTGGACCTTACCAATGAAATGTTAACCGTTCACAAAGCCTCCCCTATCTGGTCAGTCGTTGCTCGTGTACATCGCCTTCTACCCAAAGGTAAATACGTTTCCTCCAATCAGTATTCCACTACTGAGCGTCGCCATTTTCCTCTCAACACGGACTGTTACACTCATTTTACTTCCCCTATTCGACGATATTTCGATATTGTTGTTCATCGCGTTCTCTTGTCAAGAGACAACATATCGCCACTGTACGTAGAAGATGAAATGGAGACGCTATGCAGCAGACTGAATTTAACATGCGAGAGGTCGAATGCGTTTTCAAAGCACTGCGCAACACTGTACAAGGCTGGTTTATTTCAAGAAGCATCCGGGTGGAAGTCAATGGAAGTGGATTCTCTCGACAGTAACAACCTAATGCTGCGAAATAGCGAGGAAGATCTGATTTCGTCCATCGTGAAATTAAATCTCCGAGATGTGGGAATTTCCATGAAAGAATGGAATGACGATGTTCAGGAATTGCTTGCTTGCTGGACATTCCAGGATGTTGATGTACAACATGCAAGTCGAGGTTTATCAAGGAATAACGAACAACGTGAACTTCTACAGACTAATAATAGCACCTGTAAGTTGTCTTCAGTAACTAGAACTGTCGTCGAGGTCCCAGTTGACCTGTGGTGTAAATTGCTCGATGCATCAAGGGCAGAAAATATCGAAGAGTTGATAAAATGTCTGCAAAGTATCAACGAACGTGTTACGATTTCCTTGAAAAGTGAAGCAAATTGTGACGAAGATGACGGCGTATCTGTTGCGGTTAAGCCTTTTGGTTCTCACTCCGTAACCCGATTTTTCCGTCGCGGTGATAAAGTGCAAGTGTTGTTTAGTAGTTCTTCCTTTAGCGGTCTTGCCCAACCTTTCCTTCAAGCAATTCAAGTGGCACCTACCAAAGTATGCTGCATTCAGCATCACAGAAAACCAGTGGAATGTTTCGCACAGACAGCCAAACTTCGTGTGAGAGATAAATATTCGTCAGTTGTAGAGTACTTATTGATTCACATCCCATTACTGACGATGGAATCTGCTGCAAAGAGTGTTCGCGTTAGTGTGTCGCCCATACAGCTAAGAAACGTGAAAATCGATTGGACAAAAGATCTATTAGAGGGTAAGATATGACTAACTACTGTAACTCATGAAATTATATTGAATGTTTGGAAACACAACGGAATTCGCGATTTTGAAGAACTAACGAACAAAACAGTTAGGTTTATCTACTATATTATTTTGCAGTATTTTGGAAAAATACCTCGTGTGGTGTAAAATTGGTTGAAATGTTATTAATAGGAAATAATACTTATTCTCAAAGAATTAATGAAAAATCGCACTTATGTCTGGCACGAGTATGAGTAATTCGCCAAACACACACGCCATTTACTAATTTCTTAAATTATGAGGTGTTACTTGATTGCGGTGCTCCCCCCTGCCAAGTTGGCAACGCTTTATATTCCGTGTGTGAATTCGTTCGTACCGTTCGTTCGTTCGTTCGTTCGTTCGTTCGTTCGTTCGTTCGTTCGTTCGTTCGTTCGTTCGTTCGTTCGTTCGTTCGTTCGTTCGTTCGTTCGTTCGTTCAAGTCATCCACACTCCTCAAGTCATTCACACTCTTCAAGTCATTCACACTCTTCAAGTCATTCACACTCCTCAAGTCATTCACACTGCTCAAGTCATTCACACTGCTCAAGTCATTCACAATTTTCAAGTCATTCACACTCCTCGAGTCATTCACACTGCACAAGTCACTCACACTCCTCAAGTCATTCACACTCCTCAAGTCATTCACACTGCTCAAGTCATTCACACTGCTCAAGTCATTCACACTCCTCAAGTCATTCACACTGCACAAGTCATTCACACTCCTCAAGTCATTCACACTGCTCAAGTCATTCATGCACTTTTCAAGTCATTCACACTGCTCAAGTCATTCACACTCTTCAATCAACTTTCAATCAATCAACTTTATTCAACTTCACGTCATTCACATTCTTCAAGTCATTCACACTCTTGAAGTCATTCACACTCCTCAAGTCATTCACACTGCTCAAGTCATTCACACTCTTCAAGTCATTCACACTGCTCAAGTCATTCACACTCCTCAAGTCATTCACACTCCTCAAGTAATTCACACTCCTCAAGTAATTCACACTCCTCAAGTCATTCAGACTCCTCAAATCATTCACACTCAAGTCATTCACACTCTTCAAGTCATTCACACTCTTCAAGTCATTCACACTCCTCAAGTCATTCACACTCTTCAAGTCATTCACACTCCTCAAATCATTCACACTGCTCACGTCATTCACACTCTTCAAGTCATTCACACTGCTCAAGTCATTCACACTCTTCAAGTCATTCACACTGCTCAAGTCATTCACACTCTTCAAGTCATTCACACTCCTCAAGTCATTCACACTGCTCAAGTTATTCACACTCTTCAAGTCATTCACACTCCTCAAGTCATACACACTCCTCAAGTCATTCACACTGCTCAAGTCATTCACACTGCTCAAGTTATTCACACTCTTCAAGTCATTCACACTCTTCAAGTGATACACACTCCTCAAGTCATTCACACTCCTCAAGTCATTCACACTCTTCAAGTCATTCACACTCTTCAAGTCATTCACACTCCTCAAGTCATTCACACTCTTCAAGTCATTCATACTGCTCAAGTCATTCACACTGCTCAAGTCATTCACACTCTTCAAGTCATTCACACTCTTCAAGTCATTCACACTCTCCAAGTCATTCACACTCCTCAAGTCATTCACACTGCTCAAGTCATTCACACTCCTCAAGTCATTCACACTCTTCAAGTCATTCACACTCCTCAAGTCATTCACACTCCTCAAGTCATTCACACTTTTCACGTCATTCACACTGCTCAAGTCATTCACACTGCTCAAGTCATTCACACTCTTCAAGTCATTCACACTCCTCAAGTCGTTCGCACTCTTCAAGTAATTCACACTCCTCAAGTCATTCACATTCCTCAAGTCATTCACACTGCTCAAGTCATTCAGACTCCTCAAGTCATTCACACTCCTCAAGTCATTCACACTGCTCAAGTCATTCACACTCTTCAAGTCATTCACACTCCTCAAGTCATTCACACTGCTCAAGTCATTCACCCTCAAGTCATTCACACTGCTCAAGTCATTCATATTCCTCAAGTCATTCACACTCCTCAAGTCATTCACACTCCTCAAGTCATTCACACTGATCAAGTCATTCACCCTCAAGTCATTCACACTCCTCAAGTCATTCACACTCCTCAAGTCATTCACACTCCTCAAGTCATTCACACTCCTCAAGTCATTAACACTCCTCAAGTCATTCACACTCCTCAAGTCATTCACACTGCTCAAGTCATTCACACTCCTCAAGTCATTCACACTCCTCAAGTTATTCACACTCCTCAAGTTGTTCTAGCTTACAACAGATGTTATTGACCATTAATTGACGTGTCGCTAATGGGAGTACATTAACACTCCTCAAGTCATTCACACTCTTCAAGTCATTCATACTGCTCAAGTCATTCACACTGCTCAAGTCATTCACACTCTTCAAGTCATTCACACTCTTCAAGTCATTCACACTCTCCAAGTCATTCACACTCCTCAAGTCATTCACACTGCTCAAGTCATTCACACTCCTCAAGTCATTCACACTCTTCAAGTCATTCACACTCCTCAAGTCATTCACACTTTTCACGTCATTCACACTGCTCAAGTCATTCACACTGCTCAAGTCATTCACACTCTTCAAGTCATTCACACTCCTCAAGTCGTTCGCACTCTTCAAGTAATTCACACTCCTCAAGTCATTCACACTGCTCAAGTCATTCACACTGCTCAAGTCATTCAGACTCCTCAAGTCATTCACACTACTCAAGTCATTCACACTGCTCAAGTCATTCACACTCTTCAAGTCATTCACACTCCTCAAGTCATTCACACTGCTCAAGTCATTCACCCTCAAGTCATTCACACTGCTCAAGTCATTCATATTCCTCAAGTCATTCACACTCCTCAAGTCATTCACACTCCTCAAGTCATTCACACTGATCAAGTCATTAACCCTCAAGTCATTCACACTCCTCAAGTCATTCACACTCCTCAAGTCATTCACACTCCTCAAGTCATTAACACTCCTCAAGTCATTCACACTCCTCAAGTCATTCACACTGCTCAAGTCATTCACACTCCTCAAGTCATTCACACTCCTCAAGTTATTCACACTCCTCAAGTTGTTCTAGCTTACAACAGATGTTATTGACCATTAATTGACGTGTCGCTAATGGGAGTACATTATTTTCTGATCGCTCTGGAGACGCTCTAGTTCAGCACGTAACTCAATCGTTCCTCTAAAATATCAGCGAACGATGAACCGTGATTTAAAATTTTCTCTCAAGCTCATTAAATATTATAATGCCGAGAAGTCATGAATATTTAATGAGTTTGAGAAGTACTATTTCTTATGCGAGAGGCTGTGTTTCTAGTAGCTTGGCTTTCTTAATACCAGTCATTGGTTCCTGTCCGAGGTGCACCAATGTCCAACTATCATAAGGTTTGATTCAACGTCAGGGACTAGGAAATTCCTTGTTGAATATCTCGTCAAATAATGAGTTTCCAATGTTATTTTTAATTTTTTTATTGTAGTCTATGGTATATTCCAGATACCAACGGACCTCTTGTTACCATCGATGAAGATTCATAAAGATGATTATGTGTGTGTTCGTACGTGGTCCAATACCACTACTGTTGTTTGCCATCATGGTCAAGTTCATACTGTTGAAACACAAAACAATGACAAGGATCTTTTGATTAAAGTGGTAATGATTTCTCCCAGTGAACCACCAAATGAAGGATTGTCTACGGTAGAAATCATTCACCAGTGTATCAGTTATAGGAGAATGATTTTTTCAGTTCAAAGTTTAACCAACACTACTGAAAATATCCGTTCGTTGCTCCTGAAACGAGACTTGTATACCTCAACACAGCGTGACTGTAGAAATAACTCATTCAAATCGTCCTTTGTTCTTGATTCTAATCAGAAAGAAGCTGTCCGTACTGCGAGAAACTCTCGTCTCACGTTAATTCAGGGCTCACCAGGTTAGTTGTTATTTTAATGTGTATACAGTACTAGGAGTTCTTATCAGAAGTGAAATGCTGCATCTGGACTGACGCAGGTAGCAGTGGTACGAGGTTGGAGCAGTGTTCAGGATCAGGCATGCCAGCAGAATGATACTAGAAATTTTCTATAGCATATAGAAGATCAAATAAATAGACTGTAGAATCTGCACCACATATCAAGGCGATCATATTATAGCCTTGTAATATTAAAATAACATACGGTAATCATATGGCGCGTTTATACTGTAATGTCAAAATTCAATGTTTGAACGCCATACATCTAATTCGAACAACATTTACTCGGAAGAGCAAGCCTCGCGAAGTTATAAATTTTCCATGATCAAGCGACACTTTTGCCAAATGGAACTTTACGTTTGTAATATTTGCTGGCGGTCGTGTGGTCATATTTCAAATGGAACAAATGAATGGGAATAGGCGTTATTAATTCGGAGTTAATTTTTCAGTTGTCAGTCTAGAGGAAAACAATGTGCTTTCATGAGTTTATCGGCTGTGTTAACAGCACAATATAACCCGAGTCTCGGGCTACAGGCTACTTGGGCTTGTGTATGTAAAAGTACGCAGCACAACGTATGCATATATCGCAATTTGAAAGTCAACGAATGTAGCTATGTTTATATTGAAGTAAAAGCTAATATATTGTAAGCAATGATAGTATTATGTTTGGACATCTAAATGTAAACAATGTCGAACTGCGAACTATGTTGAACCGTATAGCTTTGTTTCAATAGAAACTAATGTAACATCCACTTTAACATGTATAACTTTGGAAATAAAGCAGCTACAGCCTGTAAAAGTACTTTTAAAATTTAAATTTCTGATGTAATATTAACGAATGTTTTCGAAGCGCTCAGTGGAAACCCCGCGCTTGAAGAATATGACATATCACGAATATCAAGGCATGTTCGATATTGCGCTTTTTTAACTAAGTAATTAAGGTAGCACAATAACGTTTACGTATATTGTAGACAGATAAATTATCTTTGTTTTAAGGTATAAGAGAGCTTGTAGGGTTGATTATTTGTCAAGAAAACATTCGACGTATTTGGGTTAAATTACGATGCTGTTTTTGAAGATGGCGACCAGATTATATTTTTGCATATATATAATAAGGCGCTCCTCTTCGAACGTTTTGTTGAGAAAAAGTAAACTTCACAAGGTTTATTGCACGAGTTCTACGAATTCTCACGAGTTAGAATTGCTCCACTCGAGCACTGGAATATATTGTCCTGTTAAACACAGCCGATAAACTCATGAAAGCACATTTGTTTTCCTCTACTCTAGACTGACAACTGAAAAATTCATTGCCTTGATGAATACTTCCACAAGCAAATAAAGACATGATAAATTAATATAAACTGGTTATTCTTACTTTTATAAAACTCAGAAGGACGCAATTTTATAAAGTAGAAGGCAACTGCCAATTGGCAGCGTGCGAATAGAACATGCGCAGTTGGCTGCTACTTCTCACCCCCTCCGGAAATGGACAGACAACAAACTCAAATTCGAACGAATCGAAATTTTCTCGACCATACATAGCTCGGCAAAGAGACTGAGCACGAGTAACCCAAGAATAGTGTGCTTCCTCCCTGCGGGTAGGCAGCAATAAATCACAAAACAATGAGAGTTGCAATGAGTCCGACGGTGAAAAGCCTGGGTACGATAGCAACAATAGCAACAATACCATACATTAAAGGTACATCAGAAACTCTTGCACGTATTTTACGACCTTACAACATACCTTACAATATACCCCACAAACCTATGACAATGCTGCAATATTCTCTGTTTTGTACACGAAAAAGGAACCCTGTTTTCGGGAAACGATCTATTTGCTTTCAGGGCATTTTTATTCACTCTTCACTCTATATAAATCAGAAGAAAGGCAATTTGGTTGAATATAGTAATTGTTTTCTACCAATCTGGACACCTTTGAAAAGTCGTAAGACAGATTTTCGTGAAAATTACGCCACCTTGTTTTGAAAAATAGTTATTTGACAAATAGTTATAGATTAGTGCAGGACTGCTAAATCAGCATTCTCGATATGTCTGTATAACTTTTATCAAGTATTTATAAAACAAGGTGTCCTCTACGCACGCTCTGATTGGCTGGGCTCCGTGTCTTTATAAGAGGACAGAGATCATGAATGACACATGATTTCTGTTTGTGTTTTTAACTTGTATTTTTCCTTCTTATTTTATAAAACAAATAAAACATACCGCTCCTGTGCATATGTACTCTTATAAAGACACGTTTGACGTCATTTGAACACGAAAGAAGTGTAAAGGCACTCGGCTATCGCCTCGTGCCTCTACTCAACTTCTTTCGTGTTCAAATGACGTCAAACGTGTCTTTATAAGAGTACATATGCACGGAGCTTTATGTTTTATTTGTTAAATATACATATACTTTTTCTCAAGTATACATATATGATATATTTGATACATATACAATATATACAAACATATCGAGATATAGAAGGATACATATAAAAGATATACAAACATATCGAGATATAGAAGGATACATATACAATATATACAAACATATCGAGATATAGAAGGATACATATAAAAGATATACAAACATATCGAGATATAGAAGGATACATATAAAAGATATACAAACATATCGAGATATAGAAGGATACATATAAAAGATATACAAACATATCGAGATATAGAAGGATACATATAAAAGATATACAGACATATCGAGATATAGAAGGATACATATAAAAGATATACAAACATATCGAGACTGCTGATTTAGCAGTACGTATGTCGCACGTACGAACTAGTACACGACGTAGCCTTCGCTCTGCCATCTGAGTTCTGGTAGCTCAATGGTTAAAGCGTCTAACAGGTGATCAGACGGTTGCGGGTGCGCTTCCCGTCTGGGGCTCTTTGCGTTAAAGCTTGATTAGCAACAATTTACTATATTAGTGAAATATGATTGGCTAATTGTATAATTTGTGAAAAAAAAGTACAATTTGTGGCGGTTTATTTAACGGGAAAAATAATAACAATGGACTAAGCATTTCACAACGTAAAAAATTTGAATGAGGATACCCCGAGGTAGAATAATATCAAGTCAAAATGGATATCTTAACATGGATACCTTAAAGTTGACGTGCATGCCGTTCTTCGCATGTTCGATGTTTTGTTTACATCGATTACTTATAAAACAGTATAATTAAACTTACACAAATAGTTATAAGAATTCCTCTGACTAACGTACACTGAAAATGTTCTTTTGATAGTTTTAGGAATTCCTCTGACTAACATGCACTAACAATGCTGTTACACTAAAAATGCTGTTTTGGTAGTTTTAGGAATTCCTCTGTCTAACATACACTAACAATGCTGTTTTGATAGTTCTAGGAATTCCTCTGACATGCACTGAAAATGTTCTTTTGATAGTTTTAGGAATTCCTCTGACTAACATGCACTAACAATGCTGTTTTGATAGTTCTGAGAATTCCTCTGACTAACGTACACTAAAAATGTTCTTTTGATAGTTTTAGGAATTCCTCTGACTAACATACACTAACGATGCTGTTTTGATAGTTCTGAGAATTCCTCTGACTGACGTACACTAAAAATGCTGTTTTGGTAGTTTTAGGTATTCCTCTGACTAACATGCACTAACAATGCTGTTTTTATAATTCTAGGAATTCCTCTGACTAGAGAATTCCTCTGACTAACGTACACTAAAAATGCTGTTTTTATAGTTTTAGGAATTCCCCTAGCTGACTAACATGCGCTAACAATGCTGCTTTGATAGTTCTAAGAATTCCTCTGACTAACATACACTAACAATTGTATATATTTCTTATATTTCTTATATTCGTGTGAATACGTTTCAGGAACTGGCAAAACCTACACAGCTGCTGCTATCGCAGAGCAATTCGTTTTTGAGAATTCTCGGAATAATTCACCTCCATCTAGGAATGTGTTACTGTGCTGCCCAACCGATCAAGCTGTCGATGTTGCTGCAAGTATGTGAATAAACTATATATTTAAATATATGTACTGCTTAATAAACGAGCAGCAGTGTTTTATCAGATATAAAACACCAGAGCGTAGCCCGAGTCTTTTATATCTGATAAAACACGTGCTGCGAGTTTATTAAACGGCTTGAAAAACGACCCATTTGAAGTTCATTGGCGTAGTAATTTTGAAAATCGATGTTTTCTAAGCCGAGAAAATCAAAGATAAAGTTTATGTAAATTAGGATGAAATTTTATCACATATAAAACCTCCGTCATGCCACTGATTTCCATTGTGTTTTCCTCATGAATTATTAATGAGTTTTTTAAATATATATATATATATATATATATATATATATATATATAAATATAAATATAAATATAAATTTATATATTTATATATTTATATATTTATATATTTATATATTTATATATTTATATATTTATATATTTATATATTTATATATTTATATATTTATATATTTATATATTTATATATTTATATATTTATATATTTATATATTTATATATTTATATATTTATATATTTATATATTTATATATTTATATATTTATATATTTATATATTTATATATTTATATATTTATATATTTATATATTTATATATTTATATATTTATATATTTATATATTTATATATTTATATATTTATATATTTATATATTTATATATTTATATTTTTATATTTTTATATTTTTATATTTTTATATTTTTATATTTTTATATTTTTATATTTTTATATTTTTATATTTTTATATTTTTATATTTTTATATTTTTATATTTTTATATTTTTATATTTTTATATTTTTATATTTTTATATTTTTATATTTTTATATATTTATATATTTATATATTTATATATTTATATATTTATATGTTTATATGTTTATATGTTTATATGTTTATATGTTTATATGTTTATATGTTTATATGTATATATGTATATATGTATATATGTATATATGTATATATGTATATATGTATATATGTATATATGTATATATGTATATATGTATATATGTATATATGTATATAAATATAAATATAAATATAAATATATATATATATATATATATATATATATATATATATATATATATATATATATATATATATATATATATATATATATATATATATATATATATATATATTATATATATATATATATATATATATATATATATATATATATATATATATATATATATATATATATATATATATATATATATATATATATATTTATTTATTTATTTATTTATTTATTTATTTATTTATTTAAAAAACTCATTAATAATTCATGAGGAAAACACATGATGTAAGGGTTGGGACTTAAGGTGTTGGAGAGAGTAGGGATGTAAGGGTTGAAACTTAAGGTGTTGGAGAGAGTAGGGATGTAAGGGTTGGGACGTCAGGTGTTGGGAGACTAGGGATGTAAGGATTGAAACTTAAGGTGTTGCGAGACTATAGGGATGTAAGGGTTGAAACTTAAGGTGTTGGGAGACTATAGGGATGTAAGGGTTGAAACTTAAGGTGTTGGGAGACTATAGGGATGTAAGGGTTGAGATTTAAGGTGTTGGGAGACTATAGGGATGTAAGGGTTGAGATTTAAGGTGTTGGGAGACTAGGGATGTAAGGGTTGAAACTTAAGGTGTTGCGAGACTATAGGGATGTAAGGGTTGCGACATAAGGTGTTGGGAGACTATAGGGATGTAAGGGTTGAAACTTAAGGTGTTGGGAGACTATAGGGATGTAAGGGTTGAAACTTAAGGTGTTGGGAGACTATAGGGATGTAAGGGTTGCGACTTAAGGTGTTGGGAGACTATAGGGATGTAAGGGTTGCGACATAAGGTGTTGGGAGACTATAGGGATGTAAGGGTTGAAACTTAAGGTGTTGGGAGACTATAGGGATGTAAGGGTTGAAATTTTAAGGTGTTGGGAGACTATAGGGATGTAAGGGTTGATATTTAAGGTGTTGGGAGACTAGGGATGTAAGGGTTGAGATATCAGGTGTTGGGAGACTATAGGGATGTAAGGGTTGCGACATAAGGTGTTGGGAGACTAGGGATGTAAGGGTTGAGACTTAAGATATTGTAGAGAGTGGGGATGTAAGGGTTGAAACTTAAGATATTGTAGAGAGTGGGGATGTAAGGGTTGAAACTTAAGGTGTTGGGAGACTATAGGGATGTATGGGTTGAAACTTAAGGTGTTGGGAGACTATAGGGATGTAAGATTTGGGACTTAAGGTGTTGGGAGACTAGGGATGTAAGGGTTGAGACTTAAGATATTGGAGAGACTAGGCATGCAATGATTGGGGCTTAAGGGAACTAAGGATGTAAGGGTTGCGACATGTGACAATACAAGACTTGCACGAAATTACCAAAACTAAAATACAGTTTTTAATTCGAACTGTTAACTAAAACTAAAACTAATTTGCTCGTTCAAACTAGAATTAAACAAGAATTAAAAATAATTTGGTAGTTTAGTAGAATTAAATTCAAAACCCTGTACTAAAACAACACTACCATATACGAATATGAGACATTTTATTGTGCGTATCTTTTGCAAGAAATCAAACCACGAAGCTCACGAATATTTACCAGTTGGTTTCCACCATGTTTATTTGTTTAAGGTATGTTAACTCGCTTTTATAAACTTCGTATTCTACGAGTTTACGATCGCGAAGTAGAAGCGCAGTCATTTCCAGAAATTGGAACAGTTTTTGGCGCAGGTGGTAGTACTGCAATCCATACCGTCCAGATAGACACCTCGTTGCAAGAGACATCACTCCACTTTAGAATCCGAAATGATCCCAATCCATTCAGTGAAAAGATTGGGAAATTCTCACGGCTGATGAAAGCACTGAAAGAAGGTGACACAAATAGAAAACAACTATCTCGAATTTTAGAAGAGTACAAGACGTTGATTGAGGTAAAATAAAGTTTTAAATATTGAACTACTGTACTCAAGATCAATTGTAGGTTTTTATTAGTATTTGTAGTACATATTTACATTCAATTGGTCGTGTAGGAATTTAACAACACTACATTTGGTATAAGAACAAATATATTCCGTTTTGGCTTCACTATTATCGTCTGTAGGCCGTCGTCCACATCACCATTATTTGCCAAATCGCTCACCATCACTATCAATCGCCATAACCAATGCTTACAACAATTTGTACTCACATCCAAACCCCTTAGGGTTGCCTTATATACGAACAACCACAATTACACGCGTTTCTATTCAAACATCCAATTGCTCCACTCGCAAACACACCACCGCCCTTTGGCTCCACCACGACTCCATGTTCACCTACACATTGTCCATATCAATCATCAGTGTTATCCACATGATATAATTGTTTTGGTATCCGTTATGCTCAAATGTACTGTTTGCCCACTATTTACAAAATTCAACACCGATGTAGTCTCATTACCCACCCATATATTACACAAAATCTCACGCTATTCACAATCGCTATCTACTCCTACTGTTGGTACACGCCACACACTTCACATATTTCGTATCCAAAATGGGAACACCCATTTTTAAGTGTCAAATTTACGTCTTCAAACTCAGAGCTCCATGCCGTATCTGAATTTACTCCGGTCGATTGTCAAAACATCCTACTTATCACCATATTTAACACCGGTGCAGATCCCATCACCTATTTATCAAAAAAGGCGAGTTGTCTAATTATTTTAGTATCAAGCATAAACAACCTTCCTTTAACGTAAAAATCTTATCAAACATTGTTCTAAATTTTCAGATGGTTTCACCTTTTGAACAATCGCTCACAAAAAACGAAGTTATAATTACTTTGAAAATGTATTCGAAAATGTCAAACTGAACAATTTCCATTACTTTCGGGCCAATGTTTTCATGATTTCATCACTCGTTTATAAATTTTAGCGGACGCCATATTTGGCCTAGATTTCAGGCTTTGCTTGCAGCGTAAATATGTCGTGGCTTCTGATTGGTCAGAATAAAATATTCCAGTTATAAGGTTTGTGATTGGATAACGCTGCTAGTGGTCTATCACCAATAGACCACTAGTAGTTCAGCCAATCAGAATGCCAAATTTGTAATAGACCACTAGTTTTTTAATTGTAGTATAGTTAGACCCACAAATTTTTATCAACACATTTTTATTCTTTAATAATTTGAAAGTATGGTATATCGCATTGTAATTTAGCTTAGTTAGCTATTGAATGTGTAATAAACCATTATTATTATTATTCATAAAGTTTTTTTGAAAATTTATCTGACTGCTCCAACCGGGAATCGAACCCAAGCTATCTGGCTCAACGTACCAGCGCTCATGCCACTGAGCCGTGCTCCGTGGTCGGACGTGGGTCGTATGGCCTAGAGCGCCTTTAATATGCCTTCGACTCGGCCACGATTGATCTGCGTCCTAAGTTTTATTATTATTATATCTGATTTACACGTATTTGTTGTAATTTCCGGAAAAGTATAACTTTTCTCTACTTCACCCTTCCAACATTTCAATATCATTGCCATTGGGGGGGGGGGGCAGATAATGCAGCCCCCTGCATTGTATATCCTTAACAATTAATACAGTTCTCCCTCTTGTCACCCATTTAATTGTCCTACAATCCGATCTTTCAATGCAGAGAAGTTCTTTATCCGATATCTTTAGAGTCCATCAGGACCTGGCGATTACCAATATTTTGCTAAGTTGTTTCATCATCAACTCGACTTCAATATCGCTTTTCTGCCCCACCCCATTTATGCAGCCATTCAGCCTACCGGTTATGCTCTATACTTTCACCCATATTTTATTCCAAAATTCTTTACTTTCCTCTTTATCAGGTATGATGTCATTACCTCCTTCGACTCCCCCTATTTCCTCAAAGAGTCTTCTCTGGTTTGTCTCAAACAATCTATTCTGCCGGTATTGTGTATTCCAGCCCTCATAACGTCTCAATTTTGCAGCTTGTATAAGAACGACTCGATATCCCTTCTGACTATGTTGTATTTTATCCAGATGTTGACTAAGTTCTTTCCTTGTAGTGGCACCTGATACCACCCTTTCAAATCTACAGATGTCTTGTCTAACTGTCTGATCTTCTGCTTGATTCTTCTTTCCCACCATGGCTCTTCCATCCTCTTTCCTATTCCCCTTCTAACTCGCCCAGCCGTTCAGCAACGACATTTGCTCCAGCGATCAGTAACCTATTTGATTCACTTATAGATTGTGTGGGTATGAACCCAATCATCTCGTTAACCTCCCTCACCTCTCTTTTTTAACTTTGATCTTTCCATAATCCTTAGGTTAAAAGGTTTCTGGAGCTCTTCCTTCGCCAACTCATCTAGCATCATTTGTAAAATGGAAATCTTATCCTCACTCAACCCTTCGTCTCGCATCTTTCCAGCTATATGGTCCAACAGGCTGGTATTTTCTTCATACCTATCTTCCTCGCCGGCCGCCGTCTCTTCTTCTTCTTCATAGTTTTCACATGTCGTCGCTTCCCTTTCCCCTTCTAGGTCATCCTCTTCCGATCCGATGTTTCATTTTATTTCTTCAATCTCTATATCAGAAAACCTTAAAAAAACCTTAAAAAAAAAACTCAGCTAAACCTTAAAAAAACTCAAACTGTCCACCATTCTTTTCCTATAACTTCTTGTACTAGGATCACTCTTGATGTAACATTTCATTACTATCCTGTTGATTTCTTTTGTCCACTTTAATCTAGCAGTTGTTGGATTACGACTCGGTGGTTCGGTTTCCATTTTAGGTTTAGGTTCGTTTTCTATATTCGTTGTTTCATTTATCATCACATTACATTACGAGATTACACAGGGGGAAGTCCATCCTACGTTACTGCCATGTTTCGACAATCCCTGCATGTAAATCCAGATATCGTTACCGACCGCACATCGATGCGGCCATCCACTCCTGCGAACGATTAACACCTTAAGTTGCGGGGGATTTTTTTACAGTGACCTTCTCTTTGATGAGTTGCCAACCAAGGCTAAATACCTCCATCCACCCTTTCGTTGTAACCCTAACAGAGGTGGCTTTGGGGTTGCTAGCACTTGCTAAAGGTGCTACCACAGACTCTGGAGGGCGGTAGCGTTCATATTCCCGTAGTGGGCTACAGTTCGTGCTGGTACTACCCCATGCCCTATATTATTATTATTATTATTATTATTATTATTATTATTATTATTATTATTATTATTATTATTATTATTATTATTAAAAATAATAAATTGTTATTATTATATTAAGATGGCTGAGGGGTATGAATTGTCGGAGAATGGTGTGAATGTTATCATGTGCAAGTGTACAGAAGTTGGCAGTTCTCGAATACGAAAGTATGGCAATATCAAGCAATGTATCATCGATGAAAGCAACATGTGTTTAGAAGCTGAAAGCTTGGTCGTTTTCCAAGGAATAATTGCATGTTGTGAGCGTATAGTTCTTGTTGGAGACCAGAAACAGTTGGCGCCAATTGTTCAAAATAGAATTGCAAGGAGATTAGGACTTGGAAGGTCGTTATTTCACTCATTACTCAATGCGAGTGGAAAGAAAAGATTTTCAGTGCATGTTTTAGAGACGCAGTACAGGATGGTGAGTTGGGAAGATATTTCGGTTGCATCTTATTTACTTCAATTAGCGAAACAAGAGACCGTGTTACAGTTACACAAAAATCGACATTCAAAATTTGTTGCACGTGTAAAGAGTAGCAAATCCTTGTTTTCTGAGTCATCACCTCATATTTTATTCATATTTTACTCCGAGTCACAACTTCAGTGAAATATGAGGCGGTGGTTCGCATTGAAATATACTTGGCAGTGGCGGCACTACGAAACGGTGCGCCGCACCGGGGCCCATGGGCCGAGGGGGGCCAGCAGCCTATCCGACAAACTGCCTCTTTTTATTAATGGTGCTATTATTATTAATATTTTCTTAAAAATAATGGATACACTACAAAAAAAAAGTGATTTGTTGTCTTTAGATTTTACTTAAAAATGCTCTCAAAATGCAGGAAATGCCATTTCAGAGACCCTAAATTCAAAAAAATTTCCGCGGAAAATCCTTTGGACCCGGCCCAAATTTTTTTCTCGCACAAGGGCCCACACCCACATATTGCGGCTACTGATACTTGGTGACTCGCAGTGAAATATACTTGACTCATAATTAACGATTAGACAACGAGCCCGCGTTTTCTGTGAGCAGATATTCACGAGGCGGAGCCGAGTTGACTATCTTCTTTTAGTAGAAATTGACAGGTGACTATAGAGTTTCTCGTGCCGTGATTGGTCGAGATGGACGGCCTATTTAACAATTAGACAACGAGTCCGAGTTGTCTATGAGCGAATAGTGAACGAAGGCGAAGCCTGAGTTGACTATTCGCTCATAGACAACGAGGACGAGTTGTCTGATTGTTTTAGTAGAAACAAATTTAGTGGACTGTTACAAATCATGCATTCTCCAAAAAAATATCCAAAAACTCATCTGAAACCTCCCCAAAACGAGAGTTTTCTGCCATTGTTTTGAGCGCGTTTCCCAAACGTTGTCTATCACGAATAGACAACGGTTGAGTAGCCAATCAGAATGCAGCATTTGTAATAGACCATGGTCAGTTTCTACTAATTTGTGATAGTCACCTCGCGCGAGGTGACTATAACATTTTCAGCGATTTAAAAAATGGCGGCTTCTCGATTTATCAATATTACGTACGAAAAAGTTAATAAAATTAAAGAATATGCTATTCAAAAACAAACTAAAGAAGCAATTAAAACGATTTCGAGGTAAGATATAAATTTCCTAGCTAAACTCTTACGGCAGTCGGCGACACGATAAAAACAACAAGAAATGTTGTGAAAAAATCTTTATTTAACAGAATAGTTTGAACAACAAACATTTCAGACAACATTTGAAAGCTTATTAGCATGATTGTTGAAGAGATGAACAAATGCTTTTCGATATTTACGACTCTGCCCGAAAAAAGACGGCAGTTTGAAAAAACAAGTTTGTTGTCGGCTCCGTACAACAAACAAATGTCAATCTGTGAGAGTATTACTTATTCATTTCAGTGAGGCTAATAAAATACTAAGTTCCTACCTCGAGCTGCTCGTTAGTGAAGGAAAAATAGCGGTGAAACGGTTCAGAAAAAAAACATTGACAGCCGTGAAACAATCCAAAAATTGTCCGAGTTTTACTCGAAACAGCATGGTTCTGTATCTCTCCATCCAAGTCACCTGTGAATTTCTACTAAAACAATTAGTCACCTCAGTCTCGGTGATTATCGTTATATTTACCTCGCCGCTTCGCGGCTCGGTAAATATTCACCGATAATCACCTCGACTTCAGTGACTAATTGTTAAATAGAAAACAAGGGCGAGTTGTCTAATTGTTGTCTAATTGTTGTCTAATTGTAATTTTCACCACCTTATATTTCATTCAAAGTCACCACCTCATATTTCACTCAAAGTCAACTCCTCATATTTCACTCAAAGTCATCACCTCATATTTCACTCAAAGTCATCATCTCATATTTCACTCACGGTCATTACCTCATATTTCACTCAAAGTCACCACCTCATATTTCACTCAAAGTCACCACCTCATATTTCACTCAAAGTCACCACCTCATATTTCACTCAAAGTCACCACCTCATATTTCACTCACGGTCATTACCTCATATTTCACTCAAAGTCACCACCTCATATTTCACTCACGGTCATTACCTCATATTTCACTCAAAGTCACCACCTCATATTTCACTCAAAGTCACCACCTCATATTTCACTCAAAGTCACCACCTCATATTTCACTCAAAGTCACCACCTCATATTTCACTCACGGTCATTACCTCATATTTCACTCAAAGTCACCACCTCATATTTCACTCACGGTCATTACCTCATATTTCACTCAAAGTCACCACCTCATATTTCACTCACGGTCATTACCTCATATTTCACTCAAAGTCACCACCTCATATTTCACTCACGGTCATTACCTCATATTTCACGCAAAGTCATCACCTCATATTTCACTCAAAGTCATCACCTCATATTTCACTCAAAGTCACCACGTCATATTTCACTCAAAGTCACCACCTCATATTTCACTCAAAGTCATCACCTCATATTTCACTCAAAGTCATCACCTCATATTTCACTCAAAGTCATTACCTCATATTTCACGCAAAGTCATCACCTCATATTTCACTCAAAGTCATCACCTCATATTTCACTCAAAGTCATCACCTCATATTTCACTCAAAGTCATCACCTCATATTTCACGCAAAGTCATCACCTCATATTTCACTCAAAGTCATCACCTCATATTTCACTCACGGTCATTACCTCATATTTCACTCAAAGTCACCACCTCATATTTCACTCAAAGTCATCACCTCATATTTCACTCACGGTCATCACCTCATATTTCACTCAAAGTCATCATCTCATATTTCACGCAAAGTCATCACCTCATATTTCACTCAAAGTCATCACCTCATATTTCACTCAAAGTCATCACCTCATATTTCACTCACGGTCATAACCTCATATTTCACTCAAAGTCACCACCTCATATTTCACGCAAAGTCATCACCTCATATTTCACTCAAAGTCATCACCTCATATTTCACTCACGGTCATTACCTCATATTTCACGCAAAGTCATCACCTCATATTTCACTCACGGTCATTACCTCATATTTCACTCAAAGTCATCACCTCATATTTCACTCAAAGTCATCACCTCATATTTCACTCACGGTCATTACCTCATATTTCACTCAAAGTCACCACCTCATATTTCACTCAAAGTCATCACCTCATATTTCACTCAAAGTCATCACCTCATATTTCACTCAAAGTCACCACCTCATATTTCACTCAAAGTCATCACCTCATATTTCACTCAAAGTCATCACCTCATATTTCACTCAAAGTCATCACCTCATATTTCACGCAAAGTCATCACCTCATATTTCACTCAAAGTCATCACCTCATATTTCACTCAAAGTCATCACCTCATATTTCACTCACGGTCATTACCTCTAATTTCACTCACGGTCATTACCTCATATTTCACTCAAAGTCACCACCTCATATTTCACTCAAAGTCACCACCTCATATTTCACTCAAAGTCATCACCTCATATTTCACTCAAAGTCATCACCTCATATTTCACTCACGGTCATTACCTCATATTTCACTCAAAGTCATCACCTCATATTTCACTCAAAGTCACCACGTCATATTTCACTCAAAGTCACCACGTCATATTTCACTCAAAGTCACCACCTCATATTTCACTCAAAGTCATCACCTCATATTTCACTCAAAGTCATTACCTCATATTTCACTCAAAGTCATCACCTCATATTTCACTCACGATCATCACCTCTAATTTCACTCAAAGTCACCACTTCATATTTCACTCACGGTCATCACCTCATATTTCACTCAAAGTGATCACCTCATATTTCACTCACCGCCTCATATTTCACACTGATAACGGGCTCTTGATCGAAAGCAACGGCAATGTCTCATTTCTTCATTTTTGGTTGTTTATTAACTTTATTGTTTGGAGTTTGATTACATACTGCCTATGCAGCACTCTAGTTTTATGTTGTTGGCCGCAATATTGTTGCAGTTTCAAAATAAATTAATATTTAATCAGCATCTTTAACTCAGGATAAAACATTGATTAATAAAACATCAATGTTTTATCAAAGTTAGCTTGGTCAAATTGAGCTTTTTCGGAGTTAAAATAATTTGTTCGTACTGTTTCTACAACTTCCAAACAAAGTACGCATTGTAACTGCCCATAAACATCGGCCGCTCATGTTTTAACTACTACTTATCGTGTTTCGTAAAATGTCATGTTAGCTTTTATTGATATAATCTCTCTCTTTCTGTTCAGCATCCAAGTATTCAAAATTTTTGTCAGAGTGCGTTTTTTGATGGCCATCCAAAATATCAGGCTGATATTTTAACCTCATCCGAACTAAATAAAATAGGTGAGCTTACTTCGTTTTGGCCGGTGGATACTTGCCGAGTAATAGCCTACAATGTATGTGGTGAAGAGAAAAGCAGTCAAGAATTTTCCGAAGGATTTGGTAAAGGAGAGTGCATGTGTAATCGCGACGAAGTCATGAAAATTGTGAGTATCCTATGATTTGTTCGACTAGGGTTTATTATTGGAACGCTGTTGTTAGAACACTGGGGGGTTATAATTTGATGTTACAAGGTTCCAAATATATCAGCATATATTAGCAACAGAACGCTAGATATGTTATGTGTTACCTTGTTCTTTAAAGTTCCTATAACGTCTGTGGGGATTTAACATATTTGTAATTTATGGATTCTCCTGAGATAAATTGTAATATATCTCGTCAGCTGAAAATTTTATCTTCTTAGACTTTTTTGATGTTAAAGTTGACGGAAATGACTCTCAAATCGGGCATATGTAAAGAAGTTTTCATGTAGACAGATTCCCGATTTGACGTCATTTCCGTCAACTTTAACAGCAAAAAAGTCTATGAAGATGAAATTTTCAGCTGACAAGATATATTACAATTTATCTCAGGAGAATCCATAGATTACAAATATGTTAAATCCCCACAGACGTTATAGGCACTTTAAAAAACTCCGCTTTAAATTTCTGTTTTTAATCAGAAAGTTAAGCGGGGTTTTCAAAATGAACGAGGTAATACATAACATATCTATCGTTCTGTTGCTAATATATACTAATCCCCTCGCAAGCGAGGGTGATATCTCGCCGGGGTAGTTGAATAGTTTGTATATATATTTATATATTTAAGCGGAGCTCCAAGGAAGTGAAACGTCGTTTTGGGTGATCCGTTTGAATCGGTCAATATTTTGGCAGAGACGCTAGCCACGAACTACATAAAGAGGTTTTTACGAAGGGTATACGCGTTTGCGTAATATAATATAGGTACGTGTGTTATGTATTTAGACTAGCTAATTCCAAATCTGTGTTCAGAATTGAAAACGGTTAAATATTGACCGAGATAACGTTCAAAGTACTGTATACGACGAAGCGGCCGGGCCGGCTGACTGATTTTCCGACTAATTTCTAAGTTACATAAACCGTTTTACGAAGGGTATGTACGTTCTCGTAATATAATTGGTACGTATATTATCTATTTAAACTCGGTAATTCCAAATCTGTTTTCAGAATCGAAATCGAGTAACTTTTGGCCGAGATAACGTTCAAAATATTATCGACAGAGACGGGGACCATGGATAGGGAAACGAAATTCTAGAGGTGGGGTGGGGCGCTAGTGGTAGAAAAGGCGAGCGAGGGGATTATTGCGGATTCCTATTTCTATAGTATATCTGGAACCTCGTAACATCAAATTATAACCCACTGGTTTCCGTGTTGAATTAAATATCATCGTCCGGGTTATCACTATATAGTTGTTCTTAATTCCTCAAAAAAGTATAGCAAGATTTCGCAGGACGGGACAGAACAGACTTTTTTTTACAAGAGCTAGAAGTGGCTTTTTAATCCAAATCTTTACACGATTCACCGCAATATCGTATTCAGAACTTTAAATAGCTATTTTTGAAGAATAAGGTCTATTTATTTGTAGTTTTTGTAATATATGTATCCAAATATTATTTGTATTCCCTAAGGCCTGTTTCAAACGTCGAAGTTTTCATATCCCGAACCTAATGCAAATCATGAGCTTGAACAAAGGATTTTGCTGATTTACATTAGGCACATGAACAATGCGACGTTTGAAACGGGCCTGAGATTGTTTGTTTTTTATCAATGCCCACAAGCCTCGTTTCCGTGCTGGCCGCTATCTTTACAAAAGTCTATATGATCGTGAATTTCACTGATGTTTAGAATTTACAAAACTTTGATTTTTGAAATGACTTTTAGATTGAAGTTGTAACTACGTTGAACGAAAGCGGAGTAAACGGGAACCAGATTGTTGTTTTAACTCCATACTCTGGTCAAGAAGCCGTGATTAAAACTCGGATGATGGAATGTGGAGTGCAAGATATTAAAGTATGCTCGTTCATTGCTGCTCAAGGTATGACGAAATTTGACTTGCTGTACTTTGAAAAGTATCAACCAATTACAAATTTGGCATTCTAAATCAGTCTATTACAAAGTCGGCATTCTGATTGGCTGAGCAACAGTGGATCACAAAGCTTTTTATAACTGGAATATTCCTATGCTGACCAATCAGAAACCACGACATATTCACGCTACAAGCAAAACCTGAAATCTAGGCCAAACGTGGCGTCCGCTAAAATTTATATACGAGTGATGAAATCATTGGCCCGAAAGTAATGGAAAATTGTTCAGTTTGACATTTTCGAATATTACGAAATATGGAGTATATCTACACCATATTTGAAGCAAAGTAACTACAATCTCGTTTTTTTCTGAGCGATTATTGTTTATCATGTGCCATCGAGCTACTCTACATTTTGAATGGGGAGACTACTAACAAAATTGTGAAACTATCTAAAAATTTGGAACAATGTTTGACAAGACTTTTTTACATCAAAGAAAAGTTGTTTATGGTTAAACAACTCGGGCTCGTTGTCTAATTGTTAATTATACAGTGTTATAGTGTCTGTTAGATTGTAAGAATAGTTGCGCACATCAATTTTTCTTTCATCCAACATTGGCGTCCAGACTCTCTGGATTTCTCGTGCGCCGAGCTGAGAAAAACGAGGGGGTTGGGGATGAGAATACTTTTGAAGATGAATATCTCCAGAATGGAAAGAGTCTAGAAATGCAGCGAATTACATCATCACTCGCGTTTTGAGCTCTTACGAATAAGATTTTATTTTCATTTAAAAATTACAGCTGTACATGGAAGTACATACCAAATGACGTTCAAATGACCTTCTAACTTTTAACATTCGTCACTTTTCCACTTTTAGGATCTTTTTAGTTTTTGTTTCCAGGATTATTTAAGCTAAAATATATTTACTCTAGCATCTTAGTATCAGCAGTAAATATTGCAAATGTTCATGATAATTTTTGTGACTTTTTCCAGGAAGCGAAACGGATTTTGTGATTATTTCGACGGTCAGGTCACTGACTCAGTCGGAAATCATATCTAGTCCTCCCCAACATTGGTTAGAAAACCATCTGGGTATTCTCTTAGATGAACATCAAACCAACGTAGCACTGACTAGAGCGCGTCATGGGCTCATTGTAATTGGTAAGTACCAAAAATGACTTTGGCACTTCCGCACTCAGTTGATGTTGTCAGGGAACATTTTCATTTTTAACAGATATATATATATATATATATATATATATATATATATATATAATTAAAGTTAGAATTGGGATTAGTGTTATGGTTAGAATAAGAGTGGTGTATGGTTAAGATTACAGTACAATGGTTAAGATTACAATATGTGTGTATATATGTGTATATGTATATATTATGTGCATATGTATATGTGTGTATATGTATATGTATATGTTATGTAATATGTATATATATGTATATCTATCTATATGTATATGTTTATGTATCTGTATCTGATTTAAAACACGAGGCGATAAAGCCTGCACTGCAAGGTTATTAAATGTCTTCTAAACAGAATCATTTCATTCGTTCATTGGCGGAGTAATTTTGAAAATTAACGTTATCTCTCAGCCGTTAAAAACGAGGGAGAAATTTAGAGCGAATCTATATCAGATATTTTGGGCCCGCAGTAATTGGTGCTGTTGTTGCGGATACCCTGCCATGTATTGTGTATTTTTCTTTCTTTTTTGTCTGGTATGTATCTGTACTTCCTTTGTACTGAATTCCTTTAATGCTTCGTAGGAACGTATCCAGAACAAGTCTCTCGCTCTCACGCTGTCTTCTCTCTCACTCGATTGATTGACATATGCATGAATATAAACAAACCCCGCGCTAATTATTATTATAACGTTCACTTCCGGACACACTCCCCCCATATGTGCTCCTGTAGGAGATATATGTTATTTTAATGTAAACTACTAGTTTCTTTAATCACTGTTAATAGTGTAGATATAAAGTTTAAATAAACTGTCAAAAACGAATGTCACATTGCATTCTGTTCGTCTCTTGCGATCTCTTGTATTCTCAATTCCGCTGCTGCTGCTGCTCCTCGTTTTGGTCTGAAGATCGGGGCTACTGGGTTGAGCTTTACTTTTGGTAATACGTCACACGATAATTCCAAATGGTACAACTGCTGGATCGCTCTTTCTAAGACTCCTTTCCCCGCTCTCACTTTCGCTGCACGTACAATGTTATCTTTCCCACTGATAAGCTCCTGCACAATCCCGAGTTTCCATTTATTACGATTTCGCTGATCTCCTTGGACGATTACCACATCCCCGACTGACGGATGAGTTTTCTGCTCTCCTCCAGCGCGTCGGTGCTGCTCGCGGAGGTTACGGACATATTGCTTAGTCCATCGGTTCCACATCACATCCTTACAATGGGCAATGTATCTTGCTCGTCTTCTTAGCTTTGTTTCTGGAATGTGATGTACTTCCAGTTCAGGAATGGTGTTAGAGTTCATGTGTTGCATGGCATTCGGAGTAAGTACAGGTAATTGTATGTCATCTTCCAGATACTCCAGGGGTCGATTATTCAAGGTGACTTCGACATCGAGCACAATTTCTTCTAATTCTTTCCATCGCAAGGTGCCATTGCCTATTACCTTATTGAAGGCGGATTTGAACACCCCTATTAATCGCTCAAATTGGCCGCCCCACCATGGAGCCTTGCTGAGGTTAAAACGCCACTTGATTGACTGTCGCGACAAATAATCATGGAACTTCTCATCTTTCCGCACTTGTTCGAGCCATTTAGCTGCAGCTTGGAAAGTTCCTCCATTGTCGGAGTAAATGATTTCCGGTCTTCCACGTCTCGCGATGAATTTCTTTAAGCTGATCAGGAACTCTCCTGTTTCTAGCGACGGTAGAAGGTCCAAGTACACTCCTCTAGTTAAACTGCAAGCATATAGGGCTAGATATGCTTTACTTTCTCTGTCAGCTCTAATCTTGTACCGAATAGGGCCAGCAAAGTCAACCCCAATGATCTGAAACGGCGTGTCTCCTTCGGTACGCGTAGTTGGAAGGTTCCCAGGTGGCGGTGATTCAAATGCTCTGATTTGAAACCGTTTGCACCCCCAACAGCTCTTTCTGACTTTCTTCACCAGCCGTCTTAATCTAGGGATCCAGTACTGTTCGCGTAACTTCGTCATTGTAAGTGCAACTCCCCCATGCTGTGTGGCAAGGTGGGCTTGGTGAACTAGCTTCTTCGTGTAAGGGTGGTCATCAGGAAGATAAACTGGATATATCCCTTGGATACGCCCTCTGCACTCCAGGATATGTTGCTCGTTTGGTTGTAAGTTCAGGCGTAGCTGGTCGTCGCCGAACTGCTGGTTTGCTTTGGCATCACCCTGTACCCTCTTCGTCCACCACATCGTCTGGCTTTCGATGTCTTCGGTTTTTAATGGCCCTGTCTCTCGTTGCGCTGTTGGTTTTCTGCAGTTGCGAATGAACCGTTGTATCCATCCACCGATTCGTAAGACTTTCCACAACTCGTACTTCTGTAACAGTGTGATGAATGAATCATTCACAGGAATGGCGGTTGCCAACACGTCTCGTGTGATCTTGGCTTCAGCGTTGCTTGTAGCACAGGATTGAAGCGTTATGTTCCGAGGCCACTTTTCTGGGTTTGCCAACCATGGAGGTCCATACCACCAAAGATCGGCGTCAACCACGCTCCCCCCACGACTTCCCAGATCGGCGGGGTTCTCCAAGGTGGGTACATGGTGCCATGTGATACCTCCGTGTTGTCGAATCTTGCTCACTCGGTTCGATACGAACTGTTTATATTCTCCAGTCCCCAGTATCCAAAACAACGCTACTGTGCTGTCTAACCAACAATGTAGCTCTGCTGTGAGGGTCGGTTGAATTGCTTGATGCACGTTGGAAATTAAGTTAGCAGCCATGTGGCCTGCTACTAGTTCTAATCTCGGAATAGTTAATCCACGTTTAGCCAAACGTGATTTAGCTGTTACGATTCTCTGCGTCATTCCATCTTCTTGTTCGACAACTGCATAAACCGCGGCGCAAACTCCCTTTTTACTTGCGTCACCGAAGGCGTGCAAAGTGAGGTTTTGAACAGGCTGTTTATGGGCCACGATTGATCTCGGTATAGTGATGAATTTTGGCAAGGTCTCGTACCACTTGTTCCAGCATGTTCGCAATGGATCAGGTACTGCGGTGTCCCAGGCAAGCTTCTTATCACTGATATCTCTGAATATCAGCTTCCCAGATAACGTTGTCGGCGAAACTAACCCCAGGGGGTCATATACTTTGGCAAGCGTTGATAGTACAGCTCTCTTGGTTGGCTCTAATTTCTCTTCAGGAAATACTACTTTCAAGGTATCACTCTCTTTATCCCAGGGAAGACCAAGCATCTTAGTTTCTGCTGATAAGGTTCCGCACAGTTGTTTGGCATACGACAGTTCATCGTGTGATTCGTGTCTTCCCAGGGTGTCGTTGTCCATCTCTAGCTCGCTTTCGTTGCTGTGCCACTTATGCAGGTTAAAGGTAGCATCTTCGAAGATTTCCTTGGACATTGACTTCTTCCTTTGAGCTTCCTCGGCAGTAGCTCCGCCCATCAGTATATCGTCCACGTATAGACTGCGACCTAGTTCCTCTACGAACTCAGGGTACCGATCTTCCCACAATGTAAGATGTTGATTGATGACTCCTCCCAACAGGAATGGAGAGGATGTTAGTCCGAATAAAACTCGGGTGAATCGATATGTCTCTACATTTGGTTGTCCTGCACCCTTCCAGTGAAACCGTAGAGCATCGCGCTCTTCTTCTTTTATTCGGATCTGTAAGAATGCTTTCTGTAGGTCCCCACTAATCACGACTGGATATACTCGTGCTCTCACAAGTACACTCCATAACAAGTTTTGTAGAGGTGGTCCCGGGTGTAGGCAGTCGTTAAGAGATGGCTGATCTGCTCGTTCTTTTGCCGAGGCATCGTAGACCACCCTCAGTTTGGTACTTTCTGCTTCGTGTCTGATGATGGCTTTATGGGGAAGGTAGAACTCCTTTCCAGTGACGACTGTGGGGGCCACTTCTACAACTCCTTGCTCAATCTGCTCTTGAATGACGTTGTCGTACGCTTTGTGGTTGTCGTTGCGCTCCAACTTCTTTACCAGCTGATTCAGCCTTGCCATGCTTCCTGTCTTGTTGGTGGGTAATTCTGGGTGGTTGCTCTTCCAGGGAAGGCCAGTCTCGTACCATCCCTGGGGACTACGTTTTAGCTGTTCCTTGAATTCTTGGTATACTTCTTGTTGGTCATCGGTTGGCGAATCAGCTAAACCAAGCACATCCAGGCTGCAAAGCTGTTCGTATTCGGTACTCGTAGATTTGGTAAGTAGAAGTGGAGTAGTATCTACTTCTCGGCCGGGTGACATGATTGTCCACCCCAGTAGGGTCTTCTCTGCCACTGGTTGGCCAGGCAATCCTACTCTTGGTGCTGTTTTTGTTTTGATCGCTGCGTATTCACTGGCACCGAGCACCATGTGAATAGCTAGATGTTGATTGACGTCGACGTCGTTAACCCATACTCCATCGAGATGCGAGTATTTCTTCAACAAGGTCTGGTAATCTGGGTTATCTACATGCATCAACTGTGGTTTGTCTACCTTGGTTACATTGATGTCCATGGTAAAGTCACCGTCTATTGATTTGATCTTAGCACTGTAGATTTCTACTTTCATGGTTGTTGAACCAAGCATCATCTCTATTCGTTTGGTTTTTGTTTCTGTCGGCCGTTTACGAAGGGCGTTGATCAGCTTTGCAGAAGCATAGGAGCTTCCAGCCCCTGTATCGAGTAGAGCTCTGGTCTTGACACCGTTTACTTCTAATAATACGACTGGATATATCACTTCACTATCATCGTCTTGATGCGCTGATAACAACTCTCGTTTGGCTTCGATTTCGCAGATTGACGTATGGTGTCTTCTCGCACAATTTCTACAGGTGGTTGTGCTGCGACATTCAGCAGCTCGATGCGACTCCCCCGTGCAGTTAAAGCATCGTTTCTTTTGTGCTAGTATCTTCTTACGGTCTGTTGGCTTGCTTATAACTGAACAAGCAGTCGACTTATGCTCCTTGGATTCACAGTATACACATGCGTGTGGTTTCGTTTGGTCATTCTTCTGCTGGGTGTTAAATGCTTTACCCGGTTTGTCACGTCGTTTTTCCTCTTGGTTATTCTCAATTGGGTTTCGTTCAGTCCAGTCTCGTAGAGCTTCGCATAGTTGATTGAATGTCCATTCTTTCCACTTCGGGTCGGTTCGCACCAAATCTCCGCGTATCGCCGGAAGTTTGTTGAGTGTCATCCTGACGTATCCATTTACGTCGCTCAGCTTGTTTAGAGTTTCGAGCGATTGCACGTTGTATCGAAGTTTCTCGAAGAACGAATGAATTTTTGCTGGTTGAGATCCGTTGATTGTCTGAAGCGCAATAATTTCTTCAACGTAGGAATTCACGATCTCGCTTTCGTTGGCGTATTTTTCCACAAGGATTTCTTTCGCTTTCTCATACCCACTGTCGGTAAACGGCAACCCGTCTATGCATGTTTTGACTTTTGAATCGATAAGTTCTTTAAGATAGGAGAACTTCGTTATTTGGCTAATGTTCTGCTTATCAATGATCGCTTCAAACTGATTCCAGAATCTCAACCAGTCACTAAATTGCCCATTGAACTTGGTTATCTGTAGTTTAGGCAACTTGGCAGATGTCCCATCTTTCGATATGTCTGGGTGCGCTTCTTCTAACAGTTTCTGATACTTTAGTTTCTGTCCCAAAAGCTTGGCTTCTTGTTCAATCTGTTGGTCTCGCTCATGTTTCTCGTGTTGTTGTTGTAATTTCATTTGCTCTCGTTCGAAATCAAGTTGCGCGGTTTTCTTTTTCGCGTCTTCAGCATCTTCAACCGCGTTGTTTACGTCTCGAATGTATTTTGTTATTTTCCGCACTTGGTTGTCTGCATATTCAAATTGCTGGTCAATTTCTTCGCTCCAGTTCCTAACATCGTCTACGCTCGCCCCTTCGTTAAATTTCTGTTCTTCGATAAGTTCTTTGGCTTCGTTTGTTGCTTTGATCATAGTCTTTATCGAAGAACGTAGTCTCTCCAAGACCTCGATGTCTGCTTTGGCGATTGCAGAGTCCGTCTTCTCGGCCGTAAAGGTCAAAAGTTTTAATTTCCCTTGTAGTTTGGGACCTTGATCTGCCATTTTTGTCGCGTCCCGTCGGAGGTGCCACGTGTACTGAATTCCTTTAATGCTTCGTAGGAACGTATCCAGAACAAGTCACTTTTAGTTTGGTTTTGTTTATTAAACACTCTCGCTCTCACGCTGTCTTCTCTCTCACTCGATTGATTGACATATGCATGAATATAAACAAACCCCGCGCTAATTATTATTATAACGTTCACTTCCGGACACCTTTACTGTATTATTATTTTGGCAAAGCTAATAAACTAAATTAAACTAAACTATATAGATCCGATACGGGTCGTGATTTTGCTTTGTGTTTTGCTTATGAATTATTAATTAGGTTTAGAAGTCTTGTCTGAGGGGCAATATTTTAACACCAGCTGGTGTGGTTTAGTGGTTACCACACATGTCTATATGAGCTAGGATTGTCGAGTCTCTGTCTCAGATAAATAGGGCAACCTGATCGTGCGTGATCGACTCTAAATAAATCATATTCATCATACTCATACTCATAGACGACTCTGTTTGGTTAATAACTTTCGTATTTTTTCCTGAAGAAGACTTGATTAAACTTAAAAGAAACTTTTTTGCAGGTGTATTTAGCCTGGAACGTCGGCATACATCTCTAATAAGCTCCGCCTCCAAGTGAAAAATAAAAATAAGCGCCCTCTACTAATCTCTCCTCAAGCTAATATTGCGAGCTACGAAAAAAATGAAGAAAAAGTTAAGTTAAAACTTTAAGACCTTCTGACTGGGAATTGAACTCGCAACCCTGGATCTCTGTAGACCAGCGCTCTAACCGCTGAGCTACAGGTAGGTAACCTCGTTCCCAGGGCATTTTGCCTCCACGGTGGAAGGTCGGCGAAAATGGCCCTGGGATCGACTGATCAAAAGAAAACCAAGAATATCTGGGTGTTTTGATATGATAATTTATGATAATTTAGGTAATTTGTCTTTGTTTATTCTGTTGATGTGATAATGAATGAGAAATATGCAACGCTCTGCAGACTTGTTAATGTAAAGCATTCATCCTAAAAGCAACTAATTCATAATACATCCATGATTGTCTTATATAAATATCATGGAGGAACAACTATATATATCGAATTCAGTTCTTGACAATTAATCAAAGCCCTTATATTTCTTATTTGCGGTAAAATTTAAAGGCGAGGAAATTTCTTAACATGTGGATTTAGATGAATACATTATACTCTAGCTGAATTAATCGAGTTTTAGAACTGGCCAATAAGTATATGGAATCGACCAGCCGATCCCAGGGCCATTTTCGCCGACCTTCCACCGTGGAGGCAAAATGCCCTGGGTACGAGGTTGACTTCATTTATGGCTAAAGCTGGTTACTTCATGTAAGCCTGTCCTAACACAACTATAATCCTAACCAAAATTTTGTCCAAAACCATTTTGTGATCCTAACATGAAGTAGCAACCGAGCTAGAGAAGCCGTTGCCGCTGCACCAGTTCAGTATATATGGTAATATGGGTAATGCCTGTGATGCAGTAGGGTATATTAAAGATAATATTTGGTATTTACACTCGGTGAATTAGATGAAAATGCATCGAATTTTTCTGTGTTTTTAGGGAATCAAGATTTACTGAGTGTCTGTCCTGCTTGGTCTGACTTCGTCGCTTTAAGTAAGACAATCGATTGTGTGTTATCTGAATTTATTTAAGCTATCATGGTGTGAACGCAATGTTTTTTCTTGTATTCTGAATCTATATATGCAATCCATTTTTTAAATAAATAATTTAATTAAATAATTTATTATTCACATTTAACCAGTTTTATTTTTAATGTAAATAATATTCCAGAAGACGAATTTGCTTCTGATAGAAGAAAGAAGTATTAAAATTCTTAGCTTGTATAAAAATTAGTGTTTTACTAAGCAGGATTCGCACGAGATGTTGGAAATGTTCATATGGACTTATAGTCGTATTCCATATGAGGTCATATCGGACGGTCGTGGCTAGATGGTACCACTGGATGGTACACTCGCAGTTGAGGTGACCGTGAGGTACTAGGTCTGAGTCGTCTTCTGGACGATCTTTTATAGTATCCGCGAGAGGTTGGACGAAATGAGAGATTGTTGCGATCGGACATGCCTGTATGATGAAATACATCATGGAACTGCTAACCCCAAAACAACTTAGACCCTAACCCTAACCCCTCGCCTAATGGGTTCTCTAACCCCCCGCGTAATGGTTTTCTAATACTAACCTTATACTAATAAAAAGATCGTCCAGAAGACGACTCAGACCTAGTACCTCACGGTCACCTCAACTGCGAGTGTACCATCTAGCCACGATTGTTGTTTTGGGGTCGGTTACAATCCCGAATTAACTAGGAGGCTGGTACGAGGGCAATGTATTTGCTCTTCCATATATGGAATACGTACGATAAGTCTCTATCGAAATGTTTAGAATAATGATTGATTCCCAGTGCTGCGTTTTGCAGTAGGAATAACAAAGCATTGTAAATCATGGTATTAAACACCATATCTTGAAAATATGTCTGTAGCGGTCTTATCGCAGCTTTTCTGCAATCTTATTGGTTCTTTTGAGCTGTCTTCACAAACTCTGTGCACATGAATGCGGCCCATGGACCAGGAGCTTCTTGGCGTATTTTCGTCTTTAATTAGAACAATATCTCCTATGGCGATGTTGCGTTTCTGTAAATCGGTTTGGTTCACTTTTGGCCATACTAGAGTACTTGTTCTTCCGACTCGACGCCAGCGGCAACGCATGCATAGAAACCGACTAGCTGAAAGTTCCAAGGTGGCGGTAAAATTTCCATACCATTCGTACCCGTGACAGCACTGCCTTCATTAGGGGCTGTTTATCGGTAAATATGACGCCCATATCTCTAACATAGTATCTTTTGGCATGTCAAGCCTCTGTCAGAATTACAGAATTAAGCACTTGTTCAATCCTGAACTTCTAAAAACAATGATAAATTCTTTGGTATTAAGTAGATTATTTTATTGTTCGTCGGTATGGGCAAACACTTCAGACAAAAACATTAAGAAGTTGCAACTCGTACAAAACTTCGCTGCCAGAATCATACTAGGCATAAAGAAGTATGACCACATCACTCCAGGATTAAATCAACTGCAATGGCTCCAAGTTAGAGACACACTAACCTTCAGAGATACTCTGATGACTTTTAAAGGGAAATGGCAATAAAAATTTTCTTTGTCTCATTTGAAAGAACATTTAAAATAATATATGAAGACCTTTTAAAATTTCCCCGTAACTTCCTTAATTTTTGAAATATCTGTGAACAAAAATATCTGCAATCCGCCATCTTGTTTTATAATTAGATCTAATTAAGTGACGTCAAAACCAGGGTAAACATTCTAAAAGTTGTAAATAATTGCCCAAATATCAGTGGAATGCGTTCAAATAGATTGCTACTTCACTTAAAAGTATACAACACCCAAAACAACTACGATTTAGCATCTATAATGACTCGATAATCGCTGATATAAAAAACATTTCTACCCTGGTTGTGACGTCACGCATATCCAAGGATGGTTATGCATATCCAAGATGGCGGAATGTTCAATGTTCTTTGTTAAAAAGAAGTGAAATATTTACAGAACCAAGAACGATATGGAAAATCTGTAAAAGGTCTTGATATATCATTTTAAAAGTTCTTTCAAATAAGATAAATTTAATTTTTATTGCCATTTCCCTTTAAGTGCATTAATGGACTTATTCCAGATTACTTGGCTAATACGTTCTCTAAACGATCAACCATCCCATAACCGCAATACCAAGTTTAGTCACGATCTGAACATTCCCGAATTTAGCTCCTCTGGCAACCGAGCCACGGGTAAACCCCCGGCCAACGATCATTCGCGTATAGAGGCGTGAAGATATGGAACTCATTACCAGTAGAATTAAAATCAGAACCAAATTTAATTAAATTTTAAAAACTTTTAAAGTCATCCCTTTTACAGCAGTAACCTTCATGATTGTAATATAACATTATTTATTTTTAAACTATACTTTATACTTCAGTATTATACAGTGTGTATCAAAAAAACCGCTACCCTTAGAAAATGAATTCGCATTCTTAAAGAGACCTATTGTGATTTAAAAAAAATTAT